>JANBMJ010000009.1:0-600000 GCA_024271935.1 Ustilago crameri
CCTGCCACGTGGATTTTGGCAGGGGAGACTTGTCCCCCTGTCGACGAAGGGGGACCACAGCCTTGGGCTAGGGCTAGGCTTGTTCAAGAGCAGATTGAGGGTGTCAAGCCAAGAGGAGTGGCTGTGCCTCGCGTCGAGGCAGTTCTGGTGGGTGACATACACATTGATGTCCACCAGTCCCACTGGACTCTTTTTGTCGCCACAGTCATCTCTTTATTGTCGCTCGTGATGCACACTTTCCTTCAGTTGAGGCTGGAATCAATACTGCTCTGTTGTTCAACCGGTGAAGCACAGTGCCATTTTCGTAACAATTAGGTACCACCATCCGTCCGAAATCCCCACTCCGAACCCCACCGGCCTACCCTGACACTCACCGACTTCGTCACAAGTTGCATCAATGACAAGCTCTTACAGAAGGACGAATGGGACAACCTCATCAACCACGAAGCTCGCCCACCTCTGATGGCTTGACTGAGTCGTCAGTACCACCGTCCGTGGGTGTCCGTGCCACCTCAAGTGTTATGAAATCCCAGTGGTCCCAGCTCATCTCGGGCAACTTTGGTCGCGAGTCCCACCCTGAGCTCCTCCGGGCTGTCGGACCGTGGATGTTTCATAAGAAATGAATCTCTAGTTGAGCTCGACGGCCAAGCTTGCATGCAGACGGGATGCTCTCAAGCCTCCGGATGGACGTCCGTGCCAACAACCTGCGCTTTCTTGACTAGCTTCCAGGCCCGAATTACTGCGCTCGGTCCATCTGTGGCACAGAATCTGGCTAACTAGAGCCTCTCGCACACACCCTGGTAGGCGGACCAAGGCCTTACGCCTATCCTGGGTCAAAGTTATCGTGTGGGTTTCATGTAGAACAGTACCGGCACAGCAGTGTCAAACAGCCCCCTGAGGCTGGAACGGATTTCATTTAACGAATGGCGCTTAGGGGCTCTGAACAGTCGTCGCAACGCTGCGGAAACAGCTGCGGGTTCCAAGTTCCGTTGCTGCTCAAGATGAAGATTGCCTCTCCAGCGAGGGATACAATATTGCATGGCTTAGACGGGCTACAAAAAGTATAAGTAGGGACAAATGCCTCCCTCTTCGGCCATCACCTTCCACCATTGTCCTTGAGCAATTGATTAAGGATGAAGTCCTTCTATCTCAGCCTTGTAGCAACGCTACTGTCGCCTGGCTTCAACGCCGCTCTTGCCCGAGCGACACCTCTCTGGGCGGGTACTTTTGAACATCGATTTGTGCTCGCTAACGAACGCATGCATCAGGTTCGGACCCGCGATCTGCCGTCCTCGTCTCTACCCTCTACTACTAGCGGAAGCGCCAATCTTACGCAGTACGTGAACATCTTCGTTGGAACTGAAGCTAACAACGACCCTGGTGACGTTTTTGCCGGAGCTTCTGTTCCCTATGGTATGGCCAAACCTACGATCAATGTGGAAGGTTACGCTCCTGCAGGCTACGTTTGGCCTTCAGATCAGCCTACGCGTGGCGTATCGCCCTTGCATGATTCTGGCACAGGCTCGAGTGCGGGAAGCTATGGTAACTTCTGCATTATGCCGGTGCTTTGCAAGGACAATGTGCTCGATGCCTGTCCCACCCTATTGGAGCCCCGCGAGAGGCTGAGGAAGAACGGCACCGATGCGGGTCATCCTGGATACTTCACGACTACGCTCGAAGACGGAATCAAGATCGAGCTGACCTCAACACGGAGGGCGACGCTGGAGAAGTACACCTTCCCAAATGGAGAGATGAGGAGGATGCAGTCGACCCCGCATCTGGTCCTGGATTGGACCAACGATTCGCCCGGGACGTTCAAGGGTGGAGAGATGAGGGCGGACTGGGAGAAAGGCCGCTTGATGATGGATGGTACCTGGTTGAGCTCTTTTGGACCAGGCATCTTCCATTACAATGCCTTCCAATGCGTAGACCTCAAATTGGACGGCAAGCAACAGCTCTCTTCGCATGCTTTCTTCGGCGGTAACCGGAGGGGCATGGACGCCAAGCGCACGGATCTTGACCATTGGGTCAGAGTGTCTCAGCAGATCGGACAGTACCAAGCCGGCGCATTGGTTGGATTCGATACCGATCGCAAGTACAAGGACGATGTGACCATCACTGTGCGTCGTGGCGTGTCGTTCACTTCTGCCGAGGACGCCTGTGCCAACATGGAGGCCGAGATCCCCGACTATGACTTTGACAAGACTGTCACCGCAAGTCAAGCCGCATGGGAGAACAAGCTGGAGCGTATTCAACTCGCCGAGACCACTCCGGATTACGTGAAGAGGCTATTCTACACCAGCTTCTATCGCACCTTCCTGTCACCCAACAACGCCACTGGAAGCGGCCCGTTCGAGACAACGGCACCTTACTTTGATGGATTGTATTGCACGTGGGACACCTTCCGCACTCTGTTCCCGTTCTTGTCCTTGACGAGTCCGGAGGAATTTGCGGAGATTGTCGAGACATACATCGATGGATGGAGAAAAGAGGGATGGTTGCCCGAATGCAGGGCCAATCAGGTCAAAGGCTATATCCAGGGCGCGAACAATGGCGTGCCGGTGTTGGCTGACTTTGCAGTCAAGTATGCGAAGGCAGCGAGTGCGTTGGGGGTGAACACGGATGAGCTGTACGAGGCTATGCAGCACGATATCGATGTCCCCTCACCACAGTGGGAGTATGAAGGGCGTCAAGCTGCTCCGTACCAGCAGTATGGGTATGTTCCATTTGGCTACCTTGATCCGGTTTCGGTGGGCGAGCAGACTCGGGAAGCAAGCCGATCCCTCGAATACGCCTTCGGTGACTTCACAGCGGCTATGACCGCTCAGGCGCTGGGCAAACCGGCTGGAGACATCCAAAGGTATGCCAAGTCCTCACTGAATTACTCGCTCAACTTTGATCACCACTCAACTAGCGATGGATTCAAGAACTTCGTTCAGCGTCGATTCGCCAACGGAACCTTCATGCCAACGGATCCGACTTTCTGTTCCCCTCTCGACAACAATTCGAGCCATGCATGCAGCCTGCAAGCGGAGAACGACTTCGGCGTTTACGAATCCTCGTCGTGGGAGTACAGCTTCTACGCGCCGCACGATAAGGCAGGGCTAGTAGGATTGATGGGAGGCAAGGAGACATTCGAGAAGCGCTTGGATCATCTCTTCAAGAAAGGCTACTTTGCTCCGGGCAACGAGCCGAGTTTTGACTGCCCAACGATGTACAGCGTGATTGGCAAGCCGTTCAAGAGCATCAGGAGGGTGCGGGACGTGGTTGCGACCTACTTCTCTCTCAAGCCGGGAGGCATTCCTGGAAACGATGATAATGCGGCTATGGCGTCGTTGCTGGGCTGGTACCTTTTGGGACTCTACCCGACTCCAGGAACAAAAGAATTGTTGATCTTGTCGCCGTTCATGCCAGGATATACGATCTACAACGCCGTCCTCGGCAAGGCGACGGTCACTGTGACTGGCTATGACGCGAAGTCGGTCGGCAAAGAGATTCCAAAGGGTGTCAAGGCATTCGTGGAAAAGGTGCTGATCGATGGCAAGCCTCATTCTTCCCGATGCAGGATGAGCTTTGATGACCTCTTCCCCGGCTCTCCTAGTGCGGAGAGGAAGGTTGAGCTCGTCTTGACGGATCAGGAGATTGAAGGGTGTGGTGAATCGGACGCCGACTGGCCTTCGTCGCTTTCCACGGGAGGCTTCTTGAAGTTGGATGGCGCAAAGCCTTGAGATCCATGACCGTCGGCCTTGGCGTCTTTGCTTGGTCTAGTTGTGATTCCTTGTCGATTAGCCCTCCTCGCTCTCTTCGTCTTCCCCGTCTTCCACATCGAGTTGCAAAAGCCCAAATCCAGATCGCGCGGCATTCTGCTTTGCCAATGCGGCTTTCTTCTTTTCTGCTTCCGCTGCCGCATTTTGTTGTTTCTTCTCCTCCTTCTTCCGTTCTCTCTTTGCTTTCCGCAACGCCTCCACGTCGATTGCAAGATGTTGTTCCGTGTCGCAGAGAATCCAATCCATCATTGCTTTCTCGATGTTGGAAGCTGTAGATGCAATGGAATCGCGCGTGGCCTCTTCCGTTGATTGGGCGACAGTATGAAAGAGCGAGCCCAAGACGAGCGCGCTCGGTGGTGCTGAGAAGGGTGTCGGGCAGAGGAGCAGTGTCTGTGTGAGCTGGTAGGCTGCGTGGAGGGTAAGCTGTATGCTAGACTGAAGGTGGATATCCTTCGTCGTTGGCTCTATGCTTTGAGTCGTGGGATAGGAGAGATTCGAAGGAAGAGAGTCCAGTGTAGGATCGGCTTTGAGTGTCTCATGGACAGTGTATGCGAGATAAGCGGATGCGACGGCGGCGTAGACTTGTTTGAGCGACCAGTTGAAGCGGACGCTAGACTCGCCAAGCCTGTGCTGCTCCTTGAGGATCAGGTAGCGGAGCACGAGACAGAGTGGGAAAAGGGGCTGCGGGATCTTCGACGCGGTGAGGGCATCAGTGCGCTTCTCGTCACTGCCAAGAAAGAAAGCGTAGACCTTGAGACGAGCTTCGACTGGCTCATCAAGCAGGCCAACGAGGGCGTCTGCATCGGCGTTCGTGAGCAGCTGCTCTGCCGCAGAAGATGTGGTTGCGAGATCGAATGGTGGTTCAGCGGCGAGCATGATCGGTGTTCGAAGATACAAGGTCGTGATGGGTGTCAGATAGGAGAACGACTCCTTCGCAACTTTGATGAGTGGAGGCCTCGCAACTCGAGATGATTTACGTTGCTGCCGTCACACAAATCATTCAAATCATCCAGTCAAATTTCACAGTCAACCATAATCGGATCTGTCAAATTTCAAATCGGGTCTGAAGCTAAGTAAGCAGTGATGTAAATTCAGTATGACAGCTGCCATACTGCAGTGCGAATCCACGATAAGCGCCGCCAGTCCGCAGCATCTCATCCACTAGCCGGGGAAAGCAAGTGAGCTCGCTGCAGTGCTTGGATGCGTAGAGGCTTTTCGGCAGGTCTTGCAGCCTTCCGCGACATCTGAATTGGGTGAGGGATAGGCTCTTGGCGCTTTGTGTCCGCTAACTTCTTGACGGAGAGCATTAGAGTGATGCAAGCTCGGCGCGTGTCGTCCCACATCTTGTCGGTAGTTTGGAAGGGCAGGAGACGAGTGATGCTTGTCTTTTGGTGACAGTCTTTCAGCAGGTCTCGAAGTCTGATTATGGCCTCTCTTCTCTGTTTCGGCAAGGACGCTCTAGCGTCACGAAGTCGCTCGGACTTTTTCAGCAAATGCTCTGCGGTTGCACGGAACATCTCCAAAACCTGCAGAGAAGGGAAGTGCAAGACCCGGCAGCATTTCTCGGCCATAGCTCCGGCTTCCAGTAAGACCTTCACAGATTCGGCCTCAATTTCACGCAGTGCATCCGCTCTTGCGAACCTCGTGGTCTTGGGCATGAGTCCCTCGACTCGAACTGGCAGCGAAGCAGCGGCCGTGACGACAATCGACGGCACCTTGACAAGTGTCGGTGCAACAGCGGAAACGGTGTTGGTGTCCTCTCGCGCAGCGATAATGCTGAGAGCTTGCGAATCGCTCCTGTCACGATGTTGCCCGCGGCTACCGAAGGGCATGGCAGAACCAATCAACTTCAACCGGTTCTTACGATCCTCCAAAAGCTTTATGAAAAGCTGTCTGGAGGTTCGCCAGACGTCATTTCTCCCACTCAGGGCAGAGAGCTTGTTTGCTTTCACACTGAAGGAAAAGCAGGCCCTACGACATTGGTCACTGTTCAAGGATTGGCGCTTTCGGCCGTACAGCATGCGAATGCGTCTCGTTCTTCTCGAGCAACCCCGGTACTGCCCGGAACAACAGCTCCGGCTAGACACAAGTCTGCGAAGTTTTCCACGCTTGTGCAGGATAATGCAAACCGCTGACCCTCTCCTGCTTGACGTGGCGGCCCAAGAGTCGCCCCTGCAGAGAAAAACAGCGGAGCCTCCTCCAACTCATCTTTGACGCTAGGCAGATTTGCGCAAACGGCGCCGCCCTCCACCTCCATCGCATTCATGTGAGCCGTCCTGGTATTGCGCTTTCCATGTGTCGCAATCGACGAAGGATACAAAGGTGTCGAAGACATGACCGTTGGCTTGTCCGCATATATTGTGTCTTGAGAGAACCTGACCTGTTGTCCGCGCCTTCTTTCTTGTGGCCCGTTAGCGGAAGCTTCTGAAAAGCCCCGTTCAGCAGAATTTGACCTGTCCAAGTTCGCCGCGTGAGGATCGGACCCAATTCTTCTGTCTCCTGCCACTGCAATCGTTGGCGTTAATTGAATGAAAGGCTTTGGTCGGATCTCCAAAGCTGTTGCTCGGAAAGTTAATGGATCCTGACCTACATGCGCCGATGACAAGTAGTCGTCGACTCGGCCGATTCTGATCTCAAGACGAAGTTGAGGCATGACGGCTTGGGAAGGCGAGAGCCACTTGGAGGAGTTAGCGAAGATGGTAGGGTGAGACGATGCCGGAAAGGTGCGAGCCATCTTCAGCCGCATGTACTTATACTCAAAGGATGAGACTATCATATGAAACAAGACAAGAAGCCCACCATTTGATGACACGGAAGTCAAGGCCCTCGGTGGCTTTACACACTGCTTGTACTAGAAAAAGGGGCAATCGCTCGGGCCCTTTGTTCTGCATTGACTGAGACGGAAAAGTGCACCAGACCCATTCTTTATCACAGTACAATACATGCAATGGACATTCGTTGAAGAACGCTTGACACATCATTGATTAGCAAAGGAATTCACGGTGTCGGAAGAGGTAGACTAGTTGGAACCTTCGCCCACATGCATCGAAATCAGGGTCAGACAACGCTCGAACAGCGTCTCGCTAGCCAAAATTGCTGCAATGTGCTTTGCGCGCTTTTGTTCTTCGCTCGGCTGCTTACCTTCCGGAGACTTGTGAGCCATCTGACACTCTATCAGGATACGTTTGAGGTAGTCCGCTAGCTTCCTTGCGATCCAAAGAACCGAATCGCTACTTGCGAGCTCGCCTTGTACTGAGAGGAGCTGGTCCAAGTAACAAGAACTTCGAGTGTTCTCCAGCACCATGAGACCCATAGCTTCGGACATGCCGGCCAAGCGTTCCTGACACCGTCTGATTGCGCTTGCAATGTTATTGATCAGGCCAACTCCGTATTTCTCCAACCTTTTCGAACCCTCCTGAGTTGATGAAGGCTCACGTTGAACTGATGATACCTGACCAGCTTCACTGAGCGCAGCGTTCGCGGGATTGCGCTGATCACAGTCAAGGCTGGTTGTAATGGCTTTGACGGCTGGCTGGAAGCATTCTTGGAGACTAGCTGATTGAGATTGGAGGGTTCCATCGTGTGGCGCACCTGGTGCTTCTCTCGGCCTCTCGCAGGCTGGTTCTCGAGTCTCAGATTCAGTTGCGGAGGAGATTGACATGTCATGGACCAGTTCATCATCAACTCCATGATCTATGCTTGAAGACGTGTTCATCTTCTTGCCCGCAGCTTTACAGATTCGCTTTCTTGAGCCTGCGGGTGACTTGGTGCCGCTTAGCACGATCGGACTATGCTTTGCCTGGACTTTCTGACGTTTGCTTCTACGTGGTGCTGTGGTTTTGTTTTTTCCAAGCGGAGCACTCGATTTGAAGCGCCAGCTGGCCTCTGAATCTCCTCTCCGTTCCGGCCTTGACTTTGACTTTGTGTTCGATTCTTGCGCTGTCTTCCGCTTTGACTTCTGCTTCTGCGGCGATCCTGTGCCTGACTCCTGCACGGCAACATTGACACCGTCAACTAGACATAATCTATGACGCAGGATGCATTCGTTGCATCGTTTCCTCTCTGGGCTCGATCCAGCTTTTGTGAAGCATCGCTCGCCCTTCCTGATGCAGCGCTCACATGGACTGTCCCAGTCAATATCTCCCCCGGAAGGCTGCTTCTTGGCGGTTGCCGGAACGGATACAACGGGAGAGCTAGCAGCTGGGGAGGGGAGGGAATCGTCCTGAATGGCAAGCCGACTGGCTCTCGTTGTCCTTGTGGGGGACGGAAGGGCACCGGCCTCATCAAGATACTGTCGAGAAGCTGAGTGCCCAGCCGACGTACGAGGGATGGATTTCGATCCTCTTCCAGACTGCGAGAGCCGTGCGATCTCGCTCAGAGGCGTGTTGTCATCAGAGTCGTTCGAAGAGTCAAACTCGATCAAGCTCGGCGATTCTTGCTTGATAGACCATTCGATGAAAGAGGCCTCACCGCTACACTGACTATCGCTCTGTTCCGGATGGATCTCAGAGCCGGAAACTCCTCCAGACCGACCCGGTACCTGATATTCACACGTTGCAAAAGGGTACGAACTTCCTGTGAACCGGAGGCCCTTCCTAGCCAGCGGTGAAGGTGATTAGATTGGCCTTGCTCGGGAATTTGGAGAGCTTTCGATCTGTCCTGGGTTTCTCTGTCGAGAAGGAAGTAATAATTCCACTTCTTCCGATGACGAGGACGCCGGTGCTGGCGAACGGCGATAGGTCGGCATTTGTGAGACTGGCGCGTATTGATTGGTGATGAAAAGAAAAGGGAGCAAAAGGTTGGAAGAAGGAGCTGGAGTTCAAGAAGTAGGACAAGTTGCTGTAACGAGCATTTGTGGTGGGTCTATGCCAAGATGTCGCAGTTCGCTTCTTTGTGATGAAGTGAGCCAATGAAAGGGACTTGAGGTGCAGAGCTAAATGGTGGGAAGGGTGTCATCGCCCTGATCAAAGGGCACTCCGAACAAATTTGCAAGTACGTGCGCGGCTGTCATTGTCCTCCTCACGCATGCACACATGCATGAAAGTCTGAGAGCGCCTTCATCGAGGCTTCCGTTAGTGTCCCTCGATCGACTTGACCTCAGACCACAGTGTTTATTGCCAGACTGAACGAGATCAATCTCTGCTAGGTCAAGAGCAAAAGTGTTCAGAGTTCATCGACATAAGTCGAAAGCATAGTCAAACAGCGATCCAAAAGAGTTTGAGACAGAAGGAAGGCAGCCCGGCGCTTGACATCGTCTGGTCCGAGGATGTCACTCCGAGCTGCGATGCAATCTTCCTTGATTCGACGGAGATAGCCAGCGATTTGCTGCGAAGGGACTGCGGTGTGGGAAAGAGAGTCCAATTCTTCGACGAGGACGGTGAGCGTCGGTTCCATCGAAAGTAGGCCTCCCGGGTAAGAAAGAAGCTCCTGACAGCGCACCACTGCAGTCCTGGTGTCCCGAAGGAGTCCCAGCACTTGTGCGTTCAGATGGCTGGCTCTGCTTGGTCCGACACTTCTGCTTCCGTGAGCAGCCTTTCTAGTGCTGTGATCCTCGGCTTCGTCACTCTCTTCATCGTTCGACGAAGACAGCGAGTTCTGCTCTTTTCTCTTCAAGGGACTTGCACTCTTCTGAGGCGATCGGTCACATTTCTCATCAGAGACGAGAGCCTGGTGACGAGGTAGGCCGTCGCCACGATCCCATGCTGTTCGCCTGCTCATGTTGGTGCGAGTGCTCTTTTGCCTGCCGTGACCTTCAGGCTCGTTGGGGACGTTCTCCTTTGCCCTCTTCTTTGAAATCGGCGTCGAGCCTGGCACGAATTTCGCCGTCTTGGAATTCGATGAGCTTGGCGTTGGAGCACAGACTGCCTCTCCTTTGAGCATGCATTTTGTGTGTGCATCCCGACAAGGCTTGCATGCTTTTGAGGTCCTCTGAGCATCAGCGGGTGTGTAGCATCGCAGTCCCAAAGTATCACATCTATCGCACGGCACACTCCATCGAATATCTTTGGACTTCTTCCTGGCCTTCAGAGTCTTGGGAGAATCCGTAAAATCTTGATCACAAGTTTCTTCTTTGAGTTCGTCCAGCTCGACGAAGAGATCGTGCATGAATGAAGGAGAGGTTGAAACCAAGGAACTCGAGGAGGACGATGCGGATCGCTGTTTGTCGGTGTGCTTTGATGTAGGCAGAGGTTGACCATCAGAGTGATTGGTTGTAGTCAAGTTCGAGCTCTCTGCTGGAAGATCGCACGGAGTCAGAGCTGCACTCTGGTCGAACTTCATTTGCACCCAATTACCGACAACATCGGGAGGAATATCAAGGATGCCTTGGATATCAGTATCGAGGATGGCCTGTCGAGTATCATGGATGTCAGGTTGGAGGGCGAGCATGTCGTCGTTGTCACCAGCATGTTCCCCTTCCTGACGCTCAACGCTAGTCTTCTGCTGACTCGTTAGCTGAGACTGTTCAAATCCTTGCGGCTGCCTCTCCTGGGTCATATGCAAGGAAGCCGGATCCGGTGGTGGGGACTGTGGGGAGTTACGCGAGCTTGGCGAACTTGGCGAGCTTGGAGCGGCTGGGCCTTGGTCGCTGCCAGTATGATGCGAAGACATGTTGATGCTCAGACGATAGCATAGCATTCACATGCATGACCTGACCTGAAGATTGGGAAGGAAGGGAGTTCGAAGCATGCTGCCTTCTTAAGTACACAACTGCAAGACTTCCAACAGAGCTGGGCCGAGTTGCGCAGCTGCGAATGTCGCCAGGGATGGTTCTGTTTTCAGCATTTTGGCTGGCCAAGTCTTTTCCCATCCATCCCTGCGCGAAATTTGCACTCACGCTGCGCAGTGGGATTCTGCTGTTGCGCATCGAGTATACTTGTGTTGACCTACCGTGAGTCAGCCGCCTCTGTGCCGGCTAGCCAGACCGTCCGCGCGGGAGATTTCATGGTGTTCAGCCTTCCGTTGCAACTCTGCAGATGAAATTGATGGGCAAATACTGGCCGGCTGTCTCTTCCTGAACGTTGACTGACTCGGTTTCAATTTTATTTGCGCAGGCTGTTTCTGCCAATACTGTGGTTTTTGCGGCAGAGCTAGGCAGACTGGGACGCTCAGCAAGCAGGCGACGAACGCAAACCAAGTTTAGAGAGCGCATCACAACTCTGTAACTACTTAGCCACGCCACTCATCTAAAGTTACGATACAAGGAGCAGCCATGTCTTCTAAATCTATGCTTCTTTTCTAGTTGATGTTTCATCAAAGCTTCTGGTCCTTCTCGCCTCCATGCTCAGGCTGACGCGTGTTCATCACGGCCGCCGCAGCAGCCTTGGCGCCCTCCGAAGTCGAGGTGTCAAAGGGAGTCTGGCCGTGACCGACCTGGTTGAGCTGCACGACACAGGCACCGATTTGGATCTGGGCGGGCAAATCAGGATGGAAGTCCCTTGCCTTTTCTGCCTTGCCGCTCAACAGATCCTTGCACAGGTATGGCTCACCGCACAGCGGCCTAGCGAGGCCAACAATGTCGCACGACTTCTCTTCAATCGCTTTGGCCATAGCCTTGGATGAGCGGAAGCCACCGGTGACGGCAAGTCTGGCTGTGGTAAGGTTTGGACGGATGCGTTCGGCGAATTCGATGAAGAAAGATTCGCGGGCCTTGGTGGACTCCTTCTTGTGCTCGAATCCGCTGCTCTCGTATGTACCACCCGAGAGCTCGATAAGGTCGACTCCAGCAGCTTCGAGCTTCTTGGACATCTCGAAAGATTCTTCGGGGCTGAAGCCGCCGTCGGCGAAGTCGGCCGAGTTGATCTTGATGGGGACGATGAACTTCGGGTCGGGCACAGCCTTGCGAATGGACTCGATGGTTTCGAAGACGATGCGCGAGCGGCCTTCGAGATCTCCACCGTACTGATCAGTACGCTTGTTGACTCGAGGCGAGAGGAATTGCGAGAGGAGGTAGCCGTGGGCGGCGTGCAGCTCGATACCATTGCACTGCGCATCGTAAAGCACTTTGGCGGCGAAGCCAAAGCGGCGGGCAATGTCGTGGATTTCATCGACCGTCAAGGGACGGGGCTTGCCGAAAGTCATGCCCATTCCGGGAGGGCACTGAACGTCGGAGGAAGAGACAGGGGTGGGAGCAATTTCCTCGGAGGTCTGACGACCGGCGTGTGTGACCTGAGCGATGACGAGCGAGCCATGCGCCTTGGCGGCGTCAATGACAGGTTTGTAGGCCTTGACGTACTCATCGTGCGAGGCAATCTCGGGGTCGATGCAGGCGTTCTTCTTGGCTTCGGGGTAGCGCGCATCGCAAGGAATGTTGCCGAGGATAATGGTACCGATCTCGCCCTCGCCCTAAACCTTGTAGAGGTTGATGTACTCGGGAGTGGGCCAGCCTCGCTTCTTGAAATCAGTGTCGGACCAAGTGCAGAGACGCTCAGTCATGGCACTCTTGAGAGTGGCATTTGGCGCCGAAACGCCGTTAGAGAAGACGACGGGCTTCTTGAGGATCTCGAGATGCGACATGGTGTATCTGTGTTGGTGATGGTGGAAAGGACAAGGTAAGTATGAACAGGACGCAGGAGGTGGCTATATAGGCGGAGGCACAGGCTCGGACTTAAGGCTGCGATCTGCAAGCGTGAATTCTTCTTGACATCATAGAGTGTGGATCGGCAGAAGCCTGAGAGCGACGCTTGACCCGGGTTTTGGAAAAGGTCCCGGGCCGGGTAGGTGCCCAACCACCTGCCGTCTGGAAGCCCGGTGAATTTGCATTCGTGGACGCTTGAATCGGAGGAAACATTTGTATTGCCGGACTGTGCATGAACGACCTGGTGCGCCTCATTCACTTGTCAACAAACCTGTTGTAGCTCGTCTCTTCATGCGTGTACACGGTGTCAGTACGGTCGCTTTCGCTGCAATCATCTAAGTCAATTTGCGCCGCAATGCTCTCTCTTTCAAGACTGTTACGATCACGGAGACTGCGGCCTCGCGACGTGTGTCACCGTTGTGGAAGAAGTCGATGGAAAGCCACGGTCAGTATCGGTAATTTTAGAGTTTCTGATGACGTGACGTCCGTCCTCCGCCTTGACTGTAGGCGGAAAGACCGACCGAGGGTAATCAACCTCGATGCTCAAATGATATGAATCTTGGCGAGGAAAATGTAATCGGGAACACATCCATCAATGACTTTCGGCTTGAACCCGAGAATTTCGCCGATGGCACAGACCACGCCTTGTTCGACTTCCCCAGACCTGGACTGCAGACTTCGCATCGTTCAGTTACACGTCGACCTCTGTACGCTACAAGCAAGAGCGACGACAGCGCTGTATCAATCTCCGTATCAGGCTCCTTCTCGCCTCGCGATTACACCTACACAAAGCCATTAGACGTCCAACGCAAGATGACATACGGCCATGTCCCACGACCGGCTGGGTCCGACCCCAGTTCCTTACGACCCCGCCTCTACGCCCTCCCTCAGCGGGCCCAGACGGCGGAGCGTCAAGGCGTCGTAGTCATCCCCTTCAACGCCGAGGGTGTCGAGCAGGCAAGATATGCTAGCGGTGGTCCGGGAGACAAGCAAGCGCTGCGACCACCGAAGGGCCTCATCGAGTACTTGGCTGGAGTCTTCAATGCTGAGCTAGAGCGCGGTGTGACCTACCCACAGCGCGGACCCATGGATTCGGCCGAATTCGAAGGGTACTTCTTGGGCTACGATCTTCTTGTTGCCTTCTTCCTCTCCTCGCAACAGCTGTCTCGTGTCGCCAGTGCATCGATCCCTGATGGCGGACTCGAACTTGACAATGTAGCCACACTCCCCGATGTTTCGGGATTAGACTACGAAAAGGACGTGGCTGGCTTCTACTACATTAAGCCAAACTATCCGGGGCGTTCATCGCACCTCTGTAATGCTGGCTTTGTCGTTCCTCCTCCAGGTCGTGGTTTGGGCTTAGGAGGTGTCCTCGGTCGATCGTTCCTCCACTTTGCGCCAAAGGCTGGGTACAAGGGATCGGTGTTCAATTTGGTCTACGTCAACAACATGGCGAGTGTCAAGATTTGGCAAAAGCTGGGCTTTACGATTGTTGGACGGCTACCCATGGCCGGCTTGCTGAAGACCGACGATGGGAAGGAAGAACTTACCGATGCATTTATCATTTTCAAGGACTTCACGGGGACAGTACAGGACGCAAGCTCGGCAGAGCCGAAGCCACTTCCGACGCATACCGAGGGTGGAACCCAAGGCGCTGTATAAAGCATTGACTTCAAGGGCTCATCCCTCGCCTAATGACAAGCATGCGCAGCTATACTCGCCATTCACCTCAAGCTTGCTCGGGGCTCTGCAATCAGACAAAGCCGGCTTACCGGAGCTGTTCCGATCCTGATCAGTGTCCTTGAGCGGTGATGTTGAGAAAGTGTACAGTGTTGTGCCCCTGAATCGACGCTATGAGTTTGACTTTTGAGACTTTCCCCTTCCACCCAACTTGACTTCGTGCCTCTCAACGAGTATGCATCCACAGTCGTCACAGACGGAATTTGGGTATGACAGAAACACTGGTATCAAATGCTGGTATGGGAGATCATCGACAGGAATAGACACAGCAACGTGTGGTGGAAGAGAATCCTTTCGCCAAAGCACGATGCGAGTGAGCCTTTGAGTAGTTCGTTACTGCTAAACGTTCAAAGAATAGTTTCTTGCGGCTTGCTTAGGTGTATCGACGTGCCAAAAGTTCATCTCGGGTATTCGATCAGTACTTGAAGATAATGTAGAGGGCGTGGATGATACCAGGGAGCCAACCAAGGATCGTCAAGAGGACGTTGATCCAGAAGTCACTGTTAAAGCAAATTCGATGGTGATGGGGTGAAGATGGAAAGGCGAGACAGGAAGACGGTCAAAGGGAGGAATATGTCAGCGAACAGCTTCTCGATACAACCTGAAGGGCCGAGGCATTTGCATCTATGCATCGCCCGAGGACGACGAAACACTTACGCATTGCAACCACGCTCAAGGAAGACACCAAGGGGTGGAAGGATGAAGGCGAAGATGATCTTGATGATGTCGGAGCAAGTGAATGGCATCTTGAATCGCTTAACAATGAGATGTTGATCGGTACGACGGAGGAAGAGAAAATGTTCTGGCGATTAGAAGTGAGGAGAGAATCACAACGCTGTTGAATGAGAGCGGTGATTATATAGTGATGGCTAACGTGGGGTCAAAGTGGAACGGCTGCGACCGACACATCCGCACAGCATCGGTACACTGTAGTAGAAAATAGACTTGATGCCGACCCACACACCCACACTTCCCCCTGAGTCTCTCTAACCCTTCGGCCTTGCCTCAAAGTGGAAAGGGCATGCACCGGTGAGTCAGTCCGCACTGCGCTCATTTCGAGTTTGGCATGACTGTTCTGACGTTGCGGTTACTTAGTGCTGATTGGAGCCAGAGTGCGATTTCCGGGAGCCCTGGAGGCGCTGCATTCGGCCACACCGCGAATGAGTGCAGCGACGTCATTCCAAGCATCGACATCACCCTTGCATCCGAAAAAGCACTCTACTGCAACTTTGTGACGCCCACAAAATGTCCGAAATTACATTTCTAAGTTGTAATGGCTCTTTTCTCTCTCTTCTGACCTGCGGACATAGATGGTCAGCCCAAAGGGTCTGGATCGCATCTGTTGTTTTGACTATGCGGTGCTACTGGTAAAACTTTTCTGTGCACATTTCTGCCGGATGCTGTGCTGCTGAGTTCAAGGCGCTAACCACAGCCATGTCCAGGGTCCGTGGCTGGCTGGCTGGCTGGCTGTGCTGGAGCGAATTCAACCCGACATCTCAAATTGCAGCTCTTTCTTACTCTGTTCGGTCGGCAATTCCTTTCCGATGAGCCATGCCTCTCGCCATGCGCTCTCCTGCCTGTAATCACCTCTCTTTCTACCCACCTCCGGCAGCAATTGAAGTTCAACAAGGGTGAAATGTAGTGACGCACGTATTCGCAGGGCGTCTGTTAAGACCCCTGCAACGACCTCCAAGAAGTGGGTTCGTTGTCTGGCGCCGCCACCGCCACCACGCTGCCGTTGAGCAGTACCGGTCTGTCCAATATGAGGATGGAAAGGACGAAATAGGCAACATCGCGGCTCATTTGCAGATCGCAAGCCAGTTTTTGCCAAGGTATGCTGTGGCTTGTATTCTCCACGGATGGTTCCTGACTTCCGAGACCGGTGCTGTTTTTTGTTTGCCTGTTTTTTAACGATAATTTGAGCATCAGCGCACAGTCCTCCACATGAGAGCTTCTGCGGAAACTTACTCACGTAGCGTCGATTCGCGACAGGACGTGTTCATCGGAGGCAGCCGCTTGCCAAGATCCTTGCAACCCCGCCGTCAAGCAGCGCACAGCTTCCTGCTGGCCTGGACGGCTGCTGAACTCCTCGCTGTGACCAGAGTCGACTATGCCACTGTTCTGCATCGACACCTTTGTGGCGATCTCCAAGTGGACCATCTTCAACCCTGTTTTTAGTCTGGCATATTTGGTTACATTTGTAGGCAAAGTGCACATCTCCAAGTCGTCAAGCAAGTATGTCCACGATGGCTTCGATCTCACGCGATGGCTTCCCACATACGCTTTGCAGCATCCACGGTCGATAGCGGTAGCAGCAGTCACGGTGCTGATCGGATGGGGGCTTGTCTTGTCCTCTCATCTTTGGTATAATCGAGTACATCTGCCTCCGATTCGCAGCGATGAATGGAACCAGGAGCTTGTCATCATCACTGGTGGAGCTTCTGGTATAGGCTACTGTACAGCGGTCCAATTTGCATTAAATGGCGCCAAGGTTGTTGTCATAGACATTCAGAAGCTTCCAGCTCTGGACGGATCTGCCACGCTGGAGGAGAACGACGCGCGACCGAACATCTCGGCTTACATCTGCGACCTTGCTTCCGAAGTTGCGCTCGCAAAAGTGCTCGCATCCATCCTTGCCATCCATGGAGCGCCCACTGTCGTCTTCAATAATGCAGGTTTGACCAACTCTCAACCTATTACCGCACTTTCCACTGCGCAGCTTACGCGCTTGATCAACGTCAATCTGACGGCTCATCTTTGGATGTTGCAGCACCTCCTACCACCTATGATCCAGCGCGCCAAGGAAGAGGGTAGGCCTGGGCACATTGTTTCGACAGCGTCGGTCATGGGTCATACCGGGGTCTCGCAGATGATCGACTATTGTGCTTCCAAACATGGCGTAGTTGGCCTGCACAAGGCGCTGCGGTATGAATTGGACTATTGCCATCAATGTCCCCAGATCCGGACAACGCTAGTCGTGTTGGGTAACGTCAAAACGAAACTCTTCGACGGTGTCAAGTGGAGCTTCTTGGTTCGCTTTCTGGGGCCCTCGGTGGAACCGGACGCCGTGGCCGACGAGATTGTCCGAGCAGTGCAAAAAAGGAGGGGTGGAACGATTGCGTTGCCGTGGTACGCAAATTGGTCAGAAGGATTTGCTCTCATGCCGAGTTGGGTCGCCGACTTTGCGCATTGGCTCTTGGAGTCTCATACAAGTATGCAACAGATGAATGAGGCTAGAGCAAAGATGCAATGACACAGGGCTTACCAAGCCACACAATACATTCACGAGACTTATTGATGCGTGCAGAACAGGAATACTGAACTGTTAACTATATGGATATAGTAGAGACAGAATTCGTGAGCAATGTCGAGGAGGAGGATGAAAGTGAGATGAGCCAGCTTGTCAGCCAGCTCGCCCGACTAGTTCGTACCAGGCTTTTGCCTCGTGTGTCTTTCTCACGAATACGAGCTGCTTCAAGTGATCCAGCAACCTGTGGGCAGTGACAAAGATCGGTTCGCTTGACGTTCTCTCCATTGCTACGCACTCTTTCCTTACGATTGTTGGTGCCGTTGATGCACTTCTGGGGGAGGGTCCATCCATGGAGAAGGGTAGTGTGACCGCTGCTCTTGTGAATTGAAAGCGAACTAACAAGTCCTGAAACTTCACTCCATTTGACGGTTCCGACGAGCTGCCGAGCGCTTTGCCGATCTCATCTTCAATGTAAGTCTGCGGCTGTAGCCATTTGAACAGATCTTGCGAGACCTGTCGGTGAACTGACTCGAGGTCGTCATTGAGAACGAGAAGGGAGGAACGCACGGCAAGCTGACGACGATTGATGCGGTATGAGATGTAGTGATCGAGCACGCGCGTTTCGCGGCAAGGTCGATCAAGATGGCTTTCGCTGAGGTTTGTCGAGTAGACCGTTGCTGATATGGCTTTGAGATACTCTGGAAAGTACATTCGGCGGAGTATCGACATGGAAACTGAATATAGAAGCCGAGACACGAGCCGAACGTTGCAAAGGACGTCCATCAAAGCGTCAGCCTGCTTTTCCTCTCGATCGATGTCGTCAAAAGAAGCTGTCTGAGCGGGGCTGAGCAGCTCGCTGAGTATGAGTTTCCATGCCGTGTAGAGCGGAGCAAGGTTTGTTTGCCGAAGAAGCGTATCGGTCGCTGGATCGCGGCTAGCATCCGATGTGCTTTCGAGGTATGAAGGCGGCGCTAAGAGTGTTGGTGTCTCTTCGAAGTTGGACTTGAGAGTCATCACAACGATCGTTGCTCTGATGACACCGAACTCAAAAGAACGGCCAGCTACAAGATTGTTCCATATGTCTTGCTGGACATGCTAGCTGAGATTGCATGCCGATGCAGCAAGAACTTGTAAGACGTCAAGGTGGAGGGACATGCAGCATCCGTGCGCCAGCTGTAGGGCGAGCGAACGAGACCCTAGCAGCCTCTTCTTGGCGGTGGTGTCTATTCGGCACGAATGAGTGGCTTCTGCTCCTTGGCAGGTTTGTCCAACTTACATGATTTCTCAAGGGAAAAAAGTGTCGAGAATGCAAGATTTGAAGACCTGATTTTTCGCCATCTTTTTGCCATTTTTCGCTTAGTGCGTGAGGGTTTGTTCCTCCTTTGGACCGACTCGCTCGTCGATACCCACATGGCGGGATGGACAGAGTCGGTCGACATGCAGAACGACCTGTCCGTGTGGGTGCTTCTGCCTCAGGCTAGTTTCATAGAGCATAGATAGCTGTCTAGGCACGACTATCGGTCCATTTGCTCCTGGCAAGCAAGTATCATCCCGTACGAGTGTTATCACGCGAGCTTCGGCTACTTGATATCAAGCTAAACGAGCGCATTTTGCCGCCTCTGTTGAGCTCGAAGCTGATCTTGTCTCATGTTTTGGCGGAAGTTCTCGTTGGTAATGTGGTACATGGATTGCTGAAGAAGGGCATGTTTCGGATCAAAACGTCTTGCGGTCGGGCACCTTGAGCACGGATCATTGCGCTGCTGTGGCTGTGGGAGTTGGCTGCAAAGATAAGATAGGGAATGCACATTGAACCACGCGCGGCTTTTTGGGCCTGTCAATAGCGAGTCACATCGGTAGCGGAACTGAACTTTCATAAGCGACGCATCGACCAGCAGGTATCCATATCCCTTCGAACAGCTTCCGGTAGCTTCTGACAATGTAATAAGGGCCAGCAGATGGAGCCGTGGAGTCGCGACTCGTGTGAGCAGGAAAGGGTGAGCCAGGGTCCGTAGCTCGTTTAGCGTCGCTGAATTTGAGCAGTCTCGATTGGGTTGCTTGTGCGGCCTTTTAGCCGTTGTGCATTTTCTCAGCTCGCGAGTCCGAGCTCGCCGCACAGCTGTCTTGGCTCCACCCCGCGTTTCCTCAAGATTAGCATTTGTGCCTCAGCTCAGCGGCGAAGCCAGAATCCTGGGAATCTCTTTGGTATGCATCGGGTTTGGCCCGTTTCCTTTGCAGACTTGCCCTTCTGCTACATATTTCTGAGCGACTTCGGATAGACCGATGGGAGCATCCTTCTTTCTGTTCCTATCGATACTCTTCCGATCATCTCTCTCCAATCGCTTCAAACGAACACTCTTCTGTGCTCTCACGACCGGATCAACCGGATTCCGATCCACCTGCATGCAACCGAGCATTGCGATTGCTTCACATCGTGCCTGCCAATCGGGTTTGTGATCTACCAGACAGTCTGGACTCATCTTCAAACGGATCACATCGGGAATGTCGATTCTTCCGGCGACAAGATGACGGTTCGCCAGTCCGTGCCAGCAGCTAGTCCGCCATCTCGCGGATCGCCCGGGCCGACTGATTCACCTGGACTAGGTCAACCTCACAGAGGAGCTGACGCTGGTTCACCCGCGGTCTCCACCAACGAGAGCGACGACAATGACTCCGGCAGCGCTTCAACACCACCAAGCATAGGAAGCGCTAAGAAAAGGCGTCTCGACACTTTAGCTGCAGCGACCAAATCCGAGCAAACAAGGCCTGGTCCTGCCAAAGGAACCAAAGGCAAGGCCAAATACATTCCGAATCGTGTGAAGCGCTATCACGAGAGATCGCTCGCTGGATGCCTTACATGTCGGAAGCGTAGAGTCAAATGCGATGAGGGCAAGCCTATCTGCAAGCGGTGTGCTTGTGGAGATCGAGAGTGTGTCTATGCTGCGGCTTCCATTCCAACAACCTCCAATGGAGCCTCCCAAACTCAATCAACTCCAACAGCAGGTCCGTCGCAGAGTTCGCCTCCGCTTCCCGGGATCCAAGTATCGTCGCTAGTCAATCCTTCGCAACCCCCCGATGCATACCAAGTCAGCGGTAGCACCCCGTCTTACCTCTCGCCTCCACAAGGTGTTGGACCAGCGTCCTACTCTCAGCCTTATCTTCCGATCAACTCAGTATCGCCACATTCTCCCTTTGACGGTGCGGATGAGCCCGGACGTGCTCGCCCATCTACCAGCACGCCTCACGATCGGTATCGTTCCAACGACACAACTAGTCCCTGGTCGACTGCAAATCGCCAAGTCAGCTCCGACTACGATCATCACAGGCCACACGTGCGCTCACAGTATAATCGAACGTCATTTTCTTCCTCCATCGACATCTCCAAGGTCAAACTGCCGGAGTTGCCTGCAGGCTTGGGGTTTGACCATCTCGATGCCTACTTTCCAACATACGAGCAACAATGCTTGTTTCGACACTACATCTTGGAGGTGGCACCGCAACTATGCGTCATGAGAATACCTCTCTCGGACAATCGATGGATTCGATACCACGCTACTTTTGCCGTGAGACATCCTGCCGGTACGAACGGATATGAGGACGCCCTTCGGTCTGCCCTGCTAAGCATGGCAAGCCTAGATATTGGCCACAAGCTTTCGCAGGCGCCGATACCGGATCTGTTCCCAGCACCAGGGCCACGCTCACAAGGTCCGACGCCACAGTCGACTGACGCGAAACGGGTGTCAGGGTATTCACCACATGGGTCAACTGCAAATACCGCCAAACATGACAACGGATCTTTGGACCATTCGGAGACGGGCTTCGGCACATCAACTGGGATGGATGGCGTAACTGACGCGATGAACAATGCAAGTACCAAGAGCATCATGTCCAATGTCCTCCTTGAACTTAGCAACCTCAGACGCGAGGAAAGCTTGCGACTGCTTCGAACAACTTTGAAGGAGAGGCGGGCACCACTCGATCGTGGCAACGCTGCCATCATGCTTGCTACAGTTCTCGGGCTCGCTACACGGGACCGACTCGCAGCGCAACAAGATTGGCAGGATGCCTTGCACATCGCGTCCAAAGCGATCGCCGAGCTTGGCGGACCTGCTGCGTTTGTGGATCAATCCGACCCTGCGAGCCTGTTTCTTATCGAGCAGATCGCATGCTTTGACGCACTCAGCTCTCTCACCTCGGACGACTACACCCTCTTCTTGCAGCCATGGGATGATTGGTGGTATGCGCTGATGGACTCTCCGAGAAGCATCAAGGAGGACAGCGTTCTTCAGACCTTTGGCTTGCATCGGGGAATGATTGACATGCTCGCACGAATGACGCGCGTCGAAGCGACTAGGAGAGAGTTGCAGGCAAGGACAAGCGTGACTATCATCCTCTCCGAGACCGTCGGTGGTGGGTCTCCAGCAACTTTGCCTCCCGAATATGAGGAGACAAGGCTGTGGCTTGAATCAACCGCAAGGGCATTGGTGGCAGAGATCCCTATTTGGGCCAAGATGCCTTTCCCAGCCGAAGCTACAAGGACATTGCAAACGCTACTCCCCGTAATCATGAACCACCTCTATGTGGCCTCGGCCGAGCTGTACATCCATTCGGTCATCTTTTCCAAGCCTGCCGACCATCCGTGCTTCGCCGAGCCGACAGCCGTTGTGCTCAATCGCACAGAGGAAGCGATCCAAGCCGGGATCACGAAAGGTTTGATGCTTCCACTGTCACTTGCGGCGTTTTCAGCAAGAGTGCAAGATCGGGATCGAATCCGAGCCATGCTCAACGAGCTGCGCCCCTACTACAAGTTTGATCTGGAACGGATGGAAAAGCTCAATGAGCACCTTTGGAGTCTTGTTGACATCGGGTTGACGCCCACAGATTGGGGCCTATTCCTAAAGAGCGTAGGATGCTTCAACTGGGCCTTCTGAGTGCCGAACCTCTTGTTTTTGGACGTGTTGTAATCTATTGGTACCTTTTCTCATAATCTGTGTGCCTTGCCTGATGAGCTATGGAATGGCCCGGCCTCGTCGTTGGGAATGCTGTGTATAGTAGTGTCAATTCTCTGAGATAGAAGTCGCATGACAGCCGCCCAGATCCCGTTGAAAAACGCGTAGGAAATGAAGCTCAAGCTGCATGTGCAGGTCACGGCCGCTGTCTCCACTCACCGCGGCAAAATGCTGTGGAACTCGCCTTCGCCTCGGCTGGCTTTGGAAGAAATCCACCTTCCAGCTCATCATTGCCGAAAGCCGAAGCTTATGCACATGAATTTCCAGACGCTCGTACCTGTGCATTCGCTTTCGCTCGGACCTCATACAGGCCTTGTTACTCTCCACCACTCTGTCTTGACCAGTGACGTTGAGCTCGGTGTACAAGTCGGGAGCATTAGAGGAGCAAGAATCTCGATATAGCAGTCAAAGGCTCTTTGTGGCGTCGTTCTTCGGTTGCTTTGTCGTTCTCCCCGAGACCTAGGCAAGGCCACAGGTGGGAAGCACGGTCGAACAAACTCAAGACGTGCCGTAAGCTCGAGCAATATCACATCAAGATGAAGCCGTTGATACCGGTCCAACACAAGCGAGCTCGTGGCCTGTCATGGTTGCTTCTTCTGTCCATCATCATCTGCTTGTGGACGGCTGCCCTCGTTGCCGCGGCTAAAGACTACTACAAGGTCCTGGGCGTAGACAAGACCGTCTCGGATCGCGACATCAAGCGTGCTTACCGCAAGCGAGCACAAAAGATCCATCCGGACAAGCATCCCGACAAGCATGCCGAGTTCCTCGAACTCAGTGACGCTTATCAAACCTTGAGCGATGCAGAGACTCGCAAGATCTACGATCGATACGGCGTTGAAGGCGTGAAGAAGCATCAAGCAAGAAAGGATAATCCACAGGCACACGCGCAGGATCCATTCGATATCTTCTCGCGCTTCTTCGGGGGTGGTGGGGGCGGCGGAGGGGTGAGGAGGGGTCCGAACAAGGCGTTCAACGTCGATGTCGACATCGAGGACTTCTACAAGGGAAAGACGTTCAAGCTCGAGTACCAAAGGAATGTGGTTTGCTCGCACTGCGATGGAAGTGGTGCAGAGAATCCAGGGGACATCCATACCTGCGACGCTTGCGACGGCAGAGGAGTCAGGATTGTCAGGCAACAGATCATGCCCGGTTTCATCACGAACGCGCAGATGACCTGCGATCGATGTGGTGGCGCTGGAACGGTGATCGCCCACAAGTGTTCCAAGTGCCATGGCCAGAAGATCGCGCAGGAGATAGCTTCGATCGAGGTAGATCTGGAACGTGGCGCCGAAGATGGGGTCGAGGTCGTGATTGAAGGCGAGGCGGACGAAGCTCCCGACTATGAGGCGGGCGATGTGATTGTCAAGATCACGGCAAGGCGATCTAAGGGTCAATTTAGAAGAGGTGGCACTTCGCTGTACAAGACCCTTCCGATCTCGCTTTCGGACGCATTGCTCGGCTTTGAACGTAACATTACACACATGGACGGTCGTACGGTCACCATCAAACGTGATGGCGTCACTCAGCCCGGTTTCGTCTCCGTAGTCGATAACGAGGGCATGCCGGTCCCTGGAACTATGGTATCAGAAGCCCCCGAGGAGGACACCTTGGCTGGTCGCGACATGATCTTCGGCAAGCTTTACCTTGAATGGCAGGTTGTTTTGCCCGAAACAGTCGACCCTGCTCTACGAAAGCTTCTGGAGAAGGTATCCGGGAGGGGGTCATTGGCAGGAGATGCCGATTTTGTTGCTGCTGGGCACGAGGAGCTCTGATATCGCTCGCAACGGGACTGGAGAACCAGGTGCGAGCCCGATTCTACTCTTGTCTACCATAGGATGTTGGCCGCGATACTTGCAATAGACAACGCACAACCTAAAGCCGTCCAAGAGTTGTGACAACAGCGCGTCTGTTAAATTGAGACTTGGATTGATGCTTCTGAAATGCTGGTGCTGCGTTGCGCTATATCTTCGATGGAAGGTCGACCTCAGTCTGGCTGATTGGTTGGACAGACCGAGCTTCCGAGCTTCCACGCGTGCAGGCCACCTCGGCGAATTTTAGCGCGGTCCGGGAAGGGAAAAGCACCGAAGAGCCGTTCGCCGCGTTCCGTCGACTCAGAATTTCAAGCGTGGGCATGCAACAGGCAGACCGCAAAGGCTGCTCTTTTAGCTGCCACCGACATCGTCTCAGGGATGGTCGGGTGAGCGGAACATCACATTCCCGCCTCACCGAGCGTACCGACAAGATCAGACCAGCACTTTTCACGGCATTCTCGTATTTATAAATTAGCAGGTGAGGACGAAAAGAGCGAGACCTTTCCCTCCTTACCAGGCTTTTGCCATTGTGGACAGTGGGTTACCGACAGGATGTTCCGATCGACACGAATCTTAAGGCAAGCGGCACAGGCGATCAGCCGCCAGCCTCACCCCGCTCTTTCGTTGTCTCCTGCTGTTCGCGCGGCATTGGCACCAAAGTCCAAGGCGCCCATTGTCGCGTTGGAGTCCACCATCATCACCCACGGTCTGCCTTACCCTCTCAACCTTGAGGTCGCACAGGAGCTCGAGCAAACCGTCATCGACCAGGGTGCCGTCCCTGCTACCGTGGCGCTGCTCGACGGCCGAGCACTGGTTGGTACGGATCAGCAGCAGCTGGAACGTCTTGCCCAGTGCGCCATCGACCAGAGCAAGAATACGGCTATCAAAGCTAGTCGCAGGGATATTGCTCATGTCCTGGCCAAGGGCCGAGGAACTGTCGGTGGCACCACTGTGAGCGGCACCATGGTCCTGGCTCACATGGCTGGAATCAAGATCTTTGCGACCGGCGGTATCGGCGGCGTTCATCGCGGTGCCGAGTCCACCATGGACATTTCTGCCGATCTCACCGAGCTTGGCCGCACCCCAGTTGCTGCCTTCTGCTCTGGCCCTAAGTCCATCCTCGACATTCCTCGCACTCTTGAAGTTCTCGAGACGAACGGCGTCTCAGTCACCACCTTCAACTCGACCGGAGAGTTTCCCGCCTTCTATACCTCGAACTCCGGCATCTACGTTCCTTATGCCGGCAGCGACGCCCAAGCTGCATCTTCCATCTTTGCCAACGCTCAGCTCGAAATCCAGAGCGGCCAGGTATTTGCCAATCCGATCCCAGCAGAATGGAACGAAGTCGGTGCCAAGATCCAGAAGTGCGTCGAGCAAGCCGTTCGCGAATCGATCGAACAGGGAATCAACAAGCGAGGCAAGGAAGTCACCCCCTGGTTTCTCAAGCGACTTGCCGAGCTCATTCCGAAGAGCAAGGAAAGCAACCGCGCTCTCGTGGTCAACAATGCTAAGAAAGCCGCACAAGTCGCAGTGGAGCTCGACAGGATCGAAAAGGAGGCTCAGCAAGCTGACAGTACTTATGCTCTCGGAGCGCTTCAGTCGACTGTGAGTTGAGCTGCCCAGCATCCGAGGCGAGATCACTATGTAGTTACACAAAAGCCCGGCAAAATCAGGAACACATCCCAGAAACTTGCTACAACGTTACGTGTGAAATCGGTTCTGAAACTACATTGCATCCCTTCCACACTCGATGTTTTGCAGGACATGGCACGGATCTTGATGTTCGGCGCTGCAGCCGTCGACCTGACGTCACAGACACACTCTGCAGGCAGCGCTTCGAAACTCGCTGCTACGACATACCCTGGCCGTGTGACGGTCTCTCTGGGCGGAGTTGCTCGCAACATGGCCGAAACGGCGACTCGAGTTCTTTCTTCTCATCACGATGCGGCAGCTTCCTCGCCCGTCAAGCTCATTTCTCCACACGGCGACGATGATTTCGGCTTGCTTTTGCGCACCGGCATGGAGCAAGTTGGTATGCGTACAGACGGCCTCTTTGTCCCGAAAGGTCCGGAGAGGACGGCGGTCTGTTCTCTGATGCTAGACGATTCTGGCGACCTCGTCTCTGGAGTCGCTGACATGGATATCGGAAAAGCTGCCTTGTACCCCACCGCGGCTTTCGACAGTCTAAGCAACTTGCTCGAGCATGAAAGACCGCACATCGTTGCGTTTGATGGAAACATTGGATCGCCGCAAGCAGAAGAAATTTTGTCCGCTTGCCAGATCTACAATGACAGCATACACGGAAGCAACGGCGACAAAATAGTAACGCTGTTCGAGCCGACGAGCATCGCAAAGTCCACCACTATCCTCTCGCATTACGCTCGACCAGATTCAAGGAGGAAACAAGCGATAAGCTTCACAACACCAAACGCAGTTGAACTCGAACAAATTTATTCGTCAGCCATCGATCTCGGCATTTTGCAAGCATCGTCCGAGACGTCCACAACGAGCGCTTCGGGTCAGGTCGCCAGCATCCTTGACCCTCCAACTTTCCTCAAGGCGCAGGCTCTTGCAAAAGGAGGGATCTTCGATACTATCCTACTTAAAGTCGGCCGTCACGGCGTTGTCATCGTCGATGCTACTCGAGTCCAGCATTGCCCAATCCCCGCGGGTCAGGTTGAGGTAGTGAACACCACGGGCTGCGGAGACAGTTTCGCTGGCGCATTCACAGCGACAATCTCTCATCTCTTGGCAGGAGCGGATGGCAGCGCAGTCGAAAAAGGCAGCGCTTCATGGTATGCCATGCTTCACACTGCCGTTGAAAAAGGTCAGCTCGCAGCGAGAAAGACTCTGGCGTCCAACAAAGCGGTTGGGGACGGCATGCAGCATCTCCTTTGAGATCACAGATAAAGGCACACATACTTCGTGGTAGACAGTATCCATCCAAGAAACCCGCAACAAAGCAGCGCGATACCAGAGACATGTACAAACCGAGCCGACAAAAACTAAAGAAATCTTATGATACAAACGCGACGGGATCAAGCCCAAGGGGTATGAGAGACGGAACCAACCGGTGGCTACCTGTTGAATGTACGATGCTAGGTGAGATGAGATGCTATTGTCCGTTAAGCATTGAGGGAAAAGAAACGATGAGACGACGAAAAGTGCGGTGCAAAGATGCAAATGATGGAACTAGAAATAGAAAACACGGGGACTACGACGGTTCAGGCGTACACTTCCTCCACCAGCCTATCGAGGCCGGCGCAGGCCCGCTGTGCATGAGAAACAGGTACGCTCTCGTTCTCCTCGAACAAGCTGCTGTTGAAGACCTCGATGCTCCAAGGTCCGGTATAGCCTGCCTCTTTCACTGCGGCTTGGACAAAGTCGCGGACCGGCAAGAATGCACCTTCCTTGTATTCGCAGGGGAACAGCCTGTTGCCTCTCGACCAAATCATTCGCGCCGGCCTTGGCTCGTCAGCATTTGGTGAGGGTAGAAGGGGTTCAGCCAGCTTGCGGGCATCGCCAATCTGGAGGAAGAAGATCTTGTCGGTGGGCACGGTCGACAGTGCTTTGATCGACTTCATCACCTCGGCGTACGGGTCGTCGTATTTGTCGGTGATGCCAGTGGGAGTGCAAGGGTCGGCATACTCGCGTGCCAATGTGTTGAATGAGTCTAAGATGAGACCCACGTTGTACTTGTTTGCGCAAAGTACGGCCTGCCAGGCTTGGGACCACAGGTCGACATGCGCACCCCAAGAGAGCGCTTCGTACCCGATGCGAATGGGCACAGCTTGACGCTCCATGATTCCATCTGCGTTCTTTCGATAAGGCTTCAAGACCGGCCCAAAATGGTCAGCATAGCGAGCGAGGTCGGCAAGGTCGGCTCCGATCCTCTCGGCATCACCGACAGTGGCGGGGGCTTTCTGATTGTTGGAGCAAATGAGCAGCAGGTCGGTACCCAAGGCACGCATGACCTCGAATCGTGAGCGTGCCCTTTGCATTGCAAGTGTTTGATCCTCCGGCTTAGCCCAGCCTTCGAAGTCCCTCAATGGTTGGAGGCTGTAGATGGAGAGGCCGAGAGAGTCGCAATAGGAAGCGATGTACGAGGCAGCCGCAAGCTCCTGTCGATACGCAGAAGCGGTGCAAGTGCCAAAAGCATTGTACGTCATTGGGAGACCATCAAGTCCGATGACAATATCGCCCTTGTTGTCGCGCACCAGTAATTCATCGTCGACTCCCGGGACAGCAAGAGATGGCTTGTGTGGGTCGGAAGTCTTCCTGTTTGTATATGAGGTAGCACTTGTGTCGGAAGAAGAAGAGTTGCTGGTGCTGGAGGACTCGGAGTAGCGACGGCTGAAGTGCATGGGTGAGTCGGGAGGAGTGAGAGAGAAGACAGTCTGGTGCTGAGGGACACGAATCGCGTCTCCTTGAGCTTGGATGCGTTGGAACTCGGCTGAGACAGCGAAAGCATCGAGATCATCCTGGAACAGTTCGATGCCATCAAAGCCTGCGTCGGCAACAGCACGCAGCTTGGCTAGAAGCGAGTGACCTGCGACATTGGCACCGACGGAATGGGTAAAGATAGAATATGGGTGTGGACGATTATATGTCGACATGCTGGATTCTTATTATGTCGCTGAAGAATCTGTGCGGCTGCGGAGAGATGCTGTACTCCGATAAGGATGCAGCTGAGACTGACTCAATCAAATAGTCTCGAAGAAAGGGTTCTGAGCGAGCGTGTTCTAAAGCGGACGCCTCTGAGGGCTGTATCGGATCTTTGCGACGAATGCAGCTGGAGGCGACGGCGATGGTGGTGGTGGTGATGGTGGCAGTGAAGATCGTGGAGGAGGGATTAGGGCGGAGGAGGGACGGAGGGGTGCTGGCTAATAGATAGGAACGTATATGTGGAAGGGAGCAAACATGTAGGGGAACTCAAAGAGGATCCTCACGCCAATTTGGCGGCGAATACTGGCATGAAGGCTTGACGAGGTTCACCATGATAGACAGGCAGCACAACGTCTCGATATGGGTAGCACGTCAGACGGCAGATCTGCAGCTGGGCGGAGAGGGCCAGGCTCGAGGTGAAGCAAATATAGCGAGTGAAACATCGGGAAAGCTAAGATTAATCACACTGGAACGAGCACAAGACTAGGGTGCAACCGACCGTGGTTCAAGCGACGATGACCAGGGCAAAGGTTGAAGCCAGAGGCATCCGAACAGCTCAGGGTCGAGCGAGGGTGGATCAAAAGTGATATCGCGCAGGGGAGCGCACACGATGAGAAGAGATGTTTGTGGCTATCTGTCAAAAGCCACAGGGACACCGGGTATCCGCAGGTAAACTATTGAAACATGCGAGACATGACATGAAGCGAGCCGGAAAAGGATGATGAGCGAGGCTCGATTGTCATTTCCAGACAAGATTTGCGTGGATGACGATGCACAGGTGCTGTGCAGGTGCAGCTGCCGCTGTCTGTTTTGGCGAGAAAGAGGCGTGATGTAGACCGACTTATCGGCGCATGAATTTCGGAAACGCACTTTTTTTTCTAAATTGGTTGACTGTTAAGCACAAGGCACGAACCTACGCATGCCGCTGATTGGCGAACATGAACACGGCCGGTCCACCTAGACAGTGTCCAAACAGGGTTTTCAAAGACTCCCCATCCGTACACCAGAGCCCAGGGTCTTTGCTCTCTGCCTGGCACCGAACGTGCATCCGGCTTTGCTTCGGTACAGAGCCCTCCGCGCCGAATCTTACAGATACAATCACAGTTGATGCTCCATATTTGCGGAGTTACCAGTGTGGCAATCGTGTTGTTTTCCCCTCCAATTTGAAGACCGCATTTGAGACGAGTACTGGTACTCAGATGCGGGAAAGGCGAATTTTGCGGTTTTTTTTTTTTTTTTTTTTTTTTTTTTTTTTTTTTTTGGGACGTTGGACGCCGGCATGTGCTGATCTTCGTGTGTTTGTGCTGATCCGAATCAAGCTTTGTTGTTTACTGATCGCCGCGATTTGTGCGCATTTTCGAGCCTCGCCTCCTCTGCGGTGAAAAGCGACAATCCAAACCAAAAGGCTCCGTCGGCACTCCGGACGCGTTGTTCGACCTTGCACTTTGGGTCCCACTGATTAACTTTGTTGATTTCAGGGCGCACGCTGCACAGTTGTGCTTTAGCCAGTTCCGACCACGGTCCGTGTCTCAGAAGTGAAACTTTGTCCGGCTCTAGGATGCGAGTTCTGCAGTGGTTGCCGATATGAATTCTTCTGTTCACCGTTGCCAAGGGACAGGGTCAGACAAATATGCTGCAGAGTCTGGACTCGGTAGCCAGAAAGATAACGCTATTGCGTGGAACGACAAACAATAGCCAGTGCTTAGTGCCATCATAGTCAGGGGACAGGTTTTAGGCGAGATGCAGGTGTGCACCTGCAGATAGCTAAAATTGTCAATCCGCTGCTGTTGAAAGGTGCCACTCCGTCAGCGAGCAGTGCATGCGGCTGAGCTCTCCGGGAAAGCGGCGCTCACTTAATCCTCGACACATTCACATGTGGCTGCCTGATTCTGATTCCGCCTTCACCAATTGGTCATTCTTTGCCAGCCATTCCTATGTGCTTGCATTCAAGCTATCGATCCCGCAATCACTCTGATGCGAGCACATGCTCGACGTCGCCAAGCAGTTCCAACTGCCAAGAGCCCCAGCGAGATTCACAAGCTAAATACTGTACCGTACAGCATTGTATGTCTTGGATCTGTGCTCAAGTCACTGCGGTCCGTCCGCTCGGATTTTGGACCATGAGTTTGCCGGGTGCCTGCTCAAACTTAATTGTCGTCTGACTCTCGGGCATCCGAGACATATTGGCCGCCCTTTCGTTGCGGGTCCTCGTTGCTGTCCGATGGGGTCTCGGCATTGTTGAACTCTGCAGCACAACATGCTCGTCTGAGCTCTCACCAGACGTGTGAGATTCAAATTGAGTGAAGTGTCATCGCCGATTTCATAGCAAAGCTCCCGATGCGTTTTTGTCCGTGATCCGAAGAAAATGACTGTTTAATGTTCCACACGATACTGCAGACAGAAAAAATAGGCGCGGAATGATGCAGGGAATCAAGAAAATTGTGTCTGTTCAGCTTCCAGAATTTTTACTGACCAAAAAATCCAACTGTGGCACAGACTCTAGAAGAACGTGCTCCGGTGTATCCAAGTAAGGTACGAGAATACAACACCTCTCAAGCTTCTCAACCATCTTTCACTCTCCACACTTCGCCTTTCTCACTGAACAAGATGGCTGCTACTCCTATCGGCTTCTTCGGTCTCAAGCTCGTCCCGGGCAAGGTCCACAGGATGGACGTCTCCCGTGACTTTAAGATCACCAACGTCTCGTACGCAGACCAGCCCAAGGCTGGTACAAAGACCCTGGTCAAGATCCACTACACTCACGTTCCTGGCTTTGAAGACGAGTATGACGAGGATGAGGACGATGAACCCAAGCCAGAGGACCAAGACGAGGTTGAGGATAAAGTCTACACTCTGTGCAGCCTCAACGCCGCCAACAAAGATCACGCCGTTGTCGACCTCCAATTCTGCCAGGAAGAGCTCATCGGTTTCTCCATCACTGGTGACGCCGCTGTTGATATCGTTGGTAACTACGTTGCTCCTCCTGACTACTACGACCAGGAGCCTTCCGATGACGAGCTCTACTCTGACGATGAGGATGACGAGGACAACATGTATGGCCTGGACTCTGATGAATTCGATGAAGACGAAGACGAAGAGGACGACGACATGGAAGAAGATCCCGAACGCTTCGAGGAGCTCGTCGAGACATCCTCGTCCAAGCCCAAGAAAGCCATCGAGGCTCCCCCCGCCGAGTCTAAGAAGCGCGCTGCTGAGAAGCCCGCTAAGGAGACCGCTACCAAGAAGCTCAAGGCTGAAGCAATCGCCGCCTCTTCCGACTCGACTCCCACCAAGGCTGACAAGCAAAACAAGACTCCAAAAGATACCAAAGCCAAGACTGAGACTCCTGAGAAGAAGGCTGCCGAGAAGCCCGCCTCAAAGGTAAGTTTTAACCCACGCCCAACGTATGGCCAGATGTGGAACTTCGCTGACCGAACTTTAATCCCGTCATTCACTTCTCCTGACTATAGATGACCACCACTAAGCTTCCTTCTGGTCTCGTCATCGAAGAGAAGAGCCAAGGCACTGGTCCTGCTTGCAAGCCCGGACAGAAGGTCGGCATGCGCTACGTTGGAAAACTCACCAACGGCAAGGTCTTTGACCAGTGCACCAGCGGCAAGCCCTTCTACTTCAAGCTCGGTAAAGGCGAGGTCATCAAGGGTTGGGATGAAGGTGTCAAGGGCATGCGCGTCGGTGCCGAGCGTCGTCTCACTTGCCCTCCCAAGCTCGCTTACGGCAACCAAAAGCTTCCTGGTCTCCCTGCAAACTCGACTCTTATCTTCGACGTCAAGCTGGTCGAGATCAAGTAAGATCCGTTTTCCAAGCGCATAGAAAGTAGACATCGTCTTTCGTGACTCTCTTACGACCCTAGCACTATTGAACCTCTCTTGCATTCTGTAGTCACTGTGTACTTTATCATCACATCCCTGAATTCTACCTTCCTCATCATATAACGTAATTTATGTAGCACCGAGAATTATGTAGCAACGAGAAATTTTCGAAACTCGAATATCCGCAGTGCTGATGGTAGTGCTGTTGGCCGACAGTGAGCAGAGTGTTCATTCCACTTTGAGTTCAACCAACCTTGTTTGCTCACCATCATCTCCGGTACCTTAATCACCGTTATCAGCGCATATCTCCGCAATAAATCTTGTTTCCCCGCGTTTATGCAGCTGCGATGGTGAGACACTCCGACTCTAAGCGAACCAAGGCTGTTCAAACAGCATCTGCTATTGCTCGAGATGACAAGGAAGCTCGGCTCCAGCAAGCCATTGCCGAGCTCCAGAGCGGGCAGTTTTGCAATGCTACCGAGGCTGCAGCTGCCCATGGTGTTGCAAACTCAACCTTGCGACACCGTCTGTCCGGCCGTACGGACAAAAAACATGCTCAGGATGAGCACCAGTCGCTGTCGCCAGCTGCCGAGACCACCCTCGTCGAGCACATCCGTTGTTGTGCTGCCAATGGCTTCCCATTGAACCCGTCCGAGGTCCGCAACTATGCCAACTCGCTGTCACGCAGCGTTCCTGGGCGCTCCGAGCCGCCGGAAGTTGGCATCACGTGGGTGAATCGCTTCCTGCAGCGCCACCCAAGTCTCAAGTCGTCGTGGAGCCGTTGCCTGGAGAATGCAAGGCTCAAGGGCACAGACGAGGATGGAATCAAACGATGGTTCACTCGATTGACTGAGGTTGTGCATGAATACAGTGTGGCATCCGACAACATATACAACATGGACGAAACTGGTTTCACGTTTGGCCAAGGCGGTTCTCAGCGTGTGCTTGTTCCTGAGGATGATCCAGCTTCTCGGTTCAAGGCACAGCCGGACTCACGTGAGAACGCCACAGTCATCGAGTGCATTGGAAGCGGTGGGCAAGTTTTACCGCCGCTTGTCATTACCAAAGGAAAGATCCACACTGTTGGCGAACAGCGGCAGATGCATGGCATTCCGGCCTCGTGGCACTTTGCCAAATTGCCAACGGGATGGACAAACAATGAAGTTGCCCTCCAATGGGCTCGAGACATCTTTGACGTCAACACAAGGCCGTTGTTGCGATCACAGTGGCGTCTATTGATCCTCGATGGCCACAAGTCTCATGTGAGTACCGAGTTCCTTGCTGCGCTATGGTCCCAGCGCATTGTGCCCCTCTGCCTGCCTGCTCACGCCACACATGTGATGCAGCTGCTTGACGTGAGCATCTTTGCACCGCTTAAGGCTGCGTACAAACGCTTGGTGACCGAGCTTGCTACACACGTGCCAGGAACCGGTATCAACAAGCCGGTGTTTGGATCTCTGTATGCCAAGGCACGTGGCATGGTTCTCACATCGGCAGCAGCAAGGAAGGCCTTCAAGGACTCGGGTATCACAGTCAGCCCGGACCCCAAGAAGGCATTGGCAAGGTTAGCAGGGTCTCATGCACATTGTCGATCCCAGTCCCCTGAACCGGCAGCTTGTCAGGAAGTTGCCATACCACAGACTGAGGCGGTGTTCAGCAGCATGCTAGATGCCTTGTGTAATGCTACAGACATGAGGGAGAAGCACAGCCTCAAGCAGAGCTTGAACCAAGCGTTTCAGGCATCACAGGCTGAGCTCAGGGTTGCACAGACAAGGGAAGCAAGGAGAATGGCGGTTGCAGCACATACGAGGCAACCAACACAGGCAGGAGACAGGGCAGTGTTGTCACGGGATAGGATGATCTCACGTGAGCATGCTGAACGCGAGTTGGTGGCCAGGGAGGTGGATCAGGCCAGACACAGGCAGGAGGGAGATCAAGGCGATGAGGCTGGAAGAGGAGGAGGGGATGCTGCCGCAGCAGATGGTGACAACACCGGAACAGAGGACAGCAATGAATGCCTTTATGGATCATATGGCTGCAGCACTCCACCGAGGAACATGGTTTGGGACCTCCTCGATGACAACGAGCCTCTCAGCGACATCACCAATACAGGGCCCGCAGACAGCATGTACTGGGAAGAGGTCCCTATTGCAAGCTCATCACGACAGCGTTTGTAGTATTTCATTCATTCCTCATGTAGCCTAGCCTCTCACAGCTGCGACAATGTCAGTGTCAGTGTCTCATGTTGACAAACAGTCCTCATCGTGATCAGTCCAGAGTACTACCATCAAACTAAATTCACACTCAAAAAATTTCTCGCTACTACATTATTCTCGGTACTACATAAATTACGTTATGATCGCTTTCCTCTCCCTTTCTGTCTTTGCCCATCCTCAACAGACAGGACCTGTTACGACAGGCGTGAGTGACGGGTTTGCAAAACTGCCGCTTGGTCCCCAGAAGGTGCTGTTGCGGTGCTTTGTGTCATTGTACGCTTCGTCAAGACATACGCAGATTGCGGTGACCAAGGCTGCATCAACTCCAGGAGCAATGGTCGCTTCGTACGTTTGTCTGCCGAATGTGCACAATCCAAGGGAAAGATCTGCAGCCGCTGTCACATCGAACTGAGGCTAACCAAGCCGCACGCGGTGGAGCACAGAGCACGGACCTGCGAAAAGAACTTGACTTGGATGAGCATTTGTGGTGTCCCAGAAGCGCGCACGGGTATCATTGTAGGAAACGAATCAAAAGATTGACCTGTTTTCTCTGTCTTCGTTGTAGGCTTCGTCAAGACAAACACAGATGGCTGTGACGAGCGAGGCATCGATGCCAGGTGCGATGGTAACCTCGTACGTTTGCATACCGACTGGCAAGTGCGAAGAAAAGGATGATAGCTCGGTCATTAGCCGACGAGCCTTCAAACGAGCTCATGCTGCTTAGCAGGCAGTAATCACAAAATTGTCTGAGGTTCGTATAGTCGCGATTGATGTCAGCTACTACGATGCCGTCCGTATTTATGATTTGGGAATGGCCGGAATACCATTTGCCTTTCAAGGTCCAATGCTCCGGTCGGCCATCTGATGCAGCACTATTGAATGTGATGTGGAGTTTGGCATTGATGATGCCGGTCTTTTCGATGTTGAAGAGGGTCGCATTTTCGTCTCCGCACTTGTAGCCTACATATTGTGCCAAAAGCTTCCACATCTTTCTCTCGAACTCGAACAGAGGACGGCCGTTGTAGTCGACGAGAGTCTTTTTCTGCCTGAAAGAGAACATCTTTGCGTCGATACGAAAGATGGGTTGACCACTGACGACATCCTTGATATCGAAATCGTCGCCAGACCAGGAAACCACTTTACGAATTCGTAAGACGATGGGCTGCTGATGGACGCAAAACTCGGAGAGGATGCCCATTGGATACGGCGGGGGCGGTAAATAGACGCCGGGGGCCTGTGGGGGAGGCTGCTGCTGCTGCTGCTGCTGCGGTTGCAGCTGTTGTTTCTTAAACATGTCGAAGCTGCTGAGAGTGGCGGAGAGAGCAAGCTGTGTGTGTTGTCGTGGCTAGGAAGATCCTGATGTTGGCTCTGAATGATCAGAGGTCGGTTCGTACGTGGGAAAGGCTGGGGGAGTCAAGTTGTATTTAAGCTTGCTAGACCCTGATGAGTCGGCCACGTTGGTCGGTACCTCACAGCTGCAGATCGCACCACCATCTTGTAGCTCCGCTCAGTCCCACAAATGTGTGTTGTGGCTCAGGTGCAGGGTGTACCGAAAGCGGAAAGGCACAGTGATTTGGATTTTGGATGTCTAGATTGTCGGAACCAGGAACTTGCAGAAATAGCGTTTTATGCGAATCTGATTGCGGAACACCGCTTCCCGTGTCGTTGTCACTCGTTCTACTGATCCTCGACGCGCATCCATGAGTTCGTGATGGGGGCCTCCATCATAGACAACCATGGGCATACCCTGCGCTCATCACGGACCAGCATGCACAGCTTGAGATGAGTGCTCAGGGCTAACATGGTGAAAGTGTGATTCTTTGCAGCGACAGCAAGCGTACAAACAGAAGGAGTACAGGTGCTTGGAACCAGCCGCGATCGGATCAATTAGTTTTTGCTTCCTATAAAAGGCACAAAGCAAGGCACCTCCTCCTTGTACTTTTTCCACTGTGGGTTGTCCTTGTGCTTCTTGTCTCCGCTCTGCTCCAACATGGGCACTCCTGAAATGAATCGGATCAAGCCATACTCGAGGATCGGGCTCAAGGCAGCCAATCCAACGGCCCAAGTAGGATAGAAGTTGCCAGCGCTGGCAATCGCAGTGGTAGCCAAGACAAACTGACCCGTCCAGAGACTGACTTCGCCAAAGTAGTTGGGATGACGAGACCAGCTCCACAAACCGGAAGATATGAAAGGCTCCTTGTGCTTTCCTTCTTCCCTGTCTTGCCTCCATTGAGACTTTTGGCGGTCAGCGGTGACTTCCAAGCCCATGCCGGCGATCCAAATAGCAAGACCGAGATAGTCGCGAGCGCCAAGAGGAGGTTGAGAAGCCTTGGGGATCGAGTTGACCAAGTAGACTGGAAGGGCAGTGATGGCGATCCAGGTGGCCTGCATCATCCAGGCGCCAAAGAACTTGGGCGGGCTTTGCTTGATTTCGTCAAATCGGCTGTCGCCGCCCGACTTTTTGATTCGCTGGAAGAGGAAGCTGCCGAGACGGATGGCCCAGAAAAGCGTGAGTCCAGTCATGATGGTCTGACGCGGATGGAAGGCGGAGAGCGTGGTGGGGAGCGAGATGTTCTTGAAACCATCGACATATTGAGCGCGGATCCAGGGCATGTAGAGCGAGAGACCGGCGGCAGAAATGAAGCCAAGCGAACTGCAGAGATCATAGTACTTTTCCGTCTTGAGCGGGACAGCAATAGCAGCGCACGCAGCCTGGAAGCCATAAATGACACCCAGGGTAGGCAGCAGCGCCTTGAGACCCACAGTGTAGGTGCTCATCCTGTTCGACGGTAGGCTGTTCGACGGTAGGTATGATCGATGCTATAGGCAGGGGAGAAAAGAGCAGGAAGGACAGCAACGGGCGAGCCCTAATATACCGGTGCACGTGCAGCGAGCCGCTCGGATGGATAAGCTTGCTGAGTCGTGTTCGAGACGAAGGATACGCCAGGAATCGTCAGCACGTTAGGCAATCACCTCCGAGGCTTTCTCGTGGCAGGCTTGACAGGCAGTTACTTTGCCGAAAACTCACACTGCTTCCGCGGGAGAAGAGTTGAGCAGCTGATTCATGTTGCGGATAAGCGTTGGCTCGATCGCAGCGTTATCCATCCATTCCGAGACTGGACCCATGCTGATTCTCAAGGCGCTTCGAATGCTGTAATCGGTCTAGCCAGAAATGTGGAGGCATGTCAACTTTTTCGCATTTTATTCGAGTGTATGGTTGTTGAGACTTGACATTGTTTGCATGGAAAATCGTAATGGGACGAGGGCTGGACCCGCGTTCTGTTTTCTGACTTTCCACAATCGACGGGCATGCACGCGGATGATCTCTGCGTTCAGACACCAAAGACGAGGCAAAGTGCCCTCACGTCACTGCTCGCAGGATCGTCCTGCAAACCACCTCTCGGATTCCCATCTTGGCGAGCTTGGCTCTTGTAACGGTATGAATGAGACGAGACGCTGTGCCATCTGGAATTTGTGCCATCGTGCATTTGAGTCCGGCGCGACCTCCATGCTAACACATTGGTCTGGCTGAGCATGTACAGCTTGCTATAACGCAGAAAGGAGTACGAGCGATCCAGCGACGTCGAACAGCTCTGAATCTCGTCGCACATATGCGGAGGGGCGTAATACAGCTATCAATGCACGTTTCTCTCCGAACGCGCTGCACCACCAAACCCGCTCACCGTGCCCGGTTCTAGACCAATTATAGAAAAACAAAAAAGATCAGCCCATCCATGGCTCAACTGCATTTGCAATCTTTCATCCTGCTTCTACATCGCTTCCGCGTTCAAGATCTCCTCTCCCACCCACCACCACACCCGCTAGCCTGCCTACTCGTTCCAGCCTTTCGTCATGTCGCAACCCTATTACGGTGGAGGAGGCAATTATCCGCCTCAAGGTTATCCTCCCCCGCAGATGCAGCAGCCCGGTTCTTACGGTCCCGGCCCATACCAAGGTCAGCCCAATGGTGCGCAGAATGCCTACTACAATGGCCAGCAACCTCCTCCTCAGCAGTACCATGGCGGTGACTACAAGCAGCCTCTCAAGCCTGAAGGCTTCGAGGGTGAACGTCTCCAGCCCAAGCCCAGATTCAACGATCTCGCCTTCCTCATCCTCTTCCTCCTCGTCTTTGGCGGCTTCATCGCCATCTCGGTCATCTGCTTCCGAGGGTATTCGAACGCCAATGTAGATGTGTCGATCGGTAGGGGAAATGTAGCAGGCAACACGCTCAACGGTCAGACTGCGATTCTCTTCATGCTCTGCTGTCTCATCGGCCTCGTGCTTTCCTTCATCTACATCTTGCTCGTTCGCACCTTCCCCAAGCTCATCCTCGAGGCTACTCTCCTCCTTACCACCCTCAGCAACGTTGCTTTCTGCGTCTACCTTTGGGTCCGAGGCAATACCGCCGCTGCCATCATTTTCACCATTTTCGCCGTCTTCAGTGTCATCGCCTACTTCTTCATGCGAAAGCGCATCCCTCTCGCTAAACTCCTGCTAGTCACCGTCATCCGCACCGCAGAACAGTACAAGAGTGTCTATGTCGTTGCTCTCGGAGGCTTGATCCTCGAAACTGCCTTCAGCGCTTGGACTTCTTGGCTCATCGTAGCCGCCTACCAGCGATTCGACCCCAACGGTCGTGGAACCGGAAGCAGCTCCGGTAACGCCTCAATCATCGGAATCATGGTCTTTATTGTCTTCTGCTACTACTGGATTTCGGAAGTCATCAAGAATGTAGCATTCACCACCGTCGCAGGCATCTTCGGCACTGCCTACTACAACGTCACCAAAGTCTCCCGAGCCGCTTTGGGCGCTTTCCGTCGTTCCATGACCTACAGTCTTGGCTCAATCTGCTTTGGCTCGCTCATCGTCGCCATCCTCGACCTTCTCCGGGCATTCTTCAACCTCCTCCAAAACCAAGCCGCTTCGGACGGTGACATCGTCGGCACCATTCTTGCTTGTGTTGCATCCTGCTGCGTCGCCTGCATCCGTGGCCTGGTCGAATACTTCAACCGCTACGCTTACATCAACATTGCGCTCTACGGAAACAGCTACATCCGCGCCGCCAAAGAGACCTGGTCTCTCCTCGCCGACCGTGGTATCGACGCTGTGATCAACGACTCGCTCGTCAACATTGTGTTCAACTGCGGTGCCTTCATCATCGGCTTGCTTACAGCTCTATTCGCCTTCATCTACGAGCAGAAGACCAACCCGCAATACCTTCAAAACAGCTCGGGCTACTATTCCATCATCCTCCTGGTTGCATTTGGCTTGGGATTCAACATTGCCATGAGCGTGGGTTCGGGTAGTATTGCCAGTGGTGTCAGCACCTACTTTGTGGCTTTGGCCGAGGACCCCTTCATTCTGCAGGGAAAGAATCCCGAGTTGTTCGAGATGATCCGACAACAGTACCCCCGCGTTATCAACGCTGTACAGAACTGAACCTGGACACTCCCCGCCCTATCAACATTCATTGCTGATCAAGCTACATGCTAATATAATCTTAATTCAAGTTACTCCATTTGCAAGCGACACCTTTGATTCACAGACTCACGGGCGGCACTGTGTCGTGCTTAAAACGTTTCCATATGATAAAGCAGCTGGACATACACGATTGATCCTTTCCAATGCTTCAAAGCTTTGCCTGCGCGGCAGCGCCGGTCACCTTCCTCGATTGCTTGATAATCTTGACCCTGAAGCCGTTATTGGTGACGATGTCCTTCCTCAACAGCTTGCCCGTCGGGTTTCTTGGCGCTGTCTCCGAGAAGAGATACACGCTCGGCCATTTGTAGTACGCCGTCTTGTCGCTCACCCACGTGTGCAGTCGTGATGCCAACTCGTGCATCTTCTGTTCCTGCTGCAAAAGGCCCTTGTCTTTCGGAACGACGAGGAGAAGAACCTGCTCCTCGCCGGTCGACTTGTCTTCGATGAAGCCAGTGGCAGCGGCATCCACGAGTTCTGGATGCGTCGCGAAAAGATCGTCGAGTTCGGCCGGAGGAACCTGGAATCCCTTGACCTTGATGAGTTCTTTTGTTCGCCCGGTGATCCAGAGCTTTCCGTTGGCATCCAAGCAACCTTCATCGCCTGATCGGTACCAGCCATCTTCGGTGAAGGCACCAGCAGTCAGCTCCTGATCGAGCGCGGAATGTGTCTCGGAAGACAAGCCTGAAAAGTAGCCCGACATGACAACGGGGGCTCGAATGAGTACCTCCCCCACAATTCCAGGATTCAACGGTGCACGCTCGCCCTTTGCTCTTGCTTGTTTCGACAGTTGCTGGATCTCTTGCCTCCTCTGCTTGATCTGTTCCTCATTGGTTCCAGGTAGGGGACGAATCTGGATCTCGGTGTTAGGCACGGGAAGACCAACGCTACCCAATTCGTCGCGTGGACCGTCTGCATCAGCATCAAGACCAAGCCCACGCGTCTGCCCAGTTGATAAGGTTTCGGTGGTTCCATAACCGAGCTGAATGTACTTGCCTGTACGCTCATATACCTTGCGCACCACTTCCACTGGCACAGGCGCGCCGCCAGTGAGGAAAGCGGCGATGCTGGAGAGATCGATGCCCTTGTTAAGGGGTGACGCGGGGTCGAGGTGCGAGCAGGAACGGAGTGCGACGGCAACAGCAGGCGCAATGTGACTGAAAGTGGCACGGTATCGAGTAACCAAGCCAAGATAGTAGCCAAGATCGAATTTGTGCGATGCAGGGATGACAAGCGTCGTGCCGAAGGCGACAGTAGGGAGGAGAACCGTGGCAAGACCATAGACATGGTACCACGGAGCAAGTGTAATCCAGCGCTCGCCTCCGCCGTACGAGCATCTCGAAGTACCCTTGAAGTGGGCATTAGTATCCCACACACCCAGAGTATTGCTGACGAGGGCCTTATGACTGATCAACACACCCTTACTCTGACCCGTTGTGCCACTGGACCAAAGCACGAACGCAATCCTTCTCTGTTGCTCCTCTGGTGTCATTGGCGCGGGCGCAAAGGCAGGTCTAACGAGACTGGCAATGCTTCCCTCGGCCTTGCTTCCCGGCGGCGGCAAGAGGAGATGAGTCCAGTCACAGGGGTCGTGAGCGGCTGCAACACCGTTCCTGTTGAAGCTGCTACCGTAGTAATCCATGCCGGAGGACATGTCGACTGTCCAGACTCTCCTCCTGCTGTATGGCAGCTGTTCGCTCTTCTCCAGTCTTGCTCTCTTGCTTTCATCCCAGTCGAGAGCCAGTTGCTTGGCCCAAGCTTGGATCTCTGCACCTTTAACCGCACCATTGTCGGTGGGAGGAGAATCAAGGAGCAATTGTAGCGCCTTTCTCAGCGGCACCTCGCCTTCGGCACCGACGGTGGTGAAAAGCACTTGCGGACGGGCCTTTGCGAGGATGTAGGCGAGTTCTCGAGGGCTGAGATAGGTGGAGATGGGGCAGACAGTGAGGTTGGCTGCGACGGTACCAAGGGCGATGATGGGCCAAACCATTCCATTGGGAATATGCAAGAGGACGGTAGTGCGCGGTGCATGGATGGGCTCGCGAGGCTTCTGAGGGTTCGAGACGAACTCGATTGGCTCGCCTGTGAGGGTCTGAAGCGAACGAGCAAGACGAAGACTGTCGGCCTTCAATCTTGCCCAACTCAACTGAACTCCGGTGCCATCATGAACGAGGATGGGGCGCTGCTCAGGAATAGCCTGTCCATCGAATGTGTGGTCAGGGTGGTGCTCGGCAAAATGATTGGGATGATGTTGGAGAGGGTTGCTGAACAGGAAAGTGTGGAGGTTCTGATCTTGTGGGAACGTGGTCTTGAGACCGCTGGTGATTGCCGACATTTTGGCGACTCAGGTGGGGAAAAGAACCAGATGGTGTTGCTGTGCGGGGGAGGGAGAAGACGGCTAATACTTAACCCTTTTATCCAGGGGGACGGTCAGGAGGTCAAAGGGTCGAGTTGCCAAGGGACATTGTGCGGGGGCCAATTTGAGGATAATGGAGGAGCGTGTTCCGGCTGTCACGGCAACCTTGACGAGTATGCATAACGTTTTGATACCGGCTGAAACTTGTCCTTGTTCAGCTGCTCTTCCCGCGCGTTAGATGCAGACAGGCAGACCTTACCGTGCCGACGTTCGACCCCCGGCCCCGCTGCTACAGAAGCGCTTGCATGAGTTTCTTTGCACTTCCCCACACATTCAGTCCCGCATGCTGATCTCGACAGCCCGACTTCATTTCCTCGCTGGAGAAGCCACTTGGAAGAGCCGAACAACGTGCTTTCATATGCTGTACTGTCAACTTGTGTCATAAGGCGCTTATGGCGCTTGAGTCAGATCATTATGCGATCCAAGAGCGGGAGCATCCCCGCATCCTGAACCAAAGGTGATGCGGGGATGTGTTCTGTTGGGGGCACGTCCCCGACGCATACAGCCACGCTTTTGTACCGATGACTTTTCAGGGTCTCGTCAAAGGCTTTGTCGGCCGTCGGACATGCTTGAACGCGTGGTCAATCGGGCGAGACGGGCTGGGTTTTTATGACTCGGCCGACTTGCTTTGCACCTGTTTGCTCACCGTACGAAGGTGTACCTCGCCTTCCGACAGGCTTGAATTCGCCTATGATAGGCCAAAATTTGGACGATCTCACATAGCAAAAAGACTCGATTTTCGGTAAACAGGCATCGCCTTGAATGCCGTGAGTACGGCACAAGGCTGTGCCAAGAGTAAAACTAGGGTTGCAACTTGACTGTCGCGCAATGCATCGTTGGACGCAGCCACCGAGCATGAGGATTGAACATGCTCAACTATCAGAAAGAGCTTGCTTTGTGCGATGCCAGGCCTGTGGAAGATGCAGTCGTGCATAGCTGAGACGTGTGACAGGTCACTTTTTTTTTTTTTTTTTTTTTTTTTTTTTTTTTTTTCCGCTGGTAGCCGCAGCTCATAGTATTCATGCTTGCTCTTGCTCTTGCTCTTGCTATCGAGATCTCCACATAGCTGAGGACCTCAACTCTCAAGTCGACAAGGCGGGCCGCATCAGCCGAGAAATCGTCTTTGGTAACTGCTGCCGAAGATCATATGGAAAATCCGCAGAATAGATTCGCAGCATGAACACCGAAGCATCAAGCGAGGCAGATTATTGGAAATTCCTCCTGCCGAGTTGAAAGGCCGCAAAACTCTATCTTGCTGATGCTGCCAATGCAAGTAGCTCTCTCTCGATCTTGGCAACCCCTGTTGTTGGTCCACTTATGCAAAAGACACCCCGGAATCTCAGCTCTTTCCGTTGCAGACATGTTTCAGAATCGTCGATTGTGTGTGAGTGTGTGTGTGTGTTTGTGTGTCTCAAAAGCGGTGCTGTTGCCGGCATCCTGGCACGGTCAACTCTGCCTTCCATACCCCGTATCCATTGCCACCATACCGTTTCGATCTTTGCCTGCTGCTATCCGTTCCCCCTTCATCCACGACCGACTCTCGCTCCGACAAGCCGACTAGCATAGGATTTGCTCTTTGTTGCCACCTTCGAGCGCTGGACGCATACAAACCCCTTCACTTTGCTTTCAAACAGTGGCATATAAGATCGCGACGACAAGTGCCAGGTGCATTGTCCGACTCCTACCTCGAATCTTCTCATCTTCTTCGACCCTTGGTCGCTATCATGAAGCTCTTCTCCACCCTGACAACGTTGACAATGGCCACATCCTTGGCCTCGGCTCTGCCCTCTTCCACTTTCACACGTCGTCAGTCTAACTCAGACGGCTATTTCAACCCTGGTGCTAATGGAAGCTCCATGCTTACCGGCAGCAACGAGCCTTTGCACATCATCATCTCAGGCCTCTCGTCACCTGGAGTCCTCAACCAAGCAGGATTCGAAGAGTTCTCCCGTTCCTTCTACTTCTCTCCTGGCAGCTGTCTCGGTATCTCTCAAGGTGGTTATCAAACCGCCAACCTCGGCGATGGAAACGGCGCTAAGCCCCAAACCAACATTATGCGCTGTAACTACAAGCAGGGAGATGGAGGGAGTTGCATCGAATCCCTCAAGGGCGGCAACCATTTCAGGTACTGGATTCAGAACGGTTCGTCGGCAGACTCGGGTGCCATCTTCGTTGCAGCTAGTGTCGAGCTGAATGCCACATTGAATCACATGATTGCTCCCAATGGCTATGACAACGGTAGGGACCAGATTGTTGGCAACACAACTGCAGGTACACTGACCAGCCCTGGTGGATTCCAATACACTGTCACCAAGCAGACGAACCAGATGCTGAGCGGGTACCAGGCTAGTCAGATCAACTACAACATTGGAATTGACGGGGTTGTTAACGTGCTCACCGTCACCATCACCAAGAACGGCACAATTGGCGGTGGAAACAACAGCAGCAGCTCCGGCAACAGCGGTGAATCGATCAGTACACCGAGCAGTGCGTCGCCCATGTTCGTCTCTGGTGCACCATTCCTCGCTGCAGTCAGCTCTGTTGTACTGGTCACATCTGGTATGCTGGTATTGGTCTGATCTCCGTGTTGTGCCAAACACAAGCATTTTAGAAGCACTATTCTCCCACATCTTCATTAGGAACAGGACAAAATTCATCATGGACTTTATATCATTTCCCTCTCATCATGAGTTTGTTGTGAAGATTCGCAACCCGAGTGACTGAAACTCCCGAGTTCCGCGCAGCAGCAAAATTTAAAGCGGTCCCTCCACTCGAGAATAGTTTCTGTCCACGGTGATACAGTTTGCTGCCTACTACCATCTTTGTAACCCCATTCAGCCTCTTCCAGCAATCTCAGGGGCTCTTCTGTTAACGTTCTCAGCACACACACATTTGTCCTTACCATAGGACGTAGAACCATTCTCATCATGTCCGCAAGACCAGTGTTCTCAAAGCTCGCTCGTAATGTGGCTTCTACCAGCAGGGTGGTACTTCCGCGGACCCGAGTTGTCAAGCCCACTCAGACCTCGACACGATACCAGTCCTCACTGAGCGCATCATACCGTCCTACTACCTCTCTCTTTGCTCGCCATCTCGTTCAGCAGCGCTTCTTTGGCTCTTCATCCCAGCTCTGCAACGACCGCGCTCGCCAGTTCATTCCTGAAACCTCGCCCTCTTCGTCCTCCACCTCCAGTACGGACGCATCTGTCTCAGAAGATGAACGCTCTTCGATCCCCGTAACAGGCGAGCGCACTCCCATCGGTCAGATCGAGCAACGACTTGCTATCACCTTCACCTGTACTGTTGATCAATGCGGTCATCGATCAACACACGAATTCTCTAAACGATCCTACACCAACGGTATCGTCATTGTCCAGTGCCCTGGTTGCAAGAACAGGCATCTGATTGCGGACAACTTGAGCTGGTTCACCGAGACGGAGGATGAGCCGAGGACAATCGAGCAGATGATCGAAGCGAAAGGAGGGAAGGTGAGGAGGGGAACAGTGGGCGTAGACGGGGAAACAGGAGAAACAATCGAGATTCTATCCTCATAGATGGTAGAGTCTTCTACATGGCATGGAGCCTGACCGCTAGACTCAACGCGCATGGAATGCATATGTTCAGGCTTGCATGACTAGGATCAATCTACTGGTTTGGAACATCGGCATAAAGGCAATCGGACGCATTCTTCTTGCGGTCTACACACCTATGATCATCTTTGCATGAAATATAGTGGACTGAAGTCTACAGGTCTGTTGGAAGACTAAGCAAGATCGGCGTGAATCTTCTTGGCAACGGCAATGGTCCTTTCCTCAGTCAATCTGTGTCCCACAGCCTGCAAGCAGATGGGAAGACCATGAACGTCCTCCACCTTGTACTGTTCCCAAACAGTCGCCTCGACGTCGCTCTTACCCTTGAATCCAGCGGGCACCTTATCCGATTCCTTATCCACCACCAATCCAGGCACAGGGAAGACCACACTTGGCGAGTCCATCAAGTTCCAGACTCCCGTGTACAGGATGTGGTGGTAGACGTCGTGACCAGTTGCGACCTCTGCCGCGGCAGGCGAAACGAGGGCATCGAACTTCTTCCCACCGGCGAGGGCTCGCATGCGCTCGAGCATCTCGGCAGCCCAAGCAGTGCGTTTGGCCTGCACCTGCCACAAGTCCTTGACCGTCTTCTTCCACGCCGGATCGGTCTTGGCGAGTCCTGTGACCCAGTCGACATGCTCGCCTGAAGCCTCCATGATGCCTTGGACAGTGTCACCGCCTTCGGCGCGGAAGAAGGCCTCAATGGTCGAAAGACCCTGCTCGAACAGCTTTGTGTCAGAATCGAGGCGGGAAGCGTCCCATTCGATGACGTTGTGGCCAGCTGCGCGCAACTTTGCTGCAGTGTGCGCCATAGCACGCTGAAGAGGCGGGGTAGGGGCCACGATGCCGTTATTGGTGAGCATGAGAATCGTCAGAGAAGCGGGAAGCGAAGCCTCATCGACGGGCGTCCAGGGGATGGGGACGCACTTGGGGTCGAACTGCCAAGGCTCGGTATCCACCACCGCCTTTCCATAGATCTCGAGACCTGCTGCAGAGTTGCACATCGGCCCGTTGATCGAGTTGACGGCTTCCTGACCAGCAAGACCGCTCTTGCATTTACCAGTGGGGAATCTGCCTAGACTGGGCTTCAGACCCCACAGTCCGGTGAAGCTGCATGGAATCCTGATGCTTCCTCCAATGTCTGTGCCCACACCCAGCGGGCTTCCGCGCATAGCCAAGAGCGCCGATTCACCGCCCGAGCTTCCACCGGGGCTGAGCTTCGTGTTGAAGGGGTGCAGCGTCCTCCCGTTCGCGTTCGAAACGGTCTCGGCAATCATCATGGCCGTCGGCGTTGCCGTCTTACAGTAAAGGACAGCACCTTGCTCTCTGAGCAGCGTCACGAGCGTCGAATCGTGGTTTTCAGGCTGGTTGATCCAAGCCACAAAACCGATGTTGCTGTCCTTGCCCTTGACGTTGAAGTTGTCCTTGAGGCTGATGGGCAACCCAGCGAGAGGGCCAACGTGCCTTCCGGTCTTTGCATAATGCGAGTCGATCTCTTTGGCAGTAGCGATGGCTTCGTCGAAGAAGAGTTCCGTGAGACAGTTGGTGAGCTGATGAGCAATGGCTGCACGCTTGCAGAACGCAGTCGTAACCGCCTCGGAGGTCCACTTGCGTGACTGAAGATTGGACAGGACGACGTCGACATCCGAGTCAGTGATCTCGAGCTCGAGAGGTGTAAGGATGCCAGAGGAGGCAGGGATAGAACGGAGGTCGGCGCCGCTAGTAGGAGTTGCCTTGGCGAGCGTTGCGGAATCGAGACGCCACGAGGCGGGAATCTGCGCAAGGCGAGATTGCTGCTTAGCCTCAGCTACCTTGCGCCATGACGAAGACGTTACCTTGCTAGCAGTGCCATTAGAGGCTTGAGCAGAGGAGGTACCGATAGCAATCGTCATGTTGTTGGTGTGTCTAGAGGAGCAGGGTGTCTAGAGATACGGTTTGAGAGGTTGGCATTTACCAGGAGGAAGGCGCGAGACGGTAACACATATATATCAACGTGGTCGGGGCTGGCGAAGTGGAATGAACTGGCTCCGGTTACAAGCCTACGCAATGCCGAAAGCGCTTTGACGTTCCGGGAATGTAGCCTTACCTTGCTAGGGTTCTATCTTCACCATGTGACCCCAATCAAATTGGCCTTCAATGCGTTGTGTGGCTTTTTGTCTACCACTGCTTGAAGCGTGCGCACACCTTATGACTGAGGCACAGTGGGCTTTGTTGCGCACCTCTTTATTTCCCCGACATTTCACCGCGCACCCAACACAATGCAATGGTCTCAATTCCGACAGCGCCAATCCGAGATTCCTCCACGCTGCACTAATTCCGATGGCCCCTTCTGGTCTACTAAGCGCTTCTTCCGCGGACGTGCACCAAGGATTCGCCGGCGCCTTCAGCATACCTTATCAACATGAGCAACGACAATTGCAACCAACTGAATCGTCGTTCAGGCTTCGTTGGCAAACACCATTGCATTGGAGGTGGCTTGCATTGCCTTATCTATGAATGGTTGTCTCCGTCGTCCTCACTATCGCGGCCAAGCCTCTCATCACCACCCAACAACGTCCACGTCTCAAACTCTCTACCTTTGGTGTCCTTCTTGATCAAGAACTTGCCTCCGTCTCCTTGCTCCTTCCATAGCAGCTCTCTCGTTCTTCCGAGACTCTCGATCGCCGAGACTCTGTCCATGACAGATTCCAACCTGTCTTCGTAACCCTGGGATTCGGCAACCCTTCGCATAGCGCGGAGCAGAGGCATGGAGTCAGCGCGAATATGATGGTGGCGGTCAATGTGGATGATGTTGAGATGGTCTAGCTCGGTAATGAAGTCGGGGCGAGTCATGACCTGGCGTGCTTCACCCCAAGTGAGGTGCGGATTGGGGACGTCAGCGCCGCGAACATCGGCTTCTTGATCCGCACTAGGATCCGTGATGGGCGATTCTCTCAGACGACGATGGGCCGTAGCTTGCTGCTCATCCTCATCGTCTCCATCGTCGTCATCATCATCATCGGGAGGGTCGTCATCTGTGACTACTGAGCTCCTTGGCGAAGAATCAGCCTTGAGCGCGGCCGTCGTGAACCTTGTCAATCCCGGCACAGGCGAAGATCTCGCCTTGAACCATCCAGCGTCGCTGTGCAGCTGAGCCGCCAAACTGCTGTAGTGCGGGTCCTCAAAGTTGTCCTGGTTTACAAATGCCGGCAAGCGTCCTCCACAATCATCCAACAGATCTTCCAACTCCTTTTGCTTCTTTGCTAGCTCCACGAAGAGCAACCAACTGCACGTCGACCACTTCTGCTCGTCCATGACATCATCATCATGATCTTCGATGATGCCCGTTTTGCTAAGTACCCACTGCATGTCGTCCTCGACCAATTGTCTTGCGGCTCGAAGCATGTCTTTGCGGCGTGCTACTTTGTTGAGCAGGCCGAGGCGACCGCCGCAGATCTCGTATACTTCTTGGAGTACGTGAGGATCTTGGGATGAAGGCTTTTCGCCCCAGTACTGCTTACGGCAGCCTCGGAGGACGTTGATGGATTGTCTCCTGGACAGATCCTTGAACGATAGCGTGTCCATGCGATTGGAAGCTTTTCTCAACACATCGTAGACCCAGTAGTCAGCTGTGGTGAAGACAAATGTAGCCGTGCCCGCACTTGCCCACTTTTCAGCCCTCTGCTGGAAGATGTGCAGCAGCTTTGTGCCCTCCTCGTCCCTCGGCAGCAGATGCGCGCTGTTCATGACGATGATGGCGGGCTGGCCAGTCCTCTTCTTCCTGGTAATCAACGCCTTTTCGAGCTTGTGCAAGGCTCTCTCTAGTTGCTGGTAGTATGACATGCCTGAGAGATCCGAGAGTCCCAACAAGTTGCCGAGATAGTCGCGATTGTTGCTGAAATTGATCGACTCGGAGAAGCGGTCGACCACGATGGTCGGATCCAAGTGAGCGTCGAAGAAGGCACATCCATCGGCGTCGATTTCTGCCATGGCCTCGATGATGGAGGTAGCTTTGCCGGAGCCTTTGCTTCCCATGACAAGGAAGTAGCGACCGGCTTCTTTGCCAGAGACGATGCTTCGGATCATCTCATCCTCTGGGCGAGGTGGATCGATGCGTACGTGTGCGAGCTGGTCACCGGATTTGGCCAGGGCAAGGACGGGATCATAGCCGGGATCGAAAGCTGCTTCCATCTTCTTGAGAACATGGCGCTTGTACCAGGAATGGTAGACCATTGCGGCACCACCAAGGAGGAGCACGCCGGCCGACGCGCCCATAGCCGTTTCCCATCCGGTAGAATTGAAGAAGCTACGAAAGCCATCATTTGAATCTTTATCCGAGCTGCTGCCTGAAGATTTGTCGGACGATGGCGGACGGTGCTGCTGAGGGGTCTGCTCGGATGCTGAGCGTGGTGTTGTGGAGATAGCTCTGATGTATCCCGGAACGGCCGCCAAGGCAGGTCTGGCGGACAACCTGGCTTGATGTTGCAACGCAACAGCAAGAAAGTACCGTGACGATGCTGACGTCGCAGCCGCATTGACCAACGCCATCTTGTAGCGCTCACTGTAGGGCGAGGAAAGTAGGGATTGTCGTCTTGAAAAGCTCTGATGGTGGAAGATCAATTTGGTCGAAGAGCTCAACCTTGTTGCCAGTCATTGATTCCTCAGATCGGCCATGTGGTTGGCGTGCAGTCTTGGCGTTGCTTATGCTGCAGCTCCATTGAGGCAGTGTTCATCTTACAGTTTGTGCATAACAAAGACACTGTGAACCGCACGGACGTGTTAGACCTCTCACTCAAAAATTCTCCGATTCCCGAATTCCCAAGAGTGCTCGAAAACGCACACAACACTTTCTCGGATCTTGAGCACTGCTTCCTTGAACTTGCCAAGGCGTACCTCTTCTCCTTTCAGAACGCTACCTTCCAGCCACAACCATGTCGCTGTTCAAGAAATTCGAACCGAAGCCCGACCTTGGCCCAGCTACGGCGCTCAAATCCTCGGTTCGCCGAGTAGTCCGAGAGAAGCTCACCAAGCAATACCCAGCCCTCGCAGCGGACGAAGGTGCTCTCCTCGAAGCGGCATGGCCCAACAAAGCCTCGGTGACCACCGTCAAGTTTGCCAGGGAACATGTCCAGATGTTCATCGCGGATAAGCAGGTCTTCTTCTTCCAGCATTACGACGACTGGTATCTCCCTTCCTTGCGCCTGTTGCATAAGTGTAAGTCCCTTCGATTGCTTGTTGTCTGTAATTGCTCAGAGATCGATGCATGCTGACTGACATTGTTCTCCTCTCTTGTGACCGCGATACCGATAGTCCCTGACATGCTACCATCAGTACAAGTGGATCGAGGAGCCATCAAGTTTGTCCTTTCGGGAGCTAATGTCATGTCGCCAGGATTGACAAGTGCCGGCGGTAAGCTGCCCGATCCAAGCAAAGGCGAGGAGCCCATCAAAGCAGGACAGTGTGTGGCGATCCGGGCACAGGGCAAGGAAGAAATTCTGGCAGTGGGTGTCCTGAAGATGGACACCGAGGAGGTGAGGAAGACTGGCAAGGGTATCGCGATAGAGAACATCCATTACCTCGGAGATGATCTCTGGATGACGCTTTCAAAGGGGGGCATCTAGTTCTTTGCAAGGCAAATTCAGAGCCGTACCGTACCAAACTCAAACGATCCTGCACATATCACTTCACGCAGAAGCATCGACATGGCAGTTGCATGGCTTGTATTCTAGATATTTCAAAACGACACATCGATCTTGATGATATCGCCTGAGCCTCTCCCCGTAGCTGAGTGCGGCTAGGCATTGCATTTTGTCGTCATTCACCTCTTCTTGCGCTGAAGAAGACCGATGAGCCTCAGTCGGTTTCATGTTTCTTCAAGCTGACACTGTTAGTGTGAGTTGCATAGGGTCGGCGGAACAGATACTGGTGCTGTTCAAGCCTCCACTCGAGCATGGGACCCTTTTTTCAGCCACCTTTTTGGCGTGTGTAAATTTGTGGCTCGCCAAGAAGAAATTGGATGTGTTGGTCATCAAGTTCAGCGCATAAATCAGACCTCTTTCAATCCTTCACCTTGCTCCCCATCCACTTGCAACCAACAGACTGCATCACAAGATGCTTGCGACATCTTCAAGGAGCTCATCCTCTTCTCTGAAGACATCATTAAGGCTGCTGTGCTCCACGAGAACTGCTTCGGTGAAGCCTTCGGTCGGGGCGAGCGGTACCTCCACACGGACAAGAGCATTGTCAACCAGCGCATCGAAGCTTTCCGAGAATCAGTCTGCTGGCCGCACCGCACCACCAGCAGCAACACAGATCTCACCATTGCAGTCACCACGCGCATATCTCCTGCAAGAGCTTGAGAAGCGCGATCACAATTCCTATTTGGCGCATCATTTCTATCCAAAGCACCTGCAGACACACTATGCTGCCATTCGTGCTTTCAATGTCGAGACGGCCGGTCTAAAAGACACTGTCTCCAACGAGCTTCTCGGTCGCATGAGAATGGGCTGGTGGCGAGATGCTGTCAAAGGAGCTTATCAGGTGAGTTTCTCAGTTTGATAGTCACATACCCCACTGGTTCGTGCTAATCTCATCCTTGCATTCATCCCCGTGCGATATCCCTTACAGAACCGACCTGCCAAGCACCCAGTAGTACTCGCACTACGTGATGCCTTTCAAAATCCTGCAGTTCAGAACAACGCAGCTGGTGGTCTCATGCTCGACCACTTCCTCCGCATCATCGACGTGCGTGAAGCGGACCTCTCAGACGACTTCCAAGCACCCTCCCTTGAGTCGCTCGAGTCTTATGCCGAAAGCACATCCTCTCGCCTGCAATACCTCTCTCTCAACCTTCTCGGTGTCCGCTTCGATGCGGTGGACGAACTGTTCTCTCACCTCGGCAAGGTCTCTGGGCTTTCTCTAGCCATTTCAAGCATCCCGTACCACTCACATCCTCCGCCGCACATGCGCAACTCGATCACCAAAGGCGCTCGTAAGCTCGTTCTCCCGCGTGAATTCGTTCATCAACACAACGTGGTCGAGGAAGACGTCTTCCGCAATGGGCCCAACGCGAACGGGTTCCGCGATGCTGTCTTTGCGATTGCAACCAGAGCCAATGACTACCTCATCACAGCACGTAAGATCATCAAGGAAGAATTCGGAGGCAAAGCGCCCGCAGCTGTCGTGCCACCTCTAGTTGGCATCGTCCCGGCGAGGTCGTACCTGGAAAGGCTTGAAAAGGCGGACTTCAATCCCTACGACGCATCACTCCAATCGGGTAAACACTGGAAGCTGCCGTGGGACATGTGGCGAGCCAGTCGCAAACGTACAATCTGAGCAATGACACGTCGATTAATGTACTTTTTGTTGTAATTCTACATCGGCCTGATGCTATCGCAAACATTCTGTGATTCAGGAGAAAGGTTCGAGAGGGAGCTTCGTTTGAGCGGGCATCATGAGCTCGTCGGTAATGGAAGACATGAAAAATTGTTGTCATACGAGCAGCCGTGAAGGATGCTGTTCGTAAGAAGATTTGCTTCATTCTGCACCAAAATGAAGCGTATACGAGGCATCAATTATTGACGCTTCTTCTCGGCGATCTCAGCCACGAGCTTGTTGCCCCAGTAGCCTGTGCCGATGACCTTGCGGCGCTGCTTAATCATGTAGGTGTACATGGCGTAGAGACCGGGCCACCAGATGACGAAGAGACCGGCATAGATGTACGCCCGAAGGTCCCAGGAGCCAAACTTGCTGAAAGGAGGGAGGGTAGCGAGTAGGCACATAGCCTCGGAAGTGGCACCGATGGGGTAGAGAACGTAGAAAGTGGTGTATCGAGCCCACAGGAGCCCAGGACCCTCAGCGCCGAGGAGCTGATTGGCGTAGAAGGGGTACCTGATGCACTCGGTGGTAGCCCAAGCGAGCACCATCGAGGCGTAAAAGGGGCTAGACCAAGCCTGGGAGTAGCGCTCGGTGACACCCCAGACCATGAAGAGACGCGAGGCGACCTGCATGGCGGTGGTGATGACGGGGCTCCTCACCCATCCGATGGCAGCGTGGACGACCTCAAGGATGGCAAGCGACTGAGTCAGGGCGACGATAGAGCCGACAAACGAATGCGAATTGGAAGCACGCTCGAGGAGCTGGGCGATGGGCTCAGGGAAGATGTGAGAGTACGACTTGACGATGCCAATCTTGGCCAAGCGGAAGCGGGCCAAAACATCAGCAGCAAACTGAACGGGACGCGAAAAAGGCTGTGGACCGAGGAAGAGATGCTTGACGAGCGTCGAGAGGACAATGACCCATCCGAAGAAGGAAACAAAGTTGAAAGCGACGAGGTAGTACTTGATAGCCGGAGGCGGGCCGCGCTTCTCTGGCTTGGCCTTAGCCTTATCAGCCTTTGATCCTTTGGGCGGCATCGTTAGAGGCTTGACGGTCAGATGAGAGGTGGACGTCGAGTGGGAACCTAGGGTCAAACAAAGATGGGAGGAACGCGGATGAGAGCCCGATCCATATGTCAAAGTCTCCTTCTCTGCTTTGCGGACCAATGTGCAATCCGGCGATCGTCGTACTTCAAAATCAGGGTCCCCGATTGTGAGGGTGCCTATGTCCCGGCTACGTATATTCGATCTTACATTTAGAACTTAAGTTCGTACGAAAGGAGTGGAGTTTGGATTTTTTTTGGGAAGCCAAACGGCCTGACAAGGCTGTTGTTGCACTTCTGCTCCCCTTTCTCTGCTTAATTCTGGACATTGTTTTCTCGAAGTTTTCCTGCAGCCAACTAGCACCGAAATTCCAGACCAACTCAGTGTGTGAAATTGAGGCTAATTTGTGACTGACGTCGGTACAGAGCGGAGTTGCCGATAGTTTCGAGATAAGGCTGCGCTATCACACACAACAATGCTACCGGTACAGTACCGTACAGTATGCGACTGTCATAGTCGCTGTGATGGTTCACTTCGCTGTATAGGTGTCAAACTCTTGGCGGGAGAGAGCGGTACTGCTGCCTCGGAACTTAGACTGTGCATGGCCTGTACCCTGATTTTCCCCACTCTTCTCCGCTCATGCTGTCCTGAAATCTTGAGCCGCTACTCACCGATGTCAACGACCTCGTCCTGTTCTGTTCACTCGTCTCTACTCGACCACCACATCCTTGCGTTCCCTTTCCCGCCATTATATCAAGCCATTGACTATCCTAATTAGGCCAAGGCTTCAGTTTTGACTAGTCGATCGCCACCTTCGTCAATTGCGAGCCTTGTTTATGAGTGGCGGGTTCAGATCGTCATGATCCTCTGATCTGTCATCTCTCGCAACTCCAAAGTCTGCGCAGTCCACTTCCCAATCGACGATTCTTCCGCCGTCAGTGTCTCCTCTTCAAACAGTCGGCCGGTCCGACCCTACACATACCAGCATAATGGCACCTCGACGACCATCTTTCGGCACCTCGCGGTCCACACCACTGCTCGAAACTTCAGCTCTGTCAAAGAAGCTTGATGCCCCCACTCGACCATTCAACGTCCGTCGCCGTGTCAGGCGTGCATCACAACCTGCAGAAGCATCGAACACTCCAATGCGATTCCGTTACAATGGGCTCAACTCAGATGATCTACTCCGCGAAGGATTCAGCAGTGCAGCCACCGTCACTGCCACCGACTCCGGGTCGTCGGACGACGAGTGGGATCACGAAGATTTGTTCGCCCGCCAACACCATCAGCCTCTCACATCGCTCGACTACCTCGACCTTCCGGCATCTCTGCCATACTCAATAGTTTCGCTTCGTTCACAACTGCTCTCTTATCTTACCGAGCTCGAAATCAGAGCGAGAGCCTTCTATGCACAGCGTATTGCCCGGTTACCAACAGACGGAACGACACAGTCCATCGAGTCTTCGTCGCCCGAATCGTCGGCAATGTCTTCGCCTCAGCTGGGCGCCGATGACCACGAGGAAGAACAGGTTGACGCGGATGTCTCGATGACTGAAGGGCATCTGGCCGCTTTCTTCCAACAGCTCGAAGCGATGCGCGAGGATCTTCGCAGGCTAGTTGCTCTGCTTCCGTCGTCAGCTTCCGCATCCTCTGCACTCGCTTCGCGTTCACAATCACTCGCACATGATTGGGAGCGTCTTTCCTCCAGTCTTTCGTTCCCCATAAGCCTCGGCAATGGACTGCGAGAGCGTTTGCCACGCCTCCCATCCTCCTCTGATGCAGCACGTCTGAGGGCTGAATTGCCCTCGCTGCCAGCGATGCCTTCGCTTCCGCAGCTTGATCTAGATTTTGCATCTGTGCTCGAGCCTCTCTCGGTACAAGTACCCAGCCAAGCTTACGCACTAGCAGCCAAGATGCAGGCGCGCTTTGACGCAATTCAGGAGTCAGTGCGCAACATGACATGGCGCGACTGTCTACAGAGTTCTTCTGCCGATGGACAGAATGCCTCCCTCGCACAGCGGTTCGAGACCAAGCTTGCAGATCTCTCGGCACGGTCACGATCTCGTGCCAATAGCATCGCATCACGCGCAGGGCATGCAGTCCACGAAGCCGAGGAGAAGCTCTATCAGTTGGCAGTCGAGCTTGCACGTAACGGCCAAGATCTCATCAATTACGAAAACCTGCCGGTCTTCTTCCGCAACAATGAGCATATTTTGTCGGGCTATCGCTTCATCCCCGTCGAAAACTGGCCTGCGCTCCTCCGCAGCACTTTCCAGATCCACAACGAGACCGGCAATATCCACACACATCTTTGGGGCCTCGCGGCTATCGTGCCCCTCTTCTGGCCAAGCAAGGGTCTCGATGATCAGACCACGCCCATGGATAGGCTGGTGCAGACGGTCTATCTCTTTGCTGCCGCCAAGTGCTTGACTTTGTCGGTCTCCTGGCATGTCATGGCAGGATGCTCCGACCGCAAGTGGTTTGAGCGATTTGCATGTGTCGATTACACGGGTATCGCTTGGCTCGTGGCTGCATCTATCTGGACCACAGTCTACAACTGCTTCTACTGCCAACCCAACTTGGCGCTCTTCTACTCTTTCACCACATTCGTTGTTGGCCTCGCCGGCGCCATCTTGCCCTGGGCCGACTGGTTCAACAAGCGCGAGAATAAGAATTGGCGCATCGCTGTCTTCTTTACCATGTGCTTCACGGCACTGGCGCCGTTCTCGCATGCTACATTCGAGCATGGTCTAGCCAAGACCTTTTCGTTCTTCAGCCCGATTCTGCCTTCCCTCGCATTCTACATCGGCGGTCTCGTCTTCTACGCAACACAGTTCCCTGAGAGCTGGGCCCCAGGACGCTTTGATACTTGGGGCCACTCACACCAGCTTTGGCATATAGGAATCGTACTAGCCATCGTCTTCCACTATCGCGCTGCGCTTCTCTTCCATGCCGCCCGATTCGAGTTCAGCTGTGCCGTTCCTGGTGCTGATGTTGCAGCTAAGGTGATGAAGGAAACGCCTGCCACTGCAAGCTTGTTCCAGCGCCTGAACAGCCTGTTGGCTTGGTCCTATCCATTCAGTACGACAAGCAAGGCAGCTGCTACAGTCACAAAGCCAATCGACTCGATGCTTGCCAAGGTTGGTGGCATGGAGGGTATCATTGGCCTTTCGCGTGCCGACAATCAGGTTCTGGAGTGGAGGAGGTTGCTGGGCAAGATCGGAAATGGTGCTGTCGGGCGTGGGTGGGATGCGCTCGTAGATTGGGCTCAAAACTTCTGGTGAAGCACGAAGTTTCTTGCATGGACACTTTCGGATTGTTATCTTCCATCAACATCATCATTGCATTGTTCTTTCATTTCTCAGCATCCACATCAATCGCATCACATGTTACAAACCACTTGCGCACGGAGAAAGTTGGTTACCGGTCCCGGTGCTGTTGCCAGACCCTGATCGAAGTTGAGGCGTGAATGGAAATCTTGCTGCGGGACCTTGGCCTGCATTTCCGCTCCCACCGTTTTTGCCGGTGTGGGTCTTCCCCACAGGGAAACCGAACGTTCGATCATTAAGTAACTGCAATCTTGCCAAACTTCGACAACCGATTTCCCATTCAAGCTCGAGGGTCCAAACTCGACCGGAGCTGGATGACATTCCTGCAAAGCATAATGATCCGGACCGGGAAAAGGTGTTCGCTGCTGAACTCTACTGGAAGCTTGTTTGTTGGCCACGAGTTACGAAATGCAACTTCGTAATCGCCTGCGTGACAACAGCAGAGTTGCCTCATGCCCAATTCAGACCGCGTGCGTGCATGAGGCTGATTTCATTACGAAGTGGATTTCGCGTAACTCGACGATGTGTTTCCCCACAGCCAAGCAGCTTGCAATTTCATCGACAGCTCTGGTTGGCTGAACAAGTGAACCTCGCAGAATGCACAGATCCCGTCCCTTCATAACCCCACCCCTCGTCTCAAAGGTAAGCACATACTGCAGTGAGAATATCAATCAGTGTAAGGCGAGGAGACTGGATGGTACTCAGAGCAAGTTGCGGGAGCAAAGTCTCAACAGATGTGATTCATGGAAGGCGGCTTTGTGAGTGAGCTTGGCACAGAGGTCGGGCGGAGAAAGGGGACGTCGGTCAATCATCACTTCGTAAAGCGTCCTGCAGCGTGCAACTTGTTTGTAACCGAGCGAGCCAATTTCGGATACCACGGCCTCAAAGTTAAGCCCCGTCGACAATTTCGCCGCCGTCGCCATCTCCTCCCTTTTTTTCCTTGCCAGAAATTTTGTGGTAGAGGACGGTGACCTGGATCTGCTCGCCTGACCTTTGCCGCGACATCCTTTTGCCGCACAGGGCTTGGGAAACGCTGCAAGCCGTTGTCAGTCTGTGCGCGCTCGTGACCAAAATACACGGCGTCTCCCAGTCCAACCCCGCGTTTCACCTTTGACGGCTGCTAAGCTGTCCGCCAAATACCTGCATCCTGTTTGGTGGAGATCGGAGCATGGTCCGCCATTCTCATTGGGCAGGTACAGTCGAACCTCTCATAATGACACATTATTTATCTTAAAATTTTCGAAAATCTGAAACAACTAAAAAAGCACACTCAGAAATATATTCCAGCAACCACTGCAGCTTTAGAGGTGCGGAAAAAAAAAGTTTTCACACCTGAATGTCTTTTCAAGTCTTTCCATTGGTAATGCAGCTACTACAAGACTCTATAGCCTTCAGAACTGGTAGGCTGAGAAGTCCATACTCTGCCAAGATTCCCTGTGCTGCTCTTCTGCCGTTGTAATTGCCTCCTCTGACATCTCCAAGCATGCAGGAGGAGTTTCTGGTGGAGTGTTTCCCCTCCAGCTCTTCTTCCTCTGTCTCTGGCATGACCTCTTCTTCTCCAAGTGGTTCCACCACATCCTGAAGCCCAACATCAGTCAGCTTCCTGATTGTCTCCAGAACCTCCCTGTCCAGAGCAGCATCCCCATCCTCATTCTGAGCATCTCCATCCCAATCAACAAGTCCTGTGTGTTTCCAGCAGTTCCTGATAGCAATACTGCTAAACTCCTCCCAGATTTGCTTGCAGATCCTGATGGCACTGAGTATGTCCATCTTGTAGATGTCTGTGCTGCCTAGCTCCGCTTCCAAATGCCTCCCAGGAGTCTGACCAATGTAGGAGTCAAATGATATAAGCCAAGAGCTGAAAACTTGGTTTGTCATCCAAGCTTTCACTTCCTGCCTCTCGATGAGCCAAATGCTGCCTGAATGAGTGCCTATGGCAGAACTTATCTAGCCAGCCATTAGAGAACTTGAGCCCAAGCTGTTTGTCCATTGGAACCTTGCTGCCTGATGAGATGACCATTGACCATGACTTTCCTCTCCTGCTGCCTAACAACCCCTTCTGCAAGTTCCCTGTCCAATTCCTCTGACCTGGATGACATCCTTTTTCTTGCTGGATGATGGCAAATCATCAGGGAGGAAGCTCTGGTGCAGAATCCTGTGGAGGGTGGACCTGCTGGGGGGGGTGTAACTGAGGCTGAAGGTGTCTCTGATCCAGTTGGCAAGGTCTTTTTGGTGATAGGAGGGATTGAGGCTTCTCTGTGCATTGTAGTGGGCTAGAACTTGCTGCTTTTGCACATTGGTGAGGTTCTGGTTGGAAGAAGATGGTGCTCTTGGTGACTTGGCCATGGTGAAAAGAGCTTTGGAGGGATGATGTGGGTAAGAAGGCAAGAGAGTAGCCTGAACAGATAGAGAAGAAAAAAGAGGATCAAAATGGTGTATAGAACATATGCTTTTGAAGCCTTTTGTAAGCTGGTATGCTATGGCGTTGATTTAAGCAGCCTCAATTTAATTTCTATTTTTCGCAATTTTTTAAAGAAAGTCGCATGTGTCATTATGAGAGGTTCGACTGTACCTGTATTCCCAGTACAAAACCACCACTTCCGCATTCAATCAGTGTAGTCTGGCAAAAACAAGACGCACCATGGTCGAGACCGATCTTGTTCCTCGCATTGGGGCTGCGGTCCAGTGGGCCGTCGAATCCCCCGCCCATATTCTTATCACTATTGTCGGTGCCGTGATCTTGATTCACGTGGTGCCATTCATCACCAACGCCAACCTGGCCAAGTACCCTGGACCTTTCTTCGCCAAATTCTCCGACTTTTGGCTGATGCGTCAGGCCCAGAAGGGTCACCGATTCAACTCGGTCCACGAGCAACACAAGAAGTATGGCAAGTTTGTTCGTGTCGCTCCCAACCACGTCTCGATCGCCGACCCCGACGCTTTGCACCCCGTCTACGGCCACGGTACCGGTACCCTCAAGTCGCCCTACTACGATGCCTTTGTTCCTCCTCGTCCTTTCCCCCGCGGTCTGTTCAACACTCGTGACCGTGCGGAGCACACCCGTAAGCGAAAGATCGTCTCGCACACCTTCGCTCCCAAGACGATTGTTGCTTTCGAGCCATTTATCCGACGTGAGGTTCAACTTCTCCTGGAGCGATGGGACGAGTTCTGCGACAAGGCTGCCAAGTCCAACGCCGAGGGCCCTCGTGGCATCAAAGGCCGTGCTTGGCTAGACTCGCTCATGTGGCTCAACTACTTTGCTTTCGACACTATCGGTGCTCTCGCTTTCGGCAGCACTTTCGGTATGCTCGAGAAGGGTGTTGACGAGGCAAAGGTGGAATACGAAGATGCCAACGGAAACAAGAAGGTCGACTACTGCTCCGCGGTCAAGATCATCAACGAACGCGGCGAGTTCTCCGGCACCATGGGTCTGGCTCCCGTCTGGATGCGCCCTTACTTGGTCAAGCTTCCCTGGTTCTCTCGCAGGCTCACCTCGGTCAAGAAGCTTACTGGTATTGCTTTGGCTCGTGTCAACGACCGTCTTGAGAACGGATCGGAGCGAGAGGACTTGCTTGCCAAGCTGCAGGCGGCCAAAGACGACCGTGGAGAGCCCATGGGCAAGATGGAGTTGACCGCCGAGGCTCTCACTCAGCTCATTGCCGGATCGGACACCACTTCCAACACCGCTTGCGCGATTGTCTACCACCTTTGCACGCACCCCGACAAGATGCGCAAGCTGCAGGCCGAGCTGGACAAGGAGCTGGAGCACACTGAGGAGGTGCCGCTGTCTAGTGATGTCCAGGAGCTTCCCTACCTTCAGGCCGTGCTGAGCGAGTCGCTTCGTTACCACTCTACCTCGGCAATTGGTCTTCCTCGTATCGTTCCCGCTGGTGGTGCCACTGTCTGCGGCGAAAAGTTCGCGGCTGGCACCATCCTCAGTGTGCCCGCTTACACGCTGCACCGAGAAAAGTCTGTCTTCGGCGAGGATGCTGACGAGTACAACCCCGACCGCTGGCTCGCTCCGAATGCCAAGAGGGACTTTGAGAAGGCTTTCATTCCCTTCTCCGTTGGCCCCCGTGCTTGCGTTGGTCGAAACGTGGCGATGATGGAGTTGAGCATCTTGATCGCTGCCATTTTCCGCAGGTACGACATCGTGCTCGCCGAGCCGGAGAAGGAGTTGGAGACGTTCGAAGGATTCTTGCGCAAGCCCGTACAGCTTGATGTTGGTCTCAAGCGCCGCAACTGAAGAGGCAACGAAAGGCTAAGACCCATCTGACTTGGCGAGATCACACGATAAGCATGGCTTCTTTCTTTATCTGTATATAACCCAAACCTAAAACATATCGATGAGATTCGACAATTCCGGCTTGTTCTGCCCACGTGAATGTCGCTTAGCGTTGAAGAACATGTGAGATGGACACAAACGGTAAGATCCTGTTCGGGTCATGCTTGTTCCACCGACTTCAAGGGCATCAAGTCCAATTAGCTCGGCGGCAAGTGAGACAGAGGAAGCTTGTCGATCGGATCCATCAATTTCAGCTCACCAGATCTGAGATTCGGGGCTGATAGACTGATGAGATGGAACATCTATGACCTAACAAAATCCTGCGGTCGAAAATGGCAACCACGTTGTCTGACTTGTCGTGAGAAATATGGGAACGTGGACACTGAATCGAAAAAGCGCCCTCACAGCCACGACGTCACGGCACGCATTTGAAATTTTGGCGAGTGTCTCTAAGGGTCCCAGCTGAGCTGGAGCAAAATTTCCGGTTTCGTGCCAGGGCGGCTGGAAGAAGCGCCGCAATGCAATTCTGCAGTGTTTTCTGACTGGAACTTCCGGCATGATGCAAGTAGGGTTCAACTGTCGACAGTCGGGCCGTCTTATTTTTCATGACAGGCACCAACTCTCAGTGAGCTGTCGTCAACTCGAATGCAACCTTCGGCGGCTCGTCGGTACTTGTGCCGGGATCTGCAGAGAATGGAGGCTGCAATGACAACACTGCTTCTCTGCATGCAGTAGCAAAGGGGTCCAACAGACCGTCCGCATGCCCCTAGAGCTTCTCAGGTGATGCCGCCTTGAAACTACTCTTTGCCACAACAGTGTCTCCTGTGCCTAGGTCGATTATCCTCGTCAAGCTCGCAAAAATTAGGCGGATTTCCGTTACTTTGTCGAAACCGCCAAGCAGAAACTAATGATAGTCCAAGGTGGGCGGTATCCCTGAGCACTGTCGCGTTTCGCTCGCTCGTACCGTAACGATATGCACGAGGAAACTTTTGTTGTGCTGCAGCTGAGCTTGGAACCCACAGATCAAACGCGGGGTCAATCTGTCGCCGCAGTGGGAAGCACTTGCTGCAGGCCGGCCTGACCGCCGAACTGCTGCGGGTGCCCGGGTTCTTTCCGCAAGCAGTGTGACTGCATGCGACTAAGTTTACTCTGGCACTGCGGCAGATCTTGGTCTGCTAGTCTGCACTGGATCACGAGGACATTGCATGCTGATTTTCGACCTCGATACAACTCAAGTCAAATGAAAGAGGGTCTGGAGGAAGTCGAGGAGTCACAAGCAAAATGGCGCTTTGTTGTCAAGCACGGCGAGCGGAAAAGCCTCGATGAAAATTTCGGGACAGCCGAGTCTCAGTGTAGCCACCGGGTGGAGAAGAAAGCGTGTCTTTGTGTGAGCACGTTCCCTTGTCCAACACATATGAACATACCAACCTGTGCACCTTCTTGTCTCCTATCCATCCACATCCGATCCAACCCTCTCTCTCCTTGCTTGGCTCGACCGAAGCTGGTCTCAAAGGTCGTTGCTTTGTTTATCACCCACCTTCCCGGTAAGCATCCTTGCTTAGCTCCAAAGGCACACACCCTTCTACCCCGCAACCTCCCGACACCTCGGTGCTAGGCCTTCGTCTCGTGACATCTCACGCTCACCTGCTCGTCTGGTGTGTGGCTCTACCGTTGCCAACCTGGTGCTAATCGTCGTTTCCATCTATCTGCTCTACCACCATCTCTCTCCACTCGTCTTTGCTCCTCCATCCCTGCCCCGTCGCATCGCTTCTGGCATCATGCGTCCCATCACCAGATCCGCAAAGATGAACATCAGCCCTGACATGCCCGAGTGCTGGGGCCACCGTGGCGCTTCGGCCGCCTTCCCCGAGAACACGCTCGCCAGCTTCGAGAAGGCTATTCTCGATGGCTCCGAAGGTCTCGAGACCGACGTTCACATCACCACTGACGATGTCATCGTCATGTTCCACGACCCAACATTGGAACGCACCACCAACGGCTCTGGTCTTATCTACCAGCGACCTTACTTCGGCGAGGGTGGCATCGAGCACCTCCGTACCCTCAAGCAGCCCGCTCAGCAGATCCCCACCTTCAACCAGGTCTGCGATCTGCTCATGCGCCCGGAAAACAAGCACGTCAAGCTCAACCTCGACATTAAGCCGGACAACAACCCCGACCGTCTCTTCCCTCTGATGCGCAAGGTTGTCGAGTCTTACCCTAATTTCGAGACGGACCTGTCGCCGCGTCTTATTCTCGGCTTGTGGCACCCCAAGTTCCTCGAGTCGGCCCTTACCAATGTACCTGCCATGAAGCGTATCCACATCGGCATGTCGCCCCGAGCTGCCCGCAAGTACTTCTGGAAGGACTGTTCCGGTTTCTCCATGTACTTTGCTTGCCTGGTCGGTGCCGATGGTCAGGCTTTCATTGCCGATGCTCAGAGGGCCGGCAAGGACATCTACGTCTGGACCGTCAACCGCAAGGACGAGATGATCGAAGCCACTCGATGGGGTGTCAAGGCTGTTCTTACAGATAAGACTGCCCTCTTCCAGGATCTCCGCAAGAACATGACTCAGGACTTTGCATCGACGCGTCAACTCGAAGTAGGCATGTTCTTCCGCTGGGCTACCTGGAGGTACTACACGCTTCCCCAGTTTGTCCTTCAGAACATGTGGGTCGCAAGCATCGAGAAGCGCGCAGGGTCGCCCTTCCGCGAGGTGTCAACGCCTGCCATTGTGGCAACACCTGCTGGTGCCGCTTCTCTGACTGCCGCTGATGCCAACGTGTCAGAAAAGCGCGGTCTGGCCGAGGCTGTGCCTGCAGTAGCTCCCATCAGCGCTGCTGCATAGTGCCGCTTTATCGGTCGCATGCTACATTTCCTCACGGTCACGGGTTTAAAGTTTCACGCTCTCCGCTCGCATCTAGAAGCAGGGTGTCTGCACTCCTGCCTTCCCAACAACTTGCATTATCTCGTCTCTTTTCTCCTTTCATACATGGACTTTTCTTCGCTTCTTCAACGCCATCCTCATCTTTGAAGTTCCCGTAGATAGCATCTTATTCTAGCTTCTTCATCGCATTTTCGCATCTCTTCTTACATATCATTGATTCTCGCCTTCAGCTTTTTCTCGTCTAATACACTTACATTGCACGCTCTGGTTGCATTCCCCGACCCTTTCTTTGGAGTGTGAGTGATAGGAGAATGGTTGTAGACTTCTGAGGTGCCGATTCCAAGGCCAAAGGCGATCCGCTTGGCTGGGGCTGCTTTGAACTTTGCGTCCGTGCATACGCGGAGAGTGACAGTTTGAGTTGCTCGATTGAGTGGGACTACTGTACTCTTTCGGAACTGCCGATTTAAGCTCATCCGTGGCGACTCTTCGCCGTCATCACACGGAAGAGTTTGAGAGGGCGCACCAAAGCACGGCCCAAACAGCCGCTCTTCCGCACATGCAGACCCCAAACAGGAAGTGTTCCAGCGTCGACGCAGTGATTAAGAGTGAGATCAGGTAGTAGAGGAACAGCTTAAAAGAAGGCAGTCCGTAGACATTCTTCCTCTCGCACCTTTCCCCTCTTCCCTTGCTCATCCTCCTTTCCGCTTGTTCTTCTCCGCAGCAAGTATCTTTCACCTAATCTTGATCTTGATCTTGATCATACTGTCGACAAATTGCTTCGCTACCATGAAGGAGTACTATCGGGTCGTTGAGCTCGATCCTCGCCTCATCGCTCAGTTCCGAGAAGCGGTCATCACCTCTAGCGGTTTTTGGTCTAACGGTCTCTGGACTCCCGGCTGCGCCTTAGCCCACCCACGTATCTTCGAGTACCTCATCCGTCTTATTCTCAGGAAAGAGAACGTGACTCCAGTCAATGCGAACGCTGGAGCTCCGTTCCCGCCTCTCGACCCAGTGACTCTCGAGCGTTGCCTGAGGTACCTGATCCCTCCGATTAGGACAGCAGAAGATACCGCGTCGCACGCACGCTCCGCTACTGTTGATGCTGCTGCCGGCCATGGCACCACCGCTGTCGTCGACCATTTGCGCAGCTTGGATCCCGCTCTGGCCGAGATGATGGCCAGATTCGAGAACATGAAGGGCGAATGAGAGAATCGGCACTCCAAGCTGGCCTGGTAAGTTCTCGGCATCGGCAACACTCTGTAGACGATGCCGCATCACTCACGACCAATCTCTTCAAAACCTACACCAGTCGTATGAACAAGGTCTCTGCAGTCGCATGATGCATCTGGTTCCCGCTCGGGTGGCTGCTCCTAGTTCCGCACGTGGGAAGCACTGAGGTCGTCATGTGTACTTCCACAAATTCTCAACTCTCCGCAATCCATCGCGTTTTCGCACTCACACTGTTCACTTTGAGACGACAGTGCCGTAGAACATCATCAGTCACTCCATCACATGCAGTCGCCATCCATGCCTGAATGTCATTTCTAGTTCCGCAGAAACATCGTGAAGAAGCGTGACTCTACAGAGAATGTATGAATCCTTGAAACAGGGCTGAGAGGGTATATGTGCGGGTCATACGTCCGAAAAGAAAGCAAAATTTCATGCGGTAGACCGCGATCAATCCAGAGAGATCCGTGAAGCAGTTGGGCGCGGCTGGTGTGCAGCGAGGTACGCTTGCGACGGCTCCTGGGCTTGTGGCTGGAATGCTTGCTGCTGGGGCAATTGAGCCTGTGGCGATCCAACGTATCCGTGTGGCTGGACTGCAGCAGGAACGGGTTGAGGAGCCAGCACAGGGGCGCCGCTCAGAGTCACAGCCATAGGAGGCGCGACATACGGCGATGATGCTCGACGGTCCTGAGCGACTGGCACAGCTGCGCCGTTGGCACCGTACACAGGACTCGGGCTATGCATGGCGCCATTAACATACGCCGCACTGCCACGGCGAGGATCGACGTAGCCGTTGCTGACAACGCTCGCTCGATGCGGAGGCATTTGAACGGGCATACCGTTCAGATCCTCCTTGGGTTCCGCATTGGGCTCTTCGAGATCGAGCACGTTGCCCTCGGAGACGCCGCGGTTGCGTTGTCTGTGTACACCGCCGAACGTACCAATGGCATCGTGCGCTGGTTTGAGCCCCTTGTGGAAGTTGAGCAAGCAGATGATGCCGTTGATGAGCGTCAGGGTGAGTGAGAGGATCGCAAATGCCGAGATGAAGGTGATTGTGGTGTGCACGTAGGTATACTGCTCGCGTGTCGATGGCACCCATACCTGGGTCACTTTGTAAACGAAGTAGACCATACCAACGATCATCAAGAAGAGCGAGAGAACCATCAAGCTGGACCATTCGCGGCGGACGGCGAATCCAGCAGCGAAAAGCGCAACAATGGCGATGGGAACGGCAGCGATGGTGACTCCATAAGCCCATTCGTGTGTGTCGGCGACCAGAATCAGATAGATGACGGTGAAGCCTACACCGAAGAAGAAGGAGAACTTGAGGAAGACGATGAAGAGCTGGTACCAGAAGAACATATTACGAATCTTGAGATCGGCGCCGATCTTTTGGTAGATGACCCAACCAAACTCTTTCCACAGCTTGAAGCTGAGGAAGAGCATGACAATCTCGGAGGCGAAACAAACAGCTGCTACTGCGATGAGATACCTCTCAACGGAGGGAAATAGCGAGTTGGCTGCACAGAGCTGATCGGGATTGTTGGGGCAGGATATGCCACCCTTGATGCGCACCTGTGCGTCGAGGGCGTCGCGGACTTGGCGGATCTCGATACCTGCGGTGACAGTGAGAGCGATGTTGAAGATGAGCACACCGATGAGCTGCATAGTGTTCTTGAGGCGAACAGCATCCCAGGCGATAAGCACCTGGAAAACGCAGCCAAAGACGAACACGGCGAGATAGACGGATACGGTCTTGAGATCCTGTGTGAAGTCGTCCACCTGAGTGACAATGCGCGCAAAGATAAAGGCGACGAGGGTGATGATCACGGCAGCTTGCATGGCAGTCCAGATGATATAGGAGAAGGCATAGCGGGATGGGATGGCAATGAATGAATTGGGACCACCGATGAACCAGGAGGTAGCACCACTCTTAGCGGACTTGGAGATGGAAGCGGTGCCATCTCGTTTGCTCGAGTTTGCAGCCGAATGCTTTGTGGAGCGTGCATCAGCGGCATTGGTGCTGTGTGCTGCGGATGTTACGGTTGGGGCTCCATGTGGTGCGGGCGACGAGGAAGAAGAAGTTGCAGCAGGGTCCTGAATGACAAGTGACGAAGCAGGAGGTGGACTCTGAATAGCAGCAGCGCGCTCGTACTGGACTTGACTTGGTGTGACGCGCTGTGATGAAGCGGGACGAGGCGGAGGTGAGCTGACTGGTGTGATGTTGTTCCTGTATGCAGCTGCGGACGAAAAGGGCTCGTCGACGCTTTGGATAGGTGTGTGACGGGCGGGCGATGCACCGTTCTGGACGCCGAATGCTTGACCAGCTTGGGGATATGACTGAGTCGGGGGAGCATTCTGCGTCGAAGCCTCCGTGCTTGGCGCCTGTTGACTCGGTGGGAAGGGCGAGACGCTCATGGTTGCAATGGATTCCTGGTGTATGCGCAGACAATGACAGTGACCAGGCTTGTCGTATCCGTCTTCGCTTCCATGCGATGGAGCGCCAGGAGCAAGATGAGGGCAGGCAGGGTGTAACAGATGGTAGAGATTGAAGGGATGGTAGAAGCGACAGGTGGATGGATAAGGTCCGACGTCACAATCTTTGACGAGATTCGAGGAACAACGATCAGCGTTTGTGCATGTCCGACGCCAAATTTAGAACGGTTGCATGGCAGAAATCGCTTTCACTTGATGCTCTCCTCCACTGCACACGGCTTTGCATTTCATTTCAGTGCGGCACAGTCACTGTTCCCACTAAGCGTCCAAGTCGGAAATTTTTCAAGGCGCGAATCGGGAACATAGGGGCAGATCGGGGCACTGGTTCGGGAAAAGTAGCACACCACAGCGACAGCTTGGCACCGCTTTCTGCGTTTGGCAGTCGTCACACTCCTGTCACAAAGGTGCGGATCAAGCATTGTCAAAAGCAGCGGACAACCTTGATTCAAGAGTTGATTGCCATACGATATGCTGCAGAGGCGAAGGTAATGGAGACAGTGCGGGGTAAGGGGGCACAGACCCGCACAGTCGGAAGAAGCGGAATTTGCCGGACCAAAGCGACGGGCCGAACTCTAATTTCTTAGCGTCGGACAGTATTTCAGCGTGTTGTTCTCGCTCATTCTTCTCCGCATTCCTATCAACATCGTTCACGCAGCACCCATCTTGATCTCACTGCTTCCATCACAGCAGCGGTCCCTGCGGCTATATACGAAATGGATGCCCTGCCTCGACTCGCTAGGGCGCCATTGGCCCAACTCGCTTCGCCAGCACGTCGGGTTGGTGGCCGGCGTCTTGCGCTCGCCACCCGTGCTCCCTTCGTCTCCCAATGGTCATCGCTGGCTCGCCAAAGCCCATTGACGCCAACGCAGACAAAGGCTCCTAGCACGTTCCGTCACATTTCCGGATCTGCGTCCTCTAACTCAGCCGCGAAAAGCTCCAAACCCAAGTCAGTCACCCCGACAGAGCGCTACGAGGAGCTGGTTGCGTCCGGCATTCTTCGTGACGATGCTCACCAGCGAACCATTATCAAGACGTTGCAATCGCTTCACGACCAGCTCAAGACATACAAGCAAGGCGAAGTTCCGGATCCAGAGGAGCACTTGCAAGCTCCTAAGGGCCTCTTCTCGTGGCTACCTTTTGGATCAAAATCTACCTCGCGTGAGGTCAAGCCTATCTCGGACGACATCCCAAAAGGCCTTTACCTTTACGGTGATGTCGGCACCGGCAAGTCGATGCTCATGGACCTTTTTTACGATACCCTTCCTTCCAACATCACTGCCAAGCGTCGCATCCACTTTCACCAGTTCATGATCGAGGCACACAAGCGTGCCCACTTTTACAAGTCCAAAACCCACAAGCCTTCCGGCATCGTCATGATGATGTCGTCCGGCTCTTCCTCCTCCGCCTCAGCTTCATCCTCGTCCTCCTCCTCTTCGGCTAGTGTAGCCGAGGAGAGCGATGCGATTGAAGCTGTGGCACGAGAGATGGCTCGCAACCATTCCGTCCTCTGCTTCGACGAATTCCAAGTGACCGACATCGCCGACGCCATGATTCTCCGCGGTCTGCTCGAACGCATGATTGCGTACGGTGTAGTCATGGTCATGACATCCAACCGACACCCAGACGACCTCTACAAGAACGGCATTCAGCGACAATCGTTCATCCCCTGCATTGAGCTGCTCAAATCCCACTTGCGCGTTACCGACCTCAACTCGGGCACCGACTATCGAAAAGTGCCGCGTGCGCTTTCCAAGGTTTACTTTTCGCCACTCGACGACGCCAACACACGCGAGTTCGACAAGCTCTTCGAAGCCATGTCCTCCGACCCGCACGATCCTGTCGTTGAGAACCGCCCGCTAAAGATCTGGGGCCGCACGTTGCAAGTTCCCAAATCAACACAAAAAGTCGCGCGCTTCACCTTCGACGAGCTGTGCGGCCGGCCTCGCTCCGCCGCCGACTACATCGAGATCTGCAACAACTTTGGCACCGTCTTTGTCGACAATGTGCCTCGTATGGGGCTGAACCAACGAGATCTCGCGAGGAGATTCATCACCTTCATCGATGCCGCATACGAGAGCAAGACCAAGCTACTTGCGTCTAGCGAGGTGCCCATCCTCCAGATCTTGTCCGGCGATGCCAACCAGGAGAAACCCACGTCCGCACAGATGCGTGCGCTCATGGACGACTTGGGTTTGACCATGGACGATTTGGGCGGCTCGCCCATCTTTACCGGTGACGAAGAACTCTTCGCTTTCGCCCGTGTCATCTCGCGTCTCACCGAGATGGGCAGCAAACAGTACGCAGAGATCTCCAGCACAACCACCGAAGCTCCCCCCGAGTATTAGACAACTCATACATACAGCAATACAGCATCATCTGCCACATCAAGCACCCAGTTCAGACAAATGATTGTGGAAAATCAGAGTGGGGAGGTATACGATTTCTGGAAACCCAAATCCAATGAGGTGTTGTTACAAAGGTACAAGTACAAGCCAAAAATGCAAAACGAGCGGGACGAGACACGCATGTCAAGAGTATATAGATGAAGCGCAAAGAGTGGTGGTGATGTTTGGTAGCTCAGTTGAGCTCGTGATAGAAGACGATCTTGTTGGCGTCAGGATCGAGGATGTGCAGCTCGCGGGTGCCCCAGGGCTTGTTCTGCGGCTTGCCAATCACCTTTGCCTTGCCGAGGAAGACTTCGGGGAAGTACTCGCGGCCATTGGGCTTGAACTGCTGCTGCTTGGCCATGATCTCTTGGAAGAGCTCATCGACATTACTGACGACAATGAGAAGCTGAGGAGGGCCGCTGCCGTCGCCCTTGAGCTCGCCCCATTCGGCAGGAAGATAACGCAGAACGATGCGAACACCTTGCTCTTCCGCTGCGGATGGGATGGCAGAGTACGGCTGGCTGAAGCTGCGAGGTGGTCGAGCAGCCGGCCCTCGTCGCAAGACAGCCTGATGGCTCTGAGGCTTGCCGACAGGCGAGAAGCCAATGAGCTTCTGATAGAAGGCAACCGAGTTGGCGAGGTTGGAGACAAAGATGCACGGGAAGGCGTTCATGAAGACAGTCTTGCCTGGCTTGGCAGCGGCCGCACGCGCACGACCTCGGTCGACATCGACATCGTCATCCTCCCATAGCTGAGCGTTTGTTCGAGCAAAATTGAATGGGTTCGTCGAGAGCAGCGCGGCAGCATCAGCGTCGCTCAGACCCATGTTGGTGGATTTGGGCAGGTAGGCCGTGTCGTTGGCAAACTTCTTCTTGCTCAGCTCGATGTGCTCAGTGAAGCGCACCTTGTCGGTAGGGGAGAGAGCGAGCTTTGGTCGATTGGCTCGGGTGACCGAGAGGAAGAGATCAGGCTTCTTGACATGAGTTGTGGGATTGACGGAGGCTGCAGCGGAAGCACTTGCTGCACTTGATGCGTCAACGACGTGCACGCGGGCGGCGTGCGAGACGTCAGGAGGCGTAGCAGGCATCGAGATTTCCTCGTCCATTGGGTCGTGACTGCCAACTTCTGAGGCGAACACTGAGGTAGCCATGGATGGAGACGACCTGGCACTAGTTGGGATGGATGAGGCGTCGGAAGCGGTGCGCTGCATGGTTGAAGGCGGCCCACCGACCGTAATGCTCGAAGTAACTTCGGCCATAACTCTAATCTATGCTTTGCTATCTAGGCTGCGACAATCTATTGAGGGATCGAATCAGCTGGGGCCGAGTTGGCAGAAAAATATCGGAAAGAAGCCGATCCTGCAGGTTGATTGAGACGCTTTATGCTCGGCGTTCCTTTGAACAGTGTCGAAAGGCGACGGAAGCAGCGTGGGTGAATGCGAATGAGTCAGATCGTGGACGGTGGATAGTGGGTATGATGGTAGATGGAGGATGAGCATGAGGTTGTAAAAGCCTATTGGCGAGCGAGACGTCAGTGGTCGGCATTCTATCACCGGCGAGGTTGTGGGGAGAGCGCTCAAAGGGTTGAGACACGATGTTGTGGACTCGAGTGAGAAAAGAGTGCAGCATGCGGCAGCAATCGATGGATGCGCGCCCGGTCCGGGCCAACTTTGGTATGTGCACGATTCTGCACCTGAGCCTAAAGCCAATTTTTTTGGTTGTGGCGCGGTAAGGCAAAGCCAAGCTCAGCTCAGCTTAGAGCGAGAGGCCTGTGTGTTTGCGGCAGTGGCGAGCCGCCGCTGATAGGGATCTTTTCCTGCCTTGCCACAAAAAGTCGAAAAAAAATAAATAAATAAATAAATAATAGATCAGATTGATGAGATTTTACTGCTGCTGCAGCGTGGGACTCAATGAGGCGGAGAGCAAAAATGGTTGTTGCTGCATCAGAGCCACAAAAGATTGCCGGGCCGTGAGCAACTCGATAACGTTAATTGTATATTTTTAGCGAGCCACAAAGCACGGCTGAGCATTCCGAAGGATTAGGAACGTGGGCAGAAAACCCGCAGAGCCAACACGGCAACATAGCTTGTTGTGTGCCAAAGCGGCGTTCGTCGGCTTGATTCTGCACGAGGGACCCTGCTTTTTCTCTGCAACTCGTAGGAGCAGCCGCTCGCTTGTGCTTCGGCCCATATTGGTAAAAAAAGTCCGAAAAAGGCTAGCCATCCTTTGACCACAATCAATCGATTGTCACTTTTGCCGCTGAAAGAGTTGTGAATTGTGTGACCTCCTGCCAAAGCTTTCCACCAACAAAACTCGTCGGCCAATCTGGAGCTTCCTTTCTGCCTTGTCACCGGGGCGGCCATTTCAGGACTTGCACCCTGTTCTCTCCACATAGACCTCGTACCTTGCTTAGTGCGGCTGCTTGCTGTCGAACGAATTCCGTGACCATCTATGACGTTGATCACCATGCAGAAATTGCAACCTAGTGAATTCTCAAAGCTCGATGCAGATCAACCTCAAGTTTATGATTTGGGCCGAGGCTGTTTGCGGCCACGCTCAGGGTTCTTGTGGGGAAGCGCTAGTCGTGTCTTGGATGGCGTCTAAGCTCTAGCTTGGCGCTTACGCGAGGCTCGTTGAGTTAGCCCTGACTCGATCATTTTTAGAGTCACTGTGTGAGATCGTCACTTTCGGCGAGAAAATTGATACGGGTAGGCCTTGCTTCGAATCGGGTTAGCATCTCGATTGAATCAGAAGGTTCCCCTTCGCTTGCAGCTACCGAGAATTGCGTGCTGCAAGCCCCGTATGATGGAGGACATGTCCAGCAGCGCGCTTCTGCACCAATGCCTCTGTCGGCAGATAGGCTCACGTCACCCAAGCACGCAACAAACGCTTACAAAAGCTAATCTCGTCACTTGTTCGCTCGGCTGTCGTCTGTCCGTTTCTTCTTCGTGGCGTGATTGGCAGTTTGTCCAGCATGTAGCTGTAAGTCTGTAACCAGCTGGACGACCGTGCTTGTGCGAGCAACCTTGCCTCGATTGCGAATGTCTGTCACTGCTGGTCTTGTACTGACAAGCAATCGCCGTACCATCCTCACCGGATCGAACCAGCCCGTCCGTTCCGACTTGACTGCCTCAGTACGCCGCAATCGAGGTACTATCGACGCAAACACGCCGAGTAAGAGTCTGTGTTCTCGTTTGTCGCAGCTTGCGATAACGCTTAGCCAGGCACGGTACCACGAGGCAAGTTCGGTTATACATGTGACCCCCGCCCTTGCCCGAGCTTGAGCAAGATCGCGCCATCGCAAAGACTGTCATTCCTGAGCTATAAGTAGTCATGAGAGAGAAGTAGTACAAGAGATACTTCTTCCATCTTCTCCTTTCTGTTCCGCTCACGACGGCTCCTTCTGAAGTCAAGTAGCGCGTGACCCACGATGAGCGAGGCTGCTTCTACCACTTCTCCACCTTCGGGCAAGGAAGCGTCTCTCTCCGGATCAGCGGAAGCCTAGACCAACGCCATTACTGTCTCCACGCCTTCCCATGGCACAGTCCAATACACTCGACAGGAAGAGAAGCGACTGGTACGCAAAATCGACATCGTCGTAGTGCCCATCCTCCTTCTACTTTACTTGTTGTCATTTTTGGACAGAAGCAATATCGGCAACGCCAAGCTCGACGGTCTCGTCAAGGACATCAACCTGCGCGACTACTCGACAGCCTTGACGCTCTTCTTTGTCGGCTATGTCATCGGTGAGGTACCCGCCAATGTCGTTCTCAAGAAGACGTCGCCGCCAGTGTGGCTACCCACCCTGACGCTCATCTGGGGTTTCATCTCCGTGGTTCAAGGACTGGTGCACAATCAAGCAGGCCTGTTCGCAGTACGCGTCTTCTTAGGACTTGCTGAGAGCGGTCTGTTCCCAGGCTCGGTGTTCGTGTTCAGCATGTTCTACTCACGAAAAGAACGCCACTATCGAGTGGCGCTGCTGCTTTCCGGAGCTGCCTTCTCTGGAGCGTTCGGTGGTATCCTAGCCTACGGCATTGGCTTCATGCGAGGCGTTGGAGGCAAGAACGGTTGGAGCTGGATTCTGATCCTCGAGGGTCTGTTGACCATTGTGGTGGCGCTCTTGGCCTATTGGCTGGTTCCGCACTATCCAATGAAGTCCCGCTCCTTCACCGATCGGGAGAAAGCGATTATCGCAGCCCGTATGCAGGCAGACCGCGATTCCCTGACGAAGAAGCTTTCTCCTGGGACGGAGTCAAGCAAGCTTTCACTGATCCGTACGTCTACCTCTACGGCCTCCTTTTCCACGGATTTGCATTCGCACTGTACACCATTTCGCTCTTCATGCCTACGATCATTTCCGACCTCGGCTACAAAGCCGCAGATGCCCAACTGCTCACCGTCCCGCCCTACTTCCTCGCCTTCATCTTCACCATGACCATCGCCCATGTCTCCTTCCTCGTCAACCGAAGGCTCATCTTCATCATCGGCTGTGCGCTGCTCTCCATTGTTGGCTACATTGTCCAGATCGCTTCTCCCACCGTTGCTGGCCGATACGTCGCTATCTTCATCACCGCACCTGGAGTATACGCTGGCAACGCACTACTGCTCTCACTGCCATCGGAAAACGTATCGGGACAAACAAAGCGTGCCACGGCATTGACAATGCAGATTGCATTCGGCAACATGGGAAGTATCGTTGGCGTCCAGCTGTATAGGAAGCCGTTGGGCTCACTCAAGAACACCAACTACCGCGTCAGTCATGGGCTCAGTATCGTTTGGCTCGGGTTCGGTATCTTGGCGGCTTCTACTCTGTGGTATTTGTTGAATAGAGAGAACCAGCGCAGAGATGCAGTGCAGCAAGCAGGGACAAAGGAGGAGAGCGGGGAGGAACAGAAGGGACTCGGAGATCGTCGTCTCGACTGGAGATATCACTTTTGATGTATTGCAATACTATCGGTATTCACTTGGATCTTCTTCGTGCATGCAAAAAGACCTAGACAGAAAGGGGTTGTGAAAGTGTCTGGTCAAAATGCAGACTCAAGTTGCAAAACGATGAACTGAAGGGACCGCTTCGAAACTGTCGAGGATCGCACGGAGATTTTTCGGAAGACGGATGAAATGAACGCCGCAGACCTTCTGGACCCTGACCGTGAGCGAAGACCGCATTTCACCTCCGCACCTCTCGCTTCATTCAGCCTATGGCTTCTTGACGATCATACCACCTCTCTCGACATAAGCTACAAGCTTTATCGAGAGCTGTTGGAGCCACAGTTATGTCTGAACTGCAGCGCTCTTTCCTCAAGAGTAAGCTCAGCAAGCTTCCTCCCGTCCCACCGTTCTCAGAAGAGGACGAAGAGGAGCTCGAGTCAAGCGACACATTCGACGTACCATCTAGTTCGCCAGCCGAAAGCTCTTCGTCACAACTTCCTACGCTGCTGAGCGGAAGGAGGAAGAAACAAAACGACTTTTCTCCACGCACAGCACAAGGCTGCTTCGAGGAAGCGCTGGAAGTTGACGTTCCGTTAACGAGCGGCTCCGCTTCGTTTCGCGTCTACTACACTCCTCCGAAGCCGAAGCAGTCTAAGCAACCTCCAGCTCTGCCTCGCCCTCCCTTCGGACCGGCTGCACAGCCACCTGCATTCCCAGGAGCGGCATCATCCTTGCGAGATGTTGAGCTTAATCTAAATGCGCCATCCTTGCCAACACTAAGACCTGGAGTGGGTCTGCCCGCACAAGATGACGAAGATGAAGACGAAGCTACGCCCGTATCGTCCTCGCAAAGCCCTTCACCGAGTCCGGGAACACTATTTGTTTTCCACCACGGTGCAGGGTTCAGCGCACTCTCGTACGCACTCACAGCCGCCGAGATCACCAAAATGAGCGGAGGAGAGGTCGGTGTCCTCGCTTACGATTGCCGCGGACACGGACGCACGAAGCTCAACGGTGTCAAAACCGACCCGCTCGACATGTCCATCGAAACTCTATCATCTGACCTTTTGGCTTTGCTCTCGACCATGTACCCGAGCATGGCAGAGATGCCTTCACTCGTCCTGGTTGGTCACTCGATGGGCGGCTCGGTCGTGATTTCCGCGGCACATGCTCTGTCTGCGAAAGGGTTCAACCGCATCTCTGGCGTAGCAGTGCTTGATGTGGTCGAGGGGTCAGCCATGGATGCACTTGGTGTGATGCGTGGGATCATCCTTAGCCACCCTTCGGGCTTCTCTTCCGCAGAAGAAGCGATCCGATGGCATGTCGACAGCAAAACTATCGCGAACCTCGAAAGCGCGCGCATCAGCGTCCCTCCCCTCATCGAACCCAACCCTACCTACTCGGCCTCCACCTCTCCCCCACCCGCGGATGCAGACGACCCCCAGGAAATTCTCGACGACAATTCCGCTCCACCTTCGGATACGACCAGGCAACACGCGTTCAAGTGGAAAGCCGACCTGCTGGCTACCGAGCCTTACTGGCGGGGCTGGTTCGAAGGTCTCTCGCAGCGCTTCCTCACGGTCAAGACGGCACGACTGTTGCTGCTGGCAGGGACGGATAGGCTGGACAGGGAACTCATGATCGGACAGATGCAGGGCAAATATCAGCTCGAGGTGATTGCTGATGTCGGACATTCACTGCATGAAGATGCGCCGGACAGGACGGCAAGGATCTTGATCGACTTCTGGAGGAGGAACGAGAGGATCCAGTTGCCGTTGAAGAACATCAAGAAGGTCGGCGAGCCATGAGTCGAGCACTCTGAATTGTCTTTCAGGGATTGCCAATGGAAAGCATGTTCGACAAGCAGCGTGTGATTGCGATCATAGCGGGTATCGAATTAAAGCAAACGAATGTGTGGGTGTACAAGGTTGGCAGCAGCGCGATGGGTCTAGAGCGTAGGGCTCTTGAGTGTGCCTGGACGGGACGTCGAGTCTCTTGGCGCCATGGTAGTGGTCGTGTTGAAGCTGGATCGAGGACTAGCGCGTGAGCCAACACCGGAAACTTTCCCAACTCTCGAACGGCTATGTTCGACACCGGCGGTGCCATTATCCCTATCATCCTCTTCTCCATCATCGTCCTCGTCATCCTCATCTAAACGCTGACGAGGGTCGCCGTATCCAATCGCGACTGAAGCAAAAGCATCCCGGATGCGACGGATTGCGAGCGAATACGCCTCGTCCTTCAACTGAGCAGGCGGAGTGCCTTTTTTCGTCATCTTATCCCAGTTGTGGCCCTGACCTCTCGCCTCGCAATGGACGACCGAGCCTTTGAATGAGGGGCTGTCTTTGAGCTTATCTGCCAGTCGACGCCCTTCCCGCGCCAGAGAATCTTGCTCGGCCGTGATGATGGTGACGGAAGCGGGGAAAGATTTCGGTTCGGCATACAGTGGCGAGATGAGCGGCTGTTTGCGATCCTTCACCTTCTCGATTGGCACATAGCATGTGTAGAGGATCTTGCGCAACCAGAGAGGTAGCGTGCCTCCCGCCGCCCCCTTCATCGGTCGCAGTTGAGGCTTTGCGTATGGATCTTCGTCCAGATTGGTCGATGGATAGAAAGCGACTACTGCTTGAACTCCATCATGCACCTTAGCCCTCGTAGCGCCGATGAGTGCAAGATTCCCACCGGAGCTGAAACCAACAAGCGCAACCCGATTCGAGTCCCACATCCACTCCTTCTGCCCTGTCGCTCCTACTGCTCTATGCCTACGACGTTGCTTGTGGTGTTCGTGTGCAAAGTGTTTGACAAACTGCACCGCCGAGTCCACATCCTCCACTGCCGCTGGCCAAGGATTCTCGGGCGCATGCGAGTAGTCCACATCGATCACAATCGCAGGCAGCGAGCGAGCAACCTGCGCACAGAATCTCGAATCGTCGCCGTGGGTGTGGAAGCAAAACCCAGAGCCGTGGAAATTGATGACGATGGGCAGAGCGACATCATCCGGCTCGCCTGCTGGCCAGTAGATGTCCGCCTTGAGCCGTCTTCGCTGTGTCCTTTGCGTGATCTTTCCAGGCACAAATGGAGATGGGATATATGTGGTGACACTATGTTTTGGAGCTGGTGATTGCTTCGGCGTGATGATGCCGGTCGCCAGCGGCAGGATCGCCCGCAAGGTCTTGACTACTACCGCATCCATCATCTTGAAAGATACATTGAGGTTGAGAAGATGGATCAAGTTTGCTGCAGATGGAGAAGAAGGACGAAGCGAGCAGGGTCCGAACTCGCACTAGCCTCACTGCAGAGCTTCTGGATAGTCGAGACCTAGACCTTTCAGCAGCAATCACTCATCCGCCGGATGCATTGTGGAGGGTCACTCTTAGCGCTTGTAGTGAGCATTCTCTCTACGCTATAAGTGAGCTGATTGAGAACTCGGAAATGTAAGACATTTGTTGATTTTTTGGTTGCCGCTGCATCTGGGCGTCACACTTTTGGACTCGGCACAGCGGGAAAAAGGTGACAAACTTCATTCGCGCGAGAAAGCTGTAACCCGTTGTGGCGCCAATTTGTTCCATCATCTCAATAAGTGCTGAAACAATATGATTCTCGCATGTCAAGAGTTGCATCAGCGAGAACGAGGAAACACACAGACGCAAAGGCGATGTATGTTGTACGAAGCTGTATTGACAGGGAAACCCAATTAGACGGCAAGTAAACCTAAAGAAGTGAAAGAAATTCGCGAACGGAGGGCGAATGGATATACATGAACGATGAGGTCCAGAAGAAGCTTTTTTGGTGAATCTAAACCAGAAGTGAAAAGGGGAGGGAGATCAAGCAAGAGACCATGCTAGTAGAGCAACCGGATGGTCGCTTACTGGATGCCAGCCTTGGCGGCGAGCTCCTTGCGGTCCTCCTCGTCAGCATCGTAGCCCGTGGTCTCGGGAACGAAGACGAAGGTGACGATGGCACCGAGGATGGAAACACCGAAGAAGATCCAGAAGACACCCTGGTTGCCGAGGCTGGTAGCGCTGGCAAGGTGCGAGAAGAGGAGCGACGACAGAATGGCACCGCACTTTCCGCAGGCAGCGCAGAAACCGTGAGCGGTGGCACGGACACGGGTGGGGAAAGCCTCGGCGGGGACGATGAAGGTTGTTGCGTTCGGACCCCAATTGAACGAAAGTTGTAAAAAGACGAAGACGACGAAGAAGGGACCGGTCTGGGACTTGAGGTGGTTGAAGCGGCCAGCAAGGATACCGAGGAAGAGAGCGTTGGCAAGGAAACCGACGAGCTGGATGGGCTTGCGGCCGACGATGTCGACGGTGAACATGGTGAAGAAGTAACCGGGGAGGAAACCAGCGGCAGTGATGACGAGGTTACCGGTGGCGGTCTTCATGAGCTTGCCCCAGGTCGAGCCAGTGGTGAAACCAATGCTGGAGAGAATCGAAGACTGGTTAAGGTTGATACCGTAGAAGGTGATGTCGACAAGGAACCAACAAGCGGCACAGCCGATGAGCTTCTTGGCGTTCTTCCACTCGGAGAAGTACTTGATGAACTCGTTCTTGGGCTTGCCGATCGACTTGAAGGACAGGCCGACAGCGGTAGCCTCGATCGAGCCGTTGTCAGAGGCAACAGCCTTCTCCTTAGTGAACTCGTCGTCGGAGTTCTCGCGGTTGAGGTGCTGGGTGCCCTTGGCAATGAGCTCGGGGTCATCCTGGAGCTTACGAGCCTGGGTGAATCGGTTGGACTCAACAAGGGTAAGACGGAAGTAGAGGACGAGGAAAGCGGGGATCAGGGTGAGACCCTGGAGGATACGCCAGGCGCCCGAGAGCTTGTGGACGTGACCGGCATCGACGTAATGGCGGTAGCCAGCAATGACGATGACGGAGAAGAGGGCACCGACAACGTTACCCCAACCCTGGTTGGAGAAGATCCAGCTAAGGAGGAAGCCACGGTTCTTGTTGTGCGAACGGTCGGAAACGATGGTGGCAGACATGGGGTAGTCACCGCCGATACCGATACCCATGATGAAACGGAAGACAGCGAGCCAGATGGTGATACCGTGACCGCCGATCGAGTCGGGGGCGGAGATCTGGAGGATAACGGCGATAATGACAATGACGAGTTCCTTGCCGTAGACGGCGGAGCGGCCGAACATGTCACCGCAGAAACCGAAGAAAAGCTGACCAACAATGTTACCAATGTTGGCGGAGGCCTTGAGCACACCACCCTGGAGACCCCAGTCGATGTTCTTAGTACCCTTGGGGTAGTAAGCAACAAGGATGATGGAGTAGATGATGTTGATGATGAAAAGATCCCAGGCGTCCATGAGGAAACCAACACCAGCAATGGTGAGGAGCTTAGCCTCAGCCCAGGAAACGGCGAAGCGCGACTTCTTCTCGCTCTTCTCAACAAGGGCCAGGCCGGTGTCGCCGGCCCAGGCGTCCATGTCCTTACCGAAAGCCATCTTGGATATCAAACTCTTTTGGCGTGTAGCTGAAAGAGGTGAGGGGAGAGAGTGAAGATAGGATGACGGAGCGTTGATGTGATGGATGAAGACAAGTCGTGGAAGTGGGTGGATGTTTGCCCACCTTCATATATGATTCTGGCGGCGGTGGCTGAGTGGGCTACCAAGCTTGCTGCGTTCCTTCTCGGGACGGTGAGAAGAGCAGGGTCTGCGCTGCTGCCTTGGGCGTCGGTGAGCGAACTTGACATGTGCTCAGACCTCAGACCTCAGGGCGATGAAAAAAGTGGCCACGCCGTGCTCTCGCAGTTGGACAGATCAAAAATTCGTGGCGGTCAGTGAGACTACAGATTCGGGAATGGCGCTTTGATTCGATTGCGAAGGTCGGGCGGTCGGACGGACCAACCATCAGTGCGACAAGTGAATTTGCAACGACACGTTCCCAGTGATAGGCCGACGGGAAAGCTGGGTGTTTGAGACCTCATGGTTGTGCTACTGAACTGCAGTTCAGGAAGAAGTCGGCGGTGGCGGAGACGGCGGCGTGAAGCGTGAAAGAAAAAGGAAAAGAAAACAATCTAGACTCCGGGGATTTCTCGCTCAAAAATCTTGAGTCTCCACTTTCGTCGTTTGCAGGCAAATGCATTTCTGGGTTGACGACTGGCCTGCTGTTTGCTTCAGCATTCTACTCTACCAATCTGTGCTTAGAGAGGTCTTCTTCCTGTACCGGTACCAGGCTATTCATCCATTCTTGACTCTGACAGAGCTTATGATTCGAATTAAAGTTTCTCGTCGAGGTTTGGTTCCCAAGGTCGAGGAATCGCCTGATCAAGATGGCCGGTCGCAAACTGCTGCCCCCGTATTGTCAATAGGATCTGCACCACACACAGATATCTGCAGATCTTAGTCGGGTGCAGCAGATCAGTTCCGATCCTATGTCAAAGGATGAAATGCACTTGTTCAACTCGCACAGTTCCGACGGGTGCGGCCAGAGTATCATGGTGTCTATTCGGCGGATGCCAAGACGGTCTGAGCGGTGTGGCAAGCGGCGGGACGATATAGTGCCGTAGCGGCGGTGCCGATGAGAACGTGTCCTTCGCACTGTCAGCCACAAAACAAGAGTGCGAGACAACAGCGAGCAACGAGGCAAAGATGTTCAATGCGGTACCGCGTTGTCGTCCGAGCACGTTCTGGGCGCACTCTTTCAGAATTTCTCGGCCATGACAACAGCTCTTGCGGAGAAATGTGGTCCGTCTCCACGCTTAGCAAGCTATGCGAGATAGCTAGGCTTTGAAACAAGAAGGATGGCCGGCCAAGGGAGTGAGTCAGTGAGACGCTGCAAGGAACCCAAGGAACGAGAATTTGACAACCCTGGGTGTTTGCAGAGAGGCCATTGGGCGGCGGTAACGGACAGGCAATTGGAAAACATGCACGTTTGTCCACGTTCTTGGACGTGCATGGCCATTCTGCACTCCGCAATTAGACACGTTCCATTTTGCTGTTTTCTGATTGGCTGACGCGGTCCGGCTTGCTTCCTGTTTTTTTTGGCAAGCGAGGACCGCACAATGCAACTCACCCAACGGTACCCTAAGTCTTGGCGCATAGAGCGTTGCTGACGGGGTTTAAGGTTCTAGAAAACAACTCTCAGCTCGTTTGGACATGAGGTGACAAGGACACGAACGCCACGACAAACTCAATATACGACACGAGTGACCTTAGTCAGCCGTCGCAGGTGATTGGGCGGCCGTCATCGTTGGCCGGCGAGGATGGGTTGGATGGTGAGAGCGGCGAAGCAGGTTAGTAGCGAGGCTTGGCACACAGATGCTGCAAAGTTTACCAGCCAGAAGATCCCATCTAGATTGCCGCATGTGTTGATTTGAATCTTTGCTTGTTGATCCGCTACAACCGCCCGCTGGGGAGTTTGAGACTTTCAAGACGACATTCTAGCGGTATGGCCCGAACACTATCCATCTAAGTGCCATCTCCGCTCCTTTCCGTGAATCTTCCTGAACACTAATTAAGAATGAGCACACAAGGGACGACTGCAGTCGATGAATTTGAAATTTCGAGCCTGCCCGTGCCTCTCTCAGCACTGCACAGATCTTCACAAGGCATTGTGAGCACGCAGATTTGGGAATCGGCTCTTTAGATAGATCCAGATTCTCGCCGTCCTTTCCCATGAGCAAGTCGACGTCGATGGCGCTGGCTTGACGTACTCATCGTGTATGGTTATACAGCCTGTGTGAGCATAACGAGCTACAGAACTGGCTGCCACGTTAGCCGACGACGTCAATGCCATCCGGGAGGGACTGCGGTGATCTCCGTGCTCGAGGTCTAGTTCAACTCGGCAGCAGGTCAAGCTTCCGAAGCTGACGAATCATAGCTGCGTCGGACGCCGCGAGATGATCTGCCAAAGGAACGTGTTCAAACTCATTCCCTGTGGACACCAGAATGGCCCGAGATGCATCACGCACAAACAAAGCCACCCTCGGTATTCAACCGTTCCAACTTTATGACAAACGCCGGTCAACATCACGGAGAGTTTACATTGAATCAACTACAGTATAGTACAGGTTAGGCGCAATCCTTGACCCTAGGGCATAACTTTGTTTGCCACACCGCAAAAACATTCGGCCGTTCGTTGTACCTGCATGGTCAAGTCACGTTGTTCCTTTGCCACAACCGAAATGTAGCAAGGCCGTTATCGACCGACCGTGTTGAAATCGATTTCTTCCGGCCAACCTTCTCCGCACCTGGTCATGAGGGCTACATCAGACTTCACGAAATGACGAACCGGCGCGCGAGTTGATACGATATGTAAAGTTGGCGAGTCGCTTCCGTCATTTGAGTCGCACGTGTGGAATGATGGTGTCCTTGGCTGTGAACCCGAGCTGTTCAGCGTTCCGAGTCCCCGTCTTGATAAGGTGGCGTACGATGATGATGGCATTGCAGGCGATCCCAAGATTGTCGACATGGAGGACTTCCCCTGATGGTACTACGTTTAGGCGAGAAGCCTAAACGATGTCAGCCGAGCCTCTGCATTATCTGACATGGTAGCTGTGCCGGGCAGCTCGGGCTGAATGTGACAATGCCACTTGCGGGGGGATCAGCTGAGCCTAACAGCCAAAGTCACAAAAGCTGGGTGGCCGCTCGATTGTGTGACGAAGGTGCTCGCCAAGCGAGTCTCGACTAGCTTCTTCCTCAAGGCTTTCAATCGCTATAGCCGAGGTCCAGAACGTCAATGGCGACCCGGCTTCTCGACTGGCTAGGTTGACCGGGCTAAAGTAAACTATTACGGTGCTCCACTCTCGCTCTGTCCGACTTTCCTCGGCTCAGCAATTCGGGACTTGGGGAACCTCGCCGACTGTCTGGATACGCTTTCGCTTGGAGAGCATGCTCTCTAAGCGAGCAGAACATCGCTACAGGGAGCCACCATTGTTGCCACAGTGTCTGAAACAATCGGTGACCATGATGCGTACCCCAGGGTCACTCCTGTCAGCGGCGTTTGATCTTTCACGGCGTTGATCACCTCGGTCTCTCGTAGGGTGGCACGTTCCCTGCCATGGCACAATCTGCAGAGACGAAGACGCCGAGCAGATCGGGTTCCAGGCCACTGGCGTCACCCGTACTGAGAGATGAGAACATCGGGGAGGCGTGGACAATTTGATACTGTGTACGTCTCGAGGTTTCATATTAACATTGAATTTTCATCGGTATCGACAGAATCGCACTCGTGTGTCCCGATATCATGATGACACTTGAATCGAAGAGCTCCATCCTTGTGTCTTGTACACGCAGCATTCTGTAGATCGAGCCTTTCATGCTCCACTTCCTCTGATGTGCAGCGCCTTCCACTGAAGTTCCGTCATGGTCCATATCGTCAATTTGAGGCCGGCACGATCAATCAGGGTGCGCTCTCGTCTGCAACCTCGGCCGCGTCTGCAGCGTCAACATCCACTTCGTCCTCAGTGACTGCCTCGAGTACCTTTCCGGCTGCATGCGCAGCCCCCTTTGCACCATCCCTCGCGGGCTTGTACAGAATGTCGAGCATGCGCTGAATCGTAGCAAGGTCGAGGTTGCCATCGTCGTCGAATTGAGCGTCGAGCTCACCCTCGCGGCCGATCCTTTCTCTAAGCTCATCGAGCGAGTCTCTTGCTTCCTGTCCAGGTACGAGAGCTGGTGCACCTGGAATAGCACCTTCAGCTGCAAGTTTATTGAACGTGGTCCTCCCATCGACTAAGGAATCTAGCTTATCGTGCGCTCCATATTTGGTCTTGGTCCAGGCAGTCAGAGGCGAGAGAGCTGCATGACGACGATAGTACACTCGAGCTACTTGATATCCGACAAGAAGCACTGTTGTTGCTACCAGAATGTAGAGAAGCGACTGGAGCTTGGACGATTCGGAAGATCCTCGCTTCTTGCCCTTGGAGACTGGAGGACGAGACACTCCTCCCGTGGTTTCCAGCGCCCTTTTGTTGCGTTGCCTGGCTGCCGATGATGGCATCTCTGAATTCGACCTTGTGTCTTGATGGACGTGGATGGGATCGCACCTGGATGGATCCTGGTGTAGAACAAGACCGCCAACCGCCGTCTGAAGAATCCGCCTCCACGTCATTTGAATGTCTGTGCTTGTCATCCGGCTGCAAAATTTCCCGGATTCCGATTTCCGTAATCCACGACTTCAGCACCCCGCATCTTCTCCACATCGGACATAAGTTGCTCCTTTAACTAAGATCCGGTTTGACGAAGCAACCAAGCATCGGCGCCTTCACAGCTACTGAAGACCGCTTGCGCATGAGCCGAGCTCTAGTTCACTCCATATTACATCCAATAACCCGTGCTTGCCATCGTACGTCGCTCACAGCAGCAAGGGTTCGATTTGTCCGACCGCTCAACAGATTCTTCAGCTCCAATCCCTTGAACGTAATCATCATGGCAACCTCGCTCCCAAAGGAAGATCAGATCAAGAACCTGAGGAAGCTGTTCGCTGACTCGGATGTGCCCAATGATCCTAAAGCTTGGGACCAGGCATGGATCGACAGCACAACACCTTGGGACTCGAATCGACCTCAACCGGCGCTGGTCGAGCTGCTCCAAGGCGTGCATGATGCCGATGTCAAGGTCAATGATGTGCAAGGTAACTCCGTTCCCATATCGCAAGTGATCCCGAAGGGCTCTGGAACAGCTGTTGTACCAGGCTGTGGAAGGGGCTACGACGCGAAAGTTTTCGCTGAGCGTGGTCTTGACAGCTACGGCGTCGACATCAGTTCACACGCGGTTGCTGCCGCCAACAAGGTAAGGATTCATGCCTGTGCGGCTCTGACATGCTTTTCATGCTTTACTGACGCTGTTTTTCTTCATCCCCGACTCAACAGTGGCTGGAAGAGCAGAAGCTGCCCTCCGATTTGGCCTCCAGAGTCAACTTTGTCGAAGTAGACTTCTTCACCCTTGGTACCGATAAGTGTGCCACTCCAGCCCTCTCCAAGCCCGGGACCGCAACACTCGCATACGACTACACTTTCCTTTGCGCTATCCCTCCTTCGCTCCGCCCAAGCTGGGCTGAAACCTACACCCGACTCTTGGCGAAAGACGCGATTCTCATCTCGCTCGTCTTCCCAATCCATGGCGACCGCCCTGGCGGCCCGCCTTTCTCGATCTCGCCTGACCTGGTGAGGGAGCACCTGGGCTCTCAACGCAACGCAGACGGCAACGCTGCTTGGAAAGAGCTGGCTGAACTCACGCCCAAAGGAGAAGAAACGCGGCCGGACGTCGAGCGCGTCATGGTCTGGCGCCGACTTTGACTGGACTCTCGGAATGCAAATGCAAAGGTGGAACCTGAAATGACAGTGAGGATTGCATAACAAACGGTACTCAGTACAGGTCTGTGGGGTCGGCGTATGAGATGAGCGGCTTCCAGAGTCGCTCCTGAACCTTGCAGTCGAAGTTGATCGGGCGCATCTGATCACCGACGGGCGTATAACCGTCAGGATGAACTTCGTCCCAAAGGCTCTGCATCTTGACCTGTTGCCTGTGAACTTCCTGGCACGCCCTGTGCCTATTTTCTTGTATCCCGAGCAAGCCAGCACCAACCACTGTCAGGAAACCACCTACAGTGAAGGCTATAATGTTACCCTTCTTTTCAGAAGGTGAGACCGCCTTGTACATCTTCGTTCCAGCCAGGAATTCCGCTTGCCGTTTGAGCAGCTTGTGATCTGTTTCGAGAGACAACTCGACGTCAGCGTGTGTTGTCGATGGTACGCGTCGAAAGGTCTTATCCTGCAAGCCTCTACTTACGATGTGCTGCTGACTTGCTGCCGTGAAATTTGCCAATAGGATGCGCTTCTGCTACATGGAGAAGCTCGCTCAGCCAGCAGAGGATGAGGATGCTTATGAGAGCGATCCGCATGCTTGCCACTTGCGATGTATGAGTCACGATGCTGTTCAAAAGAAGGTGGCGAGATGGAGGTCGCCTCGATGGTCCTAAAAACTAAGCCCCACTCTACATTGTCGGGGCGTTCAGTCATCGACCCTGATCGTTGCACGGACGAAATGAAACAGACGGCAAGCCAGCACAAAAGACGCAGTTACACAAATGAGGTCCCCGATCGTGTGTGTCACAGACATTGGACGAGGTGGAGACAACGGAAATTGAATTTGATCCGGGCCAAGTGACCTGCATACTGTAAAGCAGGAAGGCAGTCCGTGTGATCCTATACAAAGGCTGAGAATACCTTCAGAGTGAAATTGGGGCAAGTGGGCGGCCATAGTCGTCGATGCCAGCCTTCCTCTGGCGGATGCGCCACGCCACACAGAGCACCAGCAGAACAAACTGGAGCACGCCTGTAAGCACGTAGGCAGCAAGCGAAGACCAGTCCGTACCAGGCTGAAGCGCCAGTGAATAGATAAAAATTGCACTCCCAGGCACCTGCAGGCACATCATGGGAATGCTCAAGCTTCCAACGAGCTTGGATCGTGCAGTATAGACGATCTGTGGAAGATACTGACCGGCGGCAAGCAGGGTTGCCGAACTGCCCAGGAAGGCGGCCCATCGAGAGACGAGCAGACGCGAAGATGGGCGGCTCAAGACAAGTGCCTGCATGCTGCTCACGGCTTGAGACCAGCTGAATAGGGTGGAAACCTCGTCCGGTGGCGGGAAGGACTTTGGCGGAAGCGAGCTGACGAGCAAAAGGGTGATGGCACTGATGAAAATGAAGTGGATCAAGACAACCCAGGCGAGGGCAAGCGCTAGGCCCCACTCCTCGGTGCGGCGCTTGCGTGTGCGGAGAGTCTTCTGAGCAACCTTAGCTTGTCTCTGACGCGCAATTCTTCGCATGCCCCGCGGAGCACTGGAGACAACACCTTGGCCGTTCGATGATCGACCGGCCCGGTCAGAGGCATTGGCGGCATCTCCACCAGGTGCTTTCCACATGGGCCAGAAGGTTGGCACGAGACGGGAGAAGGCGCTGCTGCTGGCGTCACGAGCCGAGGAAGCGTGGCGGTCACCTGGATGGAGCAGCTGAGACTCTGGATCTTGCGAATCGTCGTGATCCTCATCGTCGCCCCCGTCGGATGAGGTAACATCCGCATTTGCCTGAGGATTTGGATTGGCATAGTTTTGGGCGATGTGGCTGTCGACCGAGTCTAGATCGGAATTATCTGAACCAGCAGACGAGGTGTCTGCCGCTGAGATTGCAACGTTAGAGCGCGATGTCTTGGTAGGAGCAGCAAGACGTCCTGTGCTGTCCGTGGTGTGAGAGGTAGCCTGTCTGTTGGCGGCTGCTCTGCAGGCAGCACTCCGTGCTTGTGCTCGTGCACGACTAGTGGACTCTTGACGCTGTGGAAGAGCAATTGCACGCTCGTAGCGCAGGTAGGCGGGATAGTAAATGAGAAAAAGAACAAACACAGAGGCAAACATGAACCACTGCAGACCGACTTGAAGAATGCCGAGGAGCGACTCGGCGCATTCCAACGTGGGCAAGGAAGGGCAGCACCTGACGATACCCCACTGCAACGCAACGACATTGAGGAAGCTGGATGCACTGGATGTGGCGCCGAGAAGCAAGAACCAGGGCGAGAAGCCCTGCGAGGACTTGTTGAGGACGATGCGGACGATCTGAGGCAAGTACGAGACGACCAGACCAATGCAGAGGAATGTGGAAAGATAGACTGCTAACGGGTCATGGTGGATATGGCAGCTGCCGTCATCGTGAAGACTTGCCTCGACTGTCGCATTTGCCCAGAGAGACGTCAGAGCTGTCTGCATGGCGAAGAGCAGACGGTGTCCGGCAAGCGGCAGCCAGTCCTCGTTCTCGATGTGCTAGCGGCCGAGTTGGTGGGTCGGCACACAATCTCTAGCTCGTACGCAGAGGATATGCGGAGCGATGGGAGAAGGTAGATACTTGAATGATGGCGAACAAGATACCGACGAAATCGAACGCTGTGGTACTATCGCAAAGTGCGACTATGCAACAAAAGAGAACAGACGGACAATGCTCCGTGTTGAGCAAGCGAGACCAACGTGCACACCCCGACGCCGCAAAAGATGAGACCCTGAGCCGGTCACGGCACGGAACCCGAAAACATTTGATCTCAAGTCTCAGGCCAAAAAAAGAGTCTGGAGACTGCATGAGTCGAACACGCGACCTTTCGCAATTTAGACCAGTGCTAAGCGAACGCTCTACCAACTGAGCTAAACCCCCGAATAAAACAATGAGCATAGTATTGAATATATATATATATATATTTATCTATTTTTAACACTTCCTTAAGGTCGCGTCTCACTTTTCTTGGGACGTTGATGTGCGTGTCAACAAGAATGAATAAAATCTTCGACCGAGAATCGTCCGATTCCTCCCATCATTCATTTGTTCCACAGATCGAACACGGTACCGGAACAGTGCGTGGTGCCTGTAATTTTGTTGGTTTAACCTCGGAAGGCCTCGTGACTGATACAGAAATTTACTGATTGCCATTGTTCTGCGGGGTTCAAGTCGGCAGGGTCAGCAGATCCAGTCATTGGTCTGCTTTGGCAGATTCTGACTGCTGGTGACAGTTGGCCAACCAACTTCCTCGCCGACGGTCTGTCCAATCAGAGGGAATGACAATCGGCTTCATCCATTCTCTTATCTTTCTCCCTCCTCCTCCTTGGCTTCCCGGCTCTCTTTCCTTTGCATCTTCGGTCCTCCGGCTTCGTCTATTCTTTTCCTTCCCTTCCGTATCGTGGCCTGCCCCTCTCTTCTCGTCTCTATCTCCCTTCTTGGTGGTGTTTTAGTGGCTCGTCTTCGCCGTAGCTTCACCTGATCAGTTTGACATCCTACAAGCATCGAACAGCTCTCGGACGAACATTTCTTCCATTGCAAGTAATGGCGCAAACGCAGCGTATTGCTGAACCTTTGGCACAATTTCCTGCAGTACGCGCCAATGCTTTGAGAGGCTGGTCCAACAAGCTCGCGTCGGCTAAGCCGTCTGCGCACCCATACAACGACGCAATCTTTGCGAACAGGCGATGGGCCTCTCACCGTGCGACGTTTGCAAAACATGTAGGCTCCAAGACAAATCACTCCGGCCTCTACGCGATCCGCGCTGTCGTCGCAGGTACCGCTCTGGCTGCTGTGACGGTCTCACTCGCTGATCCGCTCCACCTCGATGCTCAGAACCCAACCGACACCAAATCCATCGCCTCGGCGCACACACAAGATGTACAGCGTGAAGATGAATCGCACAAACCCTACCGTCCGCTCCGATCACAGCCCATCTCGATGCTCCTCACCAACTACGCCGTCTTCACGCTTTGCTCCTTCTCGTCGCTCGCCAAGGTGGGCCCTCAACTCATCGAATGGAGCTCCAACACCTCGCTTCCTCTGGTCTGGACCGTCACAGAATACATTATCCGCCGCACTTTCTTCCGCCAATTCATCAGTGATGACACTGCCCAAGGCTCGCTCCCACTCCTCTCTTCGCTCTCACGTGACAATCTCGGTGCCATGCTCAACTTCTCGGTAGAAGTCGCGCATGATGGTAAGCCCGCCAAGGGTTCGCAAGGCGGCGATTTGCCAAAGTCTGCGGTTCACCGTCCCTTCGTTGACGAGCTCCTGCACAGCATCGACGTGTCCGCCAAGCTGGCAGCTCTTCCCGCATCTCACGGCACTGACGACAAGCAGCAGCTCGCTGAACTGGCCAAGCGTCCCGACCGTTCTGGAAGCACCTTTGTCGCCATCAAGCTCTCTGGTCTTTTGTACGACTCTTCGGTTCTGGAACGTGCATCTGCCGCCATCGTACCTAGAGAATGGTCCAGCTCGCCTCCCGAGCCGCTCCCGCCTCTCTCGATCAACGGTAAAGGTCCATGCGGTGGTCTTGCAATTCCTGTCGCTGCTCTCCCGCCCAAGGATGTCGAGGCGCTCAAAGAGCTCTGGGAAGCACTGCGTGAAATCGCCGAGCGAGCCAAGCAGCATGGATCTGTCCGCCTCGCTATCGACGCCGAGTACAGTTGGTACCAACCCGCCATCGATGCTATGTACGAAGCCATTGCCGCCGAGTACAATCGCCCTGCTTCTCGGTCCTCCAAAGCGAAAGATGGAACTCCGCAGGGCAGCGTCACCGGCCCACTGGTCTACAACACTTTCCAAGCTTATCTTCGTCGCACTCCTTCGCACCTCGCCGCCTCTTTCGAACGCGCCAAACTCAACGGATATACCCTCGGTGTCAAGTTGGTACGAGGTGCTTATGTCGATATTGAAAACCGCATTTGGTCCGATAAGATCGTCGACACGCCTCCCGTTCCTGGCAAGGGTGCCGACGCACCCGCGTACAAAGGCTGGGGCAGTCCTGTCTGGCCCAACAAGGACCTCACCGACCGATGCTACGATGGCTGTGCCATCCGCCTCGTTCAGGAGATCAACGAAGACCTCGTCCGCAGTGCCAAGAATGGCGCCGAGCCCAGCCTCGCGGTTGTCTTTGCAAGCCACAACACACAGTCGTCGCTCAAAGTGATTCGCGAAATGGTGCGTCTTGGCATGGCTAGGCCTGCTCCGGCGCTCCTCCAAGCCACGAAGGATGCCAATCCGGGCGCGGACGAGCGTCAGCTTTTGCAGCGAGTCCCACTCGTCGATTTGCAGCTGCAAGAGTCGGTCCGCGGACGCACCTTCTTCGCGCAGCTTTACGGCATGGCTTCCGTCCTTACCGCCCGTATCCAAGCCGCATTCGATCCATCTTCCGGAGGCGTGGGCCCGCATATGGTACTGAAATACATCCCCTACGGACCATTGGAGTTGACGCTGCCTTACTTGATTCGCCGCGCTCTGGAGAACGGCGATATCATGACGGGTGGTGTTGCCGCCGAGAAGTCGCTCGTCTGGGACGAAATCATGCACCGCATGGGTCTTCGTCGCTAAGCTCCAGTGCCCGCCAACCGATCCCCCTCACCCAACACCTCCTTTGCTTCGATAGACCAAGGACCTTATCAATCGTTCCTACAAAGAATCCAAATCCCCTCTCTGAGATACCCCGGCACGGTACCTTGCCCTTAACACCAGGCACGCCTATGTCAATACCGCTTTACTCACTGCAACATACCCGCGGCACGGTGCCTTGCCATTAACACCAGGCGTAACTATCTCTCTCGTCACCAGATTCGCATGTATCTCTTTTCCCGTTTGACTTGTATCACTGGCAGTCCGTCACGCATCCATATCGCAACACTTGTAACACTAGGTCGGTCGAGCCACTTAACACATCGACGCATCTTATCGTAATGGTATCTCTGAAGTCTCCTAACTGATTCTTGTTGCTGCATATGAGTAGTGGGGTTGAATTTTGCACGCCTGCATTCTACCTTTTTCTCGCCCATATTTTCTGAAGGATTTCTTCTTGAAAAGCCAAGTTGGAATGAGGCACAAAAAATCGAAAAATATGACACTATGCGGCCAGGCTTCACGCTCGTGACTGGACATCCTGTCTGAATATTTTAGAGCTCGGCGTCGGTCCCAAAACTAGCGAGCCGTTTCTGAGAAGCCGCTAAAAGTCCGTGTCGGTCGCGTCTCGGCATACCACTCGTCGGTCAAATGCGTCTGTGGCGGACCGATACTGCTGAAGCTCTAAGTCCTGTCCACTTCGACACTAGCCAGACGTCACGTAATGCAGACACAGGCACTGTTCCATTCTGGCTCGCCTGCATGTGGGGTTCTGGCGAAACTTTGACTGTGGCGTGCCGTCATCAAGAAGCACGGAACCCGTACCGACTTCCGCCCCACACGAAGTGGGCTTTACGCTCCGGAACTGTGGGCCTTGCAGCCTCACACCTACCAGATCGGCCCTTGCGCGGCGTCCATCATGTTTTGACAGGGGTTCTTTGGGGTCCAACTTGCCTGCCTCCTGCTGTTCTTGACCGGTCATGCGACACTGTTGAGCACACCGCCCACTTCCCGAAGCGTTCTCTCTTCCACCGAATACACACCGAATTCGCCGGCCAACACACAGATGGCATCTCATGACGCAAAATTTTGACTCCCTGTAGCCCTTGTCGGCGGTGACTGCGACCGTCGCAAGATCTTGTTGTTCTCGAATGCCTCGAAAGATGACCGGCCTGTGAAGTGGGGTACAAGACCGAGGCTTGGCCGCTAGATATATGAACCACATCAGCACGACGATCATCTACCCCCTTTCCCCACAACCGTCACCAGTATTGTACGTTCTGCAACGTCAGTGTTCTCCGCATCTCCAATCAGCACCAACATCATAAGAATACTTCAGCATGGCACCTATCGCAATCGAGCCCGTTGTGGCTCCTACTCCGACGGTCAAGTCCGTCAACTCTGTCGTCCAGAAGGGCACAGCAATGGACGCCATCTCCGACATGGTCGACGAGGTCAACGTCTACCGCGGCACCCACCCAGATGCACCCCAGCCTGTCGCAGCCGAAGATGAAGCATGGAGGACAGAGGGCTCGCGCTTCGACTCTGAGAAGGACAAGGCGGACTTCCGCCGCTACGAAGACGCCATGGACCACGTCAAAGCGTTCTACAAGACTCAGCACGAAAAGCAGACTGTTGCCTTCAACATCGAGGCACGCGAGCGTTTCCTCAAGAACCACCATGCCAGCATGACGGTATGGGAGGCCATCGAGAAGCTCGACACCCTCGTCGACGAGTCCGACCCCGACACTTCGCTCTCTCAGATCCAGCACCTTCTCCAGACCGCCGAGGCTATGCGCCGTGACGGCAAGCCAGACTGGATGCAGCTCACGGGCCTCATCCACGATCTCGGCAAGCTCCTCTGCTTCTTCGGCGCCGATGGCCAATGGGATGTCGTTGGTGACACCTTCGTCGTCGGTTGTGCCCCCGAAGGCACTGTCTACCCGCACACCTTTGAGAACAACCCTGACTTTCACGACGAGCGATACAACACCAAGTACGGCATGTACGAGCCCAACTGCGGCCTCCAAAACGTCATGCTTAGCTTCGGCCACGACGAGTACCTCTATGAGATCGCTAAGCGCGAGTCGACGCTCCCTCAAGCGGCTCTCGACATGATCCGATACCACAGCTTCTACCCATGGCACCGCGAAGGCGCTTACCGCCACCTTTGCAGCCCCGAGGACGAAGATGCGCTAGCCAACGTGCTCGCTTTCAACCCATACGATCTTTACTCCAAGTCCGACTCGCCTCCCGACCCGGTCGCCCTGCGACCTTACTACGAGGGCCTGATCGAGAAGTACTTTGGCGGTAAGGACCGCAAGATCCAGTGGTAAATTTTTGTCGACATCCCAATGCATTTGACCCTCTTAGAGATATACCCCACTTTCCCATCGCATTGACCGCATCAACTTTGTAACCTAGACTGCATATCTTCTCCTCGCAAAAGAGTTTTCGTCACATCAGACTTTGTTCGCCAAGGCTGCCGATGTTTGTGTGGTAGAAAAAGCAACAACTTGAATTGCAGACTCGTCGTGAGAAATACTCGATTCACTTGGACTTGAGGTGAGAACCGAGCGGGTCTTTGCCTGGCTTCCAGTAGCCAAAGACGATCTGGAAGAAGCCCACGAGCAGGATGCAGTTGAGTGCGGCGATCTTCTTGACTAGCATCGTGGCGGTCTCGCCTCCGGGGATGATGCCGAACGGAAGCCTGAGCCGAAGCGGGCGAGACGAGGAAGAAAAAAAGGAGTCAGTCAGCATTGAATCATCGTGAGTTGATTCGAGGAATCTGAGGATCGCAAACGACATGGCTTTGATGCACTTACACTTGAGGCGCATAGAGATCCTGCTGACTCTTGATGTAGAACTTGCCGTCGGCACCGCGCTGGAGCTGGAGACCGACAACGATTCTGGCTTCCTTTGCGACAAAGTCAGAAAGGATGGGAAGGTTGAGGCGAAGAGTCTGAACAGCCTCGATAAACCTGCATGGATTATATCGAAGTGGGGTTGATCACCGGGGTTTCTTCGAATCAATATCATCCATTCACCAACTCCGGGTGATATTAGAGGGGAGCAAGCTTACAATTTGTTGGTCTGCTGATCGAAAGCTGTGCAGAAGAGAGCCATGAGAATCCCAGAAAGATGATCGTGAAGCAAAGGATCCTAAGTGATTCAGTCGATTGAACTCTCACCACCAAATTGTAGTATTGGAACTGATAGAGACTTACCAGTATGGTACACCTCGATGTCGGAGGCCGAGAACACTCGGAGCCACTGATAGATGGGCAAGATGCCGTTGTCTCGCGAGTTTGGGCCAGAGCCAACTGTCACGAGAACGTGGTCGAAGGAAGCATCGGGGGCAAAGTACTTCTGCATGCAGTACTTCTGCTCCGAAGCGTTCCTCGCAGCAACGAGGCCTTTGACGACACCGCGAATCTCGCTGACAGGGTCCTCCATCTTGAGCAAATGATGATCAGATGTGGTGGAGGAGAGGAAAGAAGAGGGTGTGAATCGTGAGAAGGCTCAGTCTCTCAGAGGGATCGGAAGTTGCCGACGCAGGCTCCGAGTGGAGGCATGAGTCGAATTACCCGTGAGAGCGCATGGAACGTGCCTCTTCGGCGAGTTTTGGGTGTTGTTTATCGGATGGCGTCTTAACAACCTCCCTCTGTGCAAAATTCACCATGCCTTGAGCATAGGAAGAGTATTGTAGCATGTCCTTTGGCATCTGACATGGACTTCTCACGACTTTATCGTGCACTGGTACGCCGTGAGTGCTTACATTCAAGCCAAATGCGACAAAGAAAGAATTCATCTGTGCGATATTTTTGGGGCCTCCACACGGCGTATGCAGTGTCTCACACACAAAGCTTTGTTTGGTTCACCGGCAATTCTCTCATCAGGCAGGACACATCACTTTGATCCGCACCAGTCTCATCCTCCCTCACTACCATCTCTTCCAAGACGTAACCAATCATGCCGACGGTTACGATCATCAACGACACGCAGGTACCCCTGCACGTCTGCCTCAAGCAGGTCTCGCCCCTCCACTATGTCAACTCCGTGGCTCCGAACGGCGGCCGCGCTACCATGAAGGCCGGCAGAGTTTGGTTCACCATCCAGGCACGCATCGACCGCGGCGACAACGGCTACGATAAGTTTCAAACGTATGCTCCAATCGCCGCCGTCACCATCACTGCGCTATCGCTGGGTGCCGGTGCGATCTACTTTGCGGGTGCCACAGCGGCCGCTGGAGGGACAGCAGCTGCAGTCTCGGCAGTTGCTGCAAGGATCAGTGCTACGGTCGCAACTCATACACCTACAGTCAAAAGATTGATGAAGTACGCTAGCAAAGGTCAGACTGTCGCCAAGATCGGGCAGGTCGTTGGAATCGGCGGTGGAGCATTGGTCGGCGCAAAGGGAGCTAATGGCAAGCCGAAGCCAGTCGATGAGCAGATCAAAGACAAAGCGGCACAGGCATCCAAGTCGGCACTCAAGAAGCTACTGCAGGGAAGCGTGGTCAGCTCGGCCGGCTGGTACATTGACAGGGACAGGACGATCAGGATCACTGGTGGGCCCAAGGCAACAATCACGGATGGATTGCTGGTGATCGAGACAGACACAACCGTGCCTTTCACGCTTGTGGATGAGACAGGCAAGACAGTTGCTGTCGGCAACCAGGATGGAGCCGAGCCTGTGCCTCCAGGTCAAACCGTGGATGACGATCTAGATGACACTGAGGATGCAGCCAAGCTGAACCCGCCGCCTGGATCGTCTATCTCGATGGGTATTGGCTCAGCGACTGCGGCAGCCGCGGCACCAGGAGGAGCGCCCGTGCTGCAAGCTGAGGGAAGGCAGCAGGAGAAGAAGAAAGACGGGTTCTGGATGCGCACGCTCAAGGGAGATGATGGCTTCTAGTGCGCTACCAGATCATTCAACGTTCAGTCTCCAAGATAGATCCATTTCATGATACCCTTACCAAAAAGCTCGTCGCAAAACATCTTTCTAGAACAACGTTCGCAAGCTCACTTCTGCCTGTGTGAAGCGAGCAAGTGCATCATCGAGCATGTACCGGCACCTCTCGTCTTGCGTGAGAACCCTTTCCAGACGTGCTTCTGACTGTCCCTTACCGAGCCATCCACCACATCCGACTTCGTTGGCCTCCTTTGCAGCCAGTGTTGCACCATACTTTTCCAATTCTGCATCGTCTGCCACGGAGAACTTGGCTCTTGCCTCCTGTGCCGCTTCAGCATACTCGGCAGTGAGTTCAGTGGTGGCGAGTCCTTCGATGATCGGAGCGCCCAGCGTGACATGATCCAAGCCACACAACTTGACCGCCTCGTCCTTGTCGAGGAAGGAAGCCGCCATGACCTTGGTCGCGATCTTTGCATCCTCCTTGCGCAATCTCAACAAGCACCGCTGGAGGGGGAAGATGACTTCGCTCAACGAACGGCGTCCTGCGTCGAGCGCGGTTTGGACTTGCGCCTCGCTCGGGTTGTGGACGGCGAAGAAGTGGGCAGCAAGAGCGTTGATGTAGGGGGCGACGTAGATGGCACCTACCGCCTGAGCAGCAGCCAAGCCCTGTTCTACAGCGAAAACGGTCGTGGCGAGGACTTGGATCTTGCCTTCGCTCAGAGGTCCGCCGAGGTTGAACTCGTCGAGCTGACCCCCCGAGGATAGGTATCGCATGGCTTGGAGGCCTGGGATGGTGGTGGGGATCTTGATGCAGACTCTGGAGCTGTTGACGGCACCGCCGGAGATGAGTTCGTAGAGCGCGACGAATCTCCTCGCGTGCTTGACTGTAGCCCTGTGGCTGTACGCCTGAGAGGTGGCAGTCTGTGCGTGGACATTGCCGCTGGACAGCAGGTTGGGGAACATCTCGAGACCGAAGTGGACGGTGAGAACGTCCGACGCCAGCTGACTGTGCAATTCAGCCGCTTGTTCTTGACCAGTCAGACCGGCGAGCGCAAGTCTCTCGCGCATAGCAGTGTCGAGCTGTTTGCCTTGCCAATGACCGTCTTCAAGCTGCTTGGCAGCCGAAACGCAGGTTTCAATGACCTTGCGTGCCTTGGCAGGATCGGTTTCCAGAAGACCATTGTAAGTAAACCAAACGATGATCTGGTTCGAGGTCATGTCGCAAAACAGAGACTGAAACTCGCCGAGAACTTGCTGCTGAACAGCGGAGCCAGACTGAGGAGCAGACTGAGAGAGCTCGAGCAGGCGACGATGCGCAAGGTTGTGTTGAACGGCAACGGACGCCACATTGTTGTCAATGTCGATGGTGGTGTGCTTGGCGACTTCGGCCAGAAGCGACTTGGAGATGTGCACTGTCTCGGGGGTTTGATCAACTGTCATTTTGATTGTAGGAAAAGAAGATATGGAGAAATGCAGGTATAGAGAAAGCAAGAGCAAGGAAGACTGTTCAGCGAGTCTGTACTCGAGCAGGCGCACTCTTATATGACAGTGTCGAATGCGGCGAGTAGGACCGAGGGGCTCAAGCGTTGATTGCGGAGAAGAAGCGCACGAGGACAAAGTGTGGGAAGGTTCCTGATCTAGCTTTCGTCAGGGTCTTTGCGTTCACGGCAAGAAGAATCAAGCTACAGGCTATAAGCGTGGACCCCTTGGCTTCGGTGGAACATCGGTCACTTGTGTGGCCGAACACCGCAGAGGTTTTTTTTTTTTTTTGTTTTGGGAGGTCTCGGTGTGAGACTGTCGAATGGCACAAGACAATTCCCGGCAAGTTGAGGCGACAGGACTCAAATGCACGATTTTGGATTGGTCAGAATTTCGAAGACGCACAGTCGAAGCAGGGTCAATCATGCTTCTATAGAAGCTGTGTTCATGTGGTTGCGCAGCAGCATGTGGAGGGGCACGCAATGTTGCAAGCGGTAACGATGAGAAGGTGGATTAGCGTTCTGCTGACTGACTGCTCGGAAGGACCGAACATGCACGACTTTCCGACTGCATCGAGCATGCAGTGTAGTAGAAGGGTATGATCTGAGCTTAAGACCGCCTCACTAGAATTGAGCAAAGCATTGAAGCAACAGAGTGAGCACCTCGGTTGGGTTGCATGGGTGCAAAGCGCGAAGTGAGGTGTTGCTCTCACGATCGACTGAAAGACTTGAGATTACCCAAGGTGGAGTTCACGTTTCTGCAACGCGAGCTTCACATGCTGCAACGCTGCAAAGTCAACACACTGCATTGAGCCTTCCATTCCCTCCTTTGTCCCCACCATTCCCACGCTGCAAACCTAGTCGTCGACGATTACCCCACTATCGTCCTCTTCCTATGCTCTATCTGCTTCGACAACAACCTCTGTTGATCCGAACAGCTCGCGTCTCTCTCTTCAACCCAGTCTCTCTTCCAAAAGCTCACTTCAGCTCTACCTTGTTGAAAATGTCCGAACAACGTGTCCGCGTCGGTAGCGCCAAGGATGTCGCCCAAGGCAAGATGAAGGAGTTCACCTTTGCCGGCGAGGGCGATGATGCCGTCAAGGTTCTCGTCTCCAATGTCAAGGGTGAGCTGCACGCTACCTCGTCCAAGTGCACTCACTACGGTGCTCCCCTCGCCAACGGTGTTCTCACTGGAGACGGCCGCATCATCTGCCCTTGGCACGGTGCATGCTTCCACGCCAAGAACGGTGAGATCGAGGATGCTCCCGCTCTGGACAGCTTGCTCAGCCTCAAGCTCGAAGTCGAAGGTGACGACCTCTATGTCACTGCCGACCCAGAGAAGCTCAAGGGCAAGCCTGGTGTCGCGCCAAGCTGCAAGGGCGGTGCCTCGGCCGTCAAGCAAGGCAAGGGCGTCGTCATTGTCGGTGGTGGTGCTGGTGCCATCAACTGTGTCGAGGAGCTCAGGAAGAGCGGATACCAGGGCAGCATCACCATCGTCTCGAACGAGCAGGCCATCATCGACCGTACCAAGCTCAGCAAGGCCCTGATCAGCGATGCCGACAAGGTCACTTGGCGCAGCAAGAGCCACCTCAACAACGTGCTCGGCGTCCAGGTCCAGGACTCGACCGTCACTGGCGTCGACACTCAGGCCAAGTCGGTCACGCTGGAGAACGGCAACAAGATCGAGTACGAGAAGCTCGTGCTTGCAACCGGCGGTACTCCCAAGCGCATCCCTATCGATGGCTCGGACTTGCCCAACGTCCTTGTTTTGAGGCAGATCAGCGACACCAAGGCTATCAACGAGGCTGTTGGCAACGAGGAGGCTGACGAGTCCAAGAAGAGCAAAAACGTCGTTGTCATCGGCTCGAGCTTCATTGGCATGGAGGCTGCGATCGCTCTTTCCAAGCGCGCCAATGTGTCGGTGATTGGCATGGAGAAGGTTCCTTTTGAGCGCGTGCTCGGCGAGGAGGTCGGTCAGGGTCTCATGAAGGCTCAGGAGAAGAACGGACTCAAGTTCCACATGCAGGCTGGTGTGTCCCGCATTGAAGGTGACAAGTCCAGCGGTCCCAAGGCGGTTGTGATCAAGACTCAGGAGGGCAAGGAGGTTTCGCTCCCCGCTGATGTTGTGATCCTCGGTGTTGGTGTTGCGCCCGCCACTGGATTCCTCAAGGACTCGGGCTTCAAGCTGGAAAAGGACGGTGGCATCGCTGTCGACTCCAAGCTCCGCGTTCAGGGCCACCAGGATGTCTTTGCCATCGGCGACATCGCCGCTGCTCCCACTCGCGGCTCGGACCACAGCCGAATCGAGCACTGGAACGTTGCTTCAAACCAGGGCCGTGCCGTCGCCAAGACCCTCGCCGGCACCGAGACGGACTACGACAAGGTCGCCATCTTCTGGTCTGCACTCGGCTCTCAGTTGCGCTACTGTGGTTCCGGTGGACCTCAGTTCGACAACGTCTATGTCGATGGTAAGCCAGAGGAGCTCAAGTTCGCCGCTTACTACGCAAAGGGAGACGATGTGGTCGCGGTGGCCACGATGGGCGTGGATCCGTTGATGGTGCAGTGCAGCGAGTTGATCAGGGTCGGTGCCATGCCCAAGCTGAGCGAGATCAAGGGCGGCAAGGACCCTCTCAAGCTCGACCTGTCCAACCTTTCGGCCAAGATCTAGAACCATCAATACAGCACAGTTGCACGTACAGCCACGAAAACCGTAGAGTCACTACCACCCGCTCAATGATAACATTCTTACGAAGCTAAATGAGTCTGTGCGTGTGTGTGTGTCAGGTTCTCGTCAACGAAGAATGAAGGAGCTGCGAATTTGGTGCAAGTTGGCATCTGCAGGCAGTCACCTTCTCGAAAGGGAGAGAAGGCCGGTTCCGATGGAAAAACCGGTTCGCCGCGGAGGGACGGAAACAAGTGACGTGGTACACATGTGTGCAGCTGGACGTCATTGAGCGCCGCCACGTGTTGTCACATGGGTGCCTCCAACGGCGGCGGTTCGTGTCTTCAAGGGGGGACCGTCAAGTTGCACACAGTGCAGCAGCTGAGCGGCATTTGACAGAGGACCGACGTCTCCACCACAGGCCAGCCCAAATCCGCGGTGGAGTCAGAGGAAGGAGATGTCGTGATATTTCTCGGACTCTAAATCGGTGCTTTGACAGTGCGGGCAAAGCGAGAGAGATGAGCTTATCGCAACGGCCCGTGGGAGCCAATCGGCTTTGGTTATCTCGGTTCGGTTAGATTTTTTTTGGTGGGTTGGCTGGGGTAAGTCGCAGAAGAAGAAGAATCACCGCGGAGCCTTGTGTGTGGCAACCTGCAGGCCAAGCAAGAGAGCGAGCATGCGATTCAACCCCGCTCACTCATCCCCACCGCTGTCTCAACCCTTTTTTCGCTCCTTTTTTTTTTCTCGGCTTTGATCGATTTCCCCATCGTCGGCATTCTTTCATACTTTGCCGCTGGACTGCGCGAATTTGCGCAACCTTTGCCCTACCACATATATACATCTGTGCCCCTAACTAAGAATCAGCTTCATCTTTCCCCACACTCAACCATTTCCACTGCAAGCATGGCCAGCAAGTCGCTTCTCCGCACCTCGTTCCGCGCCGCCATGTCTGCCAAACCGTTCTCCACATCCGCCGTGGCTAGCGTCGGCGCTCCCGCTGCTTCCGGTTCTGGACCTTGGGCCGACCGCCCCACTTCTCAGCGACTCAACCGCTACGTGGTCATCGCGCCCGACTTCACCGACGCGGATGCGCTCTCTCGCCGCCTCGCAGTGCGCGAGCTCCACATGGAAGAGGCTCGCGCAGGCAAGCGCTCCGGCCGCATCGAGGTCGGCGGCGCACTGCTCAGCAAGGACTTTAACGAAATTGACGCCGAGGTCGGACCCATCCCGCACATGATTGGCAGCGCGCTCATCGCCGTCGGCGAGAGCATCCAGGATGTCAAGGAGAGGATCATGCAGGATCACTACGTAAGGGGAAAGGTGTGGAATCCAGACGCCATCCAGATCTACCCATTCGTCCAGGCGCCCCTCGTAACATCCAACGCGGTCGAAGAGGCGGACAAGCAGGAGGCAAGAGCGCAGGGTAATGCAAACGCTACGCTCGGTCAGCTCAGACAGGACATGGCAGCGGGAAAGGGGCCAAAGATGGTCACGCTCGGTGCTCTGCGCAGGATGCACCAGAGTGTGGATCAGTCCGACAAGGCGGACAAGGTTGCCGACGAGTGAGAACGTCGATCAATGGCTTTGCTCGATATTCCTGTTATTGCATTCTTCACCTTCTCACGACTGCTGATGTTCCATTACGAAAGGTCTATTAAGGCCTTCGCCGCCTCTGCTCTTCGGTGCAGTCGCATCGGGTACACCAAAAGCAGGTCTAAAAGCTCTCAAAAGGACACCCAAAGAATGCGAGTGTCCAGATATGTCTCAACGATACCCCAGCACACATGTGGATCCCGGCCAACTCGGTCCTAGGGCTCCTTGTATGCTTCAACTTTGCTCTGATAGCTTGACAACTTTGCACTGATAGCTTGACATCCATCGCTTCAGACAAGAAGCATGGTGGCAGCCCAGCCTGTCTCGCCCTTATCCGCATCGTTCAATTCCGCATGTCTCAATCATATTTATGATACATTCTGATACTCGTCTGATCGTCTGCGTGCCTGTTCTAAACTCATCACTGAGCTTTTTTACTCTTCATGAGCACGCACCGACACACATGAAGAAAGAACCGGCACTGTAGTAAAGGGTCTATTGATTTCTAGTAAAGGCCGTGGCTAAAGCTCAGGCATCCACCGAACGGCCTTCTCCTCATTCTTAGTATGCTCTACCAACCTCCAACCGAGCTTGCCTTCGGTCTTGAACGATTCGGCCCAACGCTCTGGGATGGGCTTGCGCAGCGTGCACCAGTAGAAGATGTCCCAATCCGGCTCGTCCAGCAACTGCATAATTCACATTCCGAGAGTCAAGTCAGGTCAGTTCAAATCTTCACACAAGAGACTTGGTGATAATACTTACTCTGTCGAATTCATCCAGCTCCTCATTGGGCAAGTTCTTGAGCTCCTTCTTCGCGAACGTGCTGAGCAGCAAATCCGTCTCTAACGTACCTCTCTTGCGGCACTGGTACACGAGGCGTGCGATCTTGGTCTCTCTATCCTCCGCCTCCCTCCCGGGTACACGCATGGGTGCGTCAACGCCGTCGAGAGTTTGGCGCTCGGAGGCGAGGTTCAGGCCGGCCCATTTCGATTGCGGCCCGCTCTCCGGGCCGGAGTTGGCGTTGTTGAGGTCGACAATGTCAGGAGAGAAGGGAAGCGGGTAGGGATCGGACAGGCGAGAGTTGGGGACGGTGCCTGAGGGGCCAGAGGCGTTGGTGGACTTTTGAGAGGTCCCCGTAGCGCCTTGGTCGGTGGTGGCTGGGTTGGGGACGTCTGGACGCGAGAGACGCAAGGTCGAGGTGGAGAGCGCTGCAGAGCGCACGATCGGCCGAGAAGGGGAGACAGAGATGGCTCGTCGAGCCGTGTGCGAAAGAAGGCGAAGCGTCATGTTGAAGTCGAACTCTGATGGTTTGGAGTTGAAGGAAGCAGGGAAGGTGGGTGGAGGACAAGTGGGAACGAAAAGTGACAGGTGGGGAATTTCGGCACTCGGAACTTCCGGGCACAGATTTTCTCCTCCTGAGAGCTAAGTTAAGCTGAACCTTCTCGATGATGTAACGTTGATTTTACATAATCTTGCACCTTACTTGAAGGCTCGCTTTGTACTATCGGGTAGATCGGACAAGCTCATCACTACCGCCTCCGGTCTCAGCATGTCTTCAGCCAAACCGAAGATCACTCCATGTTCCTTGCTTGTGGATGCATTGTACATTTTGCCTTTTGGGCGACTTGTCTATGAGTACAGGATTGAAATGAGACACAAAATGAAAAGAAAATGAATGCGAGGTTGTGAGCTTGGACATGAAATGAAATCAGGAACGAGAAATATCCTGAAAGCCACTAGAAGAAGAAACGACGCTAGGTAGAGCTGCGTCTAGTCTACTTTTCTTTCCTGGGTTTCCTATGCAGCTGTCAGCGTCCGCCATCGGAGGAGCTTTCCGAGTTTGAGGACTCGTGAGCTGGGGTTGGCGCAGTTGTCGAGTGCTCGGCGCTCTGACGCGAGTTGACCTTGCCGGCCTTGACGCCGTCATTGGAAGAAGCGCTGTTGCCCTTCTCAAGGTCGGCATCCTGCGTGGGAGGGCTGGAGGTCTGCTGCTTCTTGGACGATTCCTGCATCTGCTCGAGCATGGCCTTGGCTTGCGAGGCGAACTTGCAGCGCTCGCGAATACCGGCACCGTACTTGTAGAAGACGAATGGGAAGGGCAGGCAGATCAAAGCAAGCAAACCGCCGATAGCTGGGCCCCAGTGGATGCCGTTCCTATCTCCAATGCTATACATTTGAGGCGTAAAAAGTGGAAATGCAAAGCCAAAGAGGGAACGAATGACCGAATTTGATGCCAGGACGGAAGCCGCATAGATCAGGTAAGAGTCGGTAAGGTAGTTCATGCAGGAAAGGAAGATGAGAACCATGCCGAGACCGAACGGAGCGGATCCGATGATGGGCGCGATCCAGGGGAGGTTGGGGCTGTCAGTGGCAGCGAAGATGCCGAGTCCTACGACGATAGCGACAGCCCCAATCATTGCTGGTGGAAGGCGAGTCTCTGGAGGAGCGATGCCGCCGTGCTGATCAGCGATTCGTCCGTACCGGGGGTTCTCGTACAGAATGATGTATGCAAGGGCAAAAATCATGCCCACCAGCACACCGAGGAACGCAAGTCCACCAATGCCTGGGCTCCATCCCCTGTATTGCTGGAAGACTATGGGGAAGGCTCCGAACAGACTGTACAGTATTCCGTAGATGATAGCATTGTAGATGCTCAAAAGACTGACGATGGGCTCGTAGAAGAGGAGCTTCCAGGGGCGGATGAGGGCGACGCTGAACTGGCTCTTGATGCTGATGTCGCGTCCTTTGTCGAGCTTGCAGATGTAATGCTGTCCGGTGACCTTGGAAAGTTTTTGTGCACGCCAACGAAGCAATACAGGTGCATAAGTCTCTGGCATGGTGATCGCGCCCAGGACGGTGATCACGCCGGCGAAGATTGCGAGGAAGCCAATGACCCACTTCCAACCAGCAGCCTGTCCAAGGAATCCGCCGGTGATGGGTCCGAGCGCAGGACCGAGGAAAGGGGCACTGGCGAAGATGGCCATGGCGAGACCACGTTGCTTGGCGTTGAACATATCGGCAAGGGTTCCACCGGTGTTGACAAGTGGACTGGAGCCGAAGAAACCCGAAAGGAATCGGAAGACGATGAGCGAGGCAATGTTGGGTGAAGCAATCGAGACAGCCTGCCACATGGTAAAGATGAGGTAGGTGAAGATGTAGAGTGTACGTCGTCCGACTACCTCTGAGAAAGGAGCCCAGAAGAGAGGACCGAAGGCGAAGCCGAGTACGAAAAGCGAGATGCCGAGCGTGATGATGATCTGCTTGGGCGAATGGAACTGAGCCATGAGCGAGTCGACAGCGCCGGAGTAGGCACTCGATGCGAGCGCGACGGAGAGTGTTGCGACAGAGACTTGGACAGTGAGCAACCACTTGTACCAACTAGACCATGTTTGCGGGTTCTCGTGATCCTCTGGGAGCCATTCTACAAGGTAGGGGTCTTTCTTAGTGCCCGAGCCACTGTAGTCGTAGGCTAGAATGTCGCGAAACGGCGTCACGGAGAGGCGATATGGCCTCTTGGACAGGGTATACTGATCTGGATCTTGTACCCCATGAAGGTCGGCCGACTTGGCCGTCGCCTGCGGAGACGACATGGTGGTGTGGATGTAGGTCGTTGACTGCGTGTAGAGGCCGGAAGGCCAATTACTGAGGCGTCCTAAGTGATGGTGTAGGGTATGTTATTAGAGTGAAAAAAGGAAGAACTAACTTGGGCGAGCAGGTGTCTTAAGTAGTATGACAAAGGAAGTGGCGGAAGTGATCGAAGTAAGAAAACCATGGATCAGGAATCTGTTGCAAAACGTGCAGGACCGGAGCTAGTCCAGCCAAGGAGGGGTCACTGGCAATGACATGAAGCGCTTGGATCCTTCACTGTAATCTCCGCGGACAACGAGACCAACACTGACCGATGGGGCTCAGAAGCAGACGGGTAGGTTAGAACAAATCCGAGGAACGGGCATGCTGTCAATGCTTGCTGCACAAGGGGACAAAGCCTGCCGCCACGGCCCAAGCGAAGTAACTAAGCCAGGGGTTGTGCGATAGGCGATGATACGCTAAGGGGGTTTCAAACCCACCGTCATGGGCAGTGGTGGGTGGATTGCTTTCTCCGTGCCATTTGGCTTGATGGTTACGCCGAGTGATAGGCTACAGTAACTTGGTGCCAAGCGAACAAAACGTTGCAAGTAAGAAACCATGACAAAAATAATAATCGCCAATTCGGCCCGCATCACGAGGCCCACACACCTCTCAACCGATCCGACGGCAAGCTCGGTTGCTCCATTCCCCTTGCCATCACTTCTTGTCACAGACCCCCCCTCTAAGTCACTGTGCCTTGCGTGCACTAGCTTTACTTCATTGTCACAATACATCAAATGTCGCTGCACATCGTCGACATTTCTCTGGACGATGAATCGCAGAGGCAAGAGGGTTAATTTCTCGAAAAGTGTCGAAATGGGGCCTTGCCATTAAAAATAAAATAGAACTTGATTTGGGCGAACCCTGATTGCCGAACGAGGTGGTGGAATGTCAGAAATGCTGACGGCGCTGCGTCGCAAAAACGGATAAGCGAGTGCACGCTGTGCGCCCCGGCACTTTGCTACCGGTGAAACTCTGAGATCTCGCCGGTGACGCAAACGGGGTCCAACTGTCCCCAACTCTTCCAGCGGAATGCCGCTCAGCCACGTTTCCAACATTCTATCTTCCATCTTCGCTCTGACCATAGCTTAACAGAGGTCAAGTAAACGACATGTGTCCAGTGACGCGCTTGGGCCTGCCGACGAGGAAAAGGCTCGCGAAAGCGTTCTAGTGCTCGCGTGGCGCATCCATATGCACAGATCCCGGCAACTGCAAAGTGAGAGATGTAGCCGGCTACGAGCATTGGAATTTGACGCGTCCCGGTAATGCACCGGCAAAACCTCCCACGCCGTCTCTACAGTACTTGCAAACCATATCGGCACCGGAACCTGACCATGGCTTGGACACGCACGCCAAGCATTCATGACTCTTCACTACCGGTACACATGCAAATATGCAGACCCTCTCTGAGACCCTTTGATTGCAGATGAATCGCAGGTGGACTGCCTTGATCCGGCATTGCAATTTGAGCTTTGACCGTGTGCATCGACCCCTGGCCATGTGTAGCTTCTAGCAACACTTTCACAGACTCAGACCGACAAATTGCGATTCCTCACGCATTGTAGTCAGAATGGTCTGCATATCGTTGCCCCAGCGAAAGGGCAGAACAACGCTGTCGGCTCACACTCAGGTGTCGGGGGCAAGTGCAGCAGCAATGCTGGGAGAGCTGGGAGAGGAGGCGGAGCTCGCAGAGCGTAACGAATGGGAGAACGGTTGGACGAGCTTGTCTAAGGATGTATATCAATTGCACATGCGGATCCACGACAACTTTGTTCAGTGGTTCCAGCAACTGTACAGGACATCGTACCCGACCAGGGTTGCCGAAGGCATCCTGGATCCATGGCAGGACATTCAATGCAACGTACAGGGTGTTGAAGAGCTTTTGCACCGCTTCAAAGCTTTCCTGAGCTTCAGCCTCAACAACACACCTGGTAAGGGCGGCGCACGCTTCGTCACCATGCAGACGTTTGTTGCGTGGTGCGATACGCTCATCCTGGTCACGCTTCGAAAGCTGAAGCTCATTGATAACGATTATGGCATCCTTTTCTCGGGTTGGACCACATTGGGAAAGGACGGCCTCTACTATAGGATCCGCAACTGGGTGCAGAGCACCGCTGCCAAAGAAAACCTCTGGCGAAAGGGTCCAAAGCGTCGCTACTATGGCAAATGGGAGGCATCGCTTTGCTTCAAGGCCATCTTTGCCAAGGCATGCCATCCCACAAACTTTGCTTCCGACCTCCAGAAGGTGCTGTATGTCCAATGGCTGCTCAACCAGGGCCAGCGACCTGGCACCGTTCTCGAGCGAGGAGAGGGCCGGTATCTCAAGCTTTCTGATATCACAATCAAGCGCGATGCACCCACAGGAGTCAAGGGTCGACTGTGGTCTTGGACAGTAGAATTCGAGTTGACGATATGGAAGGGGGACGTGCTTCCAACCGTCCAGCAAGACAGCCAGATTGTCAGCTGCCACGCAACCAGGCTCAGGCAGAATCTTCAGTTCGAGCTCGCAACAACGCTGGTGCCTCTTCTCATCTTTCGCAAGGCCCTTGCTGCAGTGACAGGTCACGGCAAACAAATCCCCATCTTGTCGGTAGCTGACTTTCTTCTGTCTGATGCGATGCTCTTTGTTGGTGTGGGGGAAGAGCCTCTATTTGTTGCAATGGAGCAAGGCAAAGGTGGGCTGAAAGGACCTTCGGCTGATGGCAAGCTGCCGCCCCTCACGACACGAAGCGCTGCTGTGTTTCTTGGTAAGCTCTATGCCGAGGCCGGTCTGGCAGCTCACGGCGCCTACGCCTTCCGTTATATGAAGGGTGACATGGTCAAGATCATGCATGGCAAGGATGCTCAGCGAGAGGCGCTTCATCATCGTGTCTATGGTCGTTATACTGATGTTGGGCACAAACACTACAGTGCTGGCTTATCAAACGTCCTGGTCTCACACACCATGTTGGAGGAGCTTGACGATGGTGAGAGAGCACGTCTCACAACTGCTGGCTTTTACCAACGCAGGCTTTGGGGGATGCAATGGCAGCTGCGGTCCGTCACATGGTGGAAGAGGAGGGTCCGGCGAAGCAGCCCAGGTCTGGACCAGATGTGGATCCAGACGAGTACTTGGAAGCTCGCTTAGCCGATCCTACAATGCAAGAGCTTGAAACCTTGCTCGAAGCTGCCGTCCGCTTGGCCAAGGAAAAAAAGGACGATGCTGATGCCCATCCCGACTCGCTAGACTGTCAGAGTGCCGTCATCGCTACTCGGAAGGAGGTGGCTGAGCTCAAGCGACACCTAACGCTACAGAAGACTCGGATCTGGACTAATTTGAAGTAGCAAGCAGTGGCTCGACACAGGCAGCGGCTCAGGGAGGTCACAAGCGGAACGTACGAGGAGCTGAAGGAGGCACAGGACTTTCTTGCCAGCCTTGACCACGTTGACGAAATCGCTGCTCAGCTCCGACGAAACACCAAACATCTACTGAGGACGATGGGAGTGGGGCCAAAAGTCATTGACGAGGTGGACAGGATGGATAAGGCAATGGAGAGCCGCAAGGAGCCGTCATCTGATGAACAGGATAAGGAGCTGGGAGAGCAAGAGGATGAGGATGAGGATGAGGAGGAAGCCGGAATCGATGCAGAAGACGAGTTACGCCAGGCAACGTCCTCTGCCGACGAGGTCCAGGCGCTCCGTGCCAGCATCATGCTCGCATATGAAGGCCGCCTTCGCGCCGTGGACCGTCTTCAGCAGGTGGAAGACCGTTGGTGGGAGACCGGCTACTGTCCCTATTGCCCCCTTCACATTGCTGGGCAACGGACTTCGGATCGGGGCGGTGTTCTCCGCATGGGCGGACCTTTTTTACACCGTCAAGGCGAGGCTTGGGCGCCATAACAACGCACTGCAAGGACGGCCAAGCAGACTCGACGACATCTGCGCGAACAACATCCGCTCATCTATGCTGCCATTGCTGCTGGAGGCGATCTGCCTCCCTTCAATACCGACGTGATGGCGTTTGAGAACATTGATCTGGCACTTCCACATGACCAAGACCAGCAGACCGTGATGAAGCACCTCCTCAACGATGGCATGAGCCTTGACAAAGAGGCCATGCCTGCCATGTGCAGCGCTCTCGGGGCTGCCTTCCACTGCCATGACTCCGAGCTTGCTGCCATGGCCAACCTCCTCGACTGGCGTACGCCTTAAATGCGGCCATCCGCCCAACTTGATGATGCGTCCGCCCCACCTTCTCATTGCGATCCAATCCACACTGTATGATTTGTATGACTTGTATTCTCGACACGCGCCAAGCGCCCCCCACACTTGCAATATCGATCCAACGTCTCATGTGTCTCATGTGATCTTTCCGCGCACACCTCTGGACCTGATCGGATCTGACCTGACCTGAGCCTCAGGACCCAAGACCCGAAAACTCTCCACCTCAAAGCGTGGCGATGCGGATGGTGGTACATGATCGTGGCCAGACTATGGCACTGAGAACGGTGGTACTAAAGACACTGTTTTGATTCGATGCAGCTGTCAACAACGATAACCGGACGAATACGCTTTTCCAGGTGCCGATCCATCTCCGCCTGAGGTGGTCCCTGACGATCACAAGAAAGGCATATCCAACCCTGCTGCCGCCAGATCTGTCAGGGCGTCGTCGAGCCACATTTTTGTCAGCAGATCCTCCTGGCCGTTCTTGAGCGACATGCCTCCTGGCGAAGCATTGCTCATCGCCTCATCCGCCATTCGCTGCTGCTGCACCGACAGTGGCAGCTGCATGTTCCCGCCATGTTGCTGCATGTTGTTCGTGAGGTTCGAAGAGAGCGCACCAGCGTCCGACGACGGTGACCGGTTCGGGCCGGCGCGTGGTGAGGGCGCCAACATGCTTCCCACGGATCCGGCGTGCGGTCGTTGTGTTGAGACCGACTGTAGTTGGGACTGTGCGCCGTTGGCCCAAGACGACATGGGATGGTGCGAGGTAGGCGGTGCGAGCGTCGAGGTCTGATCGTCGAGCCACTTGAGGAACAGCTGGGGATCCACTTCTCCAGCTAAAATGTCGGCCGTGCTCCACCAGCCAGATCCTTCCCCGCCAGTCGCATTCTGCGACGTTGAGAGCGGCGCCGCACTCCATCCCGTCCCTGTCCCCACGCCCCACGACGCGGTGCCCTGTTGCTTGCCATCCGTGTATTGCTGGGCCGATGCAGCGGCCGTGCTCGTGAAGCCGTCCAGCCCGCCGCCACTCGGTGCGGAATGGTTCAGCCCGAACGCTATGTCCGTTGCGCTCGGAGTTGAACCAGCTGGAGTGGCTGACGCCATGTTTAGAGCAGCTTGTGACGAGCCGGTTGGCCCCGTAGAAGCACGTTCCGTATCACCGGGCGAGGCGCGAAGATCTTGCGTCTCTTGCTGTGCATGATAAGACGTGCTCCCGGTGCGCGCTTTGCCGCGGCTTTGGCTAGAGCCACGAGTCGCTGTCCTTGTCTTGGCATCGGTGAGCACGAGCTGCTTTGCCAGTTGACGCAAATACATTGAGTAGCGATTGGCAAGATGAACGCCGTCTGGCGCAGCTCGCTCGAGTGCCGTAATGACTTGTTGCAGTGACTGGGCGCATCGCTTTAGCGGCAAGATCACGTCTGAGACTGCCGTTGCCTTGACGCAAAATACGGCGGCCATGACGAGCAGCAAGAACCATCTTGCGGGAGCACACATCATGCTCTCCAGTTCAACCGTCAGGATGCGGATCAGACTCTGTGCTGCTGCCAGTGCTTCTCGCACGAACGGGTAAGCTGGATGCGTCGAAAAGCTGACAGTGTATGAAGCACCTGCAGACGAAGCATTCACGCCTGCCTTGCCTAGCCGTCCTTTCGAACCGATCTCCGCAGCTTCCGAGGCGCGGTACTGCCTGTGATTTCGGAGCGTCCTGAGACTGCGCTTGACCGAATCGAGCGCAATGCCGTTTGCGTACAGCCTTGCGTAGTGATATTCAACACGAATGCGCAAAGAAGTCATGTCGCGCGTTGGCTCGATCCTCGGTTGGGTCCAGTTAGCCCAATTGTCCAGATCGTCCCGGATCGACTTCAGCGCTGGTACGAAGTCTTCATCTTCCAAAAGTCGCTCGGTGACCGCTTTAGATCGATACAGATTCTCGCACGTGCGAAACACGATCTGAAGGAGTTCGGCATGAGCTCGGAAGGCAATCCAGGCACGATTCGAGCCGGATGGGAAGCCTACTTCGCCGCTGCTGTTGCTGATGTCCGCGTTCAAAAGGAAGGGATGCGTGCGGTCTCGTACGAGGTTCATGAAGGGTGCAGCAAGGCCTGGACTTGAGATCCTGCGACCCAATCGCACCGACAAATGGCAGTCGGCGTGAACACTCGACATCCATACGCGCATGCGTCGCTCAGCATTCCTCCTGGACGCTGCATTGCGGCTCGAGATGCCGCTGTAGGTAGCATCATTATGCAAATCAAGCCGCTCAGCTAATCTCAGGGCGGTTCCGGTCAACATCCAAGCTGTGTCGTCGAACTTCTCTGACTCCCGCATGTCAGCCTGTCGCGGACGCGGTGCAGACTTGGTCTTGGTCCGTTTTTGACCACGCATTCGTGGAATCTGCCCTTCGTGCTCCGATCGGAGGTCATCGCCGGTAGCTGCAGCAGTCGTTGGACTAGTAGCTGTAGCATTGTCTGCTTCTTGCTCAGTTTCGGAATCTATCTCGTCGTCATCTTCCTCATCCTCATCCTCATCTTCTGAATCAGAGCTGGCATCGATGGTGGCTCTGCGATCGTGCAAGTCCAAAGTTGCCCATTCACTGAGGATCAGCAGGGCTTCGATGGTGCCGATGGTGTGCGAAGCTGGCAAGAAGAAAGAACGGCTGATCTTCTCTTGCGTCCATTTGGAGATCTTACGGTGAAAGGTGTCGACGGCGGTCACATGGGCATTGTGATTGGCAACGTCGTAGCGAGATGCTACGGAGAGCATGGCTCCTAGCAGAATGGGTTCTCGATAGACAAGTTCAGACAATGCTTCCGGGGACTTGTCGAGGAGATGTGGCGCGCAATGCGGAGCGAACGAATGTATCTGGCGAATAAAGAAGCTGAGAAAGTACCGCGCCTCGCTTCTCTTGATGAGCTTGAGGCGAACGGGCTCAAATTTGCTCCAGCCATAGTTGTGTTTAAGCGGTGGAGGTGTGACTGGCCTGGGTAGGAGTGCCGCTGCCGACTTTTGCGCTGAGCTTAGGTGGCTACGCTGGCCCGATGTTGTGTTCCAAGGCCCACTCGTTGCGGAAGAGGCCGCTGCGTCGGATGGACGATGAGCAGTCGTGTCTTGCTGATTTGTCTGCCCGTCCCCGCCGGAAGCGAGTGATCCGCTGCCCTCCTGCCCATCTCTCCTGCTTTCCAAATCGTCGGAGGAGCCTCTCGAGTCAACTGCGACGCCTGCGAGAACTCTGAGAGCGTCTTTGCTGTGCTGGAGACCCACCTCTGCATACTGCTGGAGCGAGTCGTGTCCGGAAATGACACCGGTGTTTTGGTCATTGCTGGCAAGCACAGATGGACTCGCTGATCTTGAGATCGAGTCCGCCTGCCCTTCCGAGTTGTGATCCTCGGTGGTGTCAGCTATGGCGCCGACGTGGTCTGCGGACATCTTTCTGCGCTTGTTTTGTGGTCGCATGCCATCGTGTCGATTCAATCCGTAGATCATGCCGATGCTTGGAGCATCGGATGGATCGAGGGCAGAGACGGGCACGTCATGACGAGCTGAGTGTAGTCGCGGATTGGTACCGGGAAGAGATGCCAGAGCGGCACCGGCGAGAGCATCGATGGCTGACGAAGCTGTGCTGTGCTCGTCATCCTCATCCATGGTATGTGCGGAAGAAGTGCGAGGATTCTTGGCCAGATGATGAGCTCCGAATGCCTGAGAACGAGACGAGCGAGCCTTGGGACCGCGGCCTCGAGTAGACATAGTAAACAGGCATGGGCGCATCTCGCGCTTGCATCGCGCGCATGGTGGCTCTGATGGCGCTGCTAGGTCGCCAAGCTCGCACTTGACCTTCTTGGTGCGGCATCCATCGCAAGCCTTGAATGAACGCTGAAAATCCTTCTTAGCTGAAGCTGAAAGATCGCCATCTTGTACAGAGCGCGAAGAGGGCGAGTGCACGTCGGCAGACGTGGATGCGATGTTGTGATCGCTCATTGTTTCGCTATCGTGTACTAGGAGGTATGCACCATACCTTTACGCGCCTGGCGGCCAGCCGTATGGCTCAATTGGCGATAGGAGATGGACGTTGGTGTGGATATCGTGACCGAAAGTGTGAAGCCAGTGTCAAGCATGAAGGGCTCGGTGAAACCAGATGCAAATGCCGCTATCGAAACCGCTTGACCCCGTATGTTTGCAAATTTGTGGAGCTTGCAGTTCGAACCAATGCGGGGAAGGCCGGAACCAATACCTGATCGGCGATTTGTTATCGTGGCATTAAGTGCCACTGCCGATGACAATGAGCTTGAGCTTGTGTGTCCGGAAAAGAGTGGATCCGGCGGATAAGTCTTGTTCGAAGAGTAAGTGTAGAATAATGGTGGATGGTAAGGGCGTCGAGAGCAAAAGCTGGTTGGAGCAACTTGCCGTTTTTTACCGTGCGTGCCTGCAGACTGTGTTTTGCTCACTCCTAAAGCCGTCCAAGTTTACCCCGCGCTGCCATCGCCTCGGCTTTTTGCGGCTATTGCTTGAAATCGGGTCCGCAAATCGGCGATGTGTTGCCGCCTCTACATTCTCATTTCGATGATGACCACTGGCTTGCTCACAGCAGGGAACATTTGAGACTGTACCGGTAACATGGTGAAACGCTGTTTGCATCAGCCGTAACGACGTGTCTACATATAGATTAACCCAAAACGTTGGCATCCGCCTTTTTCTTCTTCTTGCTGCCCTTCTGAAACGCTCTCCAATCTGCCACCCTATGATCTCTTGTCTGTTCCCACGCTGCGTCGTGCTCTGCCTTGCGCTTCCTTTCTTCGACAGCCTGTTCCTTCTTTCTCTGTGCCTCTCCTTCTGCCTGGTGCTGTATCCTGATGGCTTTTCTCCTCCTCAACTCATCGTCCACCATCAACTCCTTTGTGGCCGATCTGACACGCTCTTCCCAGCTCGGCGTGAGATTTTGCAGCCTTGGATCATCGTAAGCAGTAGCGAAGGGGAGATCGAGTGCTTTGAGGACCATGAGGCGAGCATCCATGACAGTCTCGTCGAGCGCCTTGCGCTTTTCTTCATCGAGAAGGTGCGAGGAAGCCTTCTTGAGGAGATCAAAGGCTTCTACCGCCCTCTCATGTTTGACCTTGTCCGGGTGAATGAGGAGCGACTTTTTTCGATAGATCTTGTTGATCTCCTTGTCGTCTGCTTCAAGAGGGACCTCGAGCACGTCGTACGGGTTGAGTCGGAAAGCGCTGAGGATGCGATCGATCTCGAGTTGCTGCAGAAGCGATGTGCGTTCGAGCGCAAAAGCTCGCTTGTCGTCCACTTGACCTGAAGCTCCGTCGGTGGTCGTGTTTGTTGGAGGCGGTGGTGGAGGTGCTGCCGGCGTCTTGAGTTGCGGGGGCGCTGGTGGTGGTGGTCCAGGAGGCGGTCCTGGTGGAGGACCGGGCGGTGGAGGTGGTGGCGCTCGCCCGGTCATGTCGTCCACTTGCTCCTTTCTTGAATCACCGAAGCTATGAGAAGGGACGAATGGAGGTGAGAAGAAGGATCTTTGAGCATCAATTGCATCAGCCGAGGCTGCAATTTGTTTTTCAGTATTTGCTGTGGACACGGCGTCGGAAGGGGTCCATGCAGCTCTCACACGCCTTTCGGAGAAAAAAGAAAAGAAAAAAAAAAAAAAAAAAAAAAAAAAAAAAAAAAAAAAAGGCACAACCTCCACCCGAAAGCGCTTTCAAACATAAAATGCTTGCAAAGCAGCAGCTTGACAGGAGCTTTCCGATTAACGGTAACGCATCTTCCACCCGATCCACCATCTTTACTCTACCGGCACTCTCTCCCGCACACCACTACCATCGCCGGACGATGCGGATCATACATCATGCTACCTTCCTTAACACTTAGCTCGTCGAGCCTGGACTCGTTCCGCAAAAACGTCTATCGCCCTCGACTATGCTTGTTGCTTCTCCTAGTCCTTCTCAGCCCTTATTATACATCTCAGCTCACTGCACCTGCAGATGGTGCAGCTGTCAGCATCAGCCAACCAGCGCAGCCCGGCTGGTCACTCAGCGTTATCGATGGCATGGTTGTAGCCGCTCCACCACCAGCCTCGGCCTTGCTGTCGACTGCTTCATCGATCAAATCTAAAAAGGACGCAGATGCCTCAATCCACAGCGCAGCATCCCAGCCATCGCCAGCACCAGCGGCCAAACAAATCAGCTCTGGTGGACAGTCACAAACTCAACAGGGACAACCACCACCTGGCTCACTATTCCGATTCCCAAAGCTTAGTTGGGGACTCATCGTAGACGAACATGTCCTGCCTGCACTTCTGCCCCTCCACCTACTATGGGCGATTCGACTTGCTGGTACGGCCGTAGAAGATGGTCTCGTCAAGAACTCTTTGCTTGGCGCCAAATCTCGCTTCTACTCAGTCACTCTTCCGCTTATCTATCTCGGCGTGCTTTCCGTTCTCGCGATTCTGACAGGACAGCCAGGCTTCTCCAATGCGATCCGCAAGCGCTGCTACACATGGAGAACGCAGCTCGGCTTTGACACCCTCGCACCCGCGGAGCACGATAAAGGCTTCAAGGCGAATCTGCACCCAGATGGGTTGCTGCCTATCTCATTGTTTGTCATGCTGGAATGCGCATCTACACTGGTGCATTTGATCAGTATACTGCCAAAAGTGGATGCAGCGCTTATCGCTAGACTTGTGCCGAGCCAAATCAGCCTTCCTTCGCCGTCACACTTGCCGCCGTTGGTCGAGCTGCTGCCGCTCCCGAGGTCTTTGAAAGCGGCGTTGACCGAGCCTGTTCCAAGCGCCGCTGCTCCTAGGTATGCCAGGCATCGTCGACCAATGATGCCGTCCATCAGCACAACATCGTCGGCATCGGCAGCAGACAATCCGACACCAGTTGAACATTCGGAAGGAGCTCAAACCACTGCTGTGACTTCAGCTGTGAACCCGACTCCCAATGACGCGGCTACCACGGGCACAGAAGCCTTGCCTCAACAAGTCTATCGCCGTGTCGGCGCGCCCGACAACGAAGTATTGCGATCCACCAGCGTCACACGGCCGATTGCACCACTCCAACTCCCCGAGAACGTTGGCTTGAACCCCGAAGACAGCGCATCCCGCCGCCGCCGAGCACCCCGCCTTCGCGGCCAGTCCGTGCTCGTCTCCACCAAATGGATCTCTGAAACCACCACTTCGCTCTTTGACAAGCTCATCGGCACCCTAATCTACGCCATCATCACATTACGGCTGCCGACACTCTCGCCGGCATCGCTACCTCCCGTGCTGTCGCTGCTCAGCCTGCGCTCGGAGCTGGCGGGCATGACCAAGATCTGGACGCGCGCTCGCAGCTCCATCGAGTGCCTCGAGTTTGTGCGCCGCCGATGGGGCGTGCAGCTCAAGGAGGGAGAGGACCCGTATGCGAGCGTTGTTAGGCCAAGAGCGGCGAAAGAGGCGGGCGATTATCAGTGGAAGTCGCACGACGACGTCTACTGCGCCATCTGCTTCGAGATGACGAGGTGTGGGGTCAGAAGCGGCGAAGAGGGGGACGGGAGGGTCTTCGAGTTCTGCAGACTGGACTGCGGGCATGAGCTGCACGATGTGTGTCTGGTGTCATGGCTGACAGCCCAGGCTTTCTGTCCGACTTGTCACGTCGTTCTCAGCTTCAGTCCCAGAGCGTCGAGTGCGTCGCGCCGTACCAATGCGCAGACCTAAAGCGTCGCGTGGATTGCCTGTGGCACTGTATCGAATGTACATCATATACCAGTCTCGTTGGTGCCAGTAAACTTAGCACTGCTGATCGTTTGGAAGACCGTGCTATGTCTAGCAGCTCGAGAGAATCAAGAGTGAGGTCGGAAACCACGGCATCTTGGCCGGAGGAATCATATCTTGCAGTTACCATAAGAGGCAGGAGCCATGTGACAACGCAGGAAGAAATCCCACACTGCACGGGAACGCACACTCTTTTGAGATTTCAAAGAGACAAGACGCGGTTGGACCGCCCAAAAAAGTTGAGAACAATTCGTGCAGCTGTCACATTTCACTTGGCCGCCGTTTCCGTGTCACTTTCGGTTCTTCCGTGGGGGGGTTGCTTATCGCTCTTCATTTCCACTCGGAGGGGGTCACAGCTTCCTTCCACGTCACCACCATCCACATAGAGATAGCGGAAGACTGGGCTCGTCCTCCTTCCTTACGATCTTGGCGTATCTGGCTTGATCGTCGCGTGAGAAGAGGGAATCGCGGCAATGGTGTCTTGTCGGCACTCGGCAGCTTTGCTGCGAAGCACTGCCCGCACAGCGTCGAATGCAGCTGGACAACAGCGGGCGATGATCAACAAGCCAGGTATCATGGGCTCGATCGAACGACAGACGATCTCAGCAAGTCTGACATCAAAAGCACGATGCAGCCCGGCACTGTTGCGCTCCACTCGATCGCTGCACACCTCGCGCCCAGCCTCGTCCTCGCTCGCAGCAACGCCGGAACCGCCCGCAACAGCTGAAGCTAGCGAGACCGAGCATGCGGTCATCTCGACTTTCGACCTCTTCTCGGTGGGCATCGGGCCCTCCTCATCCCACACCGTCGGGCCCATGCGAGCGGGAGTCATTTTCGTGTCAGACCTCGCCGACCAAGACTTGCTGCACCGCGTGCACACGATCAAGATCAACCTGTACGGCTCACTCGCTCTCACCGGCGCCGGCCACATGACTCCGCAAGCGCTTCTTGGCGGTCTGGAGGGGGATGACTGCGAGACGGTTGACCCTCCATCGGTGCCAGTGCGGTTCGAGGAGATCAAGAAGGAGAAAAAGATCCACCTGGGCAAGAACCTCTGGAAGACTCTGAGCAAAAGCGAGGCAGCAAATGTGGATAAGGTGGTAGAGTTCGATTATGATCGGGATCTCAAGTGGATGTTCGGCCAGGTGCTCCCGCATCACAGTAATGGGATTAGGATGAGCGTCTTTGACGAGCAGGGCGAGATGCTGGCCACAAACGACTACTACTCCGTCGGTGGAGGTTTCGTCGTCAACGGCGCCCTCGCTACGCCGTCCTCTTCCAAGGCCGCCAAAGACTCACAATCGGCAACGTCCTCTAAGGACGCTAAGGCTGGAACTAATGCTGTCTCTCTCCACGACGAATCGCTGGAAGTGTCAGCACACCCGATCGACTGGGGCGAAAACGTCTTCTACAAGCAAATCCGTCGCAGCGATGCCGAAGATGGCCGTCGCGCCGGCTCCTCTGCCACCTCCCCCAACCTCCTCCCGCAAGTAGAAGCACCCACTACCTTACTCACGCAACCGCCACCTCCCCCTTCGCACGAGCCGGAGAAGCTCACTTCGCGACCCAGCAACGGCCCGCCGTTCCCGTACCACAACGCGGCGTCGCTGCTGCGCCAGTGCAAGACGCGCAACCTCACCATCGCCCAAGTGGTGTACGAGAACGAGCTGACGTGGAACCCGTCCGAGGTAGTGCATGAGAAGCTGATCAAGATCTGGACGACCATGGATGAGTGTATCCGTGCGGGAGTGGAGAGTACCGAGTCGACGCTGCCGGGGCCATTGGCGGTGAGGCGGCGTGCGCCGCAGCTGTATCAGCGGCTGCTGCGTGGTCTGTATCGCGGGGCGTCGCTGCCCATGCATGGTGGAGCGGGTAGTCATTCCCACATCGCCCCTGCATCGTCGGATGGACCGGGGATCGACTCCCCACCGCCCTCGCCGCCGCCGGCGCGCGCTGGTACGGACATAGTCTCTCAAATCTCGACTCCTGGTCTCGCCCGCACACGGATGATCGGCAACTTCAATCACCCTGTCATGCCGTGTCCTCCACGCCGGACCAACTTCCCTGCGATCGACTACCTCACGTGCTACGCAATCGCTACGAACGAGCAGAACGCTGCGGGCGGGCGCATCGTCACCGCGCCCACCAACGGCGCCGCAGGCGTGCTGCCGAGCGTGCTCAAGTACTGTTTCGAGTTCATTTTCGATGACGACCCCGTGCGCGATCTCGAGAACCTTTTGCTGACTGCCGCGGCGATCGGGATGCTGTTCAAGCGCGGCGCGACGCTCAGCGCCGCAGAGGGCGGGTGCATGGCCGAAGTCGGCGTAGCCACCGCAATGGCCGCCGCCGGGTTTGTCGCTGTGCTCGGCGGAAGCCCGGAGAAGGTGCTCCAGGCGAGCGTGATCGGGATCGAGCATAATTTGGGGCTGACGTGCGACCCGTTGAATGGACAGGTGCAGATCCCGTGCATTGAGAGAAATGCGTTGGGTGCGGTAAAGGCGGTCACGGCGGCTCAGCTCGCGCTGGCGGGGGATGGCAAACATAGCGTCAGTCTAGATGATGCAATCACCGCAATGCGCGAGACGGCTAGAGATATGCACACGAGCTACAAGGAGACCAGCTTGGGAGGGCTAGCTACCGCTGTCAAGGTGCCCGTCGCCATCCCGGATTGCTAGACCATCATCAGCAAGAGAAAAGAAAAAAGGGTAGATAGAAATGGACATTTGCCGTTACATTACGAAATCTGCAAGATGTGATAAAGTTAAGTGTTCCAAGAGATTCTGTGTCGTTGCGCTCATGTGATCTGGTCTACATATCCGTGCCCCAGATATCGTGCAAGATACCACTCCACTCGGACGAGCCCAGCACGTCGTTGAGGATAAAGTCTAGACTCTCCAGCGCGACTCCGGGCTGTTCCTGTTGCTGGCCTGCTCCGTTTACGCCCGCAATGCCGTTCGGCGGTACGCCGCCTCGGATCGGCTCGGGGAAGCTGAAGGTCGAGTTCGGAGGTGTTTGAGTGTTCGACGAGTTGCTCGAAACAGAAGAGCCTGCAGCCATTGTGGATTGAGGCATGGCTTGATGCTGATATTGGCTTGGCCCGTTCATGTAGCCCGTCTGTTGCTGCTGCGGCGGCGGCGGCTGGTGATTCAAGGCAGGCGGGAAGCACGCATGAGAGGTCTCTCCGTACCCTCCAGCAGGCCCGGGAAGAGCAGCTGCGAGTGACTCAGTCGAGCTTGGGGCGAATGAAGGGCCAGCTTGAGCATTCCTTACATCACTGTACCGCGGCGCAGCAGCAATGTTCGACTCAAATAATGACGCTGTCACGGAGTATGAGTTCGCCGAGGCGCCTGAAGATGCTCTTCTCATATCGTCGCCCGTAGACCCGATCCCATTTCGGGGTGCCGGACCGGCGAAATCCTGTGTCGAGTCGAGCGAGCGTCGCAAAGTGAGATCATCTGGCAAGAACGCGGCATACCGCGACAAGTCGGGAGGTCCTCCGGGAGCTGTAGCACGGGGTGGTGGTTGACTGGGCCGACTGTTTCGCACATTGGATCGTTCATCGCGGCGAAAAGTGTCGGGATCTGATGAGGAAGTGGTTCGCTGGTGCTCCTTCTTCCTGCTGCAGTCTGTCCAGGTGACAATGACTTTGAGCATACCCTGCAAAATGTAGGCGCAGGTAGCAGGAATGCTGCCACTTTGAATCGATCCGTTGGGGTCGAGCGAGAGCAAAGCCGAAATGACGTTGCTGAACACCAGCTGCCACGAGTCGGATCGCTTTGGAGGTGCCTTCCAGAGCTTGAACATGGTGGCGTGCAATTCCATCGCATTGAAAGCAGCTTCGAGCGCGTATCCGCAGAGGTTCAGGATCGGCACTACCGTTCGAGATTGTTTAGCCACCATCCAGCCTTTGCTTTGTGGTCCGGCGTCTTGTCCCATAGGATCGGTACCGTTCGATGGTTGCGGAGCTTTGCCCGCCTTGCCGTCTCGGCAGATGATGCTGATATTCACCAAAACTTTTTCGGCTGCTAGGATGCGATGTTCTCCATATCTTGTCAGGAACTCCCTCATAGCATCCGAGGCATTTTCACCCCGAATAAGCAGAGCGAGCTCGTGAGAGGGGACGTTCTCCTTCCTGTCGATGCCCAAACCACGGAAAATGCCAGCCCCTAACACCAGAAGATAGCCAGCGGTTGTCTCGGTGGACAACCAAGTCCGAAGAAGTCGTGAGTCGCTTGCATCGTCAGGGAGGCGCTGTCTGAATTCATAGTTGATGTCTTCCACAAGCTTCCTGTAGTCGTCCAGAATATCCGAAATCTTGTATAGTCGCTTTGCTTCGGGGAGGTCGACAGGTGTTGTGCGAATGGCGTGAAAAGCTACAAGTAGCTGTCTCATGGCGAGAACCCGCATGGAAAGCCCAATGCTGCCTATCCTTCGAGCCCGTGACCACCTTTTCTTGGCAAAAAGATCGTTCTCAGTGCAATCTGGGACGCTGCTAGGTCGGATGACGCGAGAGAGATCGTTCTCCTCCGGATTGCTCTCTTCAGGCAAGCTGAGGGCGCGACTCCATCCGTCCGAGAAGAAGCGTTCGTCAACGCTTTCGTACAGCTCGTCGTCACCGATGGTAAAGCAAGTATACCAGGTCTTCACGCTGGCCCATGCCATCCGTGTGCGCTTAGTGTCGAAGTCGTCGAGCTGCTGGTTTGCCGATGAGAAGAATGAGTAGGGAGCAGCGGCGGTGCATGCCATGCGGTCGAGTCGGACAGAGCGAGCAAACCTTTCAGCTGAATTGATGAGAGCGTCGGTACGGATACGGTTGCGCGATGGTCCAGATATACACGAGACATCGAGCGGAAAGAGAGCAAGTAGCTCCAGGGCTTCGACAGCCTTGGCGGAGCGAGGTGAGGTGAGCATCAGACGCGCGGTATCTCGAATGATAAATCGTGCAATGGAGAACCGCAGAACATCGTCTGCAGGGTCACGAAGATGCTGAAGAGCTATGAGATAGAGAACCTGCTCCAAGAGCTGTGTCGATAGTGTTTGTCGACCCTGGAGAGCGTCTTGACGGATCTGATATGCGTTTGAAACGTGCGGTAGCCAGAGTGTCAGATTCTCCTCACACCAATCGCTAAGGATCTTTGACTTTTCGTTGGAGACAAGCTCGCGAACATCCGTCTCGATCGTAGCTCGCGCCGAGACGAGCCGAAAAATCTTAGAAGCAAACCCATTCTGTCGAGGCACGAGCTCGGTGAGTAAGGTGAGTGGTCGACTACGTGTAGAGAAGCGCTCCCAAGTATCGATATCAGCAGCATCCCTGGGATTCCTTTCCTGCGTCTTGATATAGCCTCTAGATTGGTCAAGTGTGGTTGAGGAAGGTGGCGGAGTTCCTTCATCGTCGGACGAAGTGGGCGTCTTAGACACGAGTCGTGCCTCGGATGGGTATACGATTTGATCGCCAAGGACCCGACCTCCTGCGAGTGTGCGGTCATCGGCGTTGAAGGACTGAGCACTGGACGGTACCATACCTGCACTACTGCTTGAGCTGCTTATGCTCATCCTACCAGCTCTCGAGCCGATGGAGGGCGTAGAAGGGACAGGACCGGAGCGCCTTCTTGTTGCAGGTGGAGCTTTACTCTTGTCATTGGGAGCGGCGGTCTTGGCCTTTTTCTTGTTGGAGTCGTCAACAATGCAGGAGATTTGCAGTGTCTTGCAACGGTGGCAGGCCTGATGATCAGGAAGCGGTATTGGGCTGGAGGGGACATGAAGGTCTGGGAGCTCACATCTTGCTTTGCGCTGCTGGCACATTTGGCAAGAGCGTCTTGCATGTGTACGTCTTGGTCGTTTCTGGATACGGGGCATATCGGATGCATCGTCAACTGATGCGGCAGAATCTAGCAGGGCGGACCCTTGCTGGGAGCTGGAGTGCCCTTGCTGGTCGCGCTGCTCCATCGTGGTGAAACGGGCGAAGAAACTGAGGTGAGGAGCTATCTCGGCAGCATCGAGACAGGATTGTTCTGAACAAGACGGTGGCCAAGGTTGAATCAATGTATCCGTTCGAGAACCAGAGTGGAACAATGGCGATGTATGATGAATGCAGAGTGGAGATGAAAGGTGAGGTCCAGCCCAGTATGATTGATGGTGGGACAAAAGTCTTGCAGAGCTGATAGCGGGCAATGATGGAGTCGAGAGCCAGGGGGCGAGGTCCAAAACGATGGGCGGTGGTTGTCAAGGAGTCCAATCGGAGCTCATAAGTGGTTGGTGGGTAATAAAGGTTGAGGGCAGGTGATTAATGTGAGGAGAGTTTAGGTCGAATGAGATGAGAGACAAGAGCAACGTGGGGAGCTGATGCTTGATGTGAGTTCAGCTTAGCATCCTGCCAAAACGAGAAAAAAGAAAGAAGAAAGCCGTGAATCGTTGGTGCGAAAAGAACATGAATGGTCAGAATCGATGCATGTGAGACCGCATCGACTGCATAGTGTGGATGCAAAGCAAGACTGAATGCGACTCAGCAGACAGAGGAGTCGCATTTCGACAGCAATATCATGGCAGGATTGCCGCTGTGCGCCCACTCCGACAATCACAATCACGAGGGTTTTGGCAGCAGCCCATGGAAGGAGCACAATTTTTGGCGTAGCCGCTCGCTTCGGCAAGAAAAAGAAGCCAAAACCGGCCATTCCGACTGCGCATTAACGTGTTCTACGGTTCCGAGCTGCACAGAGCTGCACAGAGCTGCACACTCGCATCCCGACGACCCGAGACTGTGCACACCATGACACGAGCAATTGCTCGTGATACTGACTCGATCCCAGTCCATCATCACTGCGGCGCTGAGTCGGCGGTTCAACTGCCGCAGGCTTGTCGAGCCTAATCGAAGCATCGGGAACAGCTAGAAACGGAAGCCAACATCATGATGCAGGAATATACGCGGATATCCGCATCACCTTAACTCTCTCTCTCTTTCTCTCTCGTGGCCGCCGCCTGCAAGAAGCGTCGGGATCGCGATCCAGTAATTCGGCTAAAGTTCCGACAAGGCACGACTTCCTGCCTGCTCATCACTCTGGCACTGCCTCCTCCTTGCAACTCAGCCCGGAGTCACCCATCATGATCGTATGCGAGTCAGCTCACCAGCTTCGAGCCCATCCAGTCTCATAGAACAGAGCCTCTCTTCGTTCGATTCCCACCATCTAGCCGAGATTTAGTGCTGCCAACCAACCGACCGCATCATGCCGCAGCTTCCACATCGTGGGAAAAAGGATTGGCCGAGTCATGGTTCTGCGCAGTCGTCCTGGCCGGCGGCGGCGAGATGAGCGAAATTCAATTTGTGCCTGAATATCCATCACATCCCCCTCGTCACTGCCGGCTCCGCCTACCATCTCGGCTGCGCAATACGTCCAATCCATACTCGCCGTGTTCATCATATACGACATGATTACAATAGGTTGTTTTGCATTGCAACTCCGCGGATGCTCCAGGCACCATTGTGTTAATTAATTCGTGGAATCGTGTCCAGTTGGCACATGTCCAAATGACCTAGAAATAACTCGGCTTTTCCGCCGGAAGTGCTTCCGCAGGAAACCGTCTCTCAAGCAAGATGCTCTGGCAGAGGTCCCATTGGACACAGCTGGAAGAAGCGCTCCTTGCCAAACTGAACCAACGCTGCTCGTTTGTGTGCAAAGTCGATGTACTTCTCCACGTTGCCTCCCACCATCGTTTCGTATTGAACCATCTTGGTGTTGGACAGCCTTGGTTCCGATACGCACTGGTTCGTCGACGGGTCCAACAAGAACATGAGGTGCACTACGCTACCCATCCACGATCGTACTCGGTGAGGTCCACGGAAGCGTTCATCACCTACGAGAGCATGAAAGCCGCGGTCGTGCTGTCCTGCCGAGTAAAAGTCTTTGAGGTTCGACTGCTTCGAGTAGTAGATCTCGACGTAACCCCATGGCTCGCCGTCCCACTCGCCAATCAGACCAATCGAGTAGGCGTTCTTCTCGCCTTTCTGCATGCCCGCAAGCTGGTCTTCTCGACTGAGTCGCTGCCTCCACCCTTCATTGACACGGTCGGTGGCATGCCATGCCGTGATCAAGTCAACGTCCTTCGAGTTGGTCGACGAGGCGACGCGAAAAGTGAGATGAGAGTTGGGTCCAGGGATGAAGCGCGAGTAGATGGGACCAGCTGACGGAGGAGGCTTGAAAGGCTCTGCAAGGGGATCCAACACTGTCGCTGCGTTTGACGAGGTGAGTGCTGTGATTGTGTTTGCATCGGCGAGAGGAAGAACCCAAGGTGCGAAACCATCTGTTGGCGATCCACATCCTTGCCAGAAGGCAGCTCGTGAGACGAGAACGCGGGTCAGGTCGACCTGAGTCTTGGCACCGGGCGTCGAGAGGGTGGTGGGAGTGCTGGGATCCAGAATAGCAAGTCGAGAAGAGACCAGGTAAGTCACAATGTCCGATGGTAGTCCCTCGGTTCGGACCAGCAAGAACTCCTGCTGGGGCCAGAGGGCGAAGAAGACGTTGATCCAGTTCCACATCTTTTGACGAGTCACGGCCGACTGTGGATTTTCGGATGACTGCAGTCGTGCTTCAGCAAAGCGTGTAGTACGGAATGCCAGACCGTTCGTATCGGGCTCAGCCGATGGGTTGGGGTACGGCTGACACGCCGAGTTGACGAGAAGCGTGTTGCTAGCATCAATCCAACCATGCGGCTTATGCGTGGAGAGTTTGAGGACATGTTTGACCCTCTGAGCTGGCTCATCACCTGCATCTGCCTTACTAGCATTGACGTCCGAAGCGGACTTTTGGTGCGTGACCGTGATGGTGAACTTGGTGCCATTGGGAAGACTGAACGGGTAATCGTCCGGCTGCACCACGACAGGCGCCTTTTTGGTCTGGGGCGAGGCGACGTGAGCCAGCGCCGACATCTTGATGGGGTTGTCTATGCGCTCGAAAGGTGTTTCTAGATGGTGTGATGAAGGTTGGATGCGTATGTCATGAGAGCCAAGCTCGCTATGATCCGATTCGCTCGCTCCGACCCGAGGTCTCTGTTCCATGGAACCGACCGCTAGGGTCCACGCTCGAGCCTCACTTTTTTTTTTGGTCCGCGGCCTCCACAAATCCCTGGACCTAACAAGACAATTTCACGGCCGACAATGGTTTAAGCGCCGACTTGATCTGTGTGCACCGCGCCGAGCATACAAGTAAAGCCGGAGGCGGTTCTAACCGGTGAGCCGGCTCGTGCTCGGGTGCGGGGTCAACTTAGCTGCATTCACCCCGCCAAATCTTCGCAACGCTGCACTTTATCATCCCCACCTACTACCACATCATCCCCTCCGCATCCATTCTACAAACCATCCGATCAAGATGAGGGCCTTCTACCTGCAAAAAGACATTGCTCCGGCGGAGCTCCCTTCCACCCTTTCCAACGATGTCCCTGAACCCAAGCCCGACGCTGACTCGACTGAGGTTCTGGTCGATGTCTACTCTGCCGCCTTCAACTTCTTCGACATCCTGCAGATTCAGGGCAAATACCAGGTCAAGCGTCCTCATCCTTACATGCCCGGTGTCGAGATGGCCGGTGTCATTTCTAAGGACTCGCCCATTCCTGACGGGTGCGATTTCGTTCCTGGTAAGACTCGCGTCTTTGGAGCCGCGCTCGGCGCATACGGCGAGAAGACCAAGGCGGACTACTGGCAGTTGATGGAAATCCCCGAGGGTATTTCGATGGAGCAGGCTGCAGGATTGTTTGTTACTTGGCCGACCAGCTATGCTGCGCTCAAGTTCCGCGCAGAAGTGCAGCCAGATGAGTGGGTTCTTGTTCACGCCGGAGCCGGTGGTGTCGGTATCTGTGCCATCCAGATCGCCAAAGCCATGGGTGCTAGGGTCATTGCCACTGCTGGATCTGCCGAGAAGCTTCGTGTATGCAAGGAGGTCGGAGGCGCCGACTACGCCGTCAACTACCGCGATGCCGACTGGCAAGCCCAGGTCAAGAAGATAACCGAGGGCCATGGTGTCGATGTCGTCTACGACCCTGTCGGCATGATCATCCCCTCGCTCAAGGTGATTGCATGGAATGGAAGACTCATTGTTGTCGGTTTCGTCGCAGGTACTATCGAGAAGATCCCCGCCAACTTGATCCTGCTCAAGAACGTCGCCGTGACGGGAGTCCATTGGGGCGCATACACCAAGAATCAGCCAGACAAGATCGGCGAAACATGGGCTGCATTGTTGGACATGTTCAAGACCAAGAAGGTCATCCCCACCGTGTTTGAGCACATCTACGAGGGCCTCGAAGAGGTGCCTCAGGGCTTGAAGGATCTGGCTGAGCGCAAGACTTGGGGTAAGGCGGTTGTCAGGATTCGCGCTGACCCAGAGCACCCACCCAAGGGAAAGCACAAGCTCTGAGTTGGGCATCATACCGCACACAATGTCATGTTTGGTCTCGAGGCAATCGCAATGTTATCAAAGAACATCTATTCAAGTCAGGTAGTGTGTGCATTAATCGAGCATGATCTCGATTATCAACTAGGATCGCTTGGCAGCGTGAACTCGGTGGTACTGCGGGTTTCCTGCGCTCCTGGTGGCCATTAGTGCCACCGCAGCATCTTCGGTCCAGCTTGGGAACGACATGAGACCCCTTGCCAGCAGGATTGCATCACACAAGCCGTCCTGGATGCTCTGTTCTACCAGCTTGCCCGTCTCGCCCCTCTGCTGAGCGTTGGGCGAATCCTTGCTGCCCTCCATCATCCCAACCGAGCCGACGAGCATGCGCTTACTTTCGTCGGACTCTAGCTTGACCAGCGCGTCCCTCACCGCCTTGGCTCCGAACAACTGGTAGCCTGCACCGACGGAGATCTTCTGGTACGGAACGAGACCGCCGGAGCTGACGTCGAGCAGATCCACCTTGGCTTGATGCAGCATCTTGGCGAGTTCGACGGTCTGGTCGACGGTCCAGGAGTCGCCTTTGCCCGCTTGCTCGGCCCAGTCGGTGCAGCTGACACGCACCCAGAGACCCTTGGTGGGGAACTCGGTGCGGATGCGGTTGGCGACATTGAGCATGAAGCGTGCGCGGTTCTCAAGGCTGCCGCCGTACTCGTCGGTGCGCTGATTGGTGAGAGGCGAGAGGAACGAGTGCAGCAGGTAGCCGTGTGCGCCATGGAGTTCGACGTAGTCGTAGCCGGCTTCGAACGCCCATCGCGCGGACTGGACGAAGCGGTCTTCGAGCTGCTTCACCTCTTCGGTGGTCAGCGCTCGTGGGGTGATGTGGCCTTGGTCGTAAGCGATAGCGGAGGGTGCGACAACGTCCTCGGGCCAGCCGCCTTCTTCCTTGGTCACGTAGTGGGTCTCGTTGCGCTCGCCGCGGTGGAAGGGAGACCATGTGGAAGCTTTCCTGCCGGCATGAGCGAGCTGGATACCGACGCCAAGACCATCGGTGAACGACTTGAGTGTCGACACCAACGCCTTGTGTGCATCGCGGTGCGCTTCACTCCAGATTCCCAAATCCTGCGGAGTGATCCTTCCTTCTGGAGTCAACCCCGATGCCTCGACCATGACGTTGCCTACACCGTGCAATGCGAAACTTCCCAGATGCGCGATGTGGTAAGGCGTGGGGAAGCCGTCGCGCGCCGAGTACTGGCACATGGGCGAGACAATCACTCGGTTCTTGAACATCATCTTGCCGTCCTTCTCGGGCCGGACAAATGGCATGGGAAGGGTTTTAAACAGCGCCGGTTTGGAAGTGCCTTCGGGCACGATCGAGTCGGGCACAGCTCCCGGAGGAGGGTGGCCATGTCGGGTGGGTACAAAGTTGCTGATCTTGAGAGCATCGATCGAGTCCACCAAGGGCGCGGTTAGCCCGGAGACAAAGTTAGAAGTGTCCATGTCGGATGGCATTCTTGCTGCTTTTGCGTGAGAGTAGGAGACGGTAAGAGGTCTTACTTGAACACGATGAGGGCGAGAAAGTTTGAACAAGGGGCGTGAAGAAGGTGCCTTAAGTACCTTCATGGATAGTCGATGTGAGTTTCGAGAAGAAGTGGGAAGGTGAGGAAGAAAGGACGTGCGAGGGCAAAGTCCGAGACCTCCATTCCGAGTCGGCACTGTAACCGGCAATGGATTTTGCTGTCAGCTTGACGCTTGCCCAGTAGCCTGGAAGGCAGAGTGCGTATTTCCGCTTTGACTCACCGGCAAATCCATATCGGTGGATGACGTGCGAGGCCATTTTCCGCTCCCAGAGTGGAGAACCCAAAAGCTAGACGGCTATCCATTTCGATAATTCTCTGGCACAAATATCGGGAGGTCGGCTTTTAGACAGGAAACTTCTTACTGTATCAAGGTCTTCCTTCGTACGCACATCATTCCAAACAGTGGTCTGCGTTCCGAAGATTCTTGCAAGGCAGAGAATGTTTCGGAGCTTATGCCGTCAGGGGTAAGTGAGCAGATACAAGCTCCTCGTCTCTGTTCTTTACAACCCTGCACAGGCTTTAGCAGATGCTACGACCTTAACGCAGATCCTCATCGGCAATACTCATCTACATTCTATCGGATCGACACATTGTAATGATCCGAATAGCCGACGAGCTGTCAATCAGTTAATGTAGCTTACTGCAGCTCAATTCACACGTGGTTCGGCTTCCGGTCGGATGATGGCAATGCACAAATCTTGATTCCCGATGTCTCTACTGTCAACGCAGGGGCTTGTCGCCGCGATAGATGACCGGCCTACCAAGTGGAGCCTCCACACCATCACTGCTTGCGGTGAGTGGTCTTGCCCATCTCAACTCGAGCCCGCTGTCGACCAGCCCGTTAGTTGCCGATCCGAATCGGTCGTTCCAAACGATCGACACGCATCTTTCCACCACCCCTCCCGCCCCAACTCCTCCAGCCGTAGCATTGTTCGGCTCTAGCGCTTCGCTCTGGGGCTGAGCGAGAACATGCATAGCCACTAGCGGCACTCCGCTCGACCTGACCTGCAGCAGAGCCTGCTTGCTAAACCCGGATGACGACAGCACGATGCCGGCTATCGGAGCATCGCCATCCTCCCCATCTTCTTCGCCGGCGCTTTCCGATAGATGCGAGGGTGAAGAGGCACGAAACACAACTCCTTCCATCTCGCGAATGATGACGGGACCGATCTTCTTGCCGCCCTCGTCCTGGCACTTGCACTGCGCTAAAATTCGGACTCGTTTCTCGGGGAGCAGCGAGTTTGAGTAAGGGGAGGAAGGCGGTGTCCACCATCCACGCAGGTCGATACCGCGATCGTTGGCGCCGCCGGTGCGCGAGAGCTGCATGTGGGGGAACAGAGCGGGGAGGAGTGAGAGGCAGAGATTTTCGTAGCGCGTGCCTCGTGCAACGGTGCTTTCTTCGAGTTCTGGCGAAGGAGGAGGCGAGCGGGCGCGGCTGCCCGAAGGCATGCGCGTGACTGAAGGCGTAGTCGGAGAGACTTTTGCGTTAGGTATTGAGGCATGGTAAGACCTGCTTGCAAATGCTGCTGTTGACCTTGTGAGAGGCGGGTATATGGAAGAGGGTCGAGTCGACCCTGGTGCAACGTCTCTACATGTGCTTCGGAAGGTGCTCGCCACTGACCGACGGCATATCAACGTCATGGTCATCTACAGTGGTCCATAAGGTTGTATCCCCTGTGATCAAGGTGATCGCAGATCCGAATGTCCAAAGGTTGCTCTGAGGTATGGTGAATGACGAGGGAAGAATGTGGGGAAGATGAAGCAAAAGGCTCAGGTTGGTCAATATCCGGCCGAGTCCAAATTTTGAGAAGATCTTCGCGACTCGGAGAATTTGGGGCTTTGACTTTTGGCCGCCTGCATGATCTATCATTGCTCCTCCTCATCATCCACATCACTACACACTTGTCCTTGGCTTGCATTCACGACTCCAGGACAGGCAGTCAGCATGTTCGCATCATCATCACGCATTGCGACGAGCGTCTCGCTGCGCGCGACAGTCCGTACTCCCCGCCGTGCTATCTCCACCACCCCGCTCCGCCTCTCACCTCGAACCATGCTTCCCTCCCCACGCTCGACCATCTCTGCCCTTGCTCGAACCTACGCAACCTCCACGACGCCCACCTCCACCGCCTTCGACCCAGCCGACGAAGAATCCCAACGCTTTCTCGAGGAAGGTACGACGCACCTTGAATCTGGCGACCTTCCCTCTGCGAAACAGAGCTACCTGCGCTCGCTCAAGATCAAACGCACCTCGTCGGCGCTTTTCAACCTCGGCGTCTGCCTCTACCACGAGCGCGACCTGGAAGCCGCGATCAAAGCGTGGAATGAATCGCTGGAGCTTTCGCCGGACTCGGCGGATGCGCATACGAACCTTGCGTCCGCGTACGTGCTAAGCAAGCCCAGCCGCCCCGACCTCGCCGTATCGCATCTCAAGACCGCAGCGACGATTACGCCCGACGACCCGGAGATCCAGTACAACCTCGCAGCAGTGCTCGAGGCGTGCGAGCAGTTAGAGGAGGCGTTGGTGGCGTATAAACGTGCGAAGGAGGGCGGGATTGAGAGGGCGGAACAGAATATCAGGAATTGCTCGGCAAAGCTGCTCAGCGCCAAATTTGCGGTTATGCAGCAGATGAAGGAGGAGGAAGAGGCAAAGGCAAAGGCGGAAAAGCAGGGCCAAGGGTCGTCGTAGGGTTTTTGTACACTAGTGTGAAATCTATCAGTGAGCTTATTGGATCTCTCTCGTGGGGTGACGTGCAGTCAAATGCTAGATTGTGTTGAGACTTGTTTCCGGATACAAATACATTGAGGTTGAGCGAGAAGCATGTTGTAGTCGTGTGAAGTTTGTTTGCGACTTTGCGTCTGACTGTTGGGACGGTCTTGATGATATCTTGAATGAGATCGTCCGAATTGAGCGCATCACGCTGATCCCTGAACAGAACTAGCAGCCCCATCACTCGCCTGCGCCAACGCCGTTGCACTGCGCTGGTTTGCCCTCTTCCCCCTATACTCTTCGATTACTGTCTTCATCCTGACCATTTCTGCCTTTCTATTCCTCCTGCACATTTCCCAACTCGCGAGCGAGACGAAGCAAAAGCTGCCCACGCCCCAATTCAACCCTCTCCTCAACCCTCTCCCCGCCACCAAACTGATTCCCGTTACGCCCGCCGCCGTCGCCATGCCCATCAGCAGCGAGCTCCGCGCACACGGGATCGTCGGCATCCGCGACAGATCCTTCACTGGGTTGATCGACGTCAGCGCCGCCCGCAACTTCGTCGCTTCCGCCTGTAAAAAGGAAGAAAGGTGTCAGTTAGACTGCCTGAGCTAAAAAAAGTGTGGCGGAGGTGATGCTGACCTTGGTGCCTGAGGCAACGGAGCCCTCGCTGCCGTCTGATATTGATGCATTCGCCTGCTCGTGTAGTCTCGACATGGTGTCGATAGCTGGTATGGATGAGCGAACTGGGAGAAAAAGTGTGGAGTCGAGAAGAAGGTCGGTCGGCTTGTGCAGGAAGCAGTGAAAGGGACTTTTTCTCGGTAATTCGGCCAATGTTGGGTGTTGCGTCTTGGGTAAGCCATTTCCCAGCTTCCGATTTCCGCATTCCTGTCATACCCGAAATCTGGCTACCATGCGACACCTTCTCCCCTCCTCACCTGGCACACTTTCCCTCTCGCAGCCCTGGTCTCACGATGGATGCAACGAGCATCAAGTCAGTCGAGTGCGGCTCGAAAAGATCTCTACCGGTCCATTACTAGCGTATAGACAATAGCAGAAAGAAGCACGGCAAAAAGGCTACATTAGACGTGTACAAAGCACCCAACAAGATGCTGTTGAGAAGCGAAATAGGTATAAGAAGCAAAGATGTGATAGGTGGAAAGAAGGGGTAATGTATGCGTTGTAGAGCCGGAACGCAATCCGCGGACTGCGTCCAGCCGAGCAAAGAGCGAGTTGAAGAGGCAGCCTTTTATAAAGAATGTGATGTGCCACGAACATGCAAAGAGGAAAATGTTGTGTGACAAGTTGGATAGTTGGCTGAATAGACCCTCGCTTGCTCAGCTTGTTGTGCTCGAGAAGTTCAAGGGGCGAGGAGGCAGTGCGTTGGCAAGGCGTTCTAGGATGAAGACCTCGTCAAAAGACGATGAGAATTTTCTTCCGAATGAGAAGCAGAGCCTCTTAGTAGGCACCACGTTCGCTGTAACGACGCGACCTGCCGCCGCGGTAAGGTGTAGCTGCACCGGGAGGAGGGGCGAGCGAAGCCCTGCTTCCGTACGGGTCAGTGCTCCTCCTGAACGCCCTGTCATCGAGACTCCTCCTGCTGTCGATGTAGTCGTCTGCGTATGCGCTTCGGCTGGTGCGGCGCGAGTCCCTACGGCTCATGCTGCTATAGGGGCGCTCCCTCTCCTCGGGCTCGTAGTAGTCGTCGTAGCGCGACCTGCGGCTGGCGCGGCTCACGGGGCGGATCGCCTGCTGCTGGTAGTAGTAGTCCTTCTCCGGGTAGTAAACCGGGCGAGCGGGCTCGTACTCATCGCGATAGTACTCGTCCATCTCACGCGAGCGCTTCATCCACCAACCGACGGTGAGCATCATGAAGCCGAAGAAGACAGGCGGCAGAGCAGCGACCTGCATCCAGTTAGCAGGACCGAGCCCCGTGCCGATGGGCGTGGGGTTGCCAGTGGTAGCGGTGGATTGCACCTTGTTGCGAGCCAGGACGAACAGGACAAGCTCGATGACCAGCGCCGACATGGTGAGGAACGACGCCCACAGCGCCGAGAGTGGCCACAGGAACGTGTTGGTGCACAGGTGGAGGAAAGCAGCGCCAGCAGCAAGACCGGTGAAGCCAGCCGAGATGGGCTGCAGAACAAGAGCGTAGGGGAGCTTGTTGACAAAGTACAGGTTGACAGCGTTGTTGACGCCGTTGAAGGTCTGCTGGTAGCCGAGACCGGTTGGCGAGCAGGCAGAAATGTTACCCTGCTTGAAGCATTGCGACCAGATACCGAACGTCACCTTGAGCGTGTCTGTGCTGCCCGCTTGGCGGAAGTTGATGTAGAGGAAGTAGATGCCCTTGATGTAAGGCAAGCCAAGCGCGACAAGCAGCTGGAGGATAAACGAGGCTCCGATGGAGAGGAAGCCAACGAAGATGAAGAGAGCAGCTGGAATCCTCATCGTGACTGTAGAAACTGCTGGGTGGTGAATAGGTGAAGATGTGTCTGACCGGGTTGGAGTTTCCAAAAGGTCGAGAGAGGGTGCGTCCAGGGCGATAAAGGCGGACGCAGCTCAGCGTGCCAATTGCACGGAGCGGATGGGTGAAATACGAAGCCTGAACAGGCAACGCAGAAGAACGAGTCGAGAGTGAGTCCGGAACGGATCTACAACGATGGTGGTGGTGGCGGTGGTGGTGGTGGTGATCAAGCAAATAAAGCTGATGGATATGTCGAGGAAAAAGGAGTGTCGGTAGGACGGGGTGGGATGAGAGTCAGGCGAACGGAGAGGAGAGGGAGGGGAAGTCGGTGAGAAACAGGCAGACAAGCGTGCACTTTGTCTCGATTGGATAAATGACGAAACAGGCGAGGCAGCAAGTCTACAGAGGAGGGAGTGGCTTGTGTGAGGTGAGGAGGAGTGGAGAGGGCAAAGGCGATGAGACAAGTTCGCAACGGCACAGGGCGGGGATCCAAAGAAGTGGGGGGGATGATTGGCGGCTCACAAACAGACCTGCAAGGGGAAGCACAGGACGGTTGGCTCAAGTGAAACACTGGGACGACTTGGGATAGAAGCTGTGAAAGAGGCAACAGCATGGAATTGTCTGCAGCCTTTACAGTATCCGAACACCCTTCCATTATCCTAGGAAGTCACAAGGAGAGCGGAAGTTGACTGAAATTGGATCCCCGCGATGGAGAGAGAGAGGGGGACTGCTTGGAGATCCTTGTTGCTTGTTCCCCCAACCCCCGTGAGAGGATGATCAGCGACCGGCAGCGCCTTTCCTCAGGCGTAATCGTGCGTACATTGCAGATCTACAAAAATTGCATTTTGGCCCTCACGATTAAGAGTTGCACGGTTTAGCGGTTGCAGCAAACAAGGCATGATGGATAGGCACGGCGGCTTGATCGAAATCCACTCTTTGCGTTAGGCGAGGTTGATGCATGACATCGGTTAGAGCGTTCAAGACGACCTTTTGTGTGCCGCCTTGTCGTGCAATTTCTACTTGCAACGAGTCAAGCACGGCACACTCACACTGTCAGATGAGATTTCAAGCACCGACCATACGAGTTGCAGCTGATGCACCAATCTACGTTTTGTTGTTTCCCCTTGAGCTTTCAAATTGTGGATCGGCTCTAGTCTGTGTGCTTCAATAGCACAATAATGTGGGCTGAAGACGGCTGAAGGAAGGCCCCATTCAAGAGCGGTTCGACGATCATTCGAGACTCTGTTCCTTGCGCCGTACCCTTCCCCTCCCATAAGTCTCCTTGACGAGCCTCAACAGGCACGCCTCGGTTTGTCCAAGCTTGCAAACGCCGATTCAATTTCATAGCTAGCTTTGGTCTCGCCAAACGTCGTGCGACCGGGACGAGCTGGGCGTAAAGTGTCAATAGCCGAAAGCGAGGGTCCAGTGAGAGTCCTTGAAGAAGCAGCACGACCTTCACCGCTCGCTTTTTTGATGTGATACCCTTCGTCAATTGACAACCGTCGCGGCTGGGAGCACTCGAGATTCGTCTTGAAATGCAAGCATGTTGGCCGCGATGGTTTCGTACACTGCGAGGGCTGCAGCCAATACAGTACTGAAATTCCCAAGGTTTGGTGCGGAACAATCTGTACAAAAGGAAATCGGAAACTTTTGGCGCGTCGTCAAAACACATGCATAGAGAATCAACATCTCACACCTTGCCTGACACTTGACGTCTGCAGTCGCTGCCCGCACCCAAGATGAGACGTTGTGATCTTGAAACGCTGTGAAACTTCGTATTGTACTCCACTTCGTGCCCTACAGACTGCAGATGAGATGAGGGTCGTGGCTGGCCTGTTTACGCGACATTGCACGCGTCCAAACCAGGAGTCAGCTTCGAGGACTGCTGCTCTCCTGAAAAGTCTTGGCAACCAACGCATCTAGATCTGCAAGCTGCCGATTCTAGAGCTCTTCTCTTTGCTTCAGTCAGGGTAATACTGATATACAGATCACAGTTGCCATCGCGTTCGAGAGCGAAACGCACTGAAGCTGGGGCTCCGAAACTTTGCGTTCTTGCTGCAGCCGAATATGCCCCTCGTCGATCTGGCAAAGAGGCTCGTAGGCGAGGTTGACGCTTCCCCCACACACCTTGCTATCGCACGAGAACGTTTCATCGGATACAACCTCTCCCGATTTTTGGCCCGACTTTCGCCACCCCTTGGCCAAAATTGCCTCGGTTTGGTTGACGGAGGGTGCTCACAGCGCACGTAGCACACAGCACAGACGTTGAAGACGAAATGCGAATAGAGAAAGATTCTATTGCTGGGTATTCTACATTACGATAAGTCAAAGTGAGCACGATAATGGCCAAGCTAACCGGGGGCCAAAACCTTGACAGCCAAAAGGATGTACAAGGAAGAAAGCGAAAAAAGAATGAAGCAGAGAAGTCACGACCGAGCAATCATGAGGCCTAAGCTGAGCCGATATCGTGACCTAGGTTGTGTTCAAAGTCAACAGGGCTTGAAGCCGCACAGCTTAGACTGCCGTCTCAGCACCCTTCCTGTCAGCGGGAGGCACATAAGCCGGGGGAGGTGCGCCAGGAGGGGGGCCGTACAATGCGCCTTCGCCAGTTCCACTCGCAGGTGGCTGGCCAGGAGGGGGAGCATATGTCTGTGTGGGCTGCTGGCCATAGGGACTGGCCTGCTGACCGTAAGGAGTTGCGTTCTGTCCGTACGGGCTGGGCTGCGCGTAGCCGTTGTTGTAACCCTGGTAGTAATTTGATGGGCCGTTGTTCTGGTACGACATCGGAATACCCTGCTGTGGCCCTGTGGCCGCGAGTCGTGCCCGACGACGACGACGTGAGAGGTGGAAGACAAGAGCCATGATAAGAACGACTACCACGACGATACCTATACCGATACCGGCACGAGCACCATAGCTCAAGCCACTGTTGCAGTAGCCGTTGTAGCTGTTGTATCCGTTGCAGTATGTGAGCGCCATGTTTGCGAGGAGACGCCACCTGGAATGTGATCAAGAGAGGGCTCCTGAGAGCTAGGGATCCACTTTAAGATCGAGTCGAGTGTCCGAAAGAAGGATGCGCTTGGATATAGAGCAACCAGATGTGCGTTTACGTGGAAGCAAGAGTTGGCGACTGTGAAAGGATTGACGAGGGGACGTCCTCTTTAAACTATCAGTGGGCAGAGGATGGTGATGTGGAGCAGAGCAGCGAAGGTGAAACAATGATAGGCCTTTAGCTTCCGTGATCTGTGCCCAAGCCCAAGAAAGCGGCAACAGGCTGCAAGGAGTTTCTCAAGGGTCAGACCCAGTGTCCAGTCATTCTACCGGATAGCGATAGAATAGCTAACTGCGGAGCTGCGCAGTCTACTGAGACCGCCGTCAGTCTGCCAAGGTCTGACATTAAGGTGGAGGCTCAGCTCACTCGCCACCCTGCTTCGCGGCGTTAGAGCCTTGAAAGGAGTGCCAAGCTTCGCACTGCAGCTGAGCAGCTCCGCCCTGAAATTCGCATTTATCGGAACTGATTGATTGGTAAATTGCTGTGCTCGAGCGCTGGAATTGGCAACGTGCCCTACGAACTGCTCTCGCGACTCTGCTTTTAGGCGCCCTTCGCCCAGAAATAGAGGCAGTGCTCGGCTGGTACGCGGCCGTCATTAGCCAATTTTTGGTCAAACACTGCTGTTCCTAAGCTATTTTCTTCGAGGGAAGCTTGAATTTACGTCATTTTGTGCCGCGCGCTTTTGAGTGCAGTTCCAGACCGCTTAATCTAAGCATCCCAACTAGGTTTTTCCGCTCGAGTGCTGGACCCTTGCTCAGAACAAACAAGGCCGCCTTCCGACAGCCGCTACACCGAACTTCACTGAGCCCAGAGTGCCCGCAACATCCACACGTGGCAACTATTTGGCAGCTTATGAAGACCAGGACAGAACGGAGAAGGACGGAGAAGAAAGCCGCACTGTGTCGAAACTGTTTTTGCTCAGACTGATCAGACAATCATGTTTGTGGTAGTGTGGACCCGAAGGTCACGGTTCAATTACTGCGAATCAGCGGTTTACAGGCGACTCTTGAAGACGCGAGTATCAACGCCATCGCCGATCCTTCCAAGCAAATGACGACCCACGTATGGGTTGACAAACACCTCGTCAGGGTCGTATCGTTGACGTGTCGCAAGGAAGTCGTCCCAGTGCGGATACAGCTGCGAGAGCTCCGTCGGCGAACACGAGTGTGCCTTGGCCCAGTGTGGACGGCCCGAGTAGTGACGCATGAGAGCCTCGAACTTGGCGAATAGCTGTCGGTAGCGGACGGGACGGTTGTAGGGTCGATACTGCACGATTCCAATGTAGCAGGTCTTACGTCCCTGCGAGTGACTGAGCCAGATACCGTCGGCGTCGGTGAAGCGGATCTCGACGGGGAAGTGGATACGGTCACCGTCGGCGGCAGCTTCCTCTTCGTCAAGCCAGTCACGCATGGCGCGAATTGCTGCCGCAGCACGGTTCATGGGGATGGCCCACTCGTCAGTGTACTGAGGGAAGAGGCAGTCCATGTTGAAGATGCGGTCAGAGCGGCCAACTTCCGACCAGACTGGGTTTTCTGGCGACAGAGGTCGTGGTGCCGGAGAGTCCCGAGCAAAAGCACTGAAGTTGCCGGCAGGCACGCTGGTCTGCAACCACGACAGAGATGGCTCTGCTTCAGTGGAGGCTCCAACGCCGCCATTGTGAGCAAACGTCTGTCCGATATCACGGATCAGACGCTGCTGCTGTTCGTCCCGTTCCTCTTCCGTCGCGCTTGAAGCCGCAATCAGCTTGGATTCGGCGGCCGGGGGCTCTGTCGTCGCTGCAATGCGGTTGTTCTCGGATGGGTGTGTGCTAGACGAGTCGGGGAAGGCTGGGTGAGTGAGAGCGTGGATCCATCGCATGGCAGTTGGAGACCATTGCTTGTTGAATCGCGATGTGTAGAGTAGGAACTCGGTAAGTCGGTGGCCTATCAATGCCGCCTTGATTCGCGCAGAGAGGGAAGGAGGAGCAGAGACTGGTTCGGTTGAGCGGTTGGCACGCAGCATGGTGATTCTCTTGACCTGAGGGAACCACATGAGGCGCACGTGTTGTGCGGATGCTGCGACTCTTTCCAAAGCCAGCTGCGCCTGTCGGGTCTCTTCGTCGTCCTCGGGATCCATGCGCGCCAGCTGATCTGCATCTTGATAAGCGTTACTAGGGATAAGATGAATCTCGGAAGCTTGCGCAGAGCGGTAAGAAGGCTTGTACTGAGGCGAGCATGGAGGCAAGCGCTTGAATTTGCTCAAGAGACCACCGATCGAGGCACCTGCATTGAGGTTGGAGCTTCTTGGCACAGCAGGGAAGCCGGTCTTGGAGCCAAAGATCGAGTCAAAGGCGACCTCTTCAGAGTACTGCTTGAGGTTGAAAGCATCCTGGACGCGAAGCGTGACGGAGGTGATCAGACCAGTAGAGCCTAGACCACAGAGAGTAGCGTTGAAGAGCTCTGGATGCTGCTTGCGGCTACATGTGAGGTGCTCTGTTCCGTGCGACAGAGGGCAAAGGATCGTGATCTGTGAGACGTAGGATGAGACGACAGGGAAGAGGACGCCAGTGCCGTGTGTCGCTGTCGAGATGAGACCAGCAATCGTCTGTTCCGAGATCGATCCGACATTGCACATAGCCATGCGAGGCTCAGCCGAATCAAGCGCCTCGTGGATGTCTGAGATGTAAGTACCGGCAAGGGCGGTGATAGTGTGATTGGCGTGATCAATGTCAACTACACCACTGACACCCTCCATGCGCATCGCCCAGCCATTAGTGAAAGGCAAATCGCTTGGACTGTGCGCTCGACCGATGGCACGAAGCTGGTTGCCGGAGCGACGAGCCAGCTCGACGATCGCAGCGCAGTGTGTCACAGTGGTAGGAGCAAAGACCCTTGCAGGAGTGCTCTTAAAGGAGCGACCCCAGTTCTGAAACTTGGCCTTGGGGGAGCTTGAGGCGACCACGATAGGCTTGACCAGATTCTCGAGCTCAGCGGTAGATCGCTGGAGTACGCCTGCATCTACCAACATCGAAGCTTGCTGCTTCTCGGGCATCTCTGTGGAAGAGAGCGTGAGCTTGGACGTCGAGGCCATCTTGCGTGTGCTATCCGCTTGCCCCGTGGATGTGATTTTGAGTGAACTCGTAGAAGAGAGGATAGGTTTGCGCTTGCAACTCTGGGGACGACTAGCTACGAAAGTTACCTCCTCTGAAGGGAGACGGATGGAGCGTGTTGCGGAACGGGTTGGAGTAGTGAATAGAGGAAGATCTTTAACGTCTTGTGCGTTGCCAGAGACACGAAGCCCGGTGCTTGTCGACAACTCAGCCTCAACCCACTAACGATATCATACACCGCAAAGACTTCTTGGCTTACGAGATTGATCCATGCGGTCCTTCCGCCGCCTAACTAATTGAACAGCGGAACGGATTGCAAGGGCCGAACTGGGGCGTTTGTTGGACAGGGTCCGTCCGAGGTTGAATTGTGCGGATGGAGAATTTCGGTTCGGAGAAAACAACTCTTAGGAAGAAACCGGGGCACAAGAGCAGCGTGTTGACCAGGTGGAGGCTTGTCCAAATCGATCTTCGCATTCCACATATTTCAGATCTTCTTGCATCACTTTTGAAAGTCGGAAAGCGCTCAGCAGCCATGGATTTTTGCAAAGACGACGCGACCCTTATCGCGAATAGCAAGATCACGCAGCAGCGGCAGCACAGCCAAAGAGTTGTTTGCTTTCATTTCCTGCAATTCATTAACGCCGGCCGCTTGCACCGACAGACCACGTTTTGCTGCATTCACAAATAGCCATTCTGGAGGAACACGCGTCGATTACACAAGCCGTCGATCTTCTGTTTCAGTGATGCAAACCATCATCACGCACAGCTAGGGTGCTTTGCTCACCTAACGAAAGTTCATTCTCTGCAGCCACGCTTTGTTTGACGGATCAAGCCATCCATCCACGCCTGAACATGGAAACGCCGCGGAGAACAATACACGCCCCAGGCTGCAGATGCGCAGATGTCGACCATGCTCCATCACGCCATTATTGCGCTCGGAATACTTGTGCATGGCTTCCGCGGAACCATGCCGGCAATCGCCGGATCGGGCAAATTTAGCCAGCACCTATCCCGATCCCCACAGGAACTTAGATCGTGGCCACTGCTTGACACTCCTGTTACATGCTCAGAGCTCCAAGGCCTTCTTCGTACCTGATTCAATGCCATATTTGTCTCTGCAGTATAAAGAGCTTGATAATAGCTTGGAAAGAGACGACCCATTAAGACCAGGCCCACTTGGCAGGACTTCGACTTTAGATTCGCAGAGTCACATGGTCTAAAAAAGCATCGTCACGTATACTTGAAAAACATTAGGGGAGAACGACAGTTACGATCCTGTGCGGCGAGCGAGGCTGTACCATGCTCCCCACCTTGAGCCCCGCCTTTTCGATCATCGCTGTGAGCTGGGCTGCGGTACGTCCAGTGCCATTGACAAACCCAACCTCTAGATCCACCCTCTGAGTCCAGTTGCCTGTTACACCACCAGAACAACAAAGCGGGTACGGAGGCTTGCTTAACCCTCCAATGTCGCCCTCTTTGGGGGAGTCTTGTTCAGCGACAGTTGCTGGCTGCAAAATTTCCTCGATGATCACAAGCTTTGAGGAGCTCTGCATCTTTTCTTTGACGTTCTGCAGAATGGTGACCACCTGCTCATCGTTCCAATCGTGAAGAATCATCCGCATGATATAGACAGTGTTGGGCCCTGCCCCGACGACTTCCTGGAAGAAATCTGCTGCAGCGAACTTGACTCGCCCTGAGCTGACTGCGTCTGGCAACTCCTTCTCGAACTTGATCTTGGCTTGAGCAATGGTCTCGGGTCGATCCTGCACCACCCCAGAGAGGTTGGGGAATCTTCCTAGCGAAGCGGCGGTCAAAGATCCATTTCCACCACCTACGTCTACGCACACGGTGCCTTTAGGGAACTCGCACCAGGGATAGTCGAGAAGAACACCGCCCACAGAGATCCGGTTGACTGCCTGCATCGCCACAGCAAACCTTTGCAACACCCCAGGATGACACTGCTGGTGCATATCGAAGAAGTCGGTGGCTCTGTGCTGCATGTCGAAAGCGTGCAGATAGGCAGAGTTGCTCGTGCTGAAGTCGTCCTTTTGATCAGCATTCAGCCAGGCGTCAGGTGCCTTTGAGATGACCAGCGGATCAGACCAAGTAAGTTGGTGGACAAACTGCTTGATGTCGCATTCATCGAGCAGATGCAGCGAGGTACGATTGTTGACGAAATAGCCTTCACTAACCTCGTGAAAGATGTAGTTGTTAGCTAGTGGACGAAGCACTTTGATGACACGAGAAGGATGCAGTCCGGTCTTTGCACCGATGCTACCAACCGAGACTGGTCTGCCGCATGAACCGCCAAGATCCTTGATCACATCGGGCAAGCTCAGACGTGTAGCCATCTGCAGTGAGAAGGCTTTGCACGTCGACATGACCTCAGACATGAGACGATCGCAGGGATGCTGTATCATCGATGCCATCATATCAAGTGCACTCGCCAAGCTTCGCGAGGTGTCCCACAGCTCCTGACCAGCTATGTGATCGGCTTGGTCCAGAACGGGGTGGACCCGTGCTTCGTTCAAGAAAGGCTCGGGGATGTCGCTTCTCTTCAACAGCGCCTCGTAAGTGTCTAGGCCGGTGTGGTTGATCGCTTTCAGCGCCTGAATTCAGCGAGCTTGGCCATGTCTAGTGTTCAAGTCAATGGGTTAAAGGTGTGATGACGACCAATCTTGCCGACTCAACGTCGAGAATCAGTACTCTATATACCTAGAGACTGCCTGTCTTGAATTTCCTTGCCCTCATTGGAGGTCCCTTTGTCAGAACATCTGTTCTCTGCCACCCTAGTCCCTGTAGCGTATGATAGCTTCCCAGAGACGCTACATGAACTCAGGCAGAGCACAGCTGACTTCGATCGCCGTCCCCGCTGCTTTCGATGAACACATACTCTACCTTGATGATAAGGGTCCTTCATCTCGTTCACGGACATCGAGCTTTGTATCTATCCCACATGGTCACATGTGTCGCAATGCACGTGTGCTATTCCAGTTTCAACTGACATCTGACCGAACCATGTGCTTCCGTTTCCATGAGCAAGATTACCGATCGACGCTTACGAGAATCCGCCGTTCGAGAGCTTATCGTGAATGAAGCTGATCGCCGCCGTGTATCCGAATGACCCTAACCCTACGATAATGCCGCTGGCGATGTCCGACAGATACGAGTGGTGTCGGAAAGGCTCTCTCGCATGAACGTTCGAGATCTAAAGATAGCAAGGGAGAAGGTTTAGGTTAATAGAGTCCTTGACAGAAGAAAACGTCAGGCCTCCTGCATACTCACATGAACTTCGACGAAGGGAACTCTAACTCCGGACAGCGCATCGCGTATCGCCACGCTGGTGTGTGTGTAAGCTCCAGCGTTGAGGATGATAGCGGTTGTGCCGTCTGTACGAGCTGCGTGGATTCGGTCAATGAGCGCGCCCTCGTGGTTGGACTGGAACGCCTGAAAGTTGATGCCGAGAGAAGAACATTGTTGCGCTGCCTTGCTTTCGATGTCGGACAGCGTCTCTTTGCCGTATCTGTGTGAAGCGAAATCCCAAATGTCAATCGAAGGAGCAGCGTTCAGACCAGGCAAGGTTTAGCTCTGAAACTCACTTTTCTGGCTCCCTCGTGCCGAGCAGGTTAAGGTTTGGACCGTGGATGAGCAGGATGGTATGCTGCTTGGAAGAATTTGAGGAACTCATCTTGTTCGGAAGGACCGTAGCTCACTCAGAGAGATGGTGGTTATGCTGCAAAGCCATACGTCTCCTTCGCAAATTGCTGCTCTTACAGCGTGAGCAGTTCTAGCAGGCACGAACGAGCCACTGCGGTCAAGACTCCGGAAGAATGTATTTGCGGGGAGAGGGTATAACGCCGCTGGACATCTCCGCAAAAAAATAGCCGGGCTTGAATATCCGGCCCTAACCGCGCGGACTGGACCCTGAGTGCAAGCTACTTTCTTCGAGGCGATTTTGTCTATTGCAGTATCATTCGGATAAGTTCACAAGACAGCTTGTAGGACACAAAGTGAAAAGGGAGGCGGGCCGGATTGGCAAGATGACGGTTCTCGAGACCAAGATGCCTATAATCTGAGCCGATTATACATTTAAACTTCTAGGGGTGAGCAGGGGCTAGGCCGATGACCGGTTTAGGATGGTGAGCAGGGACTGGGGCCAAAAGGAGCCCTCCAGAAGACTGACGAATGATCTTGTCTTCGGGCGCAGGAGGAGGCTGGGGCCACTGAGGGTCGTTGGCATACACTCCGACGAACATGTTCTGGTTGTTCATCTTGTGACACTTGCCAGCCCTAAAAGGCACCTCCGAAACATCTTTCTGAGCACATCGATGGTAGCCATCTTTCTGGCCCAAACTGTAGAAAGCGGGGCTGAAGATCGGATTGACGCTTCCACCGCGCGGTTGAGTGAACTTGAACGACTTGAATTCGGTAGTCTTGAGGAGGGTGCATTGAATTGTGCTGTAGAGCTGCGTCGTGACCGAGTGCGGGTTCTTGGGGTCAGGTGTACAGTCGTCAGTGGTGTAGAGCTCAAGAACTCCTCCTCCGCCCAAGGAAGCTGTCTTCAGACAGAAAGGCACCGAGTCGTGGGACCCTGAAGGCTTCTTAGCAAGGTCGCGCTTGTTCTTCCTCTCGCATTGAGCAGCGGCTTCCTTGAGAGGGATGTTGGCAGGGTTCCAGGCATAATTGTCCCGGTTAAATTGATCATCAGCCCTGACCGTCCAGATTTTCACCTTATAGACATCTAGATTAGGGAAGGTGACGCACTCCTTCTTGGTCAAGGCTTTGTGAACAGCGTCAGACGACATCCAGGCCACATTCTGCACGACGACATCGGACTCTTCATGTTTAGCAAAGCCGAGACCGATGCCTGGAGCCGCGGCAACCACCCGGACCGAGCCGAAGGGAGACTTGAGCGAGTGCGCAATAGCACCATCAAAAAGCAACTCCTTGTTGTTGTCCCGGATCATATCCTGTGGAGTGATGCGCGTAAGCGTGTAGGGTTCCGAGCACTTGTCGTCCTTGAAGTATGCTACAGCGACGACGGGGCAATTCTGAGGATCGGAGGCGAAATTGGTCCAACACGCATCGACATCCGTGGCAGCACTTCGCTTGTCCAGAGACACTGGAGAGGGTTGGAGGCTGCCAAGGGCACCCGAGGGTCCAAGGGTGCTGGCGACCAGGATAGTTGAGAGCAGAGCAGTCCAAGCTGTGCCAAACATTGTGCTTTGAGAAGAGTATCTCAGGAGATGGGGAGAGATCCTTCTTTTGGGATGGGAGGCCATTGTACTTATATGTTCCTCCCTTGAGACGGAAGTTTACGTTCCGCGTGAGCACCCCAGGGCTATGCGAGAGCCAGTGTAAGCTTCGCAAGAAGGGACCACTGGGTGGCCTATCGGTTGCTCCAACCAGAGGGCATTTCATGATACGGCACCTTCATGTGAACTCTCTCACTTACGCCACAGGTTGTCATTGTCAATCAAGCACGACCCCAAAATTCACTTCCCACTCGACCCGAAATGAGAAAGTAGCCGTCATCCCACTGATCAAGGCGTTGCATTTCGTATGGTGTGCAGTCTAGTGTGGTCAATCTGCCTTCCTGTGGTTAGCGGCTGGGCCCTTGGGGGGCGGTCCGATGGGACTTTTTTGGGCGGCGGGTCTTGCATACATGTTCTGACCTGCACTGTGGTAGGTTCCTGACGCTAAGCCACCATTGGCCGCTGCGCCCGCACCAGAGTTCATATGTTGATACGCCTCACCTTCTCGGCCGTCAACAGCCGGGTTCGATGATGGCCATGGCGAAGGCGAATTTCGGCCGGATGCGTTGCGACTGCCACTGTTAAAGATCCCGCCCACCATGTCGGCAGCTCGTTTGCCCCCAGTGCCGAACCCACCGAATCCGCCGTTGATGGAGAAACCACCCGCACCAGATCCATCGCCAGCCCTGCCGTACAAGTTCGCGTTTCGCTCGAAAGCCTGAATGGAAGGAGCAAGAGGTGCGTCCGCTATCGAGGGTAGCATCTGCATCACCATGCGGTGAACCTTGATTGTCGGCCAAAAGACGGGGACACGTGATGGAACAAGTCGGTGCAAAGGACCGTTCGAGTAGTCGGCGCCACCTGCCACACCGAATCCATTGGACGACGCGGCGAGAGCGCCCGAGGCGGAGATTCGAGGCTGTGGGTCTGCAAGCATCGCTAGAACGGTGCAGAACGGGAAGACGAGCATGAACAGCATCAAGTTGAGCAATCCGCTCGGGTGGAAGAACGAGACGGCAGTCGATGGCAGACCGAAAGCGATAAAGTACGACCACCTTTCCTCGCAGTAGCGCATCCTTCGGTCAAGCGACCAGCCTCGCGAGATCCAGGCCTGCTCGAAGCAGTAGTATCCATCCACCAGACTCATAAAGAGGAACGAGAGGATGCGACCCAGGTACGGAATGTGGCCCAGCAAGACATAGATGGCAGTATAGTTGGCGATGAGGATCATACGGTAGCTCTCCTGCACGAGACGACGTGATGTGCCTGGAGGGAGCGACGGGTTAGTCAGAGTCAATGTACGACCGTGGCCATGTCGAAGCTTGAAGGCAGCCTGAGCAATTTCGGAAGTCCACGAGGATGCGAGGAGGTAGCTTCCGCCGATGAATGGATACAGCCAAAAGACGTTTCCGAGGGAGCCAAACATCGCACTTGACTCGTTGTATGCGTCCCTGATCGGTACCTGGTGAAAAAGAACCTTGGGGAAGAAGGCCAACTCGAAGAAGAACACGAAGGCGGAGATGGTACCACTGAGCAATAGACCCTTGAGGACACCGTTTCGGATCTCCCTGGAGCTTGCAATGAGTCTGAGTGCTTCCGTCCATCGATTTGCGTCCCACCATCCTGCAGCGGCCCAGGTGAGGTGGCGCTGGACACTCTTGACCAACGGAAGGCGGGGGATGTTCTCTGCAGGACCTTTGGCGGACCAGGATGTTGGGCGCGCACTGTTGCCGAGCGGCCAAGGAAGACCAGTATCGTAAAGCTCCTCTATTCTTCCATTACTTCCACCTTCGATGTCGAGATCTATGTCGGATACCGAAAGCCCTCCCGGCTTGTGATAGAGAGGACTCGTCGAAGCTCGGCTGTTGGCCGGTACGCCAAGCATCCTTCCTTCTCCCTCGTAGGGTAGCGACTTTTATGCGCTGCTTCTATGGTGGCTGGGCGATGAGGGTGTCAGTGGTCACCTTGCGTGCATGACCTGGAATGAGTGTTGCGAGCACCTTGAGCGCTATCGGTATTATTCGTTGGTGTCGAAGAATTGAGAAGAATTGAGTTTGTGTCTGATGTTCTGCAACACCAACACTTCTGCTGGCACAACGCGGCGAAAGCCTCCACCTCATTTGCCGTGTCCCGTGCATTGCTCCTGCGTCTTTTTTTGGATCTCACGTATTACAGGATTCTTTGCAGCACTGATTGTGTATGTAACACTCTATTCCAATGGCATCCTATCCCGGCTAGCTCAGTCGGTAGAGCGTCAGACTCTTATCGCAAGGGTTTCCGAGATTTCTCGGAGATATCTGAATGTCGTGGGTTCGAGCCCCACGTTGGGAGGATACTTTTTTTGTATCTATTTTCCCCCTAATTTTTTCGGTCTGTTTGTTTCTTGTGCTGAACGATATTTGTTTCTGCTCGTCGTCGAAAGTTCAGCATCGGGATCGCAGCGACCAGAGAAGTCTGAGCACTCTGAAGGAATCAGAAACACAGGGCACCTCTTCATTCGGTCAAGCTCAGACATTCTTCGTTACCGATAGCGCAATGCTGACATGCATGGTTCAAGGTGAGCTGCCAGGACGCTCACAATAAGCAGAGCATCCAGGCTCGCACCCTGGGTTTATATCAACCTCTCGAGTGACCTTTCTCTCTGCTGCAGCGATAACTTCATCCAGTGATCTAGATAGATCGGGACTGGTCGGCTCGGAACGGAACGCTGAGAATGCATTGCAGCGACAAGCACTCGGCTCGTGATCGATGGCTCTGATGAATTTCGCCGAGGTGAATCTTGGCGCAAAGTCCTGTGACCTTGCCGACAACAATTTCCCAACAAGAACTTTCGGCGAAATCGAAGATGGGATCTTTTGAGACGATGTCCCGCTTCCAATAAGTTCCCATACCTCCTTTCTTGCAAGAACATACACCATAACCCACCTAGTCGATCTGAAAGAGTCTTCAGCACATGAATGGGATGTAGAGCAAGAGGACAAGCTACGGTCAGAATGCGTGTTGTACGCGCTCACTGCGTCTTGCTTGAAAAAATCTGCTTGAAAAAATCTGCATGCAGACACTCAAATCCAAAAAAATCTCCGCGGAAAGAGAGGTTGATTTTTCTCTCTTTTTCCCCATCGGCGATTTTTCGCAGTGAAAGAGGCAGACGAGGCAACACGACACTGGCGCTGCCCTGATCGGCAGGGCTTCGGTCCCTCTCCATCCCGACCTACATTTTGCATCCATTGCTTCCGATTCTCCCTCCTCTTCTACCTGAGCACCCGCAAGTTGTAATGCCCTGTGCGCAGATCTATCATATACCACAGTTGGCTCTTTAGCGATTCGTTCGGATGCTTTGTGCTTTGAACCAAGACGTCCTACCTGACAGAATCAAGAGTGTGTCAAGCTCGAAGCAAGACCGGACTCGCCGCCGTTTCGCCTTGATTTTTGACATTTGCCGCCGACTCCGACTTTCCAAATTTTTGGTGGGCCCTGTGTCCGAATGGAAATTGGTCATGCAAATTTCATGCAAACCACGTCACCATCAGATGGCCGAAAGTGCCGCAAATGACGACGGTGGACCCCATCTGCGTGCATGCTGTAATTTGAGCGACTTGAAGCATGTCCCCACACTTTGTCATGGCATCATGATCATCATGACGGGGGCCCTGTGACCCTGCTTGCCATTATGGATGCCCGAACGGCCAACTCTCCAAACCATCGGAATTCTCCGACACCGCTTGGGAGCGCAAAAGAGAACACGGTTAAACATCGGCAATCCCGCCCAGTCAAAGGCTAGAGCCAATGAGAAGACATCGTCACCCTATTTTCGCTTCCCGCAACAACAGGAAAAGACAGCGATCAATCAGCGTGTTGCAAAAAGGACGCTGCCTTCTAGACTGTGATTGGTGTGCTTGAGGCACATGGCACATGCAGGAAATTTTTCGAGCAAAGTCTCATGACCATGCTTGTCAGAGACCAGAGTCCTGTGGCATGTCCAGACGTCTATCTGACTTTGAAATACTCTGGCCTATTGTCCTGCGTCACAGGCCTCTGCTGGTCGAAAAACAGAACTTCGGAAAGTGCGAACTGCGCTCCATCACGCTGCGATTTCATTAGGTGGGACCGTGATCGCCCACCGCGCTATCCCGAACCTCATTTCGTCTCAGCCAATGTTTTCCGTTTCTTCGTCCACACCGATCCACCGTACCCACACAAATGAGATAACGACTCGCTAGGCCATTGGCTGGCCTCGAAGCTGATAGTCCCGAAGCTTAAAACTCTATATCAGTCTTTGCAGCGCTTCCGCCCGAATTGGGCTCTCTCCCTCAATCGGTCTCGGCGCGAACACCGACCAGAGCCTCTTGGTTGACGATTTATACTTATTAGAGCGGAATTTGGAAAAAAAGACAATTTTGGCGGAAAACGACGAGCGTCGACGTGCATGCCGGGAAATTTTTTTGGCACGGGTCGTAGCCGACACTCGGGAAATTTTGGGCCTGTGTTTGGCGTGTCTCCAGTGGAAGGGGTCGGTCAAAAGTTTCCGTAAGCGGTGCCGTCCCTTCTGCTACAAAGACGTTCGGTTCTGGCGGCCACCGACGGTAATGCACCAGCGGCTTGACTGCCCCTGTGACCGGACAGCTCTCTCTGCTCCGAGACTGATACGACGAAAGCCTATTGAATGCGAACCATTGTCAACTGTCGAAATGCAATGCACGGCACGGGTTGGCGGGCGCAAACAGCATGGCCATATCCATACGTGTCCGAAACAAAAGCATCTGTGCCTTCCCGCTCTGTGACTGGATGAGCAGAAAGGTGGGGCCAAAGTTGCGCGAGATAAGGCAAATGAGCGCAGATCGCACGGCCCCTGGCGCACAACAGCTCGGCTTTAGTCACACTTTTTTCGATACGGGCTTTGATCTCTCACAACTCGCGGAGGTGGAGTCCTGTCATTGGCTCGCCCTCCTTCGTCATCTGCATCTTTTTCGCTTTGTTCTCCCTCGTTCCCTCCAATCCTCAACTGAAGCTCGTGGCCTCGCCCTCTTTCCTTATTTACCAACCACACCTTTCCCATCCCTTCGTTTGGGCCCCCGCATCATCAGGGTCCACCGTCGCCACAGTCCACCCGGCAGCAAGACTTGCCGTACCATATACCCTACGCGGACTCTGCACTGTGTACTCATATCCAACAAGATGGCTTCCACTGGCCACCACTCCCCCGTGGGCGACCGCTCGAGCGGGACGGTCTCCCCTACTCACACAGCCGATCTCGAAAAGAGCAAGGTCAACGATCAAATTGAGCCCAGCAACGATGATGGCGCAGCCAAGAACACACCCCCGCAGCAGACCATGTTTGGAGAGAAGAAGGAGCAGTACCGCAGCGAAGAGGACTATATGTATGAAGCACAGAAGCGTTCTGAAGGCGACCACAAGTTCCACCGTCTCGGCTGGCAGAAGCTGACGGTCTGCTTGATCGTCGAGGCTATTGCTCTTGGTGCGCTTTCGATTCCGTCCGCGTTTGCTACGCTCGGCATGGTAGCCGGTGTCATTGTCTGCGTTGGCATTGGTATCATCGCTATCTACACAAGTTACATCGTTGGTCAGGTCAAGATCAAGTTCCCACAGGTCTCGCACTACGCCGATGCAGGTCAGCTCATGATGGGTCGATTCGGCTACGAGCTCATTGGCGCCATGTTTGCACTGCAGCTGACGCTGCTCGTTGGCTCCCACTGTCTTACGGGTACTATTGCCTTCCTGAACTTAAGCAACAACGCCATTTGCTCGCTCGTGTTCGGCATCATCTCGGCCATCATCCTCTTCATCGTTGCCGTACCGCCTTCCTTCTCGGAAGTTGCGATTCTTGGCTACATCGACTTCTTCTCCATCATTGTGGCCATCGGCGTCACCATTATCGGCACCGGTGTCATCGCCGGCAAGTCGGCAGGTGGCACTGCTAGCGTCAACTGGTCCGCATGGCCCAAGGAGGGCACTACTTTCGCTGATGCTTGGGTCGCCCTGACCAACATCGTCTTTGCCTACTCGTTCGCCGTCTGCCAGTTTTCCTTCATGGACGAGATGCACACCCCCACGGACTACGTCAAGAGTATCTGGGCGCTCGGTATCATCGAGATCTTCATCTACACGCTCACTGGTGCGCTCATCTATGCATTTGTTGGAGTTGATGTCCAGTCGCCCGCCCTGCTCTCGGCAGGCACTACGCTGTCCAAGGTCGCATTCGGTATTGCTCTGCCGGTCATCTTCATTTCCGGCTCGATCAACACCACTGTTGTTGCCCGCTACATCCACGGGCGTATCTTCAAGAACTCGGTGGTCCGATACGTCAACACTCCCATGGGGTGGGCTACATGGCTCGGTCTTGTTGCGCTGATCACCATCATCGCCTGGGTTGTTGCCGAGGCTATTCCATTCTTCTCAGACCTGCTCGGTATCATGTCGGCGCTGTTCATTTCGGGCTTCACGTTCTACTTCCCTGCGCTCATGTGGTTCCTGCTGATCAAGGAGGGCAAGTGGAACGCCACTCGCTGGAACACCATTCTCAGCATTGTCAACGGCGCCGTCTTCCTGCTCGGCATGCTCGTGCTCGGTTGCGGTACCTACGCTTCGGTCAACGACATCATCGACCAGTACCACAACGGCAAAGTGCGAGGCTCGTTCACTTGCGAGCCCATCGGATAGAGCATTCCTTTATGAAAGAAGAAAAACGTCGTTGGAAGCAAGCTGAAGAAAGTCTCTCACAACTCTGGTCCCTCTCGTATACACATTGTATTTTGTACCCGCATCCCTCTCATCCTTCACACATGCTCAGATAGACTCCGAGCGAGCTCGGTCGAGATAGAAAGAAGTAAAGTGTAATGCAAGGATCTTCTCGTTCTGTTCTTCCGCAGCGTGTTGAGTGCGATGGCATGACTTTCGGTCGAAGAAGTTTGACAACCGGCGGAGCTTGAGACCCCGATTGGAATGATGAGCGGTGAAAAAAGATCGGGACCTCCACTTTTGTTCTGATTTGGAGTTTGACTCTGCTGCTGCAAATCTCAAGAAAAAGTAGCCGAAGGATAGGCTCGTGTCTTGGTCAGCAGCACATGCGAGTCTTGTTCAATCTGCCTCTTCGACCCTGATTCTAGCAGACCACCATCACGAGACTCAAGCACTTCGTATCACCATCGAGGTCACAAGCATCCCCTTTTAGCCACGGAACGAACCCAAATCTATCCACGAAGTCTCTAAAACCGTTTCAGAATCCATCACGACCATGTCGGGGACACCGAACGCACAGCTCGGTGCGGAGCAGCAGCAACCGGGCGATCCATCGTCTGCCGGTTTCTCTCCCGCACACTTTGGCGATGACGGTGTGTCAAGATCGGAAATCCCCGAATCGCCCAAGGACAAGTTCTTCCGCAAGATGAAGCAACAACCGCTCGTACCCATCGGTAAGTTCACCCGAACCCATCTCACATTTCTCCCCAACGATCTGCTGTTGACAATGCCCTCATCCTACTTTCTTCTTCGTTAGGTTCATTGTTGACGTGCGGGGCGCTGATTGTGGCGTCGAATCACCTGCGTACTGGCAACCGCGATCAATTCAACCGCGCACTCCGCTGGCGTGTCGCGTTCCAAAGCCTTACCGTCGTCACTGCGCTCGCGGGCTCGTTCTACTACGGCCAGAAAGCGGCCGAGGGGGTCACCGCCCCCGCAGTGCCACAGGCGGACGCCCCGCTGCAGCAGGGCGCGGTAACGACGGTCCCAGGGAGAGCGCCGACGCACTGGCAACAGACGCGGGCGGACGAATGCGCAAGCAAGAGCAGGAACGAGTTCGAAGGAAGAGTAGGTCAGGCACTCGACAGAGAGCTCAATGATGATAAGAGGCTAGAAGAGGCGCTGCTGGGGAAGGAGGAGAGTCTGGAACAGTTGGAAAAGAAGGTCAAGCAAAGACCAGTAGTTGGGCAGGACAGCAGGCGGTAGGTGTGAGGCCCGTCGGAAAGGAGGGCAGAATCAAAGCGTTCAGCGGGAGACCCGAAATCTAAAGTTCGACCCAGCATCGTCGAGCATGCAATGCGTCTACGTCACCATTCTACCCAGCGGCGTGAGAACCTCAAATTGTGGCCAAGGCAAGAATCAAAGTTCGAAAGCATTGCCGACTATCAGACTCAAGCTCAGAGTGTCAGACGCAGGCTTGGGGAGGCAACTCACAAACGCAATCCCTCTGAGCAAAAGGCTTGGATATCAGCAAAGGCTTTAGTGAGCATAGATATGCATTGCGACTCTAAGGCAAGACTACACGATGCAAGAAGCGGTCAAAGTTGTCCATAACCGACTGAGCCGCGCGTGTGATCGTTGTCGAATTGGTCTGCGTCTCTGAGCCGCGCCTCTGCGGCGATTCCGACTCGTCGCTCTCGTCGATCTGCTCGAAAGAGAATGGCTCTTTGGCGAACTTGCCGCTCGGCAGACTCGCCACGCAATCCCTGATATCGCTGAGCGACTCCTGGATCGCCTCGCCCACCGCCGCTGCAGCGGAGGGGAGCGAGCGGAGGACGAGCTGGTCGAGATCTTCAAGCAAGTCGAGTGTGTCGAGCGCAATGTGCAGCGGTTGGTCGGGGCGCAATGGGCCGTGTGCGTCGGTCGAGATGAGGTGGTGCTGCAGACAGGCTGTCCAGAGTTTCGCACGCAGTGTCTGGCGAGCAAGATCGACGAGAATCGGGTCCTCAGCGTCTGCTTGTGCATCGCCTGTTGACATGTCGAGCGAGACGAGCGAGTCGTGCACGTGAACCGCAAAGTCCCGCGTCAACTTGCGACACGAACGGGATGCACATCGGCCGGTCCAGCATGGAATCACATCGCGGAAGCGGAAGAGCAAGTCGTCTCGTACTCGGCCAAAGCCGAGCTTTGCAAGGAACTCCATCTGATCCGCTTTAGCCTCGTCCTGTTTTAACCTCTTCGAAGGCAAAGGTTCAGAAGAGTCGCTGTCCGACTTGATTCGTTTCCGTTTCTCCTTTCCGCTCGTGTCGCCATGCGCAACCTCCATCTGACACACGTAGCCAGGCTTCTGCTCGGCCCACCACCTCTCGACGCGGACCAAGAGCAGCCATACCTTAACTTCCTCTGACTCATCCGTCGATGTTGCTGCCGCTCCAACCTGATCGAGACCTAGGATCTTGGCAAGCGTGATCGCCTCGCAGAAGCGGAAGAAGCTCGCATCTCTCCACTCGGTGAACGTCGGAGCCCCGCCTTGGTGCGACGCATCCTCGAGATTGTACAGCGCAATAGAGAGGAAGAAACTCGTGAGAATCGTCTCCAGCGAGGGGGTCTGGCCGAAACAGATGCCCCCTCCTCGGGCCGAAAGCCGTAATGAGAGGATTTTCTCGATCAGCCGTGTGGCTTCGAGTCGCAGCTCACCACTTTCTTGCGCCTTGCAGCGGCGGTCTTGCGGTAGGCTCGGCATGACGAAAGGACGGTCGAGTTCGGCTGCAATCCCCGTCTCGACCTTTTTGTTCGATGGCTTTGGGTATGGCAAGGTGAGGTTCAACAGTCCCAACAACGAGATCGACAGTGCCAATTCGGCAAATGTGGGATCCTGGTCGTGCGACTTTCGACCAAGCTTCGGGTAGATATAGGCTCGTGGTACAATGCCGAGACATAATCGGTCGTAGAGGTTCTCGTAGAAGAGCGCGGTTCGCTTGGTCAACGTCATGGTATTGAGTGGGTCCTCCTCGACCGTTCCACCTGTTTGTGACTTGTGCTCGACGAGCGCAGATGGGATCTTTGCTTTGACGCGAACTTCACCTCCCTTGTGCGGGAACGGCGGCGTGAAAGTCGAAAAGCTGTTCCTCCTGCTGCCATCTGGCTCGATAAGCCCCAAACTGCCCAAGATGTGTCCTGCCCAAATCTTCTGCTTAGCCGCATGATGAGACTGCAGCGTATGCCCCAGCGCTCCAAGCTGGCTCGATCCAGGCGTATTGCGCTGTTGCGGATCCCAATCGACTTCTTCCGCCAGTATACCGAGCAAGTCAAGCCCGGGGGTATTGGCTGTGCTGACACCTGCCATTGGACCAGTGTTATCGGCGATCGACGTCGAGACCGAGGAGAAAGAGGATTTGGACGAGGAAGAGGTAGAGGGCGTCGCGCTCGGGTTGAGCAGGTCGGTGAGGCCGGTGATGGGCAGCATCGAGGGCGGGAGGTTGGATGACGAGATGGAGAGAAGCTCAGAGTAGGCCGAATGAGTTGACGAGACGGGCGCTTGCGAGTCGAGAAGCGTTTGGAAGGACGAGGCAAAGGAGAAGAGGGTTGGAGGATTCGGCGAGAAGCGTGACGACCGACGGTCGATGTTGAGCGAGGCTTTTGAAGGCCGTTGCTCTTGTTGAACAGGCTCTTGAAATGAAGACGGAGATCTGCGTAAGCTCTTGGGCGACTTCTGTCGATGCAGAGTTGATGCACTGAGTTCCGAAGCGTGGAAGAAAGGGAACGGGGGAAGTGTCGACGTCGATGCGCTTGTGGTTGCGCGTCGCAGGGGCTTGTGCTGGTGAGCAGCTGATACTGATGCTGTCAAGGCGGACGCGGTAGGTGATGACGATCGAGATGACCTCGAGATAGATGTAGATTTCGACGTAGTTGGTCTTGCAAAATCTTGTGAGGCACTTGCTTCTCTGCCACGCCTGCTGGAGCTTAGCTGCGAGGAAGAGGCTTGAGATGCTCGAAAGGCGGTTGCTGTGGTTGCCGCGGCCATTACAATGTCGTCACCAGTTGCAATAGTGACGAGATAACGGCTGACGTCCGCAGTCGGATGAGATGGTGGGCTGACGACAGAATGATGGTGCACGAATGAGCACCGTTGAGTCAAAAGGTAAAGTGAACCCGATAGTCAAAATGAAGGGAACAAGAGACAAGGCAACGGTGTGCGGGGACGTAAGGAAGGGTGGATACAAAGCGTTGGCGGGATAAGGTTGGCCGTGTTTCTTTTGCTGCAAGGGCCGAGTTTGCTGGAGAATTGATATGAAGTTCGAAATGTAAGGATCAGCGTATCTGCTACGAGCGGCCACGGTTTGAATGAGATGGAAGTGGCTACTGGATGAAAGATGAAGGTGTGGTCAGGAAAGCAATCTCGACATAAGGGCGATCTTGGAGTCCAGGCCAAGACAGAAGGAGCGGACCGAGAGGGGACATCGAGACGGAACAAGATGATCAACCGATGCAAACTCTTGCGGAGTAGGGGCTGTTCGGTGGCCGGGACGCTGTTGCCGGAAATGTCCAGCAGCCCGCTGGAGCAAAGTCAAAGGTGTGGAGACCTATGGCCGTCTACATTGCCGTTCTCCAGATCGAAATGGTTACGACAGCCGGTCTTGGTCTCCCCGCTTCTATCCCAGCACCGAGATAGGACCGGTCGACCTCCTGGCCGAATTCGCCGAAAACACCACGGCTACTTTTTTTATTTTATTTTGAGCCGCCTTGCTGAACCCTCACAGCTGTAAGACCACTTTCACTGCAACATTCACCCAAGCCTTTTGCGATGCTTGCACTACTTTTCAAGGGAGGGTACGCTGCACATGACGTGGCGTAGCGTGGCCTCGAGGGGGTCGGTCGTTGAAGATAGGCACAATCAGTCAGTCATTTGCCGGTGAACCGAGTGAAGAAGACCGAGCTAGAGACAAGCAAGGGGGGCCCAAGCGACTCAGCAGAAGCGGTCACGCCGCGGAGAGGAGCGTTTGAGTGGGGGGAAGCGAGCCAAGTCAGCGACGTCGCTCAGGCACCACCAACACGGAGCAGTCTTGGAGGACGTTGACCGTGGTTTCGCACTCCGCCCGAAAATGCCATCGAGCTGTCTCGACCAGCAAAGCAAAAGGCGAGACACAACGTCGACATGTCGTGACCGTCACCGGCCATTTCAAACGCTCACATGTGTACGGATATACCAATCTTGTTCAGCATTCACCGTGATTACACAATGAGTAGGTTGGTGATGGATACGAAATCACGGCTAGGATAAGAAACGACTTGGCGCGTTGTTCGTATCTTCATTTTGCCGCTCCTCCGGCCAGGATCCGACCTTGATTTCCGACAAGGTCGCGGTCCGCGACCCGCTCCTCGGCCAATTCTTCGACAAGTGTCTATTATCACCCTCTGAACAAAAGCAGAGATCACCGGTAGTTGCTTCACCCTCTTCTTTAGCTCTCTTTATCATACTTTACTCGCACTGTACGGATCGCGCTCGTAGCAGCGCTGAATTTTGCCGAAGATCGTCCTCACAACAAGAGATTCCCGCGGTTGGCAATCTCGTGGCTTTCGTCGGCGCCCTTGAGATTGTCCTGCCGATCAAAGTCGCCGGATGAAAGTTGCAACAGATTGCAACGTGTGTGAGCCGAAAATAGCATCGGTCCCAACCATCCGCTGATTGATCGTTCTCTCGCTCTACCACCGACTTTTCTTCGATGGCAGGCACCACGAACGTCCGAGCTATACCACTGCGAAGATCAGCCAAGAGCAGTGATTGTTGCTGTTAGTACCTGCTCATTGCGATTCTTGACTTGAATGTTATTGTGACTGTCGTCCGGAGCTGGCGGTCCGCCTTGCCAAACTTCTCGAAGACCTTCGGACTGTAGTAGTTACTATTGTTGGTGCCGGTCAGTAACGTTAGCACTTGCGGATTCTGGGGCCCAGCGTACAGCAATCTCTGTCTCCCATCAATCAGCGATCATCAGCGACGGGCGCTGGCCGAAGGAGCCTAATCGCTTGAAGATTGGCGGTGACTGATAGTTGATGCTGTTAGTGCCAGTCCGTTGCATCTTCGCAACATCGGACCCTGTCGCAACAATTTCGAGCCCGGCAATCTCTCTTTCTCCGTCACCAGCGACGTTCACCGGTCGGCGCATTCGTTACCACCACCGAGCTTTGCACGATCCAAGCAAAATACATCGACACATGCACACTACACTGTGCCGAACGCCAAGTCTCAACTGCTCAGGGTCGACGCTAAGTTACTAAATGCCCTTACATAGCCGTCAGAGTTGATAACTCTGTACATAGCCGACTGAGTCAGTGTAACAAACACCCTTTCACATTCATGTTCGTCGATCGGGGCAACTCTGATAAGCATGTGGTATTCGTCTAGGGCTTTTTGCTATTGCTGCTGCGCTACACCTAGCCGTCTTCTCGAGCCAGAGGATTGAAGGACGAGCACGGGCTGCGTTCGGCTTTTGTAGGCACTCGGACAACAAGGACCAGAAAAAGACTCCTGTCGGAAGATTTCTATTCCTCCGTCCTTGCTGAGTGGATCATCGCCTGAGTGTGAATCCGGGAAAAGGGAAGATCTTCTCTCCCAAGAGCCTCGGTGTACAGAGCGGCGAGAACGGCGGAATGACTTGCACCAACGCCATCACCGGCTTTCTGTATGATGGCGTCGGCCTTCACCGGCAAACTGCAATTTTCCGTCTGGCCCCCACGGCGGAATGCAACACCAAATTTCAAATTGCGAGTTCTTCCGAGCTCCCGGAGAGGCTTTGTCTTACCTTCAAGATCCTACAACGACCTAGCAGGCTCCGTCGCAAGCCGTCTTCAGCGTCTACTGCGAGAGACCGGCCGGTGATTTCTTGCCGTAGGATGTGCAATGCAGGTGCTAGTTCGTGACAGCGTGCCGTTTTCATTCGGTCTCACTTCGGTCGATTTCGGTCGTTCCAAGCGTAAACCAGCGAGAATCGTGGAGGATACGAGACCCTTGTTCGGACGGAGGTGATTCCGGTCCGACTCTATGTCCGTCACATGTTGCAGAGATGAGCTCAAAGCACCTCCTACGAGCTTTCTTGCGTACAAGGTTTCAGACTCGAGCGGATTTATTCAGCCTAGATACAACTACAAATGGAGCCAGTTCGGACAGAACACCTTGCATTGCGAACAAGACCCTTTGTCTAGCAGCTCTTTACCAGTGATACAGGAAGTAGATATTCTTGTTATCCGTCATGTCAAGTTCACCGTTGATCTTGTTCTTGAGCAGCCTCTCTTCCTCGTTGACCCCCATCTCGGCAAGCACCTTGCGTCGCCTCTTGTTCTCTGCAACCATGTACAGCAACCAACTAGCACAGAGGAGGAAGACGACGCCGAACATGCAAGCGACCACGATGAGACCACGTGTGTAGCGCGGCGCGTCCGAGGCACGGAACACCTGAGGCCCGATCATGTTGCCGAGACAGTAGCACATGAATGTGAGCGAAGCGACTACGGTCTTCTTGGTCCTGCCGGCGATGAGACTGGGCATGAGGGCCCACATGAGGAACATCTGGAGCATGTACATGACGCTCATCATGTACACACCGTATTTGGGCCATCTGTACTTCTTGTCGCTCGGAAGCGTGCCTGCCGTCAAGACCGCGACGAAGGCCGGGATGATGGTGAGGCACAAGAAGTAGAATCGCGTGCTCGGATATTTGCGGATGACCAACATGGCGAAGATGATCCAGACCCATGCCAGACCGAAAGAAGGCAGGATGTACAGGACGGTTTCGAGCGAGGTGAACCCGAAGCTCTGGTAGACCAGTGCCTGGAACGTCGTGATACCGCCGTTGGGGATGTTGGCCGCGATACTGATCAGCATGAAGAAGTACGTGTTTGGGTCGGTGAAGGCGTCCTTGACCTGGTCCCACTTCCACGAGTCGCTTGCTCCCGAGCCTGTCGCGTTGTCGATGATTCGGGCGTGCGCCATCTTGCGCTCATCTTCCGAGAGCCACCATGCGTTCTTGGGCATGCGCAACAAGATGGCCGAGAGGGTTCCAATCACCACCGTGAGTCCACCGAGGAAAAAGTTGATGACTCTCCAGCCCGAGATGATCCTATCGTCGTGCGCACGCTTGGCGATAAAGTAGATGGCGACCGAGCTCCACAAACTGAACCCTGTGTTCATGGAAAAGTACAGCAACTGTCTCGAGTTCTGTTCCTTGCGCTTGTACCAGCTCGCCACGATCAGCGCAAACGCCGGCGTCACCACACCCTCCAACGCTCCCAAGATGAACCTCACCGCCATGAGCTGCGCAAAGTTGTTGCAGAATCCCAGCGTCACTAACACAATCCCCCACACGATGACCGATGCCGACACCACGTACGCTGCATCCAGCCTCTGCATGAGGTAGTTCATCACGGGCTGGAAGATAAAGTAGCCGAGGTAGTAGATGGTCGTTAGCCATGAATATTCTTGCCCTTTCAGGTGCGTGTCGGTCTTGAGGTTGAACAGCACACCGCTGGAGAGCGACACTTTGTCGCAGTATTGAAGGCCGTAGATGGCGAGGAGACACGGTAGGGTGTGGAGATCGATCTTGCGAAGGATCTTGCGTCCCTCTTCTTCGGTGATGTGGTTCTCGGTCTCGATCACCTCTTCGATCTTGGCGAGGGTGGTGGTGTTGACTGGTTCCGAGAGTTCAGTCAAGGCGAAACTCTGGAGGTTCTTCTCGCTGGGAGACTTGACGCTCTCCTCGCCATGGTTGAGCGATGACACCGACTCGAGTTTGACCATGATGCTAGTCTATGAGCGTGACGAAGTAGATTCGGTTTAGGAAGAGTCGACTGCGTACACAAGGTGAACAGAGGTGAGATGAGGACGGAAATACAGGGTGACAGTTGGCACCGGAGTGAAAAGCACAGGTGGCGGGCGGACAGCATGACATTCATCTCAGAGTGTTGGGTACTTATGTTCTCGCCGAGCTTCAGGGCATGCTACTGCTATCTGCAGGGCCACTTACCCCGCACTCTCAAGAGCCAATCAGGGCGAGCAACGGCGTCGCATGCGAGGGGAACAGGCACTATCAGGGCAACTCTCGGATAAGGGTTGGGGTCAAAGGAGCACGAGGCGAAAACGCTGTCAGACCTGTCAAGAACTTCGCGCTTGCCCATCCACTGCACCTAGTAGAGCGATCTTCTCTCCGTGCTTGCATGATCGCAGTGTATCCCACGAATCTGAGTGGTACTGGTAGGCATCGTCTGTGATTACCATTCTTGGCAGTAGCTGTGGCGATTCGGCAAAACCGAGCGCCAGCGTTGGCATGCATCTAGATGCAAGCTGCACATGACGTGTGGATTGACAAGATACGGCGTCTTCTTGAGCTAGCAGCAGCAGACAGGGAGAGATCCGAGGTGGCGCGCGTTTTAGCAGCGCCTTCCAACATGGCAAACACGGCATTCGAATGACAACCGACTTTTGTGGGGCGCGTGTGTGGCGCGTGGGCATGCTGGATTACCGGCTTTTGGTAACGTTAGCGTTTATATTCCTGCCCCCGGAAAAAGACTCTTCCGACGGACGGGCGACTTCCCGCAGGCTCGCCACCTCCCCACTCAGCGGATCGTGTTGCCGTGGTGATTGTCTTGAGCTCGTCGAGAGTAATGATCTCTTTCTGATCAATCAGGCATCTCTGCGTAAAAGGAGGCAAAGGCCTGTGAGCGGATAAGAGATACGAGTTCAAGCGGGACTTCGGATCGAGTCTTTTCCGCGATTTCGTGGCTATCGCGGCAAACGCTCCGGCTAATCCAACCGCCAGCCGGAGGATATGGAAGCCAACGTAGAGACGCCGCGACAAACGTCGGCATTCATCGTGACCGTCAAATGACTAGACTTGTCCTTATCCAGATGCGTGGTCATGAGATGTGCATCTAACAGGTCCACTCACTGTTTCGCTCGACGATATCTTGGGCAAACCCGTGCCTGAAGCTGGCGCTTGTAGGAGCTCAACTCTCTCGCATGTCACAAATATCATTATGCAAGATGTACTTCGTAATCATCTTCTCAACGGTCATGGATTCCCACTGCAAGGACCTACAGATCCTTATCGATAGGTACGCCCTCACTCTCCCTGCTTGCCCAACCCATCCAGCTCTCGTCGTAGATGCTGCTCTGAACGCCAATCTCCTGCAGCGCCAGCCAGATCACCGTTGCAGTCATGCCCGAGCCACAAGTGTTGGTCGCTGCCAACTCTCCACCACTGGAAGCCTGCCTCAGCTTCTCCAGTGCCTCGGTCCCGCCGACGGCGTCGCTGAGCGTCCTCCACAACTCGATCTGATCCTTGAGCACCGTATAACTCTTCCCTTCTATGCCAGTTTCGGTCTTGAGCAGCGTAGGGAAGGCGAGCGACAGACTGTGTGGGATGTGACCGGACGAGAGACCAGGGCGGGGTTCGGGATCGATGCCGTCGAAGCGACCCTTGGGGCGTGCATCGAAGACGATCTGGCCGCGTGCGCCCATCTTGGCGTTAGCTACCATCTCGTCGAACGAGCGGATGATTCCGTCCTGCAGCGTGGGCTCAGGATATGAGGTCTTGGAAGCAGCGATGGGCTCGCCTGATTCAGTGGGAAAGCCATTGCTGATCCAACCGGCAGACCGCCATTGAGGACCGAAACATTCGAGTGACCGAAAGCTTTGAACGTAAATGCAGTTCGGGGAGCGGAGAACACTCCGTGGGTATCGTACACTACGACGTGCGTATCAGGCTGGATGCCATGCTCCGACGCTGCCTCGGCGAATGTCGCTGGAGAAGGCATCATGTGAGGAAGGTTTCTAACGCTCTCGCCTGTGGTTGCAACCATGTCGACGTTCCAGAATCGAGCTTTTGGCAGACGAGGACCTGCCTTGAACTCTTCCAAAGCATTGCGTGGCGGGTTCGCGTTGGGCATGAACCATGTCGCATCCAATATGCGAAGCTTGTTGCTGTCGCTTTTGTTGGCCTTCACCAGCGAGGCGAGTGCCTTAGGTGCGATGACGAGAGGCACCGTGGCCGGTCGGACAGTGGTGCTCATGGTTCGGAAAGTGACGCTGCCGACTCGAGAGACTGCGCTTCGTGCCTTGAGACTTGCTGATAAAGCTGCCAGCATGGTTCTTCAAGGTATGTCTGCAAGTTAGAGTAGCGTGATGACAGTTTGATGCAACATGCAGGGTCACCGACGATTGCATTACAGTTGATGGTCTAAGCGTTCTCAGGTGGAGGCAAATCTTGGGTCTTCCAATCGCACGAATAAGATGCACGACCAAATTTTGAGTTAATTCGATTGTTACGACCCGTCTTCGAACAACCTGGAGCCGAAAGCTCGGGGTCGCTGATAACCCGATGTCAGGTAAGATCACATACGAAAGAGAAGGTCAGCCGAGATCGCCCAGGTTATGGTTCAGTACGATTTCGTACCGAGCGCGAATCAATTCAGGCACAGCCGGTGCAGATCACGATGTCATGCGAGAAGTGTGAGGAGAGTCGTGTGATCATGCGTCGACGGTTGGTGTGGGGTAGCTGTCGCAGATGGTTACATTTATCCTGGCGAAGCCGTCCCCGCGGGGGCGCTGATCGGGGCTGCAAAGTACTCACCCCGCGGGCAGCTCATGCTCGAACAAGCGTGTCTATGGAAGGAAGAACTGACTCGAGCAGTACCGGTACTGTCACTGATGAACGGTCTCCGTTTGGCTCATGCAGGGACTGCGACAGGTACGCTCACAGTGCAGACATGAAGTATAAGTCCTTGTGACTTGGGCAGCTGATGTCACGGTCATGCTGGTGGAACGGTCCCCGCGGGGGCGCTTAGCCCTGGCTCGGTGCAACGCACCCCGCGGGGAACGCAGGGGCAGCATGAGCATATTGAAGGCATGAAAATAGTTCGTGCAGATCGGATGGGCTAGATGCAGAATAAACTGGCTCATGAGCTCTGAACACCAGGTTGTGGACTTGATCCAAAGCGATATGTGTGTTTGCAAAGGTAAAGAACACCATGCTGACTTAGCAGGGCGATAGACAAGGGGGAGGCGGAGTGAGAATCTCGCTCAAGAGAAGTTCTCCCGAAATGTCAACTTTGAGCAAAGGATTGCTTTGGCGAGACCCGTGGCGGACCGTTTCATAAAAATTGACCGAGATCCAACGGCGGTGAGGCAGCATGAGTTCAAGGGGCATAGAAGCACCTCGGGGCATGACGGATGCCAAGAACATCGGATAGACGTGGGGAAGGATGATTCGCAGGGCAAGCCATGCATCCTTGGGCGCTACGACCAATTTACCCCCGCGGGGACAGCTCTGTCTGCACACAAAATTCAGGCACCGACGCAGCCATTTAGGCTACGCACCTTGCCGGTATCTGGGATTCTTTTTAACCGAGAAAATGGGGCCACCGGTTCAATCGAACGTTGCTCCATTGACTCATTTCGTTCATGGATTCATTCGACAACATGTGCATGTGTAGCAGGCTTGCTGCATGGCAGCTTCATTGACAGTCCGTGATACCCCTGACCAACCTAACGCTGGAGGTAGCACGTTAGCCACGGGGTTAAGCAAGAGCCTCAAGCGTTGGTGTGGATGAGACAAGTCGACCTCGGTTGCACCTTGTGCTAGAGTGACACCAAAAAAAATTCGCGCTAAAACTGTGCGAATCAAAAAGTGATGGGTTGACAGGTGAATCACAAGTTTATTTTTTCCCCAATTCCACTGCTGCAGCGGAGCAATTCCAAAGAAATTGGCGCACAAACCCATAACGCCTCGCCTATCAGCTGCAGCTCATTCGAGGGACCAAAAAGAAAAAAAAATTAAATTAAATGTAAACCAATCATGCTTGCTCTCGCAGTCACTTCGTGAACCCGTTCTCTCCGTGATCCAATCAATAGCTGCTGCAATACGGTCCGCTCTTGCTTGTGTGCACCTGCCTGCCGCCTTTGCCGCTGGTCGCATACTGTACAACGAATCCTACCGAGTATGGAGCCCCCGCCAAATCCGCTGGAGTGCTGTTCCTTGCGTGAGCTGCTGCAGCGACCTAGCAGCCTTGGCACCGGTCCTGATTCCGTTGACCATGAAATCGGATTTCGCCGCTGATGAAGCCTCCGTCTCACTTCATCTTCCCCCACCACGATCCAAACATTCCATCTCATCTCCGCAGGCAGATTGTTGCCGAGTGTGGGGCCATCACGAGTATCGTCGCTCAGCTTCATCTTGTCCCACTCCACGTTGTGGCCGCTCCTTTGCAATCCCCCCCAGTCGCATGAGCTACAGCTTCCCCCGCAATTTGGGTTTCGTATCGTAGCTTCTTGCCTCCAACTTCGAGCTTCTATCGCACGTCGTAAGGGACCTGAATCTTGCCTTCCGAACTCGGCTACTGCGCTAATCGCAGAAGCTTGTCACTTGTCCGCATCTCGCAGTAGATCAGTGTACCTACACGCTCCTCTCTGCATACCCCAGATCTCCTCGTCCTCCTTGCCTAAAGGGTACAAGTAGGCCTCGGCTTCCTCGCTCACCCTGACCTCTTCCCCATCTTTCCTCTCCTCCACATTATTCTCACCACACGCAGTCACTAGCGGTCCTCCATACAATCCTACTTCAAACTCAACCTTGACGCAGGCCATCCCTGGCATCCTCGCCACTAGCCGCCACTCATCCCTATCCTACTCCTCCTCATCACCACCAATAATGGCTCGCTCCAACACGGATGGGTCTCTTACCCCATCCAAGCAAGAGGACAATGTCGTGATTGACGCTCGCCACCAGGTCTCTACAACCGACAAATCGTCCAGAATTCGCTACGGTCCCGGCGCCATCGCTGATGACCTTCGCGACCACTGGCGTGTCTATATCCTCGGCATCTGTGCCTCTTTTGGAGGTCTACTTTTCGGCTGGGATACTGGACTCATCGGTGGAGTTCTGAACATGCCAGCCTTCCAAAAGGACTTTGGACTTGAGAACAACCCTAGCAAGCTCGCCAAGCTCAAAGGAAACATCGTTTCCGTGCTGCAGGCCGGTTGTTTCTTCGGCGCGGCTGCCAGTTTTTATTTGCCACACCGCTTTGGTCGTAAAAAGGCCATGCTCATTTCCGCAGCTGTCTTCTTGATCGGTTCTGTCATTCAGACCGTATGCCGCCTACATGGTCAGAGCCCAACGTCGGCCCTGAACCAACTCTACGTCGGCCGCGTCATCGGTGGTTTCGGTGTAGGTCTCGCGTCGTCGGTGGTGCCGACATATTTGTCGGAGTGCGCCCCGCGCGCTATCCGAGGTCGCCTCGCGGGCATGTATCAGCTTCTCATCGTCACCGGTATCTGTCTGGCTTACTTTGTCAACTACGGCATGGTTCAGAATTACCCAGACCAGAAGTCCAGCGCTATGTGGCAAGTTACTTTTGCGCTCCAGTGTCTTCCAGGTGCACTATTTGTCGCCACGCTCCTCTTCCAACCCGAGTCGCCCCGTTGGCTCGTCGAGCAGCAGAGAAGTGCGGAGGCTCAACAGTCTCTTGCGCGCATTAATCGAAAGGATCTGAATGACCCGGCTGTTGTGGGCATTCTCGCAGAAATCGAAGAGGATCTCAAAGGGAAGGCCGGGCTCACTATCTCTCAGCAACTTAAGATGGCCTTCTCCGACAAGGTCACGACCTACCGAGTTCTTATCGGTGGTATCCTCATGTTCGCACAGGTAAGTTAATTTCATATCCGGTGGGGGTCCGAGCGGCTGCCCAAGAAGGCGGCCCCACCGACGTGTACCGAAAATTTTCGTCGCCAGTCAAAAACACCATACTAACCCCTTCCTTCACCTTCCTCTCTCTCCACCATCCCAAACTCAATCGCTGATGGCTAGCAATGGACCGGAACTAACAGTATCAACTACTACAGCCCGCAGATCTTCAAATCTCTAGGCATCGTTGGCCAGTCGAGCGGCCTGCTAGCGACAGGTGTGTATGGAATCGTCAAAATCGTGACCACCGGTCTTTTTATGGCGGTTGCGGTCGAACAACTTGGTCGCAAGTGGTGCTTGATCATTGGAGGACTCGTCCAGGTGTTTGCGCTGTTCTGGATTGGCATTTACCAAGCCATCCGACCCACCGGAGGCCCTGTCAATGGGGTTGGGTACCTCACCATTGCTATGGTCTACATTTTCGTCGTTGGTTACGGTCTTGGCTGGTCCTCAGTGACCTGGGCGGTTAGCGCCGAGGTGGCGCCTAACCAGCTTCGAGCCCTCGCCATGAGCATCGCTACAATGGTGCAGTGGTTCTTCAACTTCGTTATTGCGCTCATCACCCCTCGCGCGCTCGAGCACATCAAGTTCGGCACATTCATCCTCTTCGGTGTCATGACATCGCTCGCGGTGCTCTGGGCCGTGTTCCTGCTCCCCGAATCGAGTGGCATTACGCTCGAGCTGATGCACAGGGTGTTCGAGGGCAACATTGTGTCGAGGTCGGTGCAGGATCTGTCGCCCAAGAAGAGGAGGGAGTTCCGCGCACGTCTCATGGCCGAGGTCGGAGGCACCGCGGATGACGGCGTGGTGACGAGAGGCGAGGGTCAGGAGATCGAGGCCAACTTTGCCACGCTCGACAGAGTTCAGTCCGTGCCCAAGAAGGGAGGCGACGACGAAATCAACACCGCCGACGCCGTCTCGTCCAACAATGATTACGCCCACAAGTAACGCTCCGTCATCGTTCAAGTTTTTGTGTTCTCGGATATCGCCCAAGCCGCTTCGCAATGCTCTTTTTGTAACAATATACCAGTGATATCAACGAATTCAATAGTCTCTCTCGTCTCACACAATCCTCGAATGGCAGGCGTTATCAAAGAACGTGCATGGATGAATTGATGGCGATCCGATATGATGCACGTGGTGAGGAGGACGTTGGCGGGCGCGTCGCTCGGGACAGCCGAAAGTGGCTGAAGTGGGCTAGAAGACGACATTTGATGATCGGATGCCCACACAGGCTCCCTCGTCCCAGCTCCCTCGTCCCACCGGGACTCGCAACCTGGTGGCATCCGAGCATCAAATGTCGTCTTCTCGTCACTTGGTGATGCACGCTATTTCATGTGACCCAGACGGTAAATGAGCACAAAGGTCTTTCTTCGCTTTCCGAAAGCTACCCTGACTAACATTCCTGGCCTTCAATCGTTTCTTCACGACATTTCTCGGTTTTGATATGTGTTATAATTTCACAACCTGTCGATACACTATACACGGCGACGCAACTCAATGGTGCTTCTCAGCCGCATCGTCCGCAGCTGCTGGTCCTGCCGTGCTGATGCGCCCGTGCTGCACGGACGACTGTTGCTCTGCATGTTCCAACAGCGCCTCAGCATACTGCAGTGCCGCAGCCACGTCGTCCTGCATCGGCGTCAAATCACCCTCCTCCTCCTCTTTCGCTTGCACTTTCTCTGCCTCTTTTGCCTCGAGCTGCGGCAACTCGGGCATGCTCTCCGCATCCACGAACGGATTCTCCTCTACGGACACGAACGTCGTCGCGCCTGTCGACCCCCTCCTCTTGGTGCTGCTAGCCCTGGACATTGGCTGTGCGAACGTATTGTCGGACGCCAGCGACTCGAGCTCCTGAGTCGCGAGGTATGTGGGTACGTTAACGCGCGGGATCTTGAACGACGACGGCTTCCTCTCGTGGTCCGACGACGACGGCGAGCCGGACTTGGGCGTCGTTGGTGCCGGCGTAGCTCCCTCGGTGATCGTGGTGTCGAGCGCCGGCGGTGGGACGCGTTTCTGTACCGGGACTGAGTGCTGCTCCGAGGTGGCGGCGTCGAAGAAGTTGTTCCTGGAGCGCGCAGCAGTGGAGGAGGAGGGGAGGTAGGGGAGAGCGGATTCGGCGAAGGGGTCGTCGTTCAGGCTGGCCTGCGAGCGGGACTCGGGCATGGTTGCCGTCGTCTGACCCGGGGTGAGGCTGAAGGGCATGTGCACCACGCGAATATCATCGCTGTTACCTCCCTGGACCGAAGCAGGGGCGGGGGCGTACGCGTGTGCGTCGTGGTAAGAGTGCGCTTCGCTCTGTGGGTACGATGGGATCGGGTAAGCATCGGACTGGAAGTGGGAGCCCATGCTGGGCGCGCCGTAAGCGCTGGCGGCGTTGACGTCGCGCTGCGAGTAGTAGCCTTGTGGGAGAGCGCGATGCTGGGTCTCAGGCGAGAGGGGACCGTCGTTGGTGTTGGTACCAAAGTCCTTCTCTTCGGGAGATGGCGAGCGGATCGAGTCCATACGGTGTGCAGCTCCATCGAGCGCCTTGGTCCGGCGGCGGGAAGAGTACCATCGAGCCAGCACGCCGGCAATCAGGAGGAGGATCAGACCGGCAACGACACCACCGGCAATAGCGCCTGGGTTGGTGCTCTTGTGCGCAGGCTGAATCGTCGCAGAGGAGGAGGAGTTGAGAGTGCCAGTGGGCGTCGCCGAAGGGGAAGATGACTGCGCGGCGCTGCTCGAAGCGGTCGGAGCAGCGGTGAACGAGGTGGCAAAGCCACTTGACGCCGCACTCGTTGTGCTCACCGGTGTGGACGACGAGCTCGTCAACACACCCACAACACCCGTGTTTCCGCACCCGCCAAAGTGGAAAGTGCGCGTGTCGACAATTGTCATGGGAACATTGGTGGAAGTGTATAGAATCTGGCCGTTCACATTGGCGAGACCGACGCCGATGCGGAAGTCGCCCGAAAGCTGCGTGTTGCCGAATGTGAAGACCTTGTTGTAGTTGCCGTCGGTGGGGAAGTCGCCGGCGGGGTTGAGAGAGAGCGGGGTGGAGTAGTTTTGACCGCCCTGGGTGGAGATGAAGAAGAGCTCGAGGTAGGATGCCTGCTTCCACTCGATTGGGGTGATCGAGACAGAGTAGTCGAGCTCAGTGCAGGTGAGGCTGTCGACCTGGAACAGAAGAGCCGATGTTTGGAGGGTGAAAACAGCAAGGAGCAGCGCCATGAGCGCGCTCAAGGTATGAAACGAAGCCATTCCGACGGTGGAGAGCCGTACTCAACAACGAGCACCGTGGTCGATGTGACGTCGATGTCGTGAGTGATGCTGGGGATGGTGACGGTGGTGATGGTAGTAGTAACGGAGGGAGGTGCTACGATCGACCCAACAGAGACCGGCAAGAGAGGCGGAGGGACATCCAACGTCCCTCGTGCGGAAGCCGACAAAGGGGCTTGACAATATATTCAGACAGTGCTCGCCTTCAGCCAAAACATGTGTCGGCTGGAATCCACAGGCGAGCGGGATCACGTTCATGCAGGTGGTGTACCCTGCGGATAATCAGCGGAGCATGACAGTGGCACGGCTTCCATGCTCTAACTGGGAAAAGAAAAACACGATTTCGCACTCCTCCAAGACTTCTGCTGGCGCCAAGCGACGGCTTGCCAAGCCATCGAGTCCACGCTGTGTAATGCTGCGATAACTGATGCTGTCAGTAACATTAGCGCACTACGGTACAGTAGCATGCTGCTTGTGTCTTTTGTGGCACAGCTTAATCTGGAGTTTGCCTCACACAAGGGAAGTCCCGAACCCTTCCCCGTGGAACCCGGCACGGCATGCGGCAGAGAGAAGCACTGAGTGGCTGCCAAAATACGCGTTCCTAGTTTGGACAAAAATTGCCATTTGGCAACAAGCTGCACTCACCATGCGCCGTGACCCGCTTGGATCCCTTTGTCTCAGAAGCCATGGAAAACGCTGTCAGACGATCCACATGTTTCTCGTTTGCACTCGCAGCCAACATTTGCAACTCATTACCTCTTACCCGAAACATATCACCACGCAGTCTTGCCTCTGCGGGTAGTTGCCTGCAGCAAGCGGGCTCATTGCAAATTCGTGACAGTTAAGAAGCCATCAGTGTTAATACCGCTGATGGACGGGAAAAGTCCGGCACATTGCAGCGGTGAGCTTTGTTTTTCACATCGCAGCCAGAAGAAGCACATGCAATCAGCTGCACTGTGGGGACACACGGAACACTGTTTTTCCCAAGGATGCGTGTGCCTGAAAAAAATGCCAGGCCGGAAAAGCTCTAAAATTGCAAACGTCAGGTTGGATTCCATTTTTTCAGGGTTTACACTGCACACACCACTTTGTCTCTTGCGCCTTCGCTTAGAATGTGTTGGGCGTTGGTGCCGTGCCGATTCAAGTTCAGTGAGACACACACTCCCTTGCACGATCTTGCCTTCTTACAGCGGCGAATGATGGGGTTGCTCTTCGCTAGAGCTGCAGTCCGCATGCGCATGTGCCAACGTGTCGACACTCCCACCGGCCAATAGATTTGCAAGCAGCAGCAGCCGTCATCGTCTGCGTGGCTTGCGGCGTCCATCGGCTATGGCTGTACTCGAGACAGGCTGATGCCAACGCCTTCGAGTCGATCCCATTTGGTCAGGCCACCAGCTTGAGTTGGCGTTGAGCGGACTGCGTTCAACGTCGCCATCGCAACTTATTACGCGATCTTGAGATTGACCCGTCGAGGATTGGTGTAAGCGAGCACATCATCTCATTAGACATCTGAGCTGGATCGTCCGATCTTGCCCATGTCGTTCAAACACCGTTACCCCGCAATCATCCCACTTTCCCTGAAGTCTCTTGAGATCGAGGTGTCCCAGGTTGCCATCTTGTGATGGAATGTCAACGAGAGACTTCACAAGGACAGAGTCTTGTCAATCTGCGCGATGAGCGATCGCTTATGGTCTATCTAGTCAACTTGTCCCGCAATCTTCAATGTCATCTTGTATCACATAGCCACCTTTCAGCGGCTCGAAAGCTCAGAAATCATCGACACATGTCAAGGGACCAGCTCTGTGCACAGTCTCCGGCTATAGGGCATCGTATCAATTGGGAAGGCAGCTGGCGCTGAGAGCACTTCAAGTCATTCGAAACGAGAATGAAAGGAGAAAATGAGGGTCCTAAATTCAGGACCACAAAAGATTGCAAAAAAAAACTGCATTGACGGGGACTCGAACCCCGGTCGAGTCGAATCGGTAGTCACGCTTCATGTGAAACGATGAGTGGCAACGACTCATGATACCCCTACACTATCAATGCTTGTATGACTTTGCGAGCTCATAGTGTCAAAATAATCTGTAAAACATTCTTTATAGAGTTCACTACGATTGAGTTCAGCTGAATGCCATCTTCGTACCCACTATCGTTCCACCCACCATCGTCCATGATTGACAGTCGTTCGCCATCAAATGGACATCATTGCTATGTAATTCGAAACAGATTCAGCACTGGGTTCAATATCGTGGAGCACACTCAAAGCTTAGCAAGAACGTATAGGTATCATCATTTGTATTGAAATCCCGTGTCCAGGCTGCGAGCATTGCAGTTGCGAGCCTATGGTATGAATGATAGATACATGAGAAGAGAGAGAGTTCTTTTTGCAATGATGCTTTTCTGTTTTTCTATTCGACTTTGTTGTGGGCTTAGGCCTTGTTGGCGAAACCGACACGGCTGCGGTCGGTGTCGAAGATGGCAACGGTGTTCTGGAGCCACGAGTCACCGGTGACCCAGGCGTCGATACCAATGTCGGAGCCAGCGACCGAGAGGACACACTGGCCGTTGTTGGTGGTACCGAAGCTGGTGGTGGCGGCAGAGAGCGACTTGCGGTAGCTGCCATAGGTGAAAGTGACGGTGGGAGGGCTGTTGCAGTTGTAGTAGGCGTAGGTGGAGCCGTCCTGGGTGAAGGTCGGCAAGCCAAGCTGGTTGAAGAGGTTCTGAGCCTCGTTGGTAGGGGCAACAATGATGGTTGTGCCGGTGTCAACGATCGACTGGATGCTCTGGCCGTTGACCGAAGCGGCCACCTGCCAGTAGCCCTGGTTGTTGTCGACGCTCACGTAGGCGGGGGTGCCAGAGTACCTGGCAGAGTTGGTACCACCAAGGTAGAGCTGCGAGCCCGAGGTGCGCAGGTCGAACTGGAAGACACCAGACGAGACAGCACCGGCGCTCTTAAGGCTGTAGAAGTAGGGAGGGTACTTGGAGCCGAAAGCAGCGAGCTGAGGGAAAGCCATTCCCGCGATACCGTTGGAGCCCTGCGAAGGGTCAGTGAACTGGTTGTTGGCAACACCAATGGCAGTGTTGGCAGCGCTCAGTCCGCCAATGTGCACAACATCAGTGTAGATGGTACCCTGAGCAGTGGTGCCGTCACCGTACGAGGTCTGGAAGGTGTCACCGTTGGTTCGCGAGGTGGACGAGGCGCTAGGGTTGAAGACGCCGTTGTTGACCAGAGTGTCGGAGGATCCAGTGTCGAAGTCGATCTGGAAGCTCTGGGAAGGGGTACCGTAAGCCATGGTACCGGACCAGAGCTCACCGCCCTGCTGGTCAGTAAGACCGACAGTGCCGGTGGCGCGCTTGGCGAGCTCGGGGGAAACATCACGCTTGAGGGGGTGGGAGCTGCCGGTGTTCTTCTCGTAGTTGGCGAGCGACTTGGCGTACTTGGCACGCAGAGCGTCCATGTGCTGGTTGACCTTGGTCCAGTCGATCTCGGAGGTACCGGGGAGGGTGAGGATGGCACGCTTCTCGACTTCGACGTTGATGCCGCGCTCCTGCTCAAGGGGAGCGGCAACGGCGAGCGAAGAGCCGGCAATGAGAACGGCAACAAAGGAGAGCTTGAGCTGCATTTTGGTCTATGAGAGCTAAGGGGGAGAGGTGTGAATAGGAGGAATGAGGAGAGCTGTGGTTGATGGACGGCGACCGGTTTGGTCACGATCTCTCCACTCTTTATACCTTCTCGACGGCAATGCAAAGGACGTTTCAGAGCTTCCAGATATCTAGCAGATATGCAGCCTATCGCTCAGCGTAAAGGCTGCAGGGGCCTTGCGACACAGTAGCATGCCACTTGAGCCTCTCTACAGAATGGCTCATGTGCAGCATTTAGCTTACGTCGCCTTTGATAGACGCTAGACCCAATTAGGCATATCGGATGGCTGTGCACCGAAAGCATCTTGGGTGCTGACGCAGTGACAACTTCTCAACTCTTGTCAAAGCTGAATCGACCGTTTGCGGGCGTAGAAGAAAGAATCTTGGATCAAGGCAAGCGAGGCCGAGTGTGGACAGGGTCTGAAGTTCTGTGACCAACAAGCGAGATGCGTCTCGTTTATGCGTTGCGTCAAAAGGCGCGACAATCGAGCCAAAAAACGGATGTGGCTGTTGCGGTCCGCCGTTGCCGTCGGCAGAATCAGGCAGGAATACGCTTCGCTGTTAGCGAGCTAGCCTACACGGTCTCGAGATGGTTGGGGGGCCTGCGCCCGTACTGGTACGCAATTGACAGTGATGCCCAAACACAGATGCAGAGCAAGCTTTGAATGCTAGAATGAACGCAGACAATTTGCAGAACTTGACACCCACAGCTATCGCCCCTGCAGAGGAGTTCTATGTTGCTGCGCTGCTGCACTGCTGCGCATCCAGACAAAGAGTCGTCATGATCTGCAAGCGGATCGAGGGAGGCTGGGGTTGCTTCGCAAGTTCCGAAGCCGGTTTTGCTCTAGGTTCTTTTTGAGTTTATTGTTGTCATGGCTCGTTGAACGTGTCGGAGTTGAACTGAATTTGGCCTAAAAACGTCGTCTTCTTTGGCATCAAGCCGCTGCTTGTTGAGCCTGTTGACACACTTTTTCGATACTGCGCTGCGTCTTGATCGCCTTCGTTGCCGGGCCAGCAGCGGTGTTGCGATGCACTCGATCATTCTGATTGGCTGCACCATCCTGGTTGTCATCTGATTGAGTGTCGATGGCGCCAATATCTAAGATGACCACGACAGCGGAAAGGTGTGCGCCGTAAACCTGGTAATCCTCCGGCTTCCGCAAGCCGCTGCTCACTACACCTCATTGGCTGCCTGGAAATCGCCCGCCCCGGAATTTGGTTTGTGCATCCATGTTTCCTACGCTAGTGTACCATCCGCCGTCGAAATCGACAACGCTGCAACGCCGGAGCTGCGAGCGCCGAACACTTATCTATCTTTGTATCATTCATGATAGCTTCCATGTCGTTCAAGAGCATTAAGTGACGGTCCGGACATCTTCCGACGGTTGGCAACATACTCGGAGAGGTAGATTCCCTTTTACCAGTCGGCCAGTTTATTCGCTAAGTAGTCTCGGTTATCTCAAACATGGCTTGCCACTGTGAGCCGTCCAAGCTCGCTGCTTGACCGCCGATTCGTCGTGGACCCCTTTTGACGCGCTCTCAGCTACTGCAGAGCTCGGTGCGGCTGCTGTTTTCCCTCCGTCACGCGCGGGTCTACTTTCTCTTGCTTGCAGCCATTGCGGGGATGGTGAACGTGACCACGCGCGACAGTGGATGCTTTGAAGGCTTCTTAGACCAGACAGACTGCCCAACATGAATCCAAGCAGACGTCGAGACACGTCCGCTTTTCCTGGCATGAAAACCGATACTGCCGGGCTCCTTGGAAGTCCACTTTGTTTCACTTTCATCTCACTAAGTCATGCGTCGTTGTCATATGCATTGCACTCCACTAGTCTTTATCTCACTTGGTATTGTTCGGATGACGATGCAGATCCTCTACTGCGATTGCGAACTGACTGCATCTGCCAAGCCCCAACTTTGATGCGCCGGAAATATACTGAAGCATTCCGCCGCCTACGGCTAAGGAGTCGATTTCTCTGCACCTCTTGCGTGACAACCGCGGTTGGACGTCTTCCGCCGGGCTCTGAACTTCGATCCGGTTGAAAGTTCAAGAGCCGCCGCGCGAAATAGGGATTTCTCCTCATCGGAGCCACCCAAAACCTTATCGTGCGCACTAGCTAAGCATCGACATTGGACAAAAATCCCAAGTAGGAAGGTCGATGGTGGAGCGCAACCGAGCTAAAGCATGGAAAAACCACGCTAAAAGATGCGGAAGGACTCTAAGCGAGGCCGCACTCGAGCTGCTCTTTTCTTTTCCACTAGATCGAAAGCTGTGACCCCAATTTAGGCAGAATATACGTTGACATCGTGACAGCGCATTCACTTGTGAACGCATAGGACCACATAAGATGCCGGCATGTAGGGCTCAAGCTCATCGGAGCTCGCCGACATCGTGAGAATGATGCTCAGCAGCGCAATGCCAGCCATCGAATTGCCCAAAATAGATGTCAATGCTGTGGTGGGCATGCCGAATCACATTTGCCACTTACTGCGAAAAATCCACTTCAGACGGCAATACCCATACTGTATAGAGAGGGTGGGCGCGGTGCGGTTATTCAACCAACCAAACCCTTCGCTTAGCTCAGGCGAACTCTCACGAGTGAGGCTCGGATCAAGCTTGCTTGCAGCGCAAGTAGATGAGATGCCGCGGCGAGCCCAGCACCCGATCGTGATAAGCTTTCGCCTATGTGCTCTCCGAACGGCTGCTTTCGATTTCCGAATTCCGACAAGACTCACATCGTTGGGTTGATTTCGTTGATGGTGGTGGTGTTGATAGATGGCCGCGGCCGAAGGTTGAATGGGACCCATGTATCGGCATATCCTCTTCCGCTGTCGCTTAAGGATTGGATGCACGAAGCTGATCATCCAGTCCTCCACGCTCATGTTTGACGAGCCTGCTTTGTCTCAGTTGTACCGCTCATGCCCCTCTGATCATTCCCTGCCCGCTGCTTGTAGCACAAATCAAAGGTGCATTGCCGACTTGCGCTATTCTGCAAGGGTTGAGTCTGAGGTGCAGCGAAGATCAGCTTTCACTACAGAACACATGACGAGACCGAGTTTGATTGAATTCTTCTAGAAGATTGCAAGGTTTAGCGTGTGGAGTGAGCCAATCAGAGGTTGGCCTTGACAGCGGCGATGCACTCAATCTCGACACCGACGTCCTTGGGAAGGCGGGCGACCTCAACGGCGGAGCGCGCGGGCTTGTAAGGAGCGAAGCGCTGTCGGAGGACCGAGCAAGGGAAGAGGGAGTCGCAAAGAGTCAGCCTACCGTCCACATTAACATGTCATTGCACTCGCAGCGATCATTCTTACCTTCTCGTAAACAGCCTATTCATCAAACACAGTAAAACATACACAAGGTGAAGCCAGGATTCGGTCAGTGCATCACATCTTCGCATCTCGCTTGAATTGTTAGCCTGACTTACATTGATTTTCTCAAAGTTGTTCATGTCCTTCATGAAGATAGTGCACTTGAGCACGTGGGAGGGCTCCGAGCCAGCGGCCTTGACCACCGCGAACAGGTTGTCCAAAGCCTGGTTGGTCTGCTCCTCAATGCCGCCCTCGACCATCTTCATCTGAGGGGTGAAGGGGATGCATCCCGAGACGTAAGCAACACCATTGTGCACGACCGCCTGCGAGTATGGAGCGACGGCACCGGGAGCCTCGGTGGTGTGAATGACCTTGTAGGGAGTCGGCATCTTTGTTCTTGCTACTGATGGCGAGGTGGAAATGAAGCGGCGCACCGGTGTTACAGTCAGCGACGGAACGACGGCGCGGGAGAAGGGGGTTCGAAGCACTCGAGCAGTCTGCGATTGAAGAAGCATGACTTGCGATAAGGCTACGGTGAAGGATAGGATACCACTTACTATCACGAGATGAAGGATTGCCAAAGTTGATAGTTGAAAGAAAGTGTTGTTCTGCGGTTGAGCCTGACTCGAGAAGAAAGCACTCGAAAGTGGGCTTGACGGTTGGTGCACGGATCAATTTTTCTCCCCCGCAAAAATCTAGACTGGATCGGAGCGCCCGATTTCCGGCTCTTGCATTATCAGCCTTGAACTTGAATCGACATGCAGCGGAGTCTCGTGATGCCATGTTATCGCACTTGCTAAACCGGGAACGGAACAAAGTCATGCGCATCGCATGTGAGTGAATAGGCGTTGACGGTTGAGACGGCTTTCATGGACAAGCCAAAAGTAAGCTGGATGGGATCGCATCAGGATGGTGCCGTATCAACAGAACGAAGGATGAGCTTCGGACGATGAATTCTAAGCTACGGCATATCCGCGGAAACTTTAGGCGGAAGGAACACTGCCTACGGCAGACAAATGTCACCAGCTTTGCGATTCTTCTCGTTCCAGCGCTGCAAATGATTGTCATGATGCGTCCGAAGAGAGCCGGAAGATCGACTTCTGCAACTCCACGCTAAATGTTCTCGGATAGGCTATTATTGATCTCGGTTCGCTTGGGTGAGGCTTCCTGGGTATGGACCTGTCTTGCCGACTTAGGCTCGCGCTCACATGGGGTCCACCTTGACTATCAAGAAAGACGATGGCGACATCTCTGGCGAATCACAGCAAGAGTTGATATGATGATCCAGAGCAAGGATCTGGTTGGATGATGGGATTGCCGGGTCGGATCAAGGATCTCCGCAGGCGGACGTTACTATCAGTAAAGACTTTCACGGTAGAGACGATGGTCCCAACGTTGGCTGGTCATCGAGCACCGTGGTCGTTACGAAGCTTCCCAAGATAGAAATGTCCGACAGAGCTCCACCAATGAAAGCCAGCAGCTTCATCGACTCTGAGCAGGGATCGTTAATCATGCCGATGGATCGGGGAATGGATGGATCGAGATATGGTGTTGGTGTCAATTTGGGAAAATCAAGGGTCCAACCACATCTTCGCGTCTTTGCTCGCATAGACCCTGAAGCTCAGTGAACGCGTTCCAACACTGCACGAAACAACATCATCGTCCTTGATCTCTTCTCATCCCTGCTCGTTCTTTCCGCGGTCACAACGACTCGCCAAGTCTGACCATGTCGGACAGAATCAGCATGCGGGCCTCCAAGCGGCGTCGTACCACATCACCGCGGCGGTCCACCCCATCGTCTTCCGCTTCCTCATCCTCGACCCCTGCCACCTCGCATTCATCACCCACTCCCACATGCAAAACTCACCCCCGACCTCGCCTCTCTCGCTTCCTCTCGTGGTGTCGCAAACAAGGTCTGGCCATCGATCCGCGCCTCGACCTACGCTATAGCGGCAGCTCGCTTTCCTGGTCCATCTCCTGCCATGCCGCCTCCGACATCGCTGCCGACGAAGTGCTCGCCACCATCCCCAAAACCGCCGTCCTCTCCCGCCGCACCTCCGCGCTCGCTCCCTATCTCAAGGGCAAGTGGCTTTCGGACGACCCGCAAACCGTCGGCCTCGAACTCGCTCTCTGCCTCCTCTACGAACGCTGTCTTGGCGCCTCGTCCGCCTTCGCCCCCTTCATCGAGATCCTCCCGCGCCTCCCTGTCTCCCTCCCCTTTCTGTTTCCCCGAGACTCCCCTCCAGCTCTATGGCTCACCGGCACGGAAGCAGAACGCATCAACACCCGCGCGGCGCACGCGCACTGCGACCCGTCGTGGGCATGGGATCACCAATACGGCATGTGCCGCGCAAAAGCGCTCGACTATTTCAGCGACGTGGGGATCCCGCTGCTCAAGCGCACCAAGTTATTCGATAAGACGCAAAAGCAGCATCTCGAGGGGCTCGAAGAGGCGTTTCTAAGGGCCTATACCGTGGTCAGCTCGCGTGATTTTATCGTAGACACGTACCATGGCGTTGGGTTGGTTCCTGTGGCGGATCTGTTCAATCATGCGGAAACTCACACGGTGCAGTTCGAAAGCGACCAGGACGTGTGCGAGCTCTGCGGGACGCCGTTGATCACGGGACATGATGAGGAGGCTTGTCGGTTCGCTCCGGAAGAAGACGAAGAAGACGAAGAAGAAGAGGAGGAAGAAGAAGAAGGGGAAGAAGACGAAGAGGAAGAAGGCCAGGATCAGTCTGCCCAGTCGCCCGGCAGACCTGCATCGGAAGCACCCGAAGCAGACCCACACCCAGTCGCAGAAGACGAGGACGAGATCGAAGTGGACGATACGCTTGACATGCGCACGCTTTCTGCGCACGCTCTCGGCGATGAAATTTACAACACGTACGGCGCCCTCCCTAACGCGCTCCTCCTAACGCGCTACGGCTTCTGTCTCGACACGGAAACCGACTTTGAGCGCTTCACCTTCGACATTCGCTTCCCCGCCGAGCGCAACGCGTTCCTCTCGGCATTTCCGCCCTCGGCCTCCGCCGATAGGAGCGAGGAGGTGCTCGAGTGGCTTGTCTCAACATTTCTAAACGAAGCAGATGAAGAGGAAGCAGAGGAAGGGGAGAGAGAGGGGAGGGGGCACGACCTTGTCTATCGCTTAGATGAAGTTGTGGGAGGAAACGGCTGGGTAGGCGACACCTTTGCGCCTCTTTACCACACATCGCTTTCTGGAGACGAGGAAGTCGACGAAGACCTGATCGACCGCGACCACATCCAGCCGCTGTTCGTCGATGCAACTGGCCGCATTAGCCGCGTCCTCTTCGCCCTCACTCACCTTCTCCTACACGACCACGCCAAGAACCCTTCGGAACTGCTGTCGTCCGTGACGCCGCAAGACGAGCTCGTGCAAGCCTCCCTGCGCACTCTGCAAACTCTCCTCTCCACTCGACGTGAAGGACTGCATCTAACGCATCACTTGGAGCACGGCCTGGAGCTCCTCCAAGATTCTTCCGGCGAAGAGTACATCACCAAAGCCACAATCCAGCATGCATACCAAGAACACGCCGCACTCACCTCGGCACTGGCATCGCTCTCTGACCTTCTCGGGTAGCCACACCATCTGTACTTGTATCAATAATCAATATCAATATCATTAACATGAACCTATGCTCCCACTGCGCTGCTTCTTAGAAAGTCTGCCACCCACCCTGATCCATAGCAGCCTCGATTTTCCTCGCCACGATATTCGCCACGCCGTGCGCCCAGATCTGCTTCCTCAGCTCGTCGTACCTCTGCTGATGCAGCTTTTGCGGCCTGCCCTTCCTGAGCCCGACATCGATCTCTCCATGGCTGTCGAGGTACGGGCTGAGGAAGTGGAACGTGCCGTTTCCTTGGTAGAGGAGAAGGACGAGGTTGCTCTTGATCTTAAAGAAGACTCCCGCAGCCCCACCACAGGCATCCATATGCTGGTTGCACTCGCCCTTCTCGCCATCCTCCTCGCTCTGGCAGCAGAACGATTGCAGACACACCACATCTCCGCACAACAAGCACAGCGCAGGTTCCGAGGGCACCGAGCCGCACTTCTTACACGCCCTCCGCCGCGTATCCTGCAACAGCGTCGCAAGGTCTTCTGGCAGTCGCGTGAGCTCGTAAATGTGCGGGTGCTCCAGCAGCAACGTCGGCCGAGACTCGACGGCTTGCAGGTACGACGAGGTCAGCGAATGTAATCCTGCTGAGGACCGGCCGAGCGTGCCCGTTGCCAGTGATCCGCTCGAGGACCCACTGCTGGCCGCCGCGAGCGCCGAGGACGGTCGATCGTGCATGCCCGAACCTTGCGTGGGGAATAGCGAGTTCCCTAGCGGTGCCGGTTGAATGGGGAGTGGACGGAATAGCGAAGCAAGCGGAACATAGGCATGCTTGATCCACCCCTCCACCAGGCTCGCCATCGGGGTTTGCTTCTCCGCGCGCACCGGGAGCGCCACGGACGGCAGCGGGATCTGCAGCTCCGCAAACAGCCTTCGGTACTCGCCTGGCGACTCACCAACATCCATTCCTCCCTGCTCGGCACTCGCACCCGCAGAAGACGACACTCCCACCACACGGCGCAGGATCGCCGCACGTCGCAAGAACGGCAGCGTGTAGCTGCAAACCATCTTGGCCAGCGTGTCGTCGTCGAGATTGTCGAACCCAAGAGTGATATTACCGCGGGCGTATCCAACAAATCCGATAATGTTGGCGACGGTCCATCGCACATCAGGGAATATGAGACGCGCTTCCTCGATATCCTCCTTGCTGATTTGGCCCGTCTTGAGCCCAGCGCCCGGTCGAGGCGCAGACGAGGAGCCAAACATATTGCCCATGTGCCCATACATCTGTGGCCAGATCGAGGGCTGTGCCAGCCCAAACACTGTCTGAACCAGACACACGTAATACATGAGCGCAGTGCACTGCGTCAAGGCCTCCGGAGCGACCACGGCAGCCTCGATAAGAATCGTCATGGGGTCACGCAGCAGCAGCGGCGAACGAACGGCATCGTCACCGCCCCAGTGAGGTAGCAATCTCTTCAGCAGTCCTCGACGGATGATGTCCGGTCCCTTCGAGCCTTCGTGGTACGTCAAGGTCGAAATCCTCAGGCAGTGGATCAGCGATCGCAGGAGATCCACCATCGAGTCGTTCAATGCATGGGCTACAGACCTCTGATCCATCGGCACCGTGCAATCCGTCGACGGCGAGGGTGTCATTCCTCGCTGAGACACCTCGAGCATCGCGATCGTATACGCCACCAGCTCCTCCGGAATGTACATCTTCCTCCACTGCGGTGCCAAGATCGTATGCTGCTGCAACTTCTCCCTGGCCCCCTTAGTATCGTGCGACATGGGCTTAAGCACGTTCATCAGCCTGTCAATCATCTGCGCCGTGTTCTCGTCAATGCTAGCGAACTCGAGCCGCATCTGGAGCGAACTTTGCGAATGGTCGACAAAGAAGGGTAGGAAAGCACCAGAGCCATGGTCGGTCTCCTGATAGTCGGCCAAATTTGTCTTGGACGAGTGCTTGAGAATGTCGATGTTGATCTTGCGGATCCAGTCCTGTAGCGGCGTCGTGTCTGCAGCAACCGATCCGAAGGGCACAAAGACATTGCTGGAGCTTGCCGGGGACTCGCTGGCCGCGGCAACGTCAGCAACGGGCAGGATCACGTTACCGAGACTCTTGCAGAGAGGGCAAATGAATTCGGATCGGTGCAAGTCTTCGGGATGATTGCGCGCAATCTGCTGGGTGTGACGCTGCTCCACGCTTCTGCAGTAAGTCTCGAAGCAGTGCAGGTGCATGAGATGTCCGCACGTCGAAGCGTAGAAGCCGAACCGGTGATCCTCCTGCGGAAAACTGCCATATGCTGGTCCCTGCCTTGCCTTGTTAGAGTTAGCCTGAGGAAGGCCAGTACGACCCCTGGGCGGCGTGCCTTGGATGCGCTTGCCGTCGCTGCCGCTGCGATCCATAGTCAGCGGCGCTTCCAAAGCCTGCTGCAAACTAGGTGCATCCTGCTTCGGTGTCATTCGCATCATGCGACTTGACTGGATGTGGGCGAGACTGCCAAACGCCTTATCGGCTCCCAAGTTCTCTTGGCAGAGAATGCAACTACCCCAGCTCTTCCTTGGAGCTCTTGCTTCGGCACCCATGGTGGAAGTTGCGGCGTCAACCTCGCCTTCGTCCTCCTCGTCATCGTCATCATCGTGGGCACCGAGCTGGTCCAAGAGGCTCTTTTGCTGTGCCGAGAACTTTTGCATGATGGCAGCTTGGCGCGCCTTGGCCGCTGCCCTTCGTGCCTCTTCGGCGCTCTTCTGCTTAGAAACGCCGCTAGAGGCTGCATCGGCAACGGTGGTAGAGGCATCACCACGTCCTGTCGCTTGGAAATGGGTCTGCACAACGCCACGAGCTGCCTCGGAGTGAGCAGCAGCCTTCTCGAGACACCAGGAAATCTTGTTCTTGAATGGCTTGAATTTTTCGAGCAGCTCAATGTGACAGAGAAGCTCGATCAATGTCGAATCTGGCGATGCGTCAAAGTTCATGTTTTCGCCTTCCTGCGGTGGCAGCTTCGAGACGCGGATCGACGCTGCCTTACCCGCAAAGCTGTCAGGTGCATCGACCAGGCCGATCATGATGATCTGTAGCGCGGCATCGACGAGCATATCAGGGGCGTAAGTGTACAACACACGAGTGTTGTCGAGAGCTCCGAAGACGAGCGAGACGACAATGTCGTTCGAGACCACGTCAGCGAGCCGGTCGAAGAGCGTGCCGCGAATCTGGTGAAGCGATGGATTGGGTACGATCGGTGGGAGGTCTTCGTCCTTGATGGCAGACACAGCTTTGCCGGTGCTCTGAGCGAGACGCTTCTTCTGGCGAGTGCGGATGACCTCTTCCACTTTCTCGCGTTGGTTGCGCGTGTAGTGGAAGAAGAAGGGCTGGATCTCGGCGTAGCATTCATCCTTGAGCTCAAAAATACCAAAATCGTGCGTGCCGTCGGGAGCGCGGAAGGTGGACACTTGTGACAGAATGCGTTCGAAAGAGGCGTGATCCGTGTACTTCTCTGGGATATGCTTGGTGACGTCGGAGAATGTGCCTTGCCCAAGCGCCAGAAAGTGGATGACTTCACGTCGAATCTGCGCCTCGATAGACCAGGCGCAGAGAGATGCCATCTCCGAGAGACACGTGACGATAAGGAAGAGGAATTCTTCGGCGAGGAAGACGCCTTGCACCTCGTCGTACGGCTTGTCGCCAGAGTCGTCAGCTTGGTTGAACCAAGGCAGCAATCGGAAACGGTGGAGCACTGTTAGGAGGAATCGGTCGGTGTCGACAAGCGCAAACCCTGCCTGGATCAAGAGAAGGTCTTGATCGTACATGATGCCACGCATCGAGTTGTCGCGATAGTGATGCGCCTGCGATCGAATCCCGAATCCGTTACGAACCCACATGTTGCAGCGAATCTGTGCCATCTTGACGCATACACGAAGCGGGAAGTCCAGAGCGATGAGAAGCTGCCTTTCGTCATTCCTCGAGGACAGAAGCTCGTGGAGAACCTGTTTGCCCGAGTATTGTTGCAGAGCCTGGTGTCCGACAACAGGAACCTGCCTGATCAGCTCGGCAAGCACCCAATGCATCGGATGGTGGAAGCTGACCGGCTTCGAATCCACAGCGAACGAGATGACCGATACATTCTTGGTTCCAGCCGCAGCTCCGATGACGTAGCTAACATCCTTGAACATCATGAAAGGGTGTGTGTTCTGGTCGGCAGCGGTCAGTTCTGCACACTTCCAGCAGATGGCGTTGATGGTGTCGTCGATGGCCTCGATCAAGCCTTGCGGGCTAGCGTGTGCAAAAGCCTCGCCGAACATCTTGGCAGCTTTGCCCAGATGCGAGCTGATGTGGAATACGGAGATCCACATCTCGCTTTCGAACTCGACGTGCGCGGACACGGCACGCTTTGACGGATGGATCGCTTGAAAGAGGGCGAGATAGTCGAGGAAGTAGCTGACGTGGCGAGAGCCTTGCGATGCAATGAGCTTCTGGACGCCTTCCGAGGCCAACAAATAGCGAATGTCGTAAAAAATATGGTAGCTGCGTGACTGGCGAAGGAGCATGAGATGCACGTTTGCCTGGCTGTGCGCAGGTGTGCGCGGTGGAGGCAAAATTAAGCCCATGGTCTCGCTTGAACGAGAGCATGTGAAGATCGACTGGAGCAGCAGAAGCAATTTGTGGAGGAAATCCACCTTCTCGACCAACATGGTGGCAATGGAAGGAACGCTGAAAAGCTGGACAGTCAAGAAGCAGATGGAATACTCCTGCTCGCGATCGCTGATCATGAAAGTCTCGACGAGCTTAGGGTAGATCTTGGCAAATCGCAGCGAGACTTCCTTTTTGATTTCACGTCGGGCGATGAGCGACATGAGAAGCGCCTTGATGTCGATGCGCGCTGACTTCCACAGCTTACAATCCATCAGCAGCAAACCCTCGTAGTTGGTCAGCTGACTTGGGTCGAAAAACTCGGGGCTCATGGAGCCGGCTTCGATGGGAGTAAGAGGATGGAACGGTGCAAAGAAGCTGCGAGCGACGAGCTGCTTGAAGAACGCAGAATCAGCCTTGAGAGGTTCCGTGAACCAAGGGGAGGAGTGTGCATCGCGCGAAGCGGGCAAGTACAGGTTGCAGTTGGACAGGTCCATCAGGAAGTTGAGCACGACCTGAACCACCTCTTCTGCAAAAACGTCAAATGCAGGCCGCATAGTGACAGCAAGATCGATCGAGTGAAGGATGCGTGCAATCTGATAGAGGCGACGCAGGTCTGTATTGACTTCGATGAGCTCCCTGCCATGCTTGTCGACGCGCTCGGCGACGCCTTTTGCTTCGTGTTCGGATCGGCCGGTCGCATCTGTGACAATGTCGATCACCTGGGCAAAGCTGTGCTTTTCGTCATTCCATAACAGGACAGCATACTGTCGATTCGCATTACGGGCCGACTGCGACTTGGTTCCATCCAGACTCGACTTTCTCTGGGATGCCGAGGATCTATTCGGCTCGAGCATGTCGTTGGTGAATTGACCAGCACTCTCAGAGCTAGCAGATAATCGATGAGGTGACGATATCCAGCTAGCGGCTTCCGCAGTGTGTTTGAGCTCGCCAGAGCGGCTGTATCTTCGGTTACGAGAGTTCCATAAACCGCGATCAGTGTCGAGATCATCACCGTCCTCGTCGATGCTCTCACCGACGAGGTTGTCCACTTCGACTGCACTCATTTCCTCGTCGCTATCGTGCGGTCCAGTGCTGCTGCTCTTACGTTTGGATGGTGTTCGGCTGGACTGTTGCGAGATGAGACCATCTTCGAGACTCGAAAAGAAAGCCACGACATCGGGTGTAGGCAGCAATTTGGGGTTGGCTTCAAACTCGGGAGCATGGTCGAAGACGGTGACAATGAGCGTCACAAGCTCGGTGATGGCATCGAGTAGAGGGTCGCGGACATGTGCTGGAAGCTCTGAGAGGGCCTCGTCAATTTCTTCGAGTCCGTCGGCTTGTTTAGACGAAGTGGAAGCGGCGAGTGGCGGGGCAGAGGACGACGAGGACTGAGCGCGGTCTTGCGAATCTGCCTCGAGCTCCATATCGGTGCCGATTGCGTTTTCTGAAGCGGCGAGTTCGGAGTGGTAGCGACAGCAAACATCCTGCTTCCAAGCTTCTGGATCACCACAATCGCAACAGCCACCGCTTGAGGTAGAAACGCTAAAGACGACGTCATGGCCTTCCTTGGAGTGAATTGAAGCCTGGAAACAGGGAGCACACTGGACACAGGTGTCGTCAAGACCGCAGTCTCGGCAGCGGTAGATGGCCTCGCCCTTCTGGAAGAGATGGCCACATGGCATGCCCCTGCGCGCTTCAGAGTACTCTGGACCGAGGAGGTCTGGATCTTCGGCCTCATCGTAGGCGCTCGAGGTGGACCACGGGGACTGAGCACGTTGCGTTTGTTTGCCCTTTTTGCGAGCAAGGGCAATTTCCCGGGATTCTTCGGTCTGAGCACGAGCAAGGTTCCAGTCGTAAGAGGCAACGAGGTTGATGGCATCTTGAATGCTGGTGCTCGGGTCGCATGGCAACAGAGCGGCGGGGGTAGGAACGCTCTCAAAGAGATGGCGGAAGAGGTTCCGATGGAGAGTGGCCTTGAGTTCTGGTGTGACGGTGTACGAGGTAGGCTGTGCTTGGTCTGGTAGCGGCACCAGTCGAGTAAGGAGGTCACATACAGTGACCTTTGAGGACATTGCGCTACGCGCAGCCGAGTCTCGCCTCATATTGCGAGCCTCGGTGGTTCTGGTGACGAACGTGTAAGGTCGAGTGCTTGCTCTGGTGCTCTTCCTAAGATGAATGGGTGATTCAAGCCTGGAGGGAGTCAACAGTGAATCGTCGTGGTGGGGCCTGTGGAGAGATAGGCTCTTTTCGATCGAAGCTGTTGGCTACCCGCCAATGGTGCGTACGCTGCGGTGATCTCTGAGGTCCCTCCGGTGGGCGGGCTATACTTGTGACGTGTCGAGCGCAACCGGAATGATCCACTTGCTTGTTGAGAAATGTTGCTGACGGAGATGATAGACGTAGAGAGCAAAGGTGGAAGAGGTGGAGAAAGTGTTGGTCTGCGGAACTGAAGTTGGCGTGTCGGAATGCAAAGTGGGCCTTTTCGGCTGCTGGACCGCAGAGTGTTGAATGGCTTCCGTGGCTCAGTGGAGCCATTTTGCCGCTCGAGCCCTCTTTTAAGGGCAGCTTCGGTTGCTTGACAAATAAAAATTGGGCAGAATCACGCGCACCGCATTCAATGATTGCTCAGCCTCGCGGCCGAGTCCATGCATCGTGCATCTCACTGAATTCTGCGAAATTCAACCGAACCGGTGACCATCATATCAGATCATATCATGCAAGCAGCAAACAGAACAATCAGCCGTCAGGCAAGCCAGTCACTCGCATTCACAGCGAAGATGTGTGGAGAGGAATGCTGTGGACTCAAGTCCGGGTATGAGAATTGCAGGGTGCGAGATGAAATTGTGACATGTGAAATGTGAAGATGCTGCTGCTATGTCGCCTATGGAAGAATGATGCGAAGACCACCATAGTCGGCAAGCGGATGCTGAGAGCCAATCAAGGCACCTCTGCCGCTGGGACATGAGATGAAAGACCTAGAAATGGGCACACCAAGTCGTTCTGTGATCGATCTGACCACTTGCGGCGTAAAGGGAGCCTCGACAAAGACCAGATCGACTGTGACAGTAGGGAAGATCTCGTCGACCAGCTGGAACGTCTCGTCTAGTTGCTCTGGGATCTCGTCGATGGATTTGTAGCAGTGGACCAGCTTGCATTTGGATGTGGGCTCATTCTGCTGAATGTAGTACAGAGCGTTGGCGAGCACAGAGATGTCGTCGGATTTGGCAAAGTAGATGACCGAATGCCTGCGCTCGCCTCGAATCCAACTGATCAGCTGCTTCTCAAAGCGGACTGGCAGTCGGCCGAGCCGTGAGTCGCGTTGCTGCTCGACCAACCACACTAGAACGCGGGCAAGATCCACCCTTTTGGCCAGGGCAACCAGTACCACTGCCATGGCGACAAGGTATACGAGCGTCTGAACGATGATGACCGGCGAGAGCGCAAAGTTGCCTACCATGGCTACGATGCCAATGGCGATGCCCAGTAGAACCATGCCGAGACTTGCTTTTGATGATCGAGGCAGAGACGGTCTGGCGTATTTGAGCAAAACGAGCGAGACACCGAACAGGATCATCACGCAGAGGAACGAGACGCTGAACACGGACGAGAGCGTGGTCAGATTGAATTCGCACGTCGCGCTCATGACGAGGGTCAGAACGAGGAAGAGAGCGATCGAAGGATACGTTGCGCCTGTTCTACCTAGCTTACGTTGCAGCATCTGTGGCACCACCCTGTCTTGACAGAGCGCGTCTATCAGCCCACAGAAGGCTACGATGCCGGTGATGATGCCGCCACAGAGCACCACACAAGCATCGACGACAACAAAGAGCTTGAGCCATGCACCTCTCCCTGCCACGTTGCCGAGCAGAGCGAGTACATTGGCGCCACTCAAGATGGCATCCATGGGGATCAAAGCCAGCACCAGAAGCATTAGAGGTGCCTCAGTGAGGATTGTGATGAGATGCAGATTCCGCAGCGCCTTGGGAAACTCGCCAGGTTTGACTTGGTTGATGTAGGACGGACTGCATTCGATACCAGTGAGTCCTACAAAGGCGACGCAGATGCCATCAAAGATGGCGCGTGCTATGCCCTTGCCCGTCGAGGGTGCGCGAAGCGTTGCCATGCCTATCGACCAGTTGTCGTGTAGTAGGCCATTGCCAGAACGAATCCATGCGACAATTCCGGCAACGATGAGCATGACCATGGTGAGGACGTGGAGTAAGAACATGCCCAGAGCTACGGTGCTCGAGTCGCGCATGCCAAGAAGAGACAGCGCGGCGAGACCGACCAAGAGCAGGATCGAGATCAAGCGATAGTCGATGTGCAAGTGCTCGGCTGCTGTCTCTCCGGCAATGTAGGCACTAGCAGTCCCAGCACTCACGGCACCGGTAGCCACAGCATCAAGCAGCGTAATGGCAGCAGCCAGCACGGCGATGAGTTTGGTGGAGATGTTGGAGAGATACGAATAGTTGCCAGCATTGCTCGCGGAAAGTGCAGAGGCGAGTTCGCATATGATAGGGCGGAAGGGGTAGAGGAGGAGGCAGGCGATGAGGATCGAGATGGGTGACAGCACAGATGAAACAGCTACAACCGCAGGAAGGGCGTAGAAGACTGATCCAGTGATTGCATTGCCCGCAATAGCAGATGCCTTCCACTGACCTAGTTGAAGACGTTGAGGCTGCGTTGCTCCAGTGGAGTCGGTGCTTGTCGGTGGTGTTGGCAGCTCGAGGAGCGAGATGGACCCCCAACCTGCAAACTCCCACGCTCTGTGTATAGCCATAAGCGGATCTTGCCTGTCGGAAGGAAGCGAAGTGGTAGGCACATTGCTCTCACTGGATGGAGTGGCCTTGAGCTCGCCACGACGCAAAGCATTGGACCAGTTGGTGTCTGTGGTGAAGGGATCATCTGTGCTTTGGCCAAGCTGTTGATCAGACGAGGTAGATTGGAGAGGCTTGGAAGCTTCGAGGTCAAAAGAAGGGCCTGCACCGGGTTGGAGATTGATGGTGGGAGACACAACTCTGCGCTTCCTCTGACGGCGGATGATGGTTGCGAATTGTGACTCGGCAAAGGACGGAGGGCGCATATGGGTCGATTCTTCGTAGGTACTGGATAGGTGTGAGTTGGCTTGTTGCGCAAGATCGGGGTAGGCAGTAGCCTTGCCTTTTCCGGGCCTCTGACGTACGGGGGAGGAGAAGGCAGAGGATGCGGTTTTGCGACTAAGTGGCTCATGATGCGACAAGTGTTTGACAGTAGTGGAGAATCGGGGGACCAAGCTACTTGGACTGAATGCAGAATGAGCTGGCGTAGCTCGCAACGGGCTGGCTCGCTTTGAGGCAGAGGGCGTGCGCAGGGCTAGATTGCGTATGGGTGACTCGACAAAGGGATCGTCTTGATGCTCGGTGGACTTCTTGCCCTGATGAGGCGGGAGATTGTCATTAGGATGTTGGGACGCGGCATCGTCCTGGTTGAGGTCTTGAATCGAAAGCGGATCTCGAAAGGAGCTGCCCTGAGCAGAGTCTGGCGGGGACAAGGAGGAACCCTCCTGCTCCGAAAGGTTCGACATGCAACAGAGACCGTACGCGTGCCGGACGACTGTCGAGTAGCAACCTCGAACCAACTAGAGGAAAAGAAAGAAGCCAAGAGGCAGCATATAACTTACCGTACCGGTACAGTAGTGATGTTGTTGTCTCTGCAGTGGAGTTTTTCCTGGTTCAAATGCAAATGGACCCTGTCAGCAGCAAAACTGCCAGCGCCACGTGTGAAATTGGCGCCCTTTTGTTGGATGAGTAGAGGTAACAATGCAATTTTTTGCGAAATGGCTGGGCTCCATCTCGGCAAGCGCATTAGCAATCACGGATGTACCAGAGGAACCCAAGATGATCTGTTGACAAGCTTCCGACAACATGCTCTACTGTACTGGTATGGTGATGCCTAGAGTGCAGTCTCAAGACTGTGCAATTTCGTATATTGCTGTTGTCATCATGGCTTATATCTTCCATCTGACAGTGGCCCGCTTGTTCGGTACTAGCGTTTGAGGTACAATGGCGTGCGGGATTAAGCGAAGGTGGTTGCGTTATTACCGTCGCCTCACAATGCCGATTTCTCTTGTAGCAGTCTCTTTGGTAACATCTTAGGTCGGATGTCAACTTGAGTCTCACTCGTGACATGGTATTCGGAAGCTGTCCCGAACACAAGCCTGCTGCCACTGCTGCCGGTTTCCAGCAACATCGTTGGCGTTGAGAGATGCACCCCGCATCCCCTGACCGGAACAGCGCGGATGTGATTAACCTGTGGCCTTTGGGCCGAACGTGTCTGCAGCAACAGCCGCCTGTCTAAATTTCCAGCATTCGACCCTAACCGCTCCGCGTTGAGCCCAATCTCGGGGTCGAGACTCGGATGTGCCTAAGTGCAATCGAGGGTCTGAGGGTCTCTTCACATTTCAATCACAGCTCAGCACTCTCCCCTTCCCGCCACCTCTTCCTCTGCATCTTCCTTTCTACGTTGACGTTCAATTCACCACTAGCAACCTGCTCATCCTCCTGTCGCTGCACATGTACGGCTAAGATCGGCAACCCTATTCCAGGAGTGCAGCAAAGTAACCTTCCATTTGTGCAGTGTCTCGGTCTGCACAATCTCCTCCCCTTTGCATCGCATCCCCGTGGGGCTCCGGTCATCCTATTCCGACTCCTCAGCATTTCTAACAAGGCTGCTTCCTCTTACAGTACGCCGACGTATACTCTGTGACTTGCCACACCCTTGTCCTTACCTGTGTACGCCATGACGGACAACGACAACAGCATCACCACCGCCACATATGACGATGGCCAGCCAGCCAAGCGAAAGCGTCTGCGAATCCCCAAGTCGTGCATCCCTTGCTTAAAAGGCAAGCGTGCCTGCGATCGTGGCCGACCTGCTTGTGGTCGATGCGCTCGTTCTGGTCAGGGTTCCGACTGCAGCTACGATCCGAGACTTCCACAAACACCATCTGGCTCGTCAAAACGCTCCAACGGCACCTATAATGACTCGGATGACGACGACGACGACGGCTCCGGCTCAGAGTCGAAGCAAATAGCTGCTTTGCAAAAGGAGCTCCAAGAAGCTCGAAATGAGACTCGTCATTTGCATCATCTTCTGCGTAATCAGGCGCCTGCGCCTCGTCCATCTTCCCCTCATTCCCACTCCACCTCGAGCCACCGTCCATGGCCCACCGCCTCTGTATCTACCTCTGTGGCTTCAAGCGGCCGTCTTGGCACCCATTCCACCTCCAATGATCTACACGCTGCTAGAGGCCTTCAGATGCTCGCTGAGATCGCTGGTCCGCAACATCAGGATGCCGACTCCAACGCTACAAATTCGCGCATCTTACATTGGTCCGGTCCGAGTTCCCATGCTTCGCCCTCGTCACAGCACTCGCCTGTAGCACGTTCATCAACTTCTCTTGATCCACCGCGTACATCTGCTGCTTCTCCCGCTGCTGATGCTTACCCTCAAACTCCAGGAACTGCTTCCGTGTATACTGGCCAATTCACCCGCAGCGAATCCCACTCTGCAAGCCAGAATCCGCAACAAGACCTCGACTCACCCAAAAACATCAATGGCACCCAAATGTACTACGGAGACGGTACTTCCGGTGATGGCATGCTTCGTAAGGTCGCCGCCCGCACCGCTAGCTCTTCGCGTTCAAAAGCCGGCAGTTCTAACGCAAGCATTCACGAAACTATGGCGAGACGAGACGTGCAGTACGCATTCAACAGCGTACTTGATCCTTCTCGCGACACCTTTCCCTTTGCTACGATCTGGAGTTCGGGTACAGCCTTCATCGACGAAGTCTTGCCTTTCTTCCCTCGACCCGAGGACTTTGACAGCATCTGCGCCTCGTTCGTTCGCCACTTCTCCGCCATGTGCCCTGCACTCACCATCCCAACCGCCATCAACCATGCCAAAAACTTTGCAAGGATGAGCAGGAAGCAGCAAGCGCAAGTCTCGCTCCCGTGGCTTTCTGTCTTCCTCATGATCTGTGCTCTGGGCAAAAATTCCGATCTCGAGAGCACAACTGTGGGTGTAGATCGCAAAGTTAGAATGCTCGATGCATTTTTGGCCGGCGAAGCATCTCAACAACCTAGCAGAGCCTCCTCTCCCACGCTAATGGAGGGCGTCGAACCCAAGTCTGGCGCAGCAGAAAGCGCGACACATCGACCACCTGCAATGGTCTCGGACCTTTTCCTCTCTGCAGCCTACCAATCGCTGCGACTCTGTTCGTTCCTGTCGGCTCCCACCATCCAGACCATTCATTCGCAGCTCTTGATCGGATCCTACCTCCTCAACACCGAGCGTGCCGCTTCCTTCTGGCCGCTTCTCGGCTCCGTCGCGCGGCAAGCCCAATCGATCGGCCTGCATGTGGACCCCTACAAGATCAAGCGCGACTGGGACCCAGTCGAGGCCGACACGCGCCGCCGTCTCTGGTGGGCCGTGGTACATCAAGATGTGATTCTGTCCAGCATCTTTGGTCGCCCGCTCGGCATCACTCGATTTAGCTGTCGATTCCCCGGCTCGTCGGGGGTTTCAGGCACTGTGCCCACGACGTATGCGACGCTGCAGTGCGAGTTCTCGCAATTCGCGCGCACCTACTTGGATGAGAACCAGGACAGGAGCTGGAGTCAGGAAAAGATCATTGGGTTTACGGAAAAAGTACTGGAGTGGTATATGAACATCCCGCCGCGGTACAGGCCGGATCTCGGTCCGATTGATATTCGCATTGGAGCTTCAGATGGTGAGGATAGGGAGGCGATTCAGAATTATCACGCTGCGGGAGTCGATCTCAACTCTAAAGGTCTCATGGAGGTGCACCAGTCGGGCAACCTCGCAGTGGAGGTGTTCTATATCCTGCTGACCCTGCACCGTTCGAACCTGTTCCCCTCTTCAACGAGCGATGCGGAAGTGGGCAAAGAGAAGGGCGAGCCGAACGAGACGTCACTGCACATCTGCACTCAGGCGCTGCGGCGGATCACGCGCGCGCAGCAGACCATGATCGACCATCTCGGCCGCGCGCGAGCGACCATGTTTTGGAAGATCGCCTACTACTCGTACCAAGCCGCCATCGCGGGTGCGTACATTGTGTTCGTCAAGCCGCAGAGCAAGCATGCCGAGAGTGCGTTGGAGGATCTGGCGATTCTGGTCGATTTCTTTGACCGCATGCCCGAGCGGTGGACGGGTTTGAAGATGGCTAAGCATGGGTTGAGGGTGTTGCGCAAGCTGGCGGTGGCAGCGAGGGAGACGCCGGGGGCGGCGAGTATGAGGAATGGAGAGTTGGGGGTGGAGGAAGAGGGCGTGGGTAGTGGGGAGGCGGAGGGTGGGAATGTGGTAGATGCGGCGGGGGCAGCGGCGACGCCGACGGCGTACATGAACCCTGCTGTGGCGGCGACGAATGGCATCGGCGAGTCGGGGTTCATGTCGCTGTTCGGATCGTCGTTCATGTCGCCCTCGGCGGCGTCTCAGCCAATCCTCAACTCGAATCCGCCGCTGTTCTCCGCCTCGATCGCGCCCTCGTCCGCAACGTCGTCGAGCAACAGCAACACCACCACGCACAACGGCAACGGCATGTCGAGCTCAACGCCATACTCGGACCAATCCTTCCTCGTCGATGCACTCGCCGCCAACGCCGGCAGCCCGCTCACCAAATCCCTCGCGAGCGTGCCGCTGGTCACGCTGTTCAACAACACCTACGACCACGAGCTGTCCCAGCAGCACAACAACTCGGCTACCGCGGCGGGGAAAGCGGCATTCTGCTACGACCCATTCCTCCCCGACCCCACCAAAGACCAGCCCCACCCCGCCGCGAATGTTCAAGCAAATGACGCATTGACCACACCCACTCCAGGAACAGCACAGGAAACAAGCCCCAAACCAATGAACCAAAAAGACCTCGCCAACTACTGGTCCGAATACTTTTCGCTCCAGCTCGATTGGGACCGCCTCACAGGTCTCGCCTAAACCACCTTCTATATTTATGTAGTTTCACAAGCGAACGCACGTGTAGTAGCTTGGGGAAAATATTACAATCAGCCTATGTACAGGGTATCTTTGGTCTGTGTTCTCTCTGTCTCTTTCTCTTTCACTTAGCCTCTCCCCGCCGCAGCGCCGAGCTCTCCGACCCCGCCAACGACCTCCTCTTCCTTGGAAATGACGATCTCCAACCCCCACAGGAACAGCGTGAGCCCGACAGTGAGGAAGCGCCAGTAGATCTGGTTCTTCTGATCCAACAGCAGCAAATGGCTGTACACGGCAATCAGGATCAACCGAGCGTACGATACCAAGATGCTGATGAACGAGCCAAACGCTTCCCCCTCGCCCTCACCCGCTCGCTTGCTTTTGGAGAGATGCGGCGGTGTAGGCGGCGCTGGTGGGCGTGGTCGTTTATGGGTACGCGTTGAGGGCGGGCGTGAGAGGTTCGGTCGCTTTCTGGACGCTACGCCTGGCAGAGGGACGGTGGTGGGTTGGGGGCTGGTGGCCGAGTCGGCCCGGCGCCGGTTGGCAACTATGGAGCTGCGGCGGGCAATGCTGCCTCGTCTGCGGCGCAGACCTCCTGCTCGAGATGCCGCGATCGGTGCACGTGCTGGTGGGGGCGACTTGAGCTTATCTGCCAAACTCAGCTCCTCCTCTGCCGGCTCCTTGAGTTCGTCGCCGATGGATTTGGTGCCGTCGTCGTTGTAGGCAATGCCCGAGTCGTCCTCCGAGTAGCGGCTGCTTTCGGATCCAGATTCGACTTCGCCGTCAAATGGCGTGCGCCGACGAGTGCGACGACGCAGCCGACGACGTTGCAGGACCCAGCGGCCTTCGTCTTCGTCCCACACTTCTTCCTCCAACTCCTCGATCTCAGTACCGGAAAGAGAGGAGGAAGAGGTGGACGAGCTCCACTCGCTCTCCGACTGGCTTTCTTCCTCGTTGCGCTGCGACTTAGGGCGGCCCCAGCTTGCCCGTCTTCCGAGATGCTCATCCTTGTCGAGATGTTTGGGTGCAACGCTGCCTTTGAGCATGGGAAGGATTCGACTCGCTGCATAGAGCACCATGAGTCGGTAGATGAGCGAAACAATCACCGACTTTGGCAATGCCGCTCCTGCGGCATGGATGAAATCCACCGACTGTCCCAACCAATGCGCGATCACTTTGATCAACCCTGTCCCTGCTTGAAGGATCCTGCTCGTCAAAGGAGCCTGCATGACACCTGGCAGCTTCTCGACGAACTTTCGGCGGTGTGTGTCCACCTTGAAGCTCCTGATAAGCGCAACGGGGTCTGCAGCAAAGCTGAGACTAGGACCAAGCTGATAAATGTTGAACACGACGTAGGCGAACATCAGGCTCGTTTCGATGACATTGCCCTTACGGATGGCAAAGGCGATTGCGGTGAGCCAGAGGGTGGATGTGACGGAGGTGGCGATGGCGGCGGCAGTACCGGGTCGATTATTGGTCGCGGCGGGGAAGCAGATGTAAAGAGCGAAGAACGACGTGACGTAGATGGTGGCAGATACGAGCAGGAAGAAGATTTGCCAGACTTCAGAGGCGCCAAATCCGAGGCGCGTGAAGGAGCGCATAAGGAAGGTGTTGGAGATCCAAGCTGCGCCACGGGCGGACGGTGTGCCGGGAGAAGCGGGGCGCGAGTAGCGTGGAGTAGGGGGTGCTAGCGAGGAAGCAATGATCCAGCGCGAGGTTGATGCAAGCGACTGGATCACCAGGAGTGAAGCCACGCCTTCGAGGAGCGAGAAGAAAGGACTCGAGATGCGGAGCAAGGTATGCCACCAGCCTGGAACGCGGGATGCAAGCCAGAAGAAGACGGCAACCGAGACGGAGACGACCGAGTCGAGGAACGCGAATCCGGTGAGCGAACGGACGTCATCTCCATCGGGCAGGTCAAAGGAGAATGCGCCGGAGCGTCCGCTGAAGAGACTGCTGATTGCTTCGCTGGCTGTCTTGTCCTGACTGTCGGTTCTTCTCGGCGGGAAAATGGTCGCCGACGGAGGAGAATAGACATTGAAGCAAACCAAGAGACATGCTGGAATGACGACAAACTGGAAGACCGCAAGCGTCTGCCCAATCCATGCGAGGCGCGTTCCTCGAGTGAGCAGGCGGACTGTCGAGAGAAAGAAGTAGTACGAGGCCAGAGATGCCGAAAGCGCGAGGAAAGCTTCTTGGCCGGCAATGTCGAGAGCAAGCGGAAGGTAGAAGAGAACCTGGATGAAAGTCGCTACCCTGCCAAAGTTGACAGCGAGCGAGCTAGCGAACGACATGTCCGCAGAAGAGGATTGTTCAGAGAGCGCTCCGGAATGAAGCAAAGTACCGTTGTGCTGAGTCGAAGAGCCGGGATAAAGATTGGTCTGCGCAGGAATCAACGCGACATGGTTGCGAATCGTCAATGATGGTGTCAAGATAGGTGTTGAGACGAGGTGAGTGGACCTCTTCGACGCCGATTGAAGCCTCGCGAAAGTGCCGAACTATGAATGCGAGCTCGGCGTAAAGCGGATGGCTGGATGGAATGATGGTGAAGAGAGACAAGGGCGGATGATAAGGAAGATGCGCAAGCAACAGGCTCGAGCGGACCGAAGCGAGACGGGCCATCCGACGTCAGCAGCGTGTGACTGTGCGCTTTTGTGACTTTGTGTGATTTTGACGTTTTCCGCATTTGCTCGATAAATTCACGCCAAAAATCACCTTCGACACCAAAGTCCACTCTCTGTGATTTCATCGAAGCCTGCCAAGCAAAAGGTCGGCCTAACACTTACAAAAAAATCGGCCTAGGAAGCCTCTGTGTCTGAAATTTTTAGAGTAGCCGAGCATGCAGAGACAGGGTCGTGCGAACAAATTCAATTCTTCTCGTTCGGCTTTCTTCCTTGCGGCAAAGCATTGGTGTATGTGCGCTCTTTCTTAGTCCTCCTCCACCATCGCGGCACAAGGCTCATTCATCATGAACGGGACACAAGCACCACAGGGTGCTAGTGGCTCTGTGGCCTCGGCACAGGCTGCAGTCTTTGTTCAATCGCAACCGCTGCCCGATGACACGCCCCAGGTGGTTGGTCCCAACTTCGAACACCAAGATCCCAACGATTTGACAGCACTGCTTGAAAGCATGAGCAAAGTGGGATTCCAGGCCAGCGGAGTTTCGAAGGCAATCGAGGTCATCGAAGAGATGCGACAATGGCGCCTGGCCAACGATGCTGCGTACCTCGCCAACACCGACCCAGACAAGCCTAGCCTCGAGGAAGCCCAGAACACACAGTGTCGCATCTTCCTCGGGTTCACTTCCAACCTCGTCTCGTCCGGATTGAGAGAGGTGATCAAGTTCCTCGTCAAGCACAAGATGGTTTCTGCCCTTGTCACAACAGCAGGTGGCATCGAGGAGGATCTGATCAAGTGCCTTGGTCCTACGTACTTGGGTGACTTTGCGCTTGATGGTGCTACTCTCCGCAAGCAAGGGTTGAACCGAATCGGTAACCTGCTCGTACCCAACGACAACTACTGCAAGTTCGAGGATTGGGTCATGCCGATTCTCGACGCCATGCGTGCGGAACAAGGCGATGATGTGGCAAATGCTTGGTCTCCGAGTCGTGTCATTGAGCGACTCGGCAAGGAGATCAACAACGAAAGCAGCATTCTCTACTGGGCCGCCAAGAACGAGATCCCCGTCTTCTGTCCTGCGCTCACCGACGGTAGTCTGGGCGACATGATCTATTTCCACTCGTACAAGAATCCGGGGCTGACTATCGATCTTGTCAAGGACATCCGCCGACTCAACGATCTGTCGGTCAAGGCGCCCAAGGCGGGCATGATCATCCTCGGAGGAGGTGTCTGCAAGCACCAGATTGCCAACGCCATGTTGTTCAGGAATGGCGCAGATTTTGCTGTGTACATCAACACAGGCCAAGAGTTTGACGGATCGGACTCCGGAGCAAGGCCAGACGAGGCAGTCAGCTGGGGAAAGATCAAGTCCGCAGCAAACGGCGGCAAAAATGTCAAAGTGTATTGTGATGCGACCATCATCTTCCCCATGATCGTGGCTGCCACATTTGGGAAGGCGTTCTGGGCTGCCAAGAAGGCCAGCACATAGACTAGTGCGTAGCTTTGACCACCACGATTCATTCCATACGATGGCGTTGTATTTGTATCTTGTACTATAGACTCGTTCTGTCGGCTTCGTCAATCAACGTGATTGTCTGCAAGCTGACCTTTGGAAGAGTTAGTGTGGTGAGGGTGTCGAATGGGTTTGCCAAACTTAGGGCTCCGAATCGGGAAGAACGATGAGTTAAATCGGGTGGAATCGAATGGCTTGCTTGCCGCCAGCACGGCCCGCTACGGCGGGGTGAAGACGAAAGAGGGGCGCTTGCGTGTGCTTCTGCGCTCGTAGGTGTTGGTCTCTCGGGACGCGCTTTTCATCTAGAGCGGGCCAGGAATTCCAACAACCCTGACCCCTTGCGTTCGAACCCTTTTGCTTCGATGCTCAGAAAATGAGTTGCCTGATCTTGCGTGAGCCGGCGGTTGTCACATGGTGGGTTTGGAACAGGAACATCTCATGTGTAAGTTAGGTTACTGTGTCCCTGACCCTGATGCGCAGCATTGGCTCCCAAGGAGCGTAAAGCGAATCGGTGTGTGTCGCGATTTGTTGCGCTTAGTGTGCCGATGACTTTTCAAAGTGAACGAGGCGGAAGAGAGGCGAGATACGCTTGAGGCGAATCGTTTTGGCCCGGACCTCGGCGTATCCGACTTGCATGACAGTTATGCAACACTGCATCTCCCAGGGTTCGCTAGCACCGAGGCGTGAGTTTCCAGAGGGTGCCTGCTGAATGGGCCCTTGAAATGCATGGTTCTTAATCCTAAACTTAACTTCCTACGCTGTCGCGTGCCAAAGCTGGAGCTTACTTGGGCATCAGTCCCAGCCTCCTGGTTCGTGGGTCGGAGGGTGAGAGAAAAGTGTGCCACTGTGCTGAACATGGCAAGAGGGAAGCGTGGCTCGCTTTCAAGGGTACCGTGTACCCTGTAAGATTTGGCTCTATCCGAGGTTCCAGACGCACTTCCCTACGGTTCGGGCCTTCCGCCAGATCGACAAAGGTGGCTTTTGCTTGCTGCTGATCTTCCTCGGCTGGTTTCTTTCCCTCCCCTCTTTGCCACCATCACATCCTCATCCGATCCTTTTTGCACACATCCCGCTCATCATGGTGAAATTCGCTGCCGTCGCAGCGCTCGCCCTTGCCGGCTCGGCCGTCGCTGCCGAAAGCCATGGATTCGCCCGCTCCTCCCAGAGACTTCACAACCGCCAAGCTTCCGGCTCGATCATGCAGTCTAGCTACCAAGATGGTGCCACTGCCCCAGGTGCTCGTCCCGGCGATGCTGCAGGTCAGACCGTCGTCATCTCGAGCAACGGCGGCCACGACAACAATTCGCAACGTGCTGGATGCCCGACCATCTTCATCGGAGGTGCTGCTGTCGGCGGTACTTACTCGAGCGGCTGGACCGAGATGCCTCAGGTCCTCGGATTCGACACCAAGACCGACCTCACCGTTGCCAATGGTGTGGTGCAGCCATACATCATTGAGACCGGCAAGAACGCGGCACAGATCAAGCGCGTCGTCATCACCCAGCCTGGCCTGCCCCGTGATTATTGGAAGTACGCCAACCTCGTCCGCAATTCGCTTCTCTGCGCGTCAGTGAACCAGACCCTGGGCATCGACAGGGATGAAATCCTGATTGCTGCTCCAACCTGGTTTGCCACGGTCGACGCTTCTGCGGGCGCGGCTTCATCTAACGACCTTGTTTTCAAAAGGCGGAAACTGGGCGACGGGTGTCGACTCGGCGGGCCCGAATGGCGTTGCTGTCTCGTCCTTCGAAGCGTTGGACGATCTCATGAACAAGTTCTTTGACAAGTCCACCTACCCCAACGTGCAGCAAGTCGTCATTGCCGGCCACTCTCTCGGTGGATCTTTCGTTCAGCACTACGCCATGCTCCGCAAATCGAACCCAAGCCAGGATTCCATGATAAGCTACTTCGTCGGCAACCCCGGCTCGTACGTCTGGCTTACCAACAACCTCCCCATCTCAAACCCTGGCGGAGGTTGTGCCAGCACCAGCACAAATTGGGGTTACGGTCTTCAATCTCTCCCTTCCTACGGCCAGGGTCAGGGCTCAGCGGACAGCATCGCCTCGCGCTACTACGGCCGCATCATCATGTACGGCCTTGGTCTTTCCGACGATGAGAGCGGCGACACCCATTGCGAGGCCGGATACCAAGGGACGTCGCACATAACACGAGGTCAAAACTTCGAGCAAGCACTGCAGAGCGCCAACGGTGGCAAGGTCCCTTCGACGCAGACCTTCAACTACATCCCCAATGTGGCTCACGAAGACTACCTCGTGTTCAGCGACCCCAAAAGCCAGCAATTCCTCTTCGCGAGAGGCACCAACTTTGCAGCTTCCAGCTCCAGCTCCAGCACCAGTGCAGCTGCGGCCGCGAGCTCGACAGGAAAGGTAAGTGCATCCACTTCGGCAGGCGGAAAAGCGAGTTCGACGGGCGCAGCAGCTAAATCCTCTGCCTCCTCCTCCTCACCGCAGTCCTCATCTGGATCGTCATCGCAGTCGTCAGATTCCAAGAACGCTGCAAGCAGCATCCATGGTGTCTCGGTCATTTCAGTGGTCTCGGCAGTAGTCGCTTCGACTGCCGCACTGTTCGCATTTGCGCTATCGAGTTGATAGTTAAACACAAAGTTTGCGCGACCCTCACCGCAGGGCCCGGGAGAGATGCGCCTATGCTTGTTGGTACCAATCTATCTCAATATGAACCATTCATGTCCGCGGGACCTGTGTCTTTGTTCGGTGTGTATGCGTGAAGCAGGAAGCGGGCACGTCGAGGGTGTAATGAAAAATGCAACGGAACGGCAGCCACGCGGCAAAAAGGGTGAGTGAACGCGCGAAAACTTCCCGTTGTGGCACAGCCAAATGTAACTCAAATGCACCGACTGGATCTGCGTCGGAGTGGAGTGTTGCCAGCAATCGATTAAGACCAACGCCTTTGTTTCAACTTTTTCTTCTCGTCCGACCTTATCACACTTCACCTAGACGCCATTCGGCTTCACGCAGACTCAAGCTTGGGCCGCAACAGCTTGGCATAGACGCCTTCGTATGCGTGCATCATGAGTGACCCCGGCTCGTCTGCTCCGCCTGTGGAGAACGATCCTGACTACGAGTGGCAGCTGTGGTCGTTCTCGGCATTCTTCCCGCTGCCGTATCGAATTCTGTTGCTCGCCTCGACCGGGTTGTTGCTCTTCGCCATCAACGTTCAGGTGCTGTCGTCCAAGGGGATCGATCTGTTTGCACTGTTCCGCGCGGACGAGGTCGAGAAGAAACGCGCATCGCCCAACCACCCACAGACAGCGTTCCATCGATCCACCAACGGCGCTTCTACACAGTACGGCAGCTACCACAACACCAATTCCGGCTCCGACGAAGACGATGTGCTTCCCACCACCAACACAAATGGAGGCCACCAAGGGGAGGGGTTAGGGAGACTGACGACCAAGCCGCTGTTTGTATTTGGTGCCATGCAGCTCGCATGGTCGCTGGCCGGATGGGCGAGCTACCGGTTCTACGTCGACTCGCTCTCCGGCGATCCCAAAGGACGACACGCTCAGGGGTTGCAAGGATTCTGCGTCACCGGAGCATTCCTCGCACTGCTGTGGCCGGGGAATGCATCCTTCAAACCGATGCGCAAGGCGTTCGGCCGCTCCATGCTGCTCATCCTCTCGCCGAGCCTGCGCCAACCGATTACTTTCTCGGACGTGATCCTTGCGGATATCCTCACGAGTTTTGCCAAGGTCTTCGGCGATGTCTGGCTGACCGCGTGCTTCCTCGTCCCACGCAAGGAGCATCATACATGGTGGAATGGACAAGGCTCGGTGTTCGTGCCGCTGCTCATTTCGCTGCCGTACGCGATCCGATTCCGTCAATGTGTCAGCGAATACTGCGTCTCGCCACGCCTGGAGGGAGGTGAGCGCAGCAAACGTCCGCTGTGGAACGCAGCGAAGTATGCCTCGGCCTTCCCTGTGATCTGGCTAAGCGCGTGGTACGAAGCGGATAAGGCACCAGGAAAGCATGGGGAGTGGGTGACACGGTACATGTGGTGGCTCATCTCAGTGGCTGGCAACAGTCTTTTCAGCTTTTGGTGGGACGTGACCAACGATTGGGGGCTCAGCCTCCTGCAACCGGGTAATTTGGGCAGCATGGGCGAGATCGCCCAAAACGCAGTCCACGTCCACCGCAGGGGGATGAGCTACATGCCTCTGCCACTCAGCGAAGAAGCCGAGGCGCTACCCATGACCAATTTCCGCCCGGATGAAAAGAGCCTCAACAACAGCAGTGGAGGCCACCTAACGCCGTCCGGGAGCAGCTCGTCATTAGCGATCCTCGCGCCTCTCAACAACGCGTCGGGCGGACCCGGCGTGAGCACGCACCGGCGCAACCTCAGTGCGATGGAGCGCATTCTCCGCCCAACACCGAGCCTCCTCTTCCCCGCCGGGTTCTATCAAGCCGCCATCCTGCTCGATCTGCTGCTGCGCTTCCTGTGGTCGCTGAAACTCAGCTCGCACCTGCATCATCTTGTCGAATGGCAAGGCGGGCTGTTCTTCATGGAGCTATTGGAGATTTTGAGGCGATGGGTATGGGTCTTCTTTAGAGTCGAATGGGAGGTAGTCAGACGCAGGGAGAGGGCAAGGATGGCTCATGTTGCGATAGACTAGATCCGTCTTACACCATCACTAAAACACGAACAATATGGTCAGGGAATGGTAGACGAATGGTATACACTTGTTTCGGTTTGCATTGAGCGTTGCGTTGGTTGATTGAGAGGGCGAGGTTGGTGGGTGCGCTATTCTTGCTTGTCCAAGAAGCCGACGCCCTGCGCGCGAAGTTTGCGTTCGAGCTGTTCAAGCCATTTCTGCAGCAGCGGGACGGTCTGTGGTGCTGAGTCCGGTGCGAAGGATGAGAGGTATGAGAATGCGTTTTTCGCGATCTTGGGCGCTACACTCAACGCTGCCGCTTCCGTCCCCGCCCCAGCTCCCGCCGCTCCTCCCTGCGTCAGCCCGAATTGCACTCCCGCCGCCGCTGCCGTGGAGGACTGAGATTTAAGCGTTGCGATTTGCGAGTCGACGAGGTTGTCCGGCTCGATGGATATTCCCAGCGTCGCCTCCTGCTGCAACCCTTGCTGCGGTGCGGAAGGCGGGCGGATCTTGAATATCGCACTGGGCTTTGTGTTGCGAATACACCCGAGCAATGTCCATTTTGGCTCTGAGCCAGGCCCCGCAGTTGCTGCAGAGTTGGGCCAGAGAAGGTGTACGGTGGCCGAGTAGCCGGGCGGGAACGGCTGGACGCCGGTCATGAAGACGACGACATGCGAGATGGTGGAGGCGTTTTCGAGCGGGAAGACGCAGTGGGTTTCATCGACTTGTTGTGGATTTGTTAGCGGGAGACGGCCGGGAAGGACTACGGAAAACATTGTTGAGGGTGTCGTGACCGCTAGTCCTAAGCGTGAGATAGGATCGCGAGGGTGAGGGGGATGGCTACTGGTGTTGCAAGAGCAAAGTGTTGGTGCGGTTCAAAGCTTCTCGAAACTCCACATTCTGCCACTCTTCTCAGTCACCATCGGGAGCGCTAAAATCGGGGCAGTGGTGCCCGACTTCCGAATCCAAGTCTTAAAATTTCCCACTTCTTCGCATTTTGACCCACGAAAATTTCCCCTCACTTGTCCTCGTCAGACCTTTACCATCTTCACCGACCACACCCTTTCCCATCTTCCGCTACTTGATTACTCGAGGACATATACCGACAAGATGGCAAACCCTAGACAGCGCCGCAAGGCGCGTTCCGGCAGTACCATGAAGCCGTCGCTCAACGCCAAGCAGAGGATGAAGAAGAAGCTCGTCCGCGCACCCACCGTCCATGGCCCTGACGTGCTGAAAGACAACTACGATCCCAAACTCACGCTCAAGCAGAACTACGCCCGGCTCGGCCTCATCCCCTCGCTCGACGTCCGTCCCGATACCGGCGGCGTTGAACGTCCCGCTGGAACCCCATCCGCTTCTTTCTCCGCTTCGACTTCGGCGGAGAGCGCGCCGATGAAGAAGGGCATGGCGCGGGTCGTCCGTGACGAGGCGGGGAATATTGTCGACATCATCGAGCCCGAGTCTGATCCAGAGGATACCACGCCGTGGGGGAAAGAGATGAGCTCGATCGCAGATGCAGAGGATATAGAGACGTTCATGCCCGTACAAAGTACAAAGGGCTCGACAAACCCAGTCGTGGGTAAGCTGGAGGAAATGGCCGCACAGGCCGAGCCAGTCAAACGCCACACAAGCCAGCTCGAGGCACAGTGGCTCAGAGACCTCGTAGACAAGTACGGAGAGGACGTGGAGAGCATGGCGATTGATAGGAAGCTCAATATCTGGCAAAAGACACAGGGAGAGATCAAGAGGGCCATCAAGAAGGCCGGCGGCTTCGACGCTTTGCGCTCCTAAACCGCGCCGTTTTTTGATTCTCTTGCTCTGCTCACTCTTCCATCTCTCGCATACAGTTCCCTATTTGATTCGCACTTTCATGTACTTTTAGCGCTCGCCACTGCAATAAGGTTTTCAAGGACAAGTCAGGGAAATGTGTTACGATCCCATTACACGCATTCGACGGACATTCAGTACTGACGGACCCAATCGCCACTCTTCCCACCGCTTTTCTTGACCACCATGACCTCTCCAATGCGCATCTCCTTGCCCGCTACCGCCTTGGCCATATCCCAAACCGTCAAACACGCGCCCATACACCCTGTCAGCGCTTCCATCTCCACGCCCGTCGCCCCAGCCGTCTTCGCGGTACACTCGACCTCGATGTAACACTCCCCTCCCTCCCCGTCGTCGCCAAGGTCCTCGGCGCTCTCGACTTCCTCCCCGAACTCATTTCGGATGCGCAGGTTCACCTCGACGTGCGAAAGGCTAAGCGGGTGGCAGAGCGGGATGAGGTCGGATGTGCGTTTGGCCGCCATGATCCCTGCGAGCTGCGCGGTGTGCAGGACAGGGCCTTTTCCGCTCACGCCGCGCCCGCTCTCGGTCGCGAGGATGAGCGCAGCGGACGAGGTGGGCAGGTAGACGCGCCCGACAGCGGTCGCACTTCGTGCCGTAGAGGCTTTGTGCGAGATGTCGACCATACTAGCCTTGCCCGAGTCCGCGTCGATGTGGGTGAGCCCGGAGCGCGGATGTGTGGGAGCACGGGGAGTTGCGTTCGAAAGGTTTGAGACGGCTGCAGCTCCAGCTTGTGCGAACAGCGCCTCTTCCGATGACTGCAGCTGCTGTTGCTGTCGAAGGAATGCGTCGTTGGCTGCAAATGCTTCTCGCACATCCGAGTGCTGCCGAGGTCTGGAGTGCTGCTGATATTGTGGGCTTTGCGCACTAAGCTGCATCACTCTGTGCTGGTCAGCAAGGTTCAACGGCACAGCGAAGTCGGCGCTGGCGTCCGGATTGTCCACAAATGCATCCAGCGAGGACCACGGCGAGTCGTCCGCATCCCCGGCAGCACCCTGCATATATTCGGACCACTTTGCGCTCGTCCCCACTCCCATAGCACCCGCGGCCATGTTCGGTGATCCAGAGGATGGAGGCATGTCTGAGAACCGCACTCCAGACAAAGGTGCTTTGGTGATGGTCCGTGTGCCGGGGTTGGCAGTCCTGACAGCTGCCGCTCCAGCCTGGGCGAAGATGGCTTCTTCCATCTCTTCGATCGGATTCTTCGCGATTGCAGCAGGAGCGGCATTCGAGGAAGTGGTCGGAGCGGACGAGTTGGGGTGTTGGAAATACACCTGCTTGTAGAGCGACTTGTCCTGTAGGTTTTCAAATGCTTTATCCAGACTTCCCCAAGGATCGTCGTCGTCATCATCGTCCTCCTCCTTTCTCGCTTGTCGTGCCGAGGAATGAAATCCGCGTCGGGGCATCAGCGATCTCCCGCTTCCAAAACCGATCTTTGTCCGAGCCCACGGGGTTTCTCGTCGCATGAGCTTGCTCGCTCCTATAGGGTATATAAAAGATTGTCTGTTGAGAGTAAGCCAAGCCTTCTCCTATTTCTTCTGTCTTTGCGTGGTGAAAAGCAGGTTGCTGCTTACGTCGAAGGGCAATCATCCGCCGATGGTAATCATAGGCCGGTTCAGACTTGTCGCCAGTTCGGTAGGGTCCTTCATCCCCGCGTGCTTGGCATGCTTGCGGCCCACAGCGGCACCGATGAGCTGGAGCAGCTGTTCGTCACTCGCCGGCTCACCATTGGAACCTTGGCTGAATGTGCCGATGGGTCCAAAGCCGCTGCGCATAGCATCGCGGAGAGAGACTTCGGCGTTTCCAAAGAGGCAGACCTGTCAGATCGTTGATGGTTGGAGGTCACGGACAATGTCAGAACGTCGATAAGGAAGATCAAACGAGAAAGACGGGGAGCTGCAAGAAAAGAGAAGACGACTTACCTTGAGATTACCATCCGCGGTGATGCGGAGTCGATTGCACGTACCACAGAAATTTTCGGTCATACTGTCGGGTAGGAAAGCGCGGAGACAAGAGCAAGCGGTAAGCATGGAGAACATTGGTAACGAAGAGGGCATGGGAACAGGTACTGACCTTGTGATGAAACCGACGGTTCCAGCATGACCCGGCACACGCCAGTGTTTGGAAGTATCGTTGGGGTCGTCGCGGTTGGCAACTCGCTCGAAAGTGGGGAACTCTGATTTGATAGTCTCAACAAGGTCACGGTAAGGAATCAACTTGTGAACCTGCCACTTGTTGCCGTCGAAAGGCATGTACTAAGGTAAAGAAGCAGGTGAAGAAGCAGCAGAAGGAGGAATTAGACCCGGGCTTGCTTCAATGTCGGAAGATAGGACCACTTACCTCTATGAACCTAATCGTAATAGGTTTGTCCTTGGTATATCTGACAAAGTCGAGAACGTCCTTGGTGTCATTGAGTCCCTTGATCACTACAACATTGATCTTGACGCTCTCCATCCCGAGCTTGACCGCCCTCTCGATACAGTCGAGCACCGCCTTATGGCCTCTCCGTCTTGTCATGAATTCGAACTTGAACGGGTCCAGTGTGTCCAGCGAGACGTTCAAATGTGTTAGACCGTTTTGCACCAAGGTGTCCAGCTTCCGTCTACCTAACGCTATGCCATTTGTGGTGATTCCAATTTGTTCCAAGCCGCGTTCCTTGAGTGCGGAAAGCGATGACACAATCTGCGGTAGATCTGATCGGACCGTTGGTTCTCCACCAGTGAGACGGATCTTGTTGACTCCTTGGGAGACGAAGAGCGTAGCGAGTCGCTCGATTTCGGAGGTCGAAAGCAGTTTTGATGAGGGTGTGAGAGGAACACCGTCCTCGGGCATGCAATAGAGACATCGGAGGTTGCACTTTTCCGTCAACGAGATGCGCAGGTAGGTATGTTGCCGTGAGTGACGATCACGGAGGACGTACGAGGGCACTGGAGGTTCTAGGCGAGAATCAATTTCGGTGATCTTTGCTCGTGCTCGTTGTTGCTGCTGAGACAGCGAAGGGAGGGGAATGCTGCCGGACAAGGGTGAATCTTGATGAGGTTGCGCAAATGGATTTGCGATCGAAGCACTGCGGGAAAAGCTCCGCAAGCTCGTGCTTGCTGCATTGGTGCGGCGGCCAGCTAGGACGGCAGCAGCGCCTAGTCTGCTGGGACCTGCAAGAGCCATCATGGCGGATGGCGATCTACACAGGAGGATATGATGAGGGAGAGCAGGAGGAACAATTCAGAGATTGTCTTCTCGCCACAAAACGCCCAGACCCTTTGCAGATGCTGGGCGGAAGTCGGCGGAAAGCTTAAACTGTAGCTTGCAAAAAAAGACAGAAATGCTTGAAATTTAGATCTCACACTTTGAGAAAATTAGCCGCCTTGTTCGGCCAAATCCGAACTCGACTGGCGGAGTGTGAACGGGCGGATAAGCGTTCTTATCTCGCCCTTGTTGTGCTGAGCTTTGTCACCTCTGATTCGTCGAAAGCCACGCTCTCATTGGAAGAACGCCAGGCCTGCAATCTCGGTCGAGCTTGCAGCTTTGCTATTGGCTCGAACAGGCAATGACCAACATCAAAAGGCGTTGTGAACACACCGCAACCCCGCAACGCTATCTTCTCCGGCGATGAGCGAGCATCATGGTTCACATGGTGTTGAGGCTCGCCCGGGTTTGCATGGCAAATGCCCGCTTGCCGTTCTGCGTGGCTTTGAGCAGTGAGCAAACAAGTTTGAGTTTGACTTTCCGTTGAATCTGCTGCCCGGAAACTTTGTTGCGGCTGATAACATTGCAGGTCCCTGACGGACGGACAAAGTGGGGGGGCATCGCAGCTGTTTGTACGGCTTCTGATTTGCTCGAGATGAGCAAACAAGCCACCTCAATCTTTCTTATCAGAGTGAACGAGCGGGGATGAATTCCGTTATCACGCCCGTCCACATGTGCTGTCTCTACCGCTGTTTTTCACCCGTGCACGTCTCGTTTGGTAAAATTGGCTTTGCCACTTTGACAGGGTCGGGAGGGCATACAACGTTGCTGAGCCGGCAAGCCGGTGTGTGTGTGGTGCACTTCAGTCTCGCATCGTCCCGTGTTGGCTTCCGTGTTCAACACTTGGCTGTCGTCTCCCCGCGTGATAGATAGCGAAACGTTCGGCTCAACTAGCATCCGAGCTAGCTGGGCCTCTTTCCTACTGCGTTCCTGATCTAAGCAGCTGCAGACAGACGTCTCCTCGCAACTGCCATCAGAAAGGTATAATACTACCTCCGTTCTGCAGGCATTTCATTGGTCTATCCCACCCATCTCGTCACATCCAACCAAGCCCTTCCCCACCGGTTGTCAGGCACGACACACCAACTGCCATTACCGTCACTTTGGTTCCTGACCCCACCGGTGTTCCAGACCATCACCACATCCCACATCTCGACGCATGGATACCTCGCTCGACGACGAGAAGCCTTCCGTCACCATGTCTTCGAAAGGTGCCACTGTCACCACGCAGCCCTTTGCTCACCCTGAGCCCGTCACCACTCATGAGCTTTCGGACAGCATGCACCCACCGCGCCAATCCTTCGTGCGCAACCCTAGGGCTGCACTCCGAAAGGCCACCACCCGCCAAGGCTGGCTCGGCGACTACGACTTTGCCGCTCTCTGTCTTCCGCGTCTGCTTCCCTGGAAGCCTGACTCGAAGCTCAACGGTGGCGCCGCCGAGTCACCCTTCTACGGAATCCACGATGACCTCCCCATCGCCGTTGCTGCCATCTGCGGTCTGCAGCACGCGCTCGCCATGCTCGGCGGTCTCATCACACCGCCCATGATCATCGCATCTTCCCTCAACCTCTCCGCCCAAACCTCGGCATACCTCATCTCGGCATCGCTCATCTGCTCCGGAATCATCTCTGCCATCCAACAGTCCGCCATCCCACTTCCCTTCCTCGGCGGACGTCAGCTCGGTACCGGCCTGCTCTCCGTGGTCGGCACCAGTTTCACTACGCTCTCGGTTACCACTTCCATCTTCAACAACTTGTACAAGGACGGCGTCTGCCCAACGCTCGCAGACGGCAGTCGCGGTCCGTGTCCCGACGCTTATGGGTATCTTTTGGGCACGTGTGCAGTGTGCGCGCTGCTCGAAATCGCACTCTCGTTCCTCCCTCCTCGTGTTCTGAAGCGTATGTTCCCTCCCATCATCACCGGTACCGTCGTCGCCTTCATTGGCATCAAGCTTATCGGCGAGTTGGCCATCCCCTCGTTCGGCGGTGGATCGCCCTGCCACGGCTCGACCGCCAAGTGCTTCTTCCCGGAATCCAGGGCTTACGTTTGGGGCGATGCACACTACCTCGGGCTCGGATTCTTGTCGTTCATGACGGTCGTCATCGTCGAGATCTTTGGCTCCCCCGCAATGCGCAACGCTTCGATCGCTATCGGCTTGCTCTTCCCGCTCATTATCGCCGGCCCACTCGGATACATGACTGCGGACCCGATCAACCAGGCCAGGCCCATCACGTTTCTCTGGGTGGAAACGTTCAAGCTGCGCGTGTACGGTCCGGCGGTCCTCCCCATGCTCGCCGTGTACATCTCGCTGATGATGGAGTGCATCGGAGACGTGACGGCGACGTCCGAGGTCTCGCGCGTTGAAGTTGACGGCTTGGCGTACGACAGGAGGATTTCCGGTGGTGTGTTGGTCGATGGTCTGACAGGTGTGTTCTCGGCGCTGTTCACCGTCCCGCCGCTGTCGGTGTTTGCGCAGAACAACGGTGTGATCGCCATCACCAAGTGCGCCAACATTCAAGCGGGTCGATGGTGTTCGTTCTGGCTGATTCTGTTCGGCATTATTGGCAAGCTCGCCGGGTGCGTACGTGCGATCCCACAGCCAGTGCTCGGTGGTGTGCTGTTGGTGCTGTTCGGCTCGATCGCCGTTTCCGGTGTCAGGGTGTTGCAGAACGTCACGTTCACCAGGCGCAACAGGTTCATCCTCGCCATCAGCTTCGGCTGGGGCTTCGGAACGCTGCTAGCCGACGACCTCTTCAGCAACCTGTTCACCTACAGCGGCCCCAACAAGGCGCTCAGCGGATTCCTGGATAGTATCATCATTGTCATCTCTACGCCGTTCCTGATCAGTGCGATCGTCGGCATGATCGCCAACGCCGTCCTGCCGCTCGACGAGGAGGACAGGAACATCCGCAGACTCGCAGAGTCGTCCGTCGGATCGGACGAGAAGCTTTCTGCTTAGATACTCTCACCGTTGGCCCTCAATGTGCTTCTTTTCGTGTATTATAGCTCACATTTGTCACATCTTGGAATTGTTTGTTCTTTCCATACTTTCCATCGATTGCTTTCCGTCTGGTATATGCTTGGCTACATTCTATGTGACGCTGATGGAAGGTGCTCTTAGAGGATCAGGGTGCCGGCGATGGCGGAGCCGAGGAAGACGGTGAAGATGGCGACGAGCGCGTTGAGGGGCATGCCGTGGTTGACGTTGACCAGAGCGGCGTTGGAGCCCTTGGAAAGAGCCGATGAGGCGCTCGAGATGAACGACGAGACGGCAACAGTCGCCGAGCTGGCAGCCGAGTTACTGATGGTAGTGGCGATCGTAGTCGAGGGGCTCTGAGTGCCGCTCAGCACCTGGCCATCGGAGAGCGAGGTGGACGCACCGGGGGCGTACGAGATGACGGTCTGGCCGTTACCGACCGAGATGTCGGAGGTGGCTCCGTCAATGCCAGCGGTGGCGTCGCTGAAGATCGAGCTAAAGTCAACAGTGGCAGCAGAGGCGATCGAGTTGCCGAGTCCGCCAAGCTCAGAGGTCAGGTCGCTGACTGTTTGGATCGAAGGCGGCAGGACATCATGAAAAAGTGGCGTGCAAGGATATAAAGCGAATGTGCGCGATGCGAGTCAGTAAAGGTCTTGAGCATGCGCTGTTAGCTGACACAAGAGTAGGAACTTACACTGAGCCTGGGTGTTGGCGACAAAGACAGCAAGAAGGAGGGCCTGAACGGCAACGGTGGTCTTGGTGAATTGCATTTTGGGCATTAGTGTATGTGTTTGAATGTGAGCGGAGTCTCTTTCGATCAAGACGCTGATAGCATGTCGGACTATATACCCGCTGATACACAAACCTTAACCGGCGGTGTTTGCTACAACGTTTCTTTACCGGAGGCACATGGTCTCTTGGCGTTCCTTCACCAGGTGGAGGGAACACGGCAAAATCTCATCCGGAGGTCAGCGCTTTGACCAACACCGAAGGTCAAACCGTCGAAGCGTCGCGCAACACTGTCGGGATGTTGGGTTCCATGCCGAATGCTATGCTATCGGGATGTCGTCATGTGGCGTATACCGATGAAACTAGGCGAAGCTTGCACTGAGGGCGTAAGAATGCTGCCGGGGTTATTTTTGTGTGTGCATGATTGGCACTTGTCTCGCGTCTTGTTTGACCAAGCGTCCCAACAGGCTGTGGAAACGTCGCTTAGCGGGTAAACCGCTACACAGCTTCTCGGCGATTTCGACATTTTTGGTATGTTAGACCATGAAAAATGTTGGCTTTACAGATGTTAGGGTACGGCTGTCTGCTTTTGTTGACAAAAAATAACAGGCTGATATCCCCACAAATGAAAATTCGGCAGCATCTGTGCACAAATCCATGCATGTGCGATCCTTTCACAGGCTGTGGAGACGCTTCGTACTCATTTTCCGGACACTCGGGCCAACCCAAGCGGATCGTAAGGAACAGCATTTCTGTATGCTCTGAACTGACATCCCCTCCACCATTCTGCTTCGTTCGTCCCCATATGCTGACCGTCACTAGATTTGTCGACTGCCAATCCACTCGTCGCTAATATCCTTGGACAAGGGGCCGCTGTTTAGCAGCAAAACCACAAAAATGGCGGCACCAATGTCGGCCTCGCAGACCACGCCTTCGAAAAGCCCAGTTCCACGGAGCTTCCTCCCTCGCAACCTGAACGAGCTCAAAGCTTTCGCTGCCGACCCGCCTCTGTCGCCCCCAAACCGCATCGCTGCGCGCTCCTTCGCTGTGGGCTATGCATCCAATGCGGTGCTCGACGGACTGCTCCCGTTGGCATTACGGAAGAAGTCGGCCAAAGAAGCACTCCGCGCATTCGTCTCGATCAAGTCTCTGCAATCTGGAGCCGTCCTCGCGCTCTTCTCGGCCCTCTACCGCGTCCTCCTCACTCGTCTCACCACAGTACGCCTCAACCTGCTGGCCAAGAGCTGGAAAGCCGACGAGCTCGAGTACAGCGTTACGCGCGACCGCATCAAGGCGCGTCTGCTCAAGGTGCTCAACTCGGCGGCGCTCGTACCGTTCACAGCGAGTCTTGCGGCGTCGGCGGTGCTGGCTGCATTCCCGATCCCATCGCTGCGCAGGTCGATGGGGCTGTGGCTGAGCACCAAGGCGGTGGAGAACCTGTACCAGCATCTGCGCAGCGTCAAATCGCGCACCGTCAGCTGGGTGCCAGACTGGGTCGGCGGCGCGTCCTTCTACGCCCTCGCCAACGCACAGCTGCTATGGATATTCCTCTTCGAGCCGAGGTGCTTCCCGAATTCGTACAGCCGCGTCATCCTCTCGCGTAGTCAGAGCTACATCCCGCCGCGCCCGGCGGATCTGCCGCGTTCGATCCCGTGGCCCGACCCGCGTTCTGCTGCGGACATCGTCGCAATGCTCTCAACGCCCACCAAGACCGCCGCGGCGTATCCTGGGTTCAAAGCGCCAGTGCTATCGGCGCTCACGCCGCCCAAGTACCCGACAACGCCGTACCCGCTCATCAACCCGGTGCTCGACTACGCGCCTGCACACCCGGCGCACTCGCGGCTCCTCTGTGCGGTCCTCCACCCCACCCAGCCGTCTTGCTCCAAGAACTGCCTCAACTTCTTTTTAACCGAGTGGCAGGCGAGCGCCAAGTTCGTCGCCGCATTCACCGCGCTCGCGTCGCTGCTCTCGTATAACAAGATACTCAAGGACCCCGAGACCGCGCTCTTCCGCTTCGCGCTCGCGGTAGTGCAGGGCGCCACGGTGATCTCAGGCTCGCTGAGTACTGCGTGGGGGCTGGTGTGCTTCTGGCAGCACTACCTCCCACGCACGTTTATTCCAAGAAGTAGGTATCTGCTGAATGGGTTCCTCAGCTCCGTGTTCATCCTCGCCGTGCCCCCCGCCAGGCGTGCACAGCTGGGCAGCTACGTGACCAGGCAGAGCTTAGAAGCGTCTTATGGCGTCGCGAAAAGGAGGCGCTGGTTCAAGCCGGTTCCGCAGGGGGATACGCTGCTGCTCGCGCTAGGACTGGCAACGCTAACAGCGCTGTATGAGACAAGGCCAAAGGCGCTCGAAGGATCGCTCGCCAAAGTTTGCTGGTTGGTCGCGGGCGAGTCCGCGACAAAGGATGTGCACAAACAGCAAATGTTGCAGTGGAAGCCCAAACTCGAAGCAGAGGGGGCGGAGGCGGACAAGATCAAGTCTTAGTAATCACGCACCGAGGCCTAGGTTGGATCTTTCTTTGCACGCTAATGGATGTTCGCCTCACACTCATTCTCTCGAACGCATGCTTTGACCAACAATAATAGTGCCACTCGAAGCGCAAAGCGTGCCAACAGAGGTGTCTTCTTGTCTTGCACACCACGACTTTTGAGTGCACGCCATACCGGCACAGGAAAGTCTGTACGACTGCCAAAAAATGCACTCCGCGCAGTTCCCGCAACCCTGAGATCGGAGCCTGAGAAAGCGCTCGCAATCCTTCTGCTCCATGCTTGCATGTAATGTCTGGACAGAGTAGGCTCGATCCCACGCTAGCCTTCAGTCACGGCATGCAGACTCTACTTTTCGACAAATCTTGTCACGCAGGGTGAGTACATCATTCCGAATCATGCAAGCATCCTTCGTTACAACACATCGTTAGCAGGTCAAGATGAAGCATTTGGACAAGTTCAGTTCACACAAACGATCGATCAATCACACACACACTTCATCAATATGTACCTAAACTACCGTGTCTATTACTGTCTCCCATCCACTCTAATCATTTACAGACGCGCATCGATGATCTGAACCTCGTCCGCGTTGACTGCGAGATCGTTCTCGAGCTCGCTGAGCATGTTGTACAGCTCGCCGTCCCTGATACTAGCATAAATCACCGAGACATAGCCGCCTGTCGTGTTCCACTGAGAGAACTCCCCTTGGAACTCGTTCAAGTTCTCCTTGCCGTGCATGGGCACACCGAGTGTCTTCCTGACAAACTCGTATGCGCGCTTGGTCTTGCCCAGCAGATGCGAGGCGTGGCAGGCATGTGGGTTGTCGAGCATCTCGATCGTCATTTCGCGGTAGATCCTCTCCGTCTCGGCTACACCAGCCGCTCGCCACTTGACGATGTTCCTGAGCGGGTCGGCTCCACCTCCTGATGGAAGCTCTGAGAAGTACTTGACAAGCACCGATGAGGCATCCTGGTACGTCTCCACCAGACGGTCGCGCAGATCCTTAGACGAGGTCTCGTCGAGACGCTTGCTCATGCTCTTGAGAACGAGCTCAGCGATCTGCTTCTGCTTGTCGGCATCCATCCATTCGCCGAAGTGGCTGTTGAGCGATGCGAGGATGATAGCAGGCAGCTGAGCGGCAACCTTGTGCTGGAGGGCACGAATATCAAGTGCCTGGCAAAGAAGATAGAGTGACCAAGCCTGGATCATCGAAAGGCACTCGACCGCCTGGAGAGTCTGTCTACCGCTGATCAGCGCCAACGAGTTGATCGCCTGGTTGGCCATCTCGGCACTCTGGACGTGGGTCGAAACGGGGTTACCAAGGAACATGAGCTCGGATGTGACACTGGCGAGAGCAATGTCGATACCCTTGGCGTGGAAGTTGAGCGACAGATCGGGTGTGGAAGCAAGGTTGGCGGGGAGACCGCGGTTCATGGCTGGGTTGACAAGCTCGGTCATTTGTTGGAAGGTCATTTTGCCCATGGCGCACAATGCGAGGCGGATCTTTTCGACGGCGTTAGTCATGGCCATGGCCTGGAAGTTACCACCGTGGTGGATGCGACCGACACCATCGTAAGGGTCGATCATGGGGTTGTCGGTGGTCGAGTTGATCTCAATGTCGACCGTCCTCTTGGCGTTTTCGATGTCCTCGAGACCGGGACCGACCCACTGCGAGGCGGTTCGAAGCGTGTATCGGTCCTGGCGAAGCGTGCCGTTGTCTTCGGAGAAAAGGACATGCTTCTCGTTCTCGAGGTGCTCAGCCAGGCTCGAGCCGGAAAGAAGTGCACGAATGTAGCGGGCGCTCTTGATCTGACCAGGGTGAGGACGGGCGACCTCGTGAATGAAAGGAGCAAAGCTGGCATCGGTACCCTTGAGCGCCTCGACAGCCATGGCAGTGGTGAGCTGTGTGAGAGCAGCGAGCTTGTCAGCCTCGTATGTAGCGAGACCGGCGACGGAAGCCGAGAAAGCAGTGCCGTTAAGCAGACCGAGCGCCTCCTTGGGCTCGTACTGAACGGGGGTAATGTTGTACATGCGGCAAGCTTGGTCGGCAGTGACCTTGACACGCTGGCCATTCTGGTTGGTGACCCAGCAGTAGATGCCGCGCTGACCCGCAAGAGCACCAGCGACGTAGCTAAGAGGAGAGAGATCACCACTCGCCGAGATACTGGACCTGACGGGCACGACGGGGGTGACGTTGTTCTCGAGGAACAGCTTCTGCATCTTTTCGAGCACCTCCCAACGAACACCACTGTGACCGCGCATCAGGGAGCTGAGACGCACAACGATGGCACCGCGCACCCAGGCCTCGGGCATGACGAGAGACGACTCGGTGTCTGTGAGGGGAAGCGCAAAGGGTGCCGAGCTGGGCTCGCCGGTGGGGAAAGTGGAGGGGACGGGAAGGACACCACACTGCTGCATCTGAAGCAAAGCGAGCTGCAATGCACGCGTGTTGGCAGTTCTCGAGTCGGCAGAGCCACCGAAACCAGTGTTGATACCGTAGATCGACTCGCCACGGTCGAGCTTGGCGATCAAGGACTGAACAGAGTCATCGATGCGCTTGCGAGTGGCCGGTGAGTTGTCGAGGACGGGGACGTGGCCGTAGCGCGCTGAAGCGACAAGGCCCTGAATTTTGAGGTTGTATCCATCGATGACGACCTGCTCAGTGCGGAACGAGGAGGCCTTGCGCGCTTTGGTGTCCGAGGGCTGGACGAGGCTGCCTGGACGAGCCGAGGCATCGGTAGGGGGGATCACGCCGGCAGTGGGAGCCATCTTGATGGTTTGTGCTGTTGTGGTAGTACTGGTGCCGAACTGCTAGATAAGAGGCAGACAGGAAAGGGCAGCGACAGCGAACACGAAAGAAAGGGCGACGTGGGGGACGAGAAGAAGGATCTGGATAAGCTGGTATGGATCTTATAGGGTTGTCAACTCGCGTATCAGCCAGTTGCCGGGGAACGGCACGCACGGGAGCCACGGTGACGGCAGACCAAGAGCGAAGGGTCTCTGCCTCGAGGTCACGATGAGCACAACAAGTGACAGGATGCACACAGGGCCGCGCCGGCTCCACGCGCCTGCTCTTCCCAGCTTAGGCTCTAACTCAGACCTTCATAAGCTCGAGTTCATTCGGTAGAACCGTTGACAGAAATTTAAGGGAATGACAAGTGCGGATCGACTGTGCCGTTGGTTGTGGTTCAATGTCGATCGGTCAAGCTGACTGAACCGCATCCCACCCATAAAACACAAAACAGGGGCCGAAAAAGTTGCGGAGTAGCCGAAGATAGCCAGACAGGCGCCGCGCTGTGTTTGGCAGCTGATACAATGCGGCATGCAACCTCAATGCAGCGAATGGGCGCTTGCTTTGCTGTGGGGTTCGTCTGCAGGCATTGTGGAGGAACGCTCAAAAAAGTGGCTGGCTGGATTGGCGACGCGCGTTTTCGGTGTTTTCGCTTTTGTCGGTCAGTCGGAATGCCAATAAATGCCAGCCAGCAGCGTCACTCCGTCACAAGATCTGAATGCTCTGGCGCCGGACTGCTCTGCTCCGCATTCTGCGTCTTTGTTCCGGCTACTATGCTGGAAAGATCGGTCAGAGCTATTCTTCTCCCACTGTGTGAACCTAAGCCCACTTGTTCGAATTGCGGATAGCAACTCTGTATGAAGCGTTCGCTTTAGCCGGCAGCACTTAATTTGCATCGGCCCGATTCGACGTCGAGCTTAGGCGATGCAGATGCAGCAACTGCCGCTCATACCAATGAACACGGCTCAGCAACCTTAAACCAACGGATCTCATCTGTCTCAACATACACAACGATTGAAAGGAGACTTCTGAGTACAACGTTGTTCATTCCGGCTATCACCATGCCAAGTATCATTCAATGGGGCTGAGTATTGACAGGATGTCTCACTGCTGGCGCTTCTTCTCGGCAGCGAGATAGTCTTGGAACTCCTTGACGTTAGCCTCGAACCCACCCTGATCCACCTTGAACCCGATGCCCAATGCGAACTCGTTGTCGAACACCGCCGGGAACGTCGCTACCAGCCTTTCGCTCACCTCGTCCTTCTCGAACTTGATCAGCTTCACCGCCTCATCGCCGGCCACCTTCCGCAACGCCTCGACCTGTTCCTTGACGGTCACAGTGAAGCCGGGCAGGTTGACGGCGCGGCTGTACTTGGGGAACTTCTCCGCGGGTATGTCCTTAGCGATAACGAAGTTCTCGAGCACAGTCGAGGGGGACGAGATCCACAGTTTGGTTGTTGAGAGGACAGGGTCGTCCGCGGATTGGCCGATGGGGCATGTGGCTTCGAGGCCTTGCAGGGGTTCGCGGATGATGCCCGAGACGAACGCAGTGGTCGCCGCTGCCGGCGCGCCCGGTCGCACAGTGATCGTCGGTAGGCGGACAGCCCGACCATCGATGAAGCCTTTGCGCGAATACTCGGTGACAAGATACTCGCACATCACCTTGGCCGTGCCGTAGTTCGACTCCGGTCGTGGGTACGTGTCTGGCGTCACCACTTCGGGGAGCTTACCGCCGAACACACCCACGGACGAAGCAAACACAACCTTGATACCCGGCACAAGCTCCTTGGCTTTGTCCAGCAGCGAGCGGGTGGAGTCAAAGTTGACCATGAACCCCCAATCCCAGTTGTCTTCCAACCCTTTCGACATGATCCCGTGCAGCGAGTAGATCACTTGAGGAAGCCCCAGCGGTGTGCGGAAGATCGAGTCCACGCCAGCAGCTTTGGTGAGGTCGGCAGAGACACACTCGGCCTTGACCCCGGCAGTCTTGGGAGGTGGTGGCTGATGGACATCGACGAGGATAAACTGGAAGTTCTGCTCCGGCTGCAGCCGCACAAGCGTGTCGGCCAGCATCGAGCCAAGGAAGCCGCCAGCTCCAGTGATCAGCACGGTCGTCGGCATTGTGATGACAGTATTGCGATGGTAGTGAGACGTCCAAGCTGAAAGTGAGGGACGGTGGGATGATGGTGGTGGTGTCGGTGTTTATGTAGATCGAAGCTGGACCCGAAGAGACGTCTCGAGAGCCAGGACTGGATACAGGAAGTGGCCGGCGGGTCCAGTTGACAGCGTCGTCTGCATTTTGCAGTTTGAGAGTGTGTGGGATGCATCATCGCTCTCAACGTGGGGGAAGGAAATATCCAACTTCGCACGCGTCGCCTTCCGATTGTTCCTTCGCCGGCGTGCTCCTGGTCTGACCGAAATACGTATGTGCATGACTCCGGTACTTGGTTACTAACGCACGTCCCTCGCCGCTCATGGATGATTGATTGAAGTGTTTGCGTATAAGAGCTCGAGGTTGTGTGTGAGAATCAGGCAGCTGAAGGGAGAGTTGCGAGAAGCGCCTCCGGGCCGCAACAGCTGCCCACGCAACCCGAAGAAAATGTCCGCAAATTTGGCCGGTCCCCAACTCAATCCAGCAGTGCCACTCTCGTCTGGCTTGCCATATTCCAAGCCCAAGCCATCAGGGCCTCGCCAAGCTCGATCATATCTCAGCTTCAAGCATGGGTTACAGTCTCACACGCTGGGCAGCAAATAAACCCTGATCGTGTTCAAAGGCACCAAAAGGGTATCGGTACATGCAGGTATGGACAAGTGTGGGGAAGTGGCGATGCAGCACTCGAAGCAATTGTTCTCAAGCGCCCAGCTGCACTGCGCTCCACTCGGCCACACTGCCCTTTGTTCTTGTCGTGTGGTGAGCACTGACACTATGGACACTCTTTGTGTCTGTATCCACACTGGGCTTGGCAATGACACCAGTCGGTGACTTATCATCGTTGAGTAACGGAACCATCCTTCCCGATGCATTTCTATCGTTGATCGGATCTCTCTCCTCCTGCACGCCAACCTTTTGCTCTAGCTTCTTGCCGTCCTTTGATCCCCAGCCACCACCGCCGGGAGTGTTGATAATGATGCGGTCACCCGCGCCCATCTTTGTCGTGTTCTTGCCGGACAGGTTGATGATGCGCTGTGGAGCCTTGCCTTCCTCTTCTCCTTCGCGAAGGTCACCGTCAGCTTCGCGGCGCTGCTTGACCCACAAGTTGAGACCCTTCTGTGCGCTCTCACCACCAGCGACGCCGTAGGGCTGGAAGACGCGGCGCTCGCTAAGGATCGACACCTGAATACCGGGCGAAAGGAACTCGATGTCGCGGACGACACCGTCCCCGCCACGGAACTCGCCCTCGCCGCCAGAGCCATCTCGGAGCGAGAACTCGCGAAGAACGACCGGATACCGACGCTCCATGATCTCAGGATCGGTGATGCGGGTGTTGGTCATGTGTGTGTGGACACCTGATGTGCCGTGCCAGTATGGGCCGGCGCCGGAACCACCAGCGATGGTCTCGTAGTATCCGAAACCTTCCACGTGGTTGCCGTCCGCATCCTTTCCACCGAGACCGAACGTGAGATTGTTAGTGTCGCCCTGCGATGCAGCAGCGGCACTGAATGCTTTGAGTACAACATCTGTGATGCGCTGAGACGTGAGCACGTTACCACCTACGACGGCCGCAGTCTCGGATGGGTCCAGGAGCGAACCTTTTGGAATGCGAATGTCGATTGGCGTCAGGCATCCTTGATTCAGAGGAATCTCGGACGACACCATTGATCTTAAGCAGTAGATGATGGCGGAAGACACGACTGATCGAGGACAGTTGAAGTTGGCTGCGACCTCGGGTCCTGTGCCTTCAAAGTCGAAAATGGCCGAGCCGTTCTCAGTGTCAATGTTAACGGTAAGCTCGATGGGAGTGCCGTCGTCCATGTGGTCAAGAGCATGAAGCTTGGTGGTGCCCTGACGCTTTGCAACGTTGCGCAAAAGTGTGCGGACGGCCGATTCGGCATTCTTGCGGATGTACTCCATGTACTTTTGAACCATGTCGAGACCCCATTCCGCAACGAGCATATGGATAAGGTTGATACCCTTCTGATTGGCAGCGATCTGAGCTTGCAAATCCGACTCGACATCACGGTAGCAGCGGGTACCAGAGCAGCCGGGATACTGAGCGGGTTCTTCGATGAGATATTTTTGCAAGCCCTTGCGATCGAACTTGCCCTCGCTGACGATCTTGAACGACTTGATGCGTGCGCCCTCTTCGAACAGCGTCTTTGAGGTGGGAGGCATGGACCCAGCAGTGATGCCACCGATATCAGCATGATGACCACGGGAGGCACAGAAAAAGATGATCTCGTCTGAGTCAGCGGCATGGCAAGGAGTGATGCAGGTGATGTCGGGAAGGTGCGAACCGCCTGCGACGGGCATGTTGGCCATGAGCACATCGCCTCGCTTCATGGTCTGACCTATCGATTTGAGATGGTCGATCTGAAACTTGACGGCGAAGGACATGGAGCCAAGGTGGACGGGAAGATGGGGTGCATTGGCTACCAAAGAGCCATCGGGGGAGAAGAGAGCGCAAGAAAAGTCGAGACGCTCCTTGATGTTGGTAGAAATAGAAGTCTGCTGCAAGGACTTGCCCATCGACTCGGCCACAGACATGAATCTATTCGCAAACAGCGAGAGAAGAATAGGGTCCGGCCCCGCCTCGGCCTTGTTGTCAGCCGCCATGATAATGATTGATCCGATGTGTGAGGAGAGGATGCTGATGGGTCGAGGCCAAGATCCAAGGCGCGCTGGTTACAGCTGAACTGGGCGGAAATGCAGTAGTGTGGCGATCTCGGCCAAAATGATCTGGATCAATGAGCCTACTGTGCAGTCGATGATACTGCTTTGGGAAGAAAGGTCCGCTTTGTTGATTATTTAGAGCCAATCGTTGTTCAGATCAGAGCGTAAGAAGAGTGAAGTGATTGATGAAGTTGAGAGCAGGACTAGCATGAATGACGAGATGAAGGCGTCTGAGACCCAAGATGCCGCGCAGTGCTCGGGTTTTATTGCGGCGCATTTTTCGGCGTTATTTCTCACGCTGTGCCAAATTCTCCACTTGCATCGCCGATTCGCTCAGATCCACTTGCAAGGCAGCGTGGCCTTTCAGATATCGCCTCAGGCTTGCGTTCAAGACCTTGGTTTCGCTGACGGGTTCGTTCATGCACAGGTTTCTCTCCCCCGTCCACAAGTTTCTCCACATCGATGCTTTCGCGCAAGCTCACAATTGATGAACAATGCAGGGCACTGAATTGTATGGCTGTCAAGGTGGCAAGCAAGGGTATGTACAAGGTATCGAAGCTACTCTTCGGCCGGTAGGATTTGCAGCGGTCAGGCAGAAGTTCAATCTGCTTGACCGTCAAGTGCAACATCATCTGGCCGCAAGAAGATAGATGGTCTGGGAATGCCATGGACAGAGTCCAACAAAGGGCTGAAGAAAAGAAGGTGTATGCTAGGGAATGCGAAAAATACTAAAGAGCGTAGGTGCAGCGAGTGGATGCAAGCATGTCTCGAGGTGAAAGTGCGCGAATTGTCCGTTGAGGGGTAGGGATTGCTTTTGACGGGTCTATGGCGATGCTTAAGGTGAAAGATAGGTCTTGAATGGGGACAAACCTAGAGCAGAGTTGCGATTCCAGCAACAAGAGCGGCGGCGACAGCGAGAAGGGCGGCGTTCGCATTCGAGGTGACCGCGGCGTTGTTGTTTGGTGTACTAGTTGCGGAGGCAGCGTTGACAGGGCTCGTCTTGGCAGCAGTTTCAGTGGCCCTGGAGCCGCCAGCGCCAGTAGTGGTGGCAGCTGCGACACCAGTGGACGAAGCAGCAGCAGCGGTGGAGCTTGCTGCGCCAGTGCTTCCGCTGACAATGGAAAGTGGCACGTCGTTCTTAGTGGTGTCGTTGTGGACGATGTTGATCATGTCAGTGTACGAGGCAATCTCCTGATTCTGAACCAACATGGCACGCAGGCCCGAGTAATTGCCTGGATTCCACGAGCTTGGGACCTGGAAGACGAAACCACCGCACTGAGCTCCGTTGGGCCCTGGTTGACCGTAGCCGCTACCAGCATCGCAGGTCGTGGAGATCGAAGGAGAGGTACCGACGTTGTATGCGACCTCAGTGTTGTTGTTGGTCATTAGATCCACCTGAACGTTACCGGAAGATGGCGGGTTGAGCCAGTTAACAGCGACTTGTGACCCTGGCACCCAGTAGATGTAGCAACGGTAGAAGTCGCACGCCGGCTCGTTCATGACAAGCTCCGAGTTGGGGTCCTGGTATTGACGGGCCTCGAGCTGGACTGGGCCTGCAGCGACCAACGTTGAAGCAGCAAGCATGGCAGCCACGGCCAAGGTTTTTGCGAGTGGAGCCATGATGGTATATGCGGGTGTATGGGAAGGTAGTCTAGGTTTTGCGGAACGATACACGAAAAGGATGTTGGGTGGGTAAGAGCTTGACGGTAGCGGTGTGGGTCGTAGCTAATAAGCAAATGGCAACGGGGAAATGAAGAGGATTCGAGGATCGATGGTGGGGATCGAGGGTCAGATCAAGTCAGGTCAAGTCAGGGTCACCGGATTTGAAGGATGCTCGATGGTTCGGTGACTAGAGCGTGATGCCGCTGCAACCGTAGACTCACCACAGGAGGGTCTTTGCTCAGCAGAGAGGGGAGCTCGAATACGAGAATTTCTCAAGGGTGCTGAGGATCGCGAGACCCTTTTTCGCATGGTCGAGTGGAGATCTGAGCAGACACGCAGGAAAAGTGGGCAACCAGGGATCTAGCCGAGACAGACTGCGACAAGCACCGAGACCATTGTGGCAAGTGACATTCTTTGCCTGCGGTCGGTACTCTGTCGAAGCCCCTCTGCACGGTTTGGTGCAACCTGGCCGAAAAAGGAGCAGCTCGCCGGAAAGCGAAATATGAGAATCATTGTCCGATGATGACGTTGGGTGGGTGGAAATCGGTGCTGCCGGCCACAGCTCGCACAGGTTGCGTGCAGATCGGTGCTTGTCATGCAGAATTACCGAGAGAACTTACTGGTTCCGACCGTCGAGTGCATCAATCAAATTCAAACCACGGCCAATTCTATACTCTAGCAGAGCCAACTTGCAAATTCCAAATGTCGCATTTTTGGCTCTCGGCACAAAGCTAACCCCCGATTCGCTCAAGTGCAAATCCGGCGATTCTGCAGCAGGCAGCAGGCAAGCAAATTCCCGCTCCGAGCCGGAGAGCGAGCAAGCACGTCGAAAGACGCCAGGCAGGGGCTGATCCTTGGCCAGGTGCTTGACTCGCACTCTGCGTGATGCTCCGCTTCTTGCCGCTCAATAAGTGTAAAACAACGTGGCCGGTGTCCGAACTGACGAGCCAACCAAGCAAATCCCCTGAAAGCTGGACGAATGCTCCTAGAGAAGAGTGCTGTGTGCAGTGAGGGCTAATTGCAGCAAAGCAGCTAGAAGCGAAGGCTAGAAAGCGAATCAGAAGCGTAGGTGCTCTTCTCTGTCGTTGCAAAGAGCGCGTGTGAGCTTCTGCACAATGGCAAGGTAACTTTACTTCGGTTTGTTGCTGCAGGAGCTACTGCAACCCTCGCTATGGGGCTCCGCCAACATCAAATCCTATACTGTGACTTACTGCGCTAACTTAGAGTGCAGGAACAAACTTACTGTGAGCTTGGACCTCAAGCTTAAGCTTCGTTTTACAAGCATAATGCCAAGATGTCGCCAAGCTAAGGAAGATGCAAGTGATGGTGCTGAGTGGTGCAGGATTGAATGCTAACTCATCTGGCAAGTCATGAATGCTCGTCCTTCGTCCGCTACTCCACGTGGATAACCTTGGGCATGAGCTAGCTTTGGCCTCATCTACTTTCTGGCTGTGCTGTCGACCTCAATTTGCGGCATTCAATCCGAGCGAGCCTATTTGCTTCGCTCATGGAGTGGAAGGAGAGCTCATCGACATGTCGATCAAGCCGAAGATCGCTCGGTAAAGTCGTCGGCCGGGCATTAAATTCTGAAGGGCTGTGTATGCTGCCAGTGCTTGGTCTGTTGTCGAATCTGCCGGTGTGCGCGTTCTTGGGACTCGGAATTGACTTCTGCAGACCGAGAGGCCGAGCTGCAGATCTGACGGCCGTGACTGAAGTTGGTTACTGTATGCGACTTGCCGGCCAAGGTGTCTTTCTTTGCCCTTTTCTAGTCTACTGATACTTGTACACTGCCTTGCCATTGTTCTCTCAGCAGTGGATCTGTGCTTCGATGGGAAGCTATGACTAGCTGGCACATCGCAACTACTTAGAGGCGTCTCAAAGTTTCTGATTTTTGCGGCAGCTTTTTAATGTTAGATCTGCTCCCTAAATTACGTGACGATCGATCGAAAATGTGAATCCGTCATTCCCGATCCCACAAGTAGCTGAAATCCTAGAGAAACGCGTCGAAGGAGCCAGAAATTTCGCCGCTGATTTTCCACGACCTCGTCTGTGGCCCGCTCCGCATTCTCGATTGTTCCACCGCGGCGAGTTGAAGCACTCAGGGTCCAATTCCCGCCAAATTGCAAATTCCAGGGCTTTCCGTGAGCGTCTCTCAGCATCCACAGGCATCTGCGGCGGTCCAAACCCGTCCAACAAGTTCCCGAATTCAGGGTCCAAACGTGGCATGACGCCTTCGGGGTTAATCCTCCACCTGTCAAACAAGCTTTGCCCTGACCGGAACTGCGCAACGGCTGTCCTCAGCGCTTGTGTCTGGATGGCGTCGTCATGGTGTCCTCGCCTCTGAGCCATCCCTAGGATCCTGCAATGCATGGTTGTTGTACAAACTCATACGTATAAAGTGTGGCCTCAGATTCACCTCTCATCATCCCTTCATATCATCAGATCCACAGCCAACAAAGCACTTCCCACACAACACTCCTCTCAACATCACTCCCTCCGCTTTGCGTAACACTCCTCCATACTACATACCAAGCAAGATGGAGTTCTTCTTCCCCGCTGATGTTTTCGCCTACCCAGGTCCCTCCCGCCGCCGCACTCCCTCGTACGGCGCCGATCCCTCCGCCAACATCTTTGGCGGCTGCGGGTTTGACAGCCACCCCTTGTTCGCTGACAGCCTTGCCCATGCAATACAACGGGAACAAGCTGCTCAGGCTGCTGTCCGCGCTCGAGCTCAGGCCCAGCGCGCTGCAGCCGCACGCAGAGCAGCTGAAGAGCAGCGCCAGGCGCAGACTTACCTCCAGCACGTCCTCGAGATGCAGCAACGGGAAGCTCAGCGCAGGTACCACCTTGAACAGCTCCGTCGCCAGCAGCAGGAAGCTCAGCGCCGACAGCAGTATGAGGAGTACCAGCGTCGCAAGGCATATGCCATTGCCAAGGAACGCCAGCGCATCGCAGCTCAGAAGGCTGCCGAGGAACAGGGCCGACAGCTCTTCCTTGCTCTCGAAGACCTTCTCTTCGGTGGTCTGAACGGGTTCTACTGCTCCCCTCAGCACGACGATGACGACGAGGATGAGGAGGACATCGAGCTGGCTCACAAGAACGACGTCGACGACAACAAGCAGACCTCGGCTATCCCCGCAGCAACTGCTCAGGCTCCTATTCAGAACGCTGACACCAAAGGCAAGGCCAAGGCTACCGAAGAGGAAGTCGAGCAGTCTATGGATGTTGACAACGATGATCACGATCACGAGGACACCGCAGCGGCTGCCGCGGCCGCTCTGATGGCTACCGATGAAGACCCTGCCGAGGTCGGCCCAGCTCCCGCTTCGGACAAGCCCCAGACAGATGCCACTGCCGCTCCCGTTACCAAGACTGAACAGCTCGTGTTCTCGCACAGCTTCCCATCGGACTCCAGCTTCGACAAGACTTCTGTTCGTGCCGACCAGATCAACGTTTCGGTGGACGAGGTCAAGCGCACGGTCACTGTCTCTGGCCTTTGGAACAACGACCAGCCCACGCCTTCTACCCCTGCACGCGCGGCAAGCCCCACTCCCAGTGACAGCTCCTCTCGACGTGGCCGATCCCGCTCACCCAAGCGCGCTCGCGTCTCGGATGTCGATGAGAACGGCGAAGAGATTGTTTCTCCCGATGCGAATGAGGACGACTTTGTAGAGGTCAGCTTCACTCCTGCCGGCGCGGCTAAGGAGGACAAGGTCTCCAAGGCTTTCGATCTTCCTGCCGGTGCCGACATCGAAGACCTTCGAGCCGAGCTCTCTGAAGAGGGACTCAAGCTCTTCACTACAGTTTCTGCTTAGATTCCCTCCCGTTCTTCATGCTTCCCAAGTGTAGTCAAATACCATAGCAATTAGTTATCGCATGCACAAGCATTTCCGCAAAACTCAGTTTCAGATCCCGAATTTGCCCGCTTCCTTGACTGTGACAGCTACTGATAATGATCCTTCTGAGAGCAACATGGACAGTGTCCGAGCGTAGAGGCTCTACATGTTGTACCAAGCGGCAGTTTCCTGGTCATACTGAACCGGAACAGTGACAGATCTTCTGATTTGAAATGTCACGCTAATGACTCTTGCGAGCTTGCTATCTTCCTGATCTTTGAGCCGCATGACCCGCCGGCCAGCGCAACTCCAACTCCAAACGCCCGCACGTTCCCTCTGCAAGCCACATTCAGAAGTGATAGTCTAGCGTCTACCGCCGGCAAGCTAGTGTTTGCTGTGTGCAACCGCCGCTTTCAGCTGCTGGAGGCTTCTGTTGATCCCGCACACAAATGCCTATGCAACGCAACAGCGGCATATCAATCATGCTATCCATTTTACCCCGTTGCGATATTTCACGTGAAGCATCGACATGATAGATAAGGAATGGGACCCCCAACTCGAAGCGAGATTCGCGTCCATCTTGGCGCTCCTTGGCTTCGACAGTTGCGGAGTGCCTCGAAATTGAAATGAAAACTATTCTGCGGACATACCGCGCTGCACGCATACCCGAGATCGCCTCGTAACACCGAACGCCCTTACTTGCCCGCATACCGAACGGAGTGCTTATCAAGAGGTTCAAGATAAGCAACCGAGAAGCTACCTTGCGGGCTAATTTAGCTTGTCATCATCATCTCTTCATTAGTACTGTACCGGCACCGACCGTATCTTGCACGTACGACGGCAATATGCCAGTCTTCGTTTTACGGTACTGATACAGGATCTGACTTTCAATGAATTGTCACAAAAACGCCACCCGTTATCTCTGATCGCTACCTGCTTGCCCTGTCGCCATAACGACGCGGGCCATTCCCTATCAGCCAATGAATTATAGTAGCGCTATCGTTGCGCATATGCCGGTCGAAGCAAGGTGAGAGATAAGGAATCCACACTAGCGGATACATATCCGTCTATCTCCTCGCAGTGGGGACCGCCAGCGGTGTTTGATTGATCCCCGCTCTTCCCCTAATTGACTGAGGCAATCTTTCTCCGCCAAGAGGAAACCTACGTCAACACGAGTTCTGCACCTGAGGGAAGGCAGGCAAGGACTCTTTGTGCGCTTCGATTGATTGATTGTGCTTTCAATTGGTGGTCGAACAAACAAGCCAAAGCGCTTCCCCAGTGTCTGTGCATGAATCGTATCGTCATCGCCGCGTGAGTCCCTGATCCTATCTGTAGGGTATAAGAAGAGGCTGGACGGACGACCACACCCCCAAGCCTGGAAGCATTAGAGTGAATCATCTCTTCCCCCTCCCCCTATCACCCATTCTCTATCGTACTCCCCTTTTTCGTACATCCCCCACCCAGCACAAACATTATTCATCATGTCGCAAATGGTGTCTCTCGAGCAGGCCACGTGGGCTTGGATCGAGGCCGGTCCACGCAAGCACAAGATGCCCATCGGTAAGCGATTCGTCAAAGGTGTCATGGCCGGTTTCTTGCTCTCGGCAGGAGGCATGCTCGTCCAGATCATGTCTGCCAATCCCTGGCTCACCACCAACGCTCCCGGTCTCCTCAAGATCCTCAGTGGAGCCGTCTTCCCAGTTGGTCTCTGCATGATCGTGCTACTTCAAGCGGACCTCGTCACTGGTGAGATGGCCATCTTCATCATGTCGACAATGAAGCGTCGCGTTCCCTACTGAGCCTTCTTGTACGGCTGGGCCATCACTTTTGTCGGCAACCTTGTCGGGTCCCTCATGTACGTCGCGTTCCTCGTCCACTTCTCCCAGATCTACACCGACGCCATGGTGACCGGCACCACCAAGATGGCCGATGCCAAGATCGTCACGCCCAACTTCCTCCAGCTCTGGCTGCGTGCCATCGGCTGTAACGTGCTCGTCTGCATCGCCGTCTTCCAAGCTTCGCTCGCCAAGGATGTGGTGTCTAAGGTGGTCGCATCGTGGTTCCCTATTTTTGTCTTCGTGTCCGCAGGCTTCGAGCACGTTGTGGCGGACATGTTCCTGGTCGGAGATGCATTGATGAACGCTAACACCGCCTTCGGAGTTGGCAAGTACATCTGGAAGGGCATCATCGGTGCATTCCTGGGTAACATTGTGGGTGCAGCTCTGTTGGCTCTTCCACTGGTCTATCTGCACGGTTCAGACGACGTGGACCCGGCTGCAATTAGCCCCGATGCTACCGTCCAGGGGAGTCGTCGCGGAAGCGATGGTGACGAAAAGTGGAACAAGGACATCGAAGCTCAGATCAGTCCTGCTTAGTGTATGTAGTCTTTATGCCCGTTCGATCTATATAGCAAATACATGATCAACCACTCAATCCGTCTGAGAGCCCAGTGTGTGAAGATCCAAGCTCAGGAATGTTTTTGTCTGCCTCCTGGTGTAAGGTCGATCGGTGTTGACAGTCTGATGGCTGGACAAGCAACAAGTTCCCACCTACAGGAGGATGTCTTCGTGAGATACCGTTACGTGGTGGCAAGGATCAGACAGAAAACGAAAAAAAAGAGAATCTCCGGAATGTCACAAAAAATGAAGGCACCAAAAGTGACAGATTTTCCGCATCGGCTTTGCATTTTAATTTTGACTTTACGGTGAATTCCGCCACAGACCAACACTTTGAGGCATGATTCCTTCTCAGCTCACCACCAACATTGCCACCTTACGGACTTGACCGCAACACTTGGGTCCACGCACGAGTGAATTCACGAGCAGGCTTCCGAGATGGATGGTGGCAAGGGGGCTTCACGTCCTGCATGGGGCGCGAAGAAGAGTTGGGCTGGCACGCCTTCTAGTTCCTCAGCTTCGACTCGAGAGCCCTCGCCGTCTTCATCATCATCTGCATTCCCACCGCTATCTTCGCCTGCAGCTCGACGATCCTCGTCTCGACCTACTCCCTCCCCATCGGCGTCGTCTTCGCTAATCTCACCGACCTCGTTCAATCCTTATCCTACTCGCCGACAAGAGCTCGCGCAAAGAGCAGCTTCCAACAGCGCTCGCAAGCGTTCCCACATCACCCGCTCAGACCCCTCTGCTTCTCGAATCCACTCCATCCTCGACTACACCGACGATGATGACGTTTCCTTGCAGGACGATATGTTTGACGACGAAGAAGGCGAAGTCTCGTCACGGGGCGCGACCATGTCTTCCATCGTATTCCGGGATCTGTCCTCTACAGGTACAAGTCGATCGAGCTCACCCTGGCAACAAGGTGGCATGAGTGCAGGGCTGGCCATGTTCGCTTCAACGACATTCGGAGGCGAACCTTTGAGGGTGCTCGCCAACGTCGATGAGGAGCTAGGTGCAGCGCACATGGGGCCAAGAATCTATAAGAGGCATAACCAGAAACACGTCAGGAACCGGGTCAAGGCAAAGATCGATGCAGGCCACACATCTACAGCAACAATGGCAGAGGCAGTGCCGACGAAGAAGGATGCTTCTGCTGGCGGGCAAATTTTGGGCTCATCAACGGACAGACGATGCTCAATCTCGAGGGAGGAACGGGAGGCATTACGAAGTCTTGACCTGCAGGAACTAGTCGACGAATGCAGGCGCCATCTCAACTTGCTCGCCATTCAAAGTCGCACTGGCTCTGGTACGTCTTCTTCCGCATCAATATCAGAGACTGACCCAGCTTTCAGACTTCTCGAAGCTATACAAGTTCGCATCGCAGACTTCCAGACATGGACGCAAGTAGGGGCCCACTCAATTCTCTCGGATGATCTGCTACCCTGCGGCCTTCAACAGCCATCGATTGACTTTTCGGCTCTCCCGCCTTCCCTCCTCAACCAGATTCGCCATGCCGTCTTGCACGGCATCTCGGGGCTCCTTACTTCCATCGTCGAAGCAACCTGGTCGGACTTAGTCGGGACACTGTCTAGCCTGCTCTCAACGCCGTCGCTCCGACCCACCGCCGCCTCTTCTTCGGACCTGCGGCCAGCGATTCAACAAACATTCTTGCAGTTCCTCGACTTAGTAACTGCTGCATCGGAACCTTCGACGCTCCTGTCAGCAGTGTTGCAGCGATATTCGATCCTCTCACGCAGCAACAACGATATGGACGAAGATTCAGATCCCCTGGTCGATCTGGTTGGCGAGCTCGTAGGCATGTGTGGCCAGCAGATGTCCTCGAACCCCACCATCCTCACCGAAAGCCAAGACCGCACCCTCATCAGTGCTGCTTCCTTCCTCTACCTCCTCTTCACCATCAACTCGAACCGGCCAAAAGCGACAAGGCTACATGTCCACGCATTCTACTGCACCGTCCTCGACCTTGCACCCTTTCTGGAGCACTTTATCCACTATACAGCATCTTTCGCCCGCCCAAGTGGCGCCGCGGCTCCGGGTATGGCAGAGTTCAACATCTGTCGCTACGCCTTTTTGCTCAGCCTCGGCGGTAAGGTGAGGATGCTGCAGCTGGAAAACGAACTACGCCTCTCCCAGGCACCTCGAGAAAGTTCGACCTCTGCTTTGCGGCTCGCTCATGGCGCAGCAGAGCTCGTCGTCCTGCCCACTTCGATGAACCTCAAGATCGAGCGAGAACACGCGTGGGAGCAGAGCAAGGAACTCTTTCTGCACTTGCTGGAGAGCACCGCAGGCGAAATGCGCGTGAAGGGTTTGAGAGTCGAGTTCTCAGGCGAGCATGCCGCGGATGGCGGTGGTCCGGCGAGGGAGTGGTTTGCTACTGTAGCAAATGGATGGGACTACAGACGCACAATGGGGGCTCATGGTTGGTTCACGCCTTCGACCAATGGTGAGAGCGAATCCGCCGAGAGGGAAGCTGCCTTCGTAGGCCTCATCCTCGCGCTTGCCGCGCTGCACACCACCAAGATCGCTCTCCCCTTCACACTTCCTGCAGTGGCGTTCAAGATCGCCACGGCGCCCTCGCTCGAGTCGCTTTCTCTGGCACCAGTGGATCTTGAATTCGCAGACTCGGCACTGGCAAAGTCGCTTCAAGAGGTGTTAGAATGGGCTCCTGCTGCTGCCTTGGCTGCGGAAGAACAGGACAAGGTGTTTGACAGCACCTTCTCGCTCACATGGAGCACGGCCATTCGGACGGCTACCGGTGAGATCAAGGCCATCGACCTTGTCCCCGGCGGACGTCACTGCGCTGTCAAAGTGGCTGAGAGGAAGGACTATGTTTCAAAACTCATCTTCCGCGTTCTTATCGGCTCGGTGCGGTCTCAAGTAACGGCATTCAGGGAAGCTTGGCAGACGATCTTCCCCTCATCCTGGCTCGCAGCAGAGAGACCCGGAGCGGAATCGGCCACCGAGGTTCTCAATCGGGGCGGGCTGGCATTGAGCTTATTCAGTCCCGAAGAGATCGCACAAGCGATCCTCTCGCTCCCTTCTTCATCCAAAGGGTCACATTCACACCCACTGGATATTGCAGACCTCAAAGCTGCGACCGAGACCATCTTGCCGAACTCGCACGAGCCTGGGGAGGAGGTGGGCTGGTTCTGGACTGTCTGGACTGGCTTGGAGCCCATTAAACAGCGGAGGTTGCTGGCGTTCATCACGGGTGCGGAAGACCTCCCCGCGAGTGGCGCGAGAAGCGTAGGGCTGAGAATCCATGTTGTCCCCACTGACGCGGTAGAGGAAAGGAGCTGGCCATTGCCATGGTCGAGCACATGCACATCGACGCTGTTCCTGCCGACGTACCCGAGTGCAGCGTTGCTGGCGGAAAAGGTGGGGGTTGCTATCGAGCACTATCAAGGATTCGGATTGCGTTGAATGCGATCAATCACATGCTCCATTGCGAAGGGAAAAATGTCTAGCTAAAGTGGGATATGTTCTACTTGCGTGCTTGAGCAACGAGCCAGTCGCCCTGCCATAGTGGTAACACAGAGATATCAAGGTCAGCATCGATCAAAGCCTGTAAGCAGCATTTTTGCGGAGTTGAACTTACGATCTCGGTGAGGACGACCATGGTCTTTTCTGTATCCTGCTTCGACATGCCTGGTAGATGTTTCATCATAACTACGCTCGCCCGCCAAGCCATACATCATCATCCTTGCGTCAGTTCTTCATTCACCCTGTACTGAAGGACAAAGAGATTAGGACTTACCATGCTCATATCCGGGCCAGATCTTTATACTCTTGTTTTCCTTGGGCGTGCTGATCATGTCGAAGAACTTCTTGCTTCCGTTCGGGTCGGTGACTCTATCGTTTTCGCCATGGTGGATCGTGATCGGGCAGGTGATTAGATGAGCTTTTGCGGCAAGATCATCGATACCTTCGAGAATGGCGAGCCCCGTGCTGATTCGCACCTTGCCCTTGTACGTCAGTGGATCCTTCTCGTGCTCCTGTTCCACCCTTGGATCATCTGAGACATTGCCTTTAATGGCGGCAGCAAGCGGCATACGCCCAGCGAAGAACTTGAGCACCTTTGCTACGATTTCCACCGCATAGCTCGGCCGCGACTGGGAAGAAATCGTGATCATCGGCGCAGCCACTGCGACTCCTGATAAGCTTGGTCGGTATGGCGCAGGTTTGCCGGGGAGTACTGCTGATGAGCTCGAAGCGTTCGCGGTCCTTTCCGGGTGGTGATGTGCGAGGGGAGTCCTTTCATGCGCATTCAGCGCCTCCTCGACCATATCCTCATCCGAAACCGTCTTTGCCTGTTCACTAGGGCGCTGCTTGAGCGACAAATCGGGCCCTCCATCTTGCCCTGGTTCGAGCGGCGGATACAGCGAGGCATAATACAGCACGGTAAATGCGCCCATCGAGTGTCCCTCTGCGAACAGCTTTCTCTCCCTCCCCGCCTTACCTAGCAGACCCGACTCTTCATCCCACGTGCGTACGTCCATGACGACCGCGTGCATCGCACGCACGTTGATCTTGAGGCTCGGCAGGTACCCGTGCAGGCCCGTGCTGCGGCCGAAACTGGGTAGGTCGATGGCGATGACTCTGAAGCCGCGCTTCATGAAGTGGAGTGCATGCGGCGCGAGTTTGCCCGCATAGTCATTGATGCCGTGCGCCATGATGATGTCAGAGTGGAGCTGCTCGGACTCGAGCGCGGCAGGACACGTCCAGATGTAGTACGTGACCCACGACCATTTTTCTTTGTCCCACGAACCGCATTCGAGCAAAGAGTGCGCAGGGATCAGCACGCGCCGTCGGATCGCCGACACTTCCGGGTTCGAGTAGATGAGGCGCTGTTCGGATTCGGAATAGGGGAGCTCGGATCGGCCGTAGGTAGGATCGCCGCCGCCAGGGGTGAGCAGGTTGAGGTGGCAGAGCAGAGGTTCCGTGAACACCTGGTGGACGGTACGGAGGTACTCCATCTTGACAATTGCCCAGCTGCGATCACGGAGGGTGGAAAGATAGAATGAGGAAGAGAAGGAAAGGGGGGTGGACGAGGGACAAGAGGACGTGGAAGGAAGGTGGCCGGCAAGGAAGATCCGAAACAAACACAGGACAGAGGCGGGAGAGAGGACAGTCCAAAAGGGTTGCGAAGGAGTGGAACGATGGTCAGGGTCTATCGTGGAGATATATCCGGCTGCATGCGTTCTGCTCGCTGGAACTAGTTCTTACCTTGGCGGGAAGGCAGATACGAAGAACCCGTGCGTCATGAATTGGTCCGACGTGCAGTGTATGCCTCCACCTTGTCGCTTTTTTGGCCACGTTGTTAAGCTGCAGTGATGCAGTATGGCACAGTCTCGTGATGACAGATTTTTGCGTACAGTCGAACCTCTCATAATGACACACGCAACTTTCTTTAAAAAATTACGAAAAATGGAAATTAAATTGAGGCTGCTTAAATCAACACCATAGCATACCAGCTTACATAAGGCTTCAAAAGCATATGTTCTATACACCATTTTGATCCTCTTTTTTTTTTCTTCTCTATCTGTTCAGGCTACTCTCTTGCCTTCTTACCCACATCATCCCTCCAAAGCTCTTTTCACCATGGCCAAGTCACCAAGGGCACCATCTTCTTCCAACCAGAACCTCACCAATGTGCAAAAGCAGCAAGTTCTAGCCCACTACAATGCACAGAGAAGCCTCAATCCCTCCTATCACCAAAAAGACCTTGCCAACTGGATCAGAGACACCTTCAGCCTCAGTTACACCCCCCCCAGCAGGTCCACCCTCCACAGGATTCTGCACCAGAGCTTCCTCCCTGATGATTCTCCATCATCCAGCAAGAAAAAGGATGTCATCCAGGTCAGAGGAATTGGACAGGGAACTTGCAGAAGGGGTTGTTAGGCAGCAGGAGAGGAAAGTCATGGTCAATGGTCATCTCATCAGGCAGCAAGGTTCCAATGGACAAACAGCTTGGGCTCAAGTTCTCTAATGGCTGGCTAGATAAGTTTTGCCATAGGCACTCATTCAGGCAGCATTTGGCTCATCGAGAGGCAGGAAGTGAAAGCTTGGATAACAAACCAAGTTTTCAGCTCTTGGCTTATATCATTTGACTCCTACATTGGTCAGACTCCTGGGAGGCATTTGGAAGCGGAGCTAGGCAGCACAGACATCTACAAGATGGACATACTCAGTGCCATCAGGATCTGCAAGCAAATCTGGGAGGAGTTTAGCAGTATCACTATCAGGAACTGCTGGAAACACACAGGACTTGTTGATTGGGAAGGAGATGCTCAGAATGAGGATGGGGATGCTGCTCTGGACAGGGAGGTTCTGGAGACAATCAGGAAGCTGACTGATGTTGGGCTTCAGGATGTGGTGGAACCACTTGGAGAAGAAGAGGTCATGCCAGAGACAGAGGAAGAAGAGCTGGAGGGGAAACACTCCACCAGAAACTCCTCCTGCATGCTTGGAGATGTCAGAGGAGGCAATTACAACAGCAGAAGAGCAGCTCAAGACCCTTAGAGCAGCACAGGAAATCTTGGCAGAGTATGGACTTCTCAGCCTACCAGTTCTGAAGGCTATATAGAGTCTTGTAGTAGCCGCATTACCAATGGAAAGACTTGAAAAGACATTCAGGTGTTAGAACTTTTTTTTTTCCACACCTCTAAAGCTGCAGTGGTTGCTGAGATATATTTCTGAGCGTGCTTTTTTAGTTGTTTCAGATTTTTGAAAATTTTAAGATAAATAATGTGTCATTATGAGAGGTTCGACTGTATAAAGCCGCGTCCTCATCTTGTCTCTGGCCCGGCTGCTTTGAAATTCCGAGCGTCGTTGAGAGGGTCCACGCATCTTTTCTGACGCTGCAGCACCAACCAAACTCGATCCTAGTGACCCCTTTCAGTTCATCGAATCAATCAAAAGGCACAGGCTCTCCAATTTGCAGGACGTACTCGTTGATCTGATCGCCGAATTGATACAGATACATCGTCGGCGAGACAGAAGGTTGCAACTTGTGCTACCGGATGGACGGCGCTGTTAGCGGACGAAGGGCGGGCCATGAAACCATACGCTAAATTCATGACGAGAAATATTGACCGGAGTTCCAACATTGGGTTGACTCAACGCACATCTTTTCGCCGGCTGATGCTCGTAGGCTTTAGCTTTGGATGTCGCATGACTCTGCGTTGAGACGTATGGGACCAAGCGTATCCACCATCCATTCCTCTTGCTTGTCGCAACCCTATCAGTCTCAGTGTCCTGAAAGTGACGAGGACTACGTATCGGCGATTTCGACGAATCTCGTCATGCGCGTTCGCTTGTTGTTTTGTTTGCGTGAAGCCAAGTTTCTGCTAGGACGACGCCCGAAAAGGCAACCGAAATTTCTGAGCCATGTCGCAAATTCCTCGTCGGGACACGAGCAATGCTACCTTTTGGGATCGAGGCGGACCAGGCTAGGCAATGGATCATTCGACGATTTCGGGATCTTCTGGGCGGGCCAGGTTGCGACGGGACGTTTTCGACCCTCATCGAGCATGACCCGCTCGTCCCTCCTTCATCTGCTGCATGCAAACTGATGCAATTGGAAGGCCTCATCAACAAATGGGATGTGGAAGACTTTCCATTCGGTCGATTGCATCCAAGGTGGGGTTGAGCCATGACGGTTCAGTTAGGAAGGTGACGACAAGCAACAATGCCGCAGAACACCACTTTTGCTTGCGGAGCACTGGACCCTGGTCGGTCGGCTAAATTGTGCTTCAAGTCCCTGCAGGATGCGGGAAGAGCCGATTCGCGGTTTTCGTACGAGTGATGCATCAAAGACCTTAGACCGAGCACAGAGCGAGTGGAGAAGGCGCAGCTGAATGTCGAAGCGCTTGGCGGACCGGCGCTGACGGCATTGACTCACTCCTGACTCCTCAATCTGTGACTCCTCACCCCATAGACATAACGATTCCTGTCTCGCTTTCGACAATCTACAGATAGCCAGCACGATTGCAGAACCTGGCCACGGACGACAAGAACTCGAGGGAAGCACGCTTGCGGGTCCTCAGCCATTGGCATTCGGTCATCTCTCGGATAGATCGGCTTACACTCACGTCTGCTCATTGAACCGCATCCATACATCGCTCAGCCATGACATCAAGACCGACGACACCAATTCTCAATCAACCGGGCTCTTCCAGCCTGGCAACGCCGCGCAGCAGCTCCGAGCGTCCGCGTCAAGGCATCACCATCGAGGAACCTGAACGACCACGCCTTCCGCACAGCCACTCGTCATTCTCCTCGAGCTCACCCTCTCGATCGGGCGTTGTTGGCGATGGCACTTATGGAGGCCGACGTGGTGGGCCATCTTTGAGCAAGAGCCGCACCAGCAGCTCTGGAGGCTTGAGTGACGTCCGAGCAGGGTATGAGCGACGAGTAGGCTTCGACACCATGCCTGATGCGGATGAGACCAACAGCGGTGCCTTCAGCTTTACACTGCAAGTCAAGTCGAGAGGGTTTCTCAGGACCAAGAACACAAGGACATTCATGGTTGCGGTAGACGATAATCCTTACTCGGAGCGAGCGCTTGAATGGTTGATGGAGAACCTAGTGGAGGACGGAGATGAAGTAGTTGCAGTCCGCATTTTGGATGGTGAGGCGGATCAAATCGATCAGGAAGAGGCAAGAGAGGAAGCGAGGGAGCTGATGGCGTCGATCGTAGAGCTGAACGAAGAGGCGGAAGACAGGAAGATCTCGATCGTGGTCGAGTTCGTTGCTGGCAAGGTTGTCTCGACTATTCTGGAGATCATCCACGTCTACCGACCGGATAGCTTGACAGTTGGAACGAGGGGCAAGTCAGCCAACAAGTTTCAAAAGATGCTCGGACAGCACATTATGGGCCATGTCAGTCGAGACATTCTCACTTCGTCGCCAGTGCCCGTTGTGGTGGTCAGGCCTGAAGCCAAGGTGCAGAAACATCTCAAGAAGCGCCTCAAGGATCCCAAGCGAAGGGGCTATCACAACCTGGTCAAGGGCGTAGAAGGGTTGCCGATGAGCATCACCAAGAACAAGCGTCGATCGCTCCAAGTTCCCTCCTGAACATAGAAAGCTGGGGATGAGCCTTGGCACATGGCTTCATCCTCTCATTCCTTGAGAAGATCCTCCGTCACTTGTATTTGTATCGCAATCTCACCACATTATCTCACTCTTCAATCTTCTGCTTCGTCCGTGTCGTCATGTGGTGAGATGAGCTTCGGCACGATCATTGTGCCATACTCATGAGCCACGCATAGAGCTCATGAGCAAGGACGGATCTTCGCATCAGCACATACTGCTTGTGCTTCCGCGAAATTCTGTCCGTGCGCTGTAGGTCTCCCCCACACGTATGCTTTATCTTCGCAACGACGCGACGTTTTATTGGTTGGCTCGCCTGTCTGCGCTCGTTCGGACAAGGCCGAAGATCATCTGGTTCGGCGCGATTAGCCGAAGTTGCCTGGCGTCAAGCTTGACCCTGACGAGATTAGACTCGAGCCCAGATCCTTTTACAGTCCGACGATGTATTGAGGGCAGGCAAGACATGTGACTTCAGGAGATGAAGCTTCTGGATGCGTGAAAGACGGGAAGAGTGGATCAAGAACCCTGTGGCCCCGAGGAAGATAGAGTGTGAGTTGCCCACATCGAACCTCGGTTGTGTCGTGTGCATCATCCTGGGCTTTCCCTTTCCTTCCAACCATCATCTTCCGTGAATATCTCAGCGGCATACTTGGTCAAGATGTCCACCCTCACAGGACACTGCAACTGCGGCGCCCTCACCTACACCTTGGATGCCTCTCCCTCCAACCTCCGTCTCTCAGCTTTCTGCCACTGCACGAGATGTCAACGCATCAACGGAGCACCGTATGTTTGGACCACTCACTGGGCCAAAGACGCCGTCACTTGGTCTTCGCCCTCTTCGAAGGCCCCCTCTGCCTCTTCTACTGATGCTCAAGTCGAAAAGATCTTCGGCAAGGGCGTGAGTACCGGCCAGCTCTACGAGAGCGTTCCTGGGCGAAAGTTCAAGCTGCGCTGCAGCGAATGCGGCAACCCCATGGGCTCCTGGTCTGAAGCCAAGCAGCAGTGGTCTATCTGGCCCTCCACTCTTTCTCGCCCTGACGGCGACAAGGGTGGGCTGACGGGCATAGAGACGTTCAAGCCCACTGCACACATCTTCTACGGGCCCTGGAAGATCGCCATTGTTTCGGACGACCTCCCCAAATTCGCCGGATACCCGAACGAATCGCAGCAGGTCGATCGCAACGCTGAGCCGCTCCCGTCCAACTTCAATATCAACGACTTCAACCCGCATGACCCACGCGAGATGGTCGGGTACGGTCCGAACCCTCCTCACCCTCGCTGGCCCAACAACGCACGTATCGCAGTCAGCTTTGTGCTCAACTACGAGGAAGGAGGCGAGAACTGTACGCTCAACGGCGACCTGGGAGCCGAGCAGTACCTCACCGAATACGGTGCGGCGAACGGCTCGAAAGCGCCAGCGAACATTAGGAACCTGTCGGTAGAGTCGGCGTACGAGTTTGGATCGCACCGCGGGTTCTGGCGAATCCTTGATCTGTTCAAGCGCAATGGGCTGAAGTTCACCAGCTGGAGTGTCGGGCGTGCGGTGGAGCAGAACCCTGCTGTCGTCAAAGCGATGGAGGACGCTGGGTGCGAGGTCGCCAGCCACTCGTACCGATGGTTTGACCATTCGTCGATGAGCCAGGAGGAAGAGCGTGCGCAGATCCAGGCTGCCATCCGCGCGATCAAATCCGCCTCTGGCAAGTCGCGCGAGCCACGCGGGTGGTACACTGGGCGTCAGTCGATCAACACGCGCCGCCTCGTCTACCAGTGCTACAAAGAGCTCGGCCTGGAAAAGGAGCTGTACGACTCGGACGCCTACGACGAGGACCTCCCCTACTGGGTCCCCGCGCCGGACGGCACGCCGGGTGAGCACCTCCTCGTCATCCCGTACACGCTCGACAACAACGACATGCGCTTCGCCATCACCCCCGGTTTCTTCAACTCGGACTCGTTCTCAGCCTACCTCATCGACGCGTTTGAGACGCTCGTCGCGGAAACCTACCTTCCAAAGGAGAACCCAATGTCAGTGCCAAAGATGATGAGTGTAGGTCTGCACTGCCGTGTTGTCGGTAGGCCCGGTCGCTTCCAGGGGCTGCAGAAGTTCATGGATCATGTGATCAAGAGGAACAAACAGATGCTCGAAGAAGGCGGTGGAGAGGGTGGTGTGTGGGTCGCGACTAGGGAGGAAATCGCTAACCACTGGCGTACGCATCATCCTCCAGGCAAGCAGTGACGAGTGCATACAGGCCAAGATCGCTTCTGAGAAAAGGTTTGGGGTATATAGACACGTATGTTTTGATAGTTTGATATGATGTGAAAAAAAATGCAATACAGTTGCGGCTATGATGACAAGACACCCGCCTAGAAGGCAGCTTGCCGACTAGTTGGTTCTCTCGAACAAGTACCTCACCCGATCGGCTGCGAGGTAGAATAGCTGAGGTGGCCTCTTTGGCGCGGCACCGGGCATGCCCATCGTGCCGCCCTTCAACCTCTCGACCTGATCGCCGACCTCCGCAGCCAACCTGCCCCCTTGCATCTCTGTGGGCAAGATGGTGAAGCCCAGTGGCCCGCACTCGCAGTCAGGGCAGAGGAGGTACTTGACTGTGAGTTCCTCACCGGGAGTGAGCCCGAGGGAGAGGTGAGCGAGGAGCGTGCTGACGTCTTCGTCGGAATTGTTCGAGTCCGAGCCGGAACCGCCGCGCTTAGCTTCGCGCTTCTCCCTCTTCTTCCTCTCTTTCTCCTCCTTCTGGCGCTCCTTCTCTTCGCGCTTGCGCTGCTCCTTCAGCTCTTTCTCCTGCTGCTTGGTCCTCTGCCCGCTGAACTCGAAGCTCGAGCTCATCGAGTTGGTCCCCGACGGACCTCCTGGCGAAGTGGGATCGTTAGGCACCGTCCACTTCATGTCCCTCGAGAAGCCAACATTGTCGAACCCAAGCGCACCCTCTACCACCCAAAACCCTTTCACGCTCGTCAGCAGCTTGTTCTTGCCCCCTTCCGCACCGACCCTAACCGGGAAAGCAGGGCCCTGCGGTGGCGTGGGCGAGTTGGGCAAGTCCATGTCGGGATTGCTCAACGGCCCACTCTCCTTCCTTGTCCACTCGCCGGCGCCCTTGCCGAGGATGAGACAGCGGCAGTTTTCCTGCGGACAGTACAGCTTTGCGAGGTTGGTGTTGGTCTCGCGGTCCACAAGGCGAGCTTCGAGGGCCAAGCCGGCATCTTCAGCGGGCGTCTTGGCAGCGACGGCCTGACCGAGGATCGAGGTGTACGTTTGACCGGGCGACTTGCCAGGCTGAAACTGGGCGGCGAGGGCAGCCATGATGGAGGCCTGGGAGGGCATGCCAGGAGGACTGGCGGGGGTGGAGATCGGGCTGAGAGCCGGTTTAGGTGCAGACTTTGCTTCTGAAGGAGGCTGCGTGGAAGCGGCCGAAGTCGGCGAGTAAGCGGAGGGTGATGTGACTGTCGTTGATGCGGGAGGAGCATTGGTAGTCATCTTGAGTGCAGCAGGAGCATCTTCGCTGGTAGAAGAGGTAGCTGACGTGGTGCGAGTGAGTCCAGAGGCAGGACTGGGATAGACACTACGTCGCATTTCCAACCACTGGCCACTTCCGTACTGAATATGACTGACGCACTGAGTGCGGAATCCGACCTTCTTGTACAGTCCAGTGAGCTCTTCGTGGGCCAGCAATGCGAGCGTCTCGTAGCCTCGCTTGCCCTTTTCGCCCTCGGGACCCTTGCCCTCTTCGGCTCTGCGGATTCGTGCAATGTAGTTCTCCAACATCCTGGTGGCCAGCCCTTTGCGCTGGAATTCAGGCGAGACGCATACACTGTGAATGCAGACCATATGCGCATCCGAGCTATCATCGTGTGTCGACATGGAGCGCAACGTCAAAGCTGTAGCAGCTGTGCCTGTGATGAAGCCGACAAGCTTCCTCCTCAGAGGACCGGTCAAAGGACCTGCGACTTTAGGAGGTGGCATAGGCACAAAGGCACCGATGAACAGATGAGGAGCTGCTTTCTGACGCGACAACAGCTTCTCGTAGCTCGCAGCATCCTCTGGAGGATAGCCCTCTACTTCGAGCGCATGTGCGGCCCTGACCTCTTCGGGCTGGACATAGTCAAAGACCAAGTTGCGCGGGAGGGATGAGTTGGTGTAGTTGGCAGCGCTCGAGCTCTTGTGCTGCGAGGAGGTGCGTTTGTGCGAGCTCTGAGGCGGCGAGCGTGAAGAAGGTGTGCTCATGTTGGATAATGTAGACGAGCCCGAGTTGGAGCGGGATGAGGTTCGACCGAGGGTATTTGTGATGGTTTGATAGAGCGTGGTAGAGTTTTGAGCTATGGAGCTCGGTGGTGGATGCATGTTGGGCGAATGCTTGATGGGGGATGTGATCTCGTGAGGTTATTGTCGTAAAGGCAGTCGGTCGGGCCTGCTTGAATGCTACAATGTGAGCGACCTGCTGCTAAATGCAAGATGATGATGGGTCCAGGGTAGGAAAGCGATCCGAGCACAGCTAGCGTGAGTAGAAAGCGTGTTTGGAGTAAATTTGGTTCGTGATCATGCTAGTGCGCTAGCGAGAGGGTATATGTGATGTGTGAGATGGAGGTGTGATGAAACGATGTGATGGGTTGATGCGATGGCGGATGAATGCGAGGGAAGGATGGGATGTGTGCTTCTCTGATCAAGGGTGGCCAAGATAAAGAATGCCGAAAGGGATGAAATCCATTCGTCCGTTCGCCTCAACGGCGGCCAGTCGGACCTTGGCTGCAGGCACAACGAGCCAACTCTAAACGACCCAAATGAGGGCGACCGCGAAGAGCGAATCCGTGGCTGGCACATGTCTGTCTCTGTTCAATTTTAGTCTCTGCCGAAACCACAAAGCAGCAACAAATAGATTCAATTGCAATTGCTTGACCGCGTGCATTTAGATAGAGATAGAGATAGATAGATAGATAGAGAGAGAGAGAGAGAGAGAGACTCTTTCCGATAGGCTCGAATCTTCCAGAGATTGTAGCTGCCAGTCAACGCTCTAAGTCATCTGCATCCATCGTGACCACGACACGACATTGCCGGCCCGGCAAACTGCGGGTTGTCGACTGACAACGCATCGTGAGAAACGCCAAGACCTTGGCTCTTCCCCGCAAAAAAAACCATCTCGATGCTGTATGCCCACGTTCGGTCGTAATGACAGGTCCGTGCTCGATACCTCGTGTATCATGCAAGATCGCGAGCGTGACCTCTGAAACATGCTGCTTCACTTCACAGATTGGCCACAATGTGCGGGGTGAGCAACCCACATGAATTTCGGATCAACCGGGTTCGGACAGGTTGAGCCGGCTTCGGATCTCTCCATCCGTGCGAACCATACTATCTACAGGTGTAGAGCAGCTTGTGAGGAAACGTGCGCTCTCCGTTCGGAACCTGCCGCAAAAGCACACTGCATACTTGTTTGCTCGAAAGCTTCGGATCGGGTCCGTGTATCCATCGGCTGAACCTGCCCGCGATTTCCGATCTCGCAGCCCCATGCGTCATATTGCTTCCGAACCGGTGATTCCTGCCGTTGGCCGGCAATGCACGCTGAGAATGTGGAGAAGCTTTGGCGCAACTTTTTCGGTGCACAGCATTCTTCCCAAAAAAAAAAAAAGTGGCCGGAGCTTCAGCCTCACCCGCAGCCTCAGCCTCAACGTTCTTGATCACAGACCATCATCTTGCAAACCCTGCAAAACGCTGCCAAGATGAAGAAGTTCATTGGCAAGGTCCAGTCCAGCCTCGACAAGTTCGACCCGGCTAACAAGGGTGCCGACCAGAGTGCACCGTCACCGGCCATGGCTGCACCTCCCACCGCCATCGACTCGCCGCCTAGCCGCCGAGACATCTATCTGCACCGCAAGCAGCGCGGAGTCAATGTTGGATCATGGTTCTCTCTCGAGGGCTGGCTCACTCCCTCTCTCTTCCAGCAAGCAGCCGGATCAAAGGATAGTGAGCTCGATGTTGTCTCTGGCATGGATCCCAACCAGGCTAGAAGTATGCTTGAAAATCACTGGGACAACTTCATTAACGATGGCGATCTGCAGTGGATGGTAGATCACGGGATCAATACTGTCCGCATTCCCGTCGGCTACTTCCACTTCCTCGCTGGCCATCCTGACGAGCAAGTCCGTGCCCTTCTAAGCGGCACTGACTATGAGAAACACGCTCCCGTCTATCAGGGTGCCTACTCGCGTATCGAGCGAGCAGTTCAGTCTGCCGCCTCGCGCAACGTTGGTGTTCTGATTGATCTCCATGGAGCACCTGGGGGCCAAAATGCCGATGGCCACTGCGGTGTCTCTGGCGGCAAAGCTGCCTTTTGGAACTCCAAAGTTTCGCAGCGCAAGACGATCGACATCCTCAAAGCCATGGCATCCACCTACGCTTCATACGAGAACGTTGTCGGCCTTGAGCTCATCAACGAGCCCAAGAACTCTGGCAGTCTCCAAGGATTCTACGACGAAGCCATCGCCGCCATCCGTTCTATCTCCCCTCAAACTGTCTCTCTCCCTCTGTACATCGGTGACGCATGGGATACCAACCACTACACAGGGTACGTCGGCCAGCGCGCCGGTTCGAGCAACTTCATCGTCTGCGACCACCATCTGTACCGCTGCTTCACACCCCAAGATTTCAACACCAAGTGCGAGGACCACGCGCGAAAGATCCACCCTGGCACCTCGCCGCATCCCGTCAATACCGACGGATGTGGCGAAACCGCCAAATGGGTCCAGTCCATGTCCCAGCGTTGCGGCGGCTCGCTGATCATCGGGGAATGGAGTGCCGCTCTCAATCCAGGTTCTTTGCACCACATTGGAGGCGAGGATCAGCAGAGGGCGGGCAAGGCAGAGTTTGCGTTCAACCAGTGGAAGACGTTCGACAAGTTCTGTGCAGGTTACTTCTTCTGGACGCTCAAAAAGGAGGGTGGGCCCGACACTGGATGGGGCTTCTACTCGGCAGTCGAGCGCGGCGTTCTTCCGAGCCATCTTGACCCCCACCGCGGCCAGAGAAAGTCGATTGGAGAGATGGAGCAAGCTCTGCAGGGGGCTAAGGATAATGCACTGAATGGTCACGCGGGATACTGGGATCAGCAGAAAGGCGGTCCTTACGAGCACTGGCGTTTTGCGGAAGGGTTCGAGCTGGCTTGGCGAGACTCGATTGAGTTCATGAAGACAGGCGATGATTGCGAAATTGGATTCGTGGGGCAGTGGCAGAAGACCAGGGTCGCTGCTCACCAGCAAGCTAAGGGCCAGGGAAGCAAGATGGTTTGGGAGTTCGACCACGGCTACATGCAAGGTCTTTCTGCGTTCAAGGCTCAGCTCTACCGCTAACGTATTCTGTAGCATGACTTTGTATCCTCAATGGCAAGTCTTTTGATCCGATGTCACGACCACAATTGTGCGAGAGATACCGTCCTGGCATGAGGGGGAATGAGGGTTGGGGACGGCAAGCTTCGGTCCTGTTTTGTGCATAAATCAAGCGAGCGCAAATACGCGCGGATTACCGAGCTCCGAGGAAGGACCCTGATTTATAGCTCACCGCCATTCACACCATCCTGATTTCTTCCAACCCTCACCATCCTCCCCACCTCCACTCGCGGCAGTTTCACCATGTCTGTTGCACAGATCCAGACCTTGACTTATGTAGAGGGTAGCACCGATCCAGAGCAGCAGCTCGACCTCTACCTCCCCTCTTCGTCTACAGCAGCGTCCCAGCTGGTCATCTTCATCCACGGCGGAGCTTGGCGGTCTGGCTCGCGCTCTGCGCATTCGGACCTCGCCAAGTACCTGTCCGCAAAGGGCAAGGCGGTTGCAGTCATCGACTACCGACTCTCGGTGAAGGATGAAAAGACAGGCGATGCGAAAGTGATTCACCCTGCCCACGCGCAAGATGTCAATGCGGCGCTGAGCTTCTTGACGCGACGAAAGGACGTGCCGCAAGAGGGATGGGTCGTGGTCGGTCACTCGATTGGAGCATGGCTGGCACTCGCAGCTGTGATCGATGGAACACCACGTTCTGGGAACGAGCGGTACCCCGCGCCAATGCCAGTGCCTGATGCTGGCATGGTTGACGCGATCAAGACCATCGCTCTTGTCGTAAGTATACACTTCCCATGCTGATATCTCCGTTCCAGATTGACGAACTCTCCTGACACTTCCTCTATGATGGTATGACTTTGACAGGACGGTCTGCTATCGGTCACGCAGCTGCTGAAAGAATACCCGGACTACGAAAGCTTCGTCGCACAAGCATTCCTACCTCAGCCTGGACCGAGCAACTACGACGTTGTCTCGACCGAAACCTGGCCCTTGGGCTTGCAAGGCAAGACACTGCATGTGTGGCATTCCCGAGACGACGAACTCCTCTCGTTCAAGCAGAGTATCGATATTCTGCTGCACTTGGACCAGCAGCTTGGTGCAGGTTTGAGCAGTAAGGCCGTCCCAGTGGAGATTCCCAGCGATGGTCTGGCCAGCGAGACCAACGTCGACGGGCAGAAGAGGGCGATTAGGGAAGTCTACGGCGACATTCAGATCAAGAACGCGGATATATTGCATGCTGATTTCACGACGCTTAAGGTAAGTCGTGCTGCCATGGTGAAGGGAGAGTTGACTGAATAGATCTCACCACCTTTGGGACACGATTCAACAGGGCGCACACGATGATCTCCTTCACACCGGGACTTTCTTCAACCTCGTTCTCGAGCTGTGATAGACAGGCAAATTACATGGCATGGAATCTAGAAAAGGAATAAGCAGGCGTATGCCGGTACGTGGTGGTATCACGAGCTTAGAACACGGGCTCGCCCTCAATGAGCTTGATGTCCGTCTCACGCTTGCGGATCGACTTCTTGTTGGGCTCTTGATCGCCCGAGGGTCGAGTAAATCCGATCAGCGTCCCACGCGTGTTCTGCCACACCTTACCGTTCTCGTTCTTATCGAACGCGCCAAGGGTAACCCTGTCGATCGAGAAGATGGCGCCGCTGTACTCGACGCCACTGTTGTTCTTGTGGGCGTACTTGCTCTTCTCGCGCTTGTGGACGTTGGTCGACTGAGCCGAGCCGTTGCACTTCATCTCGGGCACGGGGGTCTTATCCTTATCCTTATGCTCTTCGTCCTCGTGGAGCTCGATCTCGACGTTCTCGTACAGGACAGTGTGCTTCTGGTGTCCGGGAGGGCAGGTGGCGCAGAAGTACTCGGCGCGCCAGAACGACATGTTCTCAGTGAGCTCGAGGTGCGTAACGTCGATAGGCTTGCCGTGAGGGTCGTAGATGACTTGGTTCCAGATGTTGGACTTGGCGTCCGAGCGGACCAGCTCAAAGTGGAGAGGAGAGCCGTCAGTGGGGGGAGCGGCTTTCTGGGCGGATGTGGGGACGACCTTGGTGACCTGCTGGTCACGCTTGACGGTGTCAACGCACACAGTGTTCCCATCAGGGGTGACGCCTTCACCATGACCGGCACGGACAGTGGTGGCGGTGATAGTCGTGCCGGGGAGAGGACCAACGGCAGTGCGCTTAAAGACGACGTTGGCGGCGTGGTCGGCCTGGTGCCAGTCTTGAATGGCAGGTTCGTCACGCTTCTGCTTATAAGGCCCAGCTTGGTAGGTTGCCTGCTCAGCACCCTGGCCACTGGTGGGAGGCAAAGCACTCTGAGGCACAACGTAAGGGCGGTCGGCGCAGACCTCTCCGTGCCTAGCCAGCGACTTGGCACACGAACCCTGCATGGGGTCCTCCTTCTCGTACAGACCGCTAGTAGCCTTGACAACGGCGCCCTTGACGCTCTCCTTGCCGGCGACAGCGGTCGCACCGCTCTCGTCCCGGTCGATCATGACCCTCATGGTGTAGCGGATCCTCTTGATGTTGGCGGTGACGTGGCCGAGGTAGCAGTGAGACTTCTCACCGCCAGCGAAAGCTGCAAGCGCAGCATCCGACTTGCCACCACCGGGGACGCTGATCTTGGCGTCTTCCACAGCGGCGGGATTGATGGGCGTGTGGAGGTCATCACCAGTGAGTTTGAGGATGGCTTGCTTGCCCGTGGTTACGGCGCCAACGTGGACCGGAGTGGCAAGCTTGCCAGATTCAGCACCAGCTTGGCGGGTGACTAGCTTGGGGTCACGAGCGAGGATATGCTGCTCGATAGGGACGATGCCGGCAGAAGCCGAAAGCGACAGAGTCACAAAGGCCACCAGGGCCGTGAAGAGGGGCTTAGTAGCCATGACCATCTTGAGAGCAGAGATGAAGAAGAGCAGGGATGAATATCAATCTGTTTGTAAGAAGTGAATAATGTGCAGTGGAGCCAGTCCGCTGTGATTGTATGTTGTGAGGGGGACCTTGAGGAAGGGGGAGTTTTGGTCCACTTCTTATACCCTCTCTCATAGCACTCACACAACCTCGTCTCTCAGGTGGGACCACCTCATCTCCAAGAGAGCACGCACATGTGATCCCCTGTGGTTTGAGTGGGACCATCCAGACTCTCTGTGGGCCCTTAGTGTCAACGGACCGGACTTCATCTGTACCCCTTTCGAATTGCAAGCTTCTCCCACGCAAACGATCAGCTGTGGCACTTTGAAATATGAAGTCTGAATGCTCAGACAATGCGTGAGAAGAAGGGTACCACTGGCGAGGCATAGCACCGGAGCAGCACACAATAACTGGTGGTGGCAATGCTCGCCCACTGTTCAAGTCATCTTGAGACCAAAGCAGGACTCATACAGGGGCTCCAAGGAGGTCAAATCATCATCAAGCTTGGCGAAGCGGTGTTCGGGGCTGACTGTCCGTCCCACCACCACATCACGATGGAACGCCTCATTTCATGTGGTGGCGATTGGCACCACCGGTAACGCATGTCGACAGAGTGGGACACAAGTCCAGACAGCATCGAACACTGAAAAACGCGCGTGCACAGACCCCTGCGTGAAATGGACTTGGTTGCCATTTTTCGAGCCTAAATTTCTTCCAACCTGCCCTGGCTCTCCACTTTGCTCCACTCTTCCGTCTCGACCTCATCAAGGTTCCTTCCCCACCACCCATTCAGGTTGTCCACTTTGACTTCCCGTACACTTGCCCTTATAGCCGCTGCGTTAGCGTGCCTCGTTCTCCCACTGTATTTCGGTTCAAAATCGGACAGCGACATGTCGGTGCTCAAGACTCTCATCATCAACCCACGATCGGGCGTTAAGCCCTCCGCCACGCTCTTCTTCCTGCACGGCCTCGGCGACTCCAGCGCTGGATGGTCGGATGTCGCTCACATGCTCTCTCAGCGACCCTCGCTGTCGCATGTGCGCTTCGTGTTGCCAAACGCACCGATCCAGCCGGTTACGCTGAATATGGGCATGCCAATGCCCTCTTGGTTCGATAGTAGGTCTGCTTACTCCTGTGGGTGAAATCCAAATCCCACACGCCTTCATGCCCCTAAGCTTCATTTATCTGCAGACAAAGTCGGACGCTGACTCTCTTTCGCCTCATTCTATTTGTGTTCTCAGTTTTGGCGCTCGACGACCTCTCCGGTGCCGAAGACGAGGCTGGATTGCTCAAGTCGACGGAAGAGATCAAGAAGCTTATCCAGGCCGAGAACGACGGTACCGCGCAGGGTCTGGACGGCCACAAGATCCCCAGCGAAAGGATCGTCGTCGGTGGATTCAGCCAGGGCGGTGCGATCTCGCTGCTCACCGGTCTGACGAACCCCAACGCAGTGGCTGGTGTGGCGGCACTGTCGACATGGTTGCCCCTGCGCGCCAAGATCGCGACACTGCGCACCCCCACTTCCAAGAACCTCAAAGTCTTCCAGGCTCATGGTGATGCTGACCCCGTGGTCAAGTACGAGTACGGTCAGAGGACAGTCTCGTTCCTCAAGAACGAGCTCGGGCTCAAGGAGGAGGATGTCGAGTTCCACACTTACCCAAGGATGCCCCACTCGGCATGCCCCGAAGAGGTAAGTAGAAGCACAAGAACCCAATTCAAAAAAGATCAACCGACTGATACTGACTAACTCGCTCACTTGCATTCTTCCCTTTGACACAGATCCGCGACCTTGCCAACTTCTTGGAGAAAGTCATCCCCGCTCAGTAAACAGAAGCCACTGACACAGGCAAATGCACTTGTACGATACGATTAGAATAGAGCAATCGGAGAAATCCGCATTCCAATGATTTTGAGGATGATCAGACAGGACCGAGATACTAGGCACCGTCAATGGTGATCATGATCTTGCCGACATTCTTGTTGGCCTCCATCTCATCGTGGGCCTCCTTGATGTCCTTCCAGGAATACACCTTGTGGATGACGAGCTTGCTTCCTTCTTTGTGGTCGTGGGCACATCCCGATATGAGCCTCTCGAGGCCCTTCTCGACGAAGCCCTGGACCAGATCGCTTTGGTAATCCACTGTCCTAGAGCGCAGGGTGCTTCCCTCGATCCTAAGTCGCTTGAAGAAGATCGGCGCGATGAGAGCCTCCTTGATCTTGGCTCCACCCATGAACGCGAGCATGACCATCCTCCCGTCCCTCTTGAGACTGTGCAGGTTACCGTCAAAGTAGGGCGCGCCGATGAAGTCGACGATCACATCTACTGAGCCGGCGGGGCCCTGGGCACCAGTGTACTGAGCGAGCTCCTCGGCCCAGTTGCCTGCCTTGTAGTTGAAGCCCTTCGTCGCACCGATGCTCTGGCAGAAGTCGATCTTTTCTTGCGATCCAGCGGTGATGAAAATCTTGTCAGCTCCGAAGGCTTGAGCAAGCTGGATGGCCGCAAGTCCGACACCACTTGCACCGGCGTGAATGAGGACGTTCTCGCCCTTTTTCATGTCAGCGATCACCTTCAGTGCTTGGTAAGCAGTGAGGTAATTTTCGGGGATGGCCGCTGCCTGGACCCAGTCGAGCTCGCTAGGCTTCTCCAAGATCATGCGCGCAGGCACTTTGATGTACTCGGCGTAAGCACCGCCAACTGCAAGACCGAAGACCTCCTGTCCCTCCTTCCAGTGCATGTCCTTGAGGTTATTGGTAGCTACGACGTGACCGGAGAACTCAACACCCATGATCTCGGGAGCATGCGGTGGCAGAGGGTACTTTCCCTCGCGCTGCATAATGTCCATACGGTTGAGTCCGAATGCCTTGATCTTGACCAGCACTTCATCGTCGTTGAGCGTCGGGACGGGAGCGTCACCGATGTAGAGGTTCTCGGAGGGACCCTTGCCGCCCTCGACTAGGACAGCCTTCATCTGCGAAGGAATCTGCGTAGACATTTTGCGAGAAGCAATCGCGGTGCGAACAGGTGCAAACGTTGACAGGCGAGGAGCTCTGTTGAGTCGCTGTGAAGGGCGAGCCGTGCTAAAGTTTCTTGCTGAAAGGGAAGCTTGAGTCAAAGTGCGAGATGGGATGCGTCTGGCGGTGGCAGATACGAGCGTTAAGTAGTGTCGAGAAGCAACAGGAAGCGTTGACATGCTGCGAAGCAGAGGCCAAGTTGACGAAATTTCGCGGGAAACGACCGGTTATCGTAAGTCCGAGCTGGATAGCCGGAGGAGTTAAAGTATGTCCTCTGTGTCAGTGCAGCTCAGATCAGATCAGATTGCTTCCGGCGGAACGGCAGCCCGAGGCCGGTCAATTCCAAACTGAAACAGTTCGGAACTTACACCCTGTGGATGATGTTGTTTGTCGAGATGGAAGTGGTAGGATCGAGGTACCGAATCGAGGTTTGTTGAGCGGATTTAGTTGAGAGATGCCGGCTAAAGTGGTTCGTGACTGCGCACAGACACTCCACATCCTGCGTTCCTCGCGAATTTGAGCCTCCTAGTTACGGTCTAACAGCGACTCATCAGAGCTCATGATCTAACATATTTTTGACAAAGAAAAAATCTAACAAATATGTATTAAAATTTTTTTAAAATAATAATAATAATAATAATAATAAAAATAATAATAATAATCAACTGTGGATTGAGGTCATCGAGCATTAATAAAGAGTCAGTTGATCCGATGGCCTCCGCGCCATCAACTCCTATTCCGATCGATGCCAGGCTTCTTGCGTTCCTGAACTCGGCCATCATCGTTCAGTTGGCCCAAATTCGCATGAATAGGAATGCTCAGTGTCCTCATTGTTTGCATCTTCTCGAACATTAATGCTAGACGACGTAATAGAAGGATGTGATGCGACAACAAAGGTGCTAAACTTTAATCTTGGCATGATCATCAATTTGGTCTGAGTCGTGCCTGCTTGGTATTGTCTTAGCCCTTTTTTGTCTTGAAATCACGAACTATGGCGTCAGTGCATCTCTCGATGCAGGCATGTTGCTGTCGTACCGTGTACAGGATCGGCATATTTTACGGGCCGAAGGGTCTTTCTTCGGCTGTGATGACGATGCCGCTGCACGTCGACGAATGTAGCCCATTGTCTTTGTCTGATTCGGGATGTTCCCTATTATTATGGTGCCGAACAGAACTCTATCACAGCCGAGCTTCTTTGTTCAGAAACCATATTGATGCTGCACCTACGAACCATTGTCTGTGCTCATAGATTCAGCTCTTTTGAGCTCCGTCGGCATAATTTGTGCCTGCATCGAACTCAAAATTCGGCAAGCTCGAGCCGAACGTGATCTACATTCTGTGATGGTACGACGTCGGCTAGCCCCACTGCTCACCATTGTCTCGGTGGTCTGCAATTTTTAGAAGCGACGGGCCATCCTGTTTAGTGCAGCCTCAGCTTTGGCGAAAATGTAGAAGCCTTTCCTGTTCATGAACTTTCCTGTTCAAGAACTCTGAACTCTGCTTCTGGTGTTCAGCGGGCATGTACCTTAATCAAAGTCACCTTGCTGTTCCGAAAAGTCGGTATCTTAAGTGTGATTCGAAGTTTCGTCTTTGCGAAGCATGGACGAAGGACGGGAATACAGAGAGTACATATCCGGCGAAAGTGCTGAGATGGAAGTATCAATTGTGACATCACCATGGTCTTCAGTGCTTTGCTGTGCCTTCATTGAGAGCGCCAAGCAATAAAAGCAATAAAGGCTCTCGAAAGGCCATAGAGGGACGTAGAAACCTGTTCGCACGCTGGTAGCATGTGATGATTGTCTGAGAAAGGCGAAACAAACAAGCTGGACAGGAGGATGTGAAAACAACAAACATGCCAGGGTCCAGCGAGCGTGGGAAAGATTCGATGATACCGACGGGGCGTAGACAAGCTGTGGCCCGATCGATGACGATGGGTCTGCGAAGGTGAGGGTCTCATTTTGAGATGAGAGGAGAATACACGAAGAGACGCTTTCGAATCAGGCACACCACATTGCTACCTGTTCCAAACCGTTCTGTTGATTCTCATCTTGTTTCGGATCTGCCCTGTCCCGCTGCAATTCACCTCTCGGCTGCCGTACTCATCCATTGTTAGAGAAAAGACAATACCCCACACAGGAAGTCTTGTCTGTGCCGAAGTGTTTCGAAACCACTGTAAATCACTGACAATGACGAAGCTGCTGCGTCTACGGCCGTGTAGTCCGGCAGCTTCATTCCGGTATCGCATTTTGAAGTCTTCCTCGTGATCATGGCATTCATCTCGAGGATCCACCGCATGCTACGAACAGTCTGCACGCTGAGCTGTGGCGTAGCACCGATCCGGCTTGCGACCAAGTTGACGGAACCAAGCCACACGGAAAGAGCTCTGTTTTGCGACAATTCGAGACTCGGATTCGCTGAAGGATCTGGACCGTCGATCAGGCGGACCTTGCGGAAGTCGGGCGAGCTTTTGGAGAATGTACGAATGCGAACAAGTTGCGGCATTCAAACAGCGACAAGTACGGATAAAGAACAAGGTAACATCTCAGCTGATAGTGTAGACAAACCACATGATGCCAAGGCAAGGCGTCAATACCTAGGACAAGCGCATCTGGCCAGGTCACTGCAAAGGCCAGCGTGGCTTGCTGCTTTGGCAGGCGCCTCGCGCTGGATCCGCACCGCAAGCGTCCAGCAAGGGAACCCAAAAGGCGGCGCTGCTGCGTGATGTGTGACAGGCTGAGATGGTGTTTGTAGACAGCGAGTCGTATGTGAGCATGTGTAGTGGATGCTCGTCAACGTTGGAACTCCGCAAGACCGGCGCCTGTGGCCAGACTTTTTGGCATGCCCGTCAGTGCAAATCCTCTTGTCCGCATTGAGCAGACAGCCTCGCTACACAATTTGACTTGGACGGAGGCGCACAAAAAGCCCCCAAGTCTAAACTCAGAGCCGAGAAGGCAGCGAGGCCGCTCATTCCGAAATTTATTGATGAATATTTTCTCGGATTTATTGACTGCCATTGGCCCTGAGATTTTCATCTGTAGAATGTTTGTAGGTCAGGCACATGCTTGTCCAATTTGGAGCTTAATCATGACGGCGGCAAACGCTCTGGTGGCTCTGTTGGCTGAGCCTCTGCCCAGAGCCCGTCAATGATTGATCCAATATTGCTTTGTCCTCCACCATGATTGTCGAGACCGTTGTCTCAGACGCCCGACTTCGCCGCCTGCAAGTAGGGTGAGGTACCACCATGGGCTGCTCTTGTGAAACCTCGCTTCTGGCCTCGCCCAGCTACATTGCATTGACCATGCCGTAAGTTCGTGCAGACTGATCCCTGCGCTGCTAGCGTTGATGAGCTTCGATCTCCTCATACTAGTTGACTGCCGACAAGGCTTCTGAGATTCATCCACTGGTATCGTCGCACAGGCCGTGCTATACTATTCTGAAGTTCGTTTACACATGAACATGGCCGTTGTCAACCGATAAGGCCAACACTTTGTTGTAGTCTTGCCAGCCAACATTCTGCCCGAATGCTGTACTGATTTTGAGCGCGGCTTTCCCGAGGGTATCAACAAGGCTGTCTAAGGACAGCGCTTAGTGATCGTCCAAGCTTGCTGCCGAGGCCGGTCATCAGTGCTGCTGACTTGAAGTGGTTCTTGGCTTCGCTACGCTGGCTGTGGTCTCAGAAACATGTCTCACTACTCGACACGCCGCCAAATCATTTACACTTTCATTCCCCGATTTTCCTGCCACCTGCAGCTCCTCTTCCGCCCCTGCCCTTGAATTAGTTTTGACAGGCGATACCAGGCGCAGCCTGCTACGGCCGCCGCACTGCTCGTCTGTCGCACCTGGGCTCTACCACCGCAGGCGCTTGCATTCCCCTGTCGCAAAGTTTCCGCTCGCAGTGCTGCGACGCTGTTCGAATCCTCAATCCGGCTGATCGACAGTGCACACTCTGTCAGGCCCACTATAGCGAGCAAGCCGAACATGCCTGGACCTCCGAATCAGACTTCTGTATCACTAATGCCTCGAATACTCCGAATGGCCTTGGCCAGCTTAACTTCCGTATCCTTGCTCCACTATATAACCTATGAAGCATCCATCGGCTACGCCCTCCACCCCCTCCGCTCAACTATCTCGCTGACCGTCCCCTAGCAACCTTCCTTGCATCTGCTTCATCCTGATTGATCAAGGATGTCGAGCTCGTCGCTTCTCTTCTCCGGCCTCCAACCGACTTCGCCTTCCTCTTCCTACCGACCACAATTTCGCAGGTCGTCCACCTTCTCTCACGCATCCACTTATTCGCGTGACAGCTGGTGCTCCACTGCCGAATCTGAGGTTTCTGTCTCTTCCACAAGACAAGGCCACGTCTCTCACGACCAAGAGGCATTTGACAAGCTGGTTATGGCCAGTATTGCCAAGAACGCGGTCTTTGGCTCGACTTCGCCACGAAAGAACCGCACTGCTCTTGGGCGCTCGTCCACTGATTCAGCGCGCTCTTACGCCTCTTCCAGCTCCTCGATGCGTTCTCCGCTCACCCCTGAGACTGGACTTTTCTCGCACCGCGAGCACGAGGTGACCAAGACGCCTTTGTTAGCCACCATGTTCTTGCCCACTGTGGAGGAGGTGCCCCAATTCAAGCGTCCCCACGTCCCAAGGCTGGTGTCTGAAGAGGTCCAGTACATTGGCCGCTCCCTCGACGTACCGGTCTCGGAGGACACCCGAGAGGAGCTTGCTGCCAACGTTCGCCATTCCATGTCTTCTGCCTCGTCGCGCTCTTCAAACCGGAGCTCGCGGGTGAGCACAATGGATGGCAAGGATGGTCTCAAGCTGGCACTGGACGAACTCGATCAGGAGCTTGCTCGCACTATGGCTACTCTTTCTGCCAACACTACACCTACCTCGAGCCTTTCGAAAGCAAGAGGCAAGTCGATGCGCCGCCCACACACTGCCGACAAAGTCATTGCTGTCGATTCGGCCAAGATGTTCCCCATCTCTGCATTCCCATCGAGCGTCTCGCCAGAGTCGAGCTCCCGCTTCCGCCGTGAGTCCTGGATGTCGTCCCGAAGCAACGAGGACGAATACGTGGGAAACCCTATTCGATTCTCCGCCTCGGACCTCACGCTGCTCGCCGAAGTCGCTGAGTCTCCTGAGGGTATCAGCAGCCAAGGCCGACCCGAATCGCACATCTCAATCACCTCGAGCACCTCGAGCCGGCTGTCGAGCTCTGACCTCGACAGCTCATCCATTCCGGCGCTCGTCTTTGACGATCGCAACGAAGGCTCCTCGGTCTCCTCTTCCGCTCGCGAGTCATAACAGGAGGCACCAAGCCGATCCGAAAGCTTCGTTACTGCTGCTGAGGGCCACATCCCCGTCCGAAAGCTCCGTTTTGCTCGTCGTCCAGGCACTGCAGGCGAATCTCGCTAGGCATCGCGAGGTGACGCTCGCACATTGTTCAACCTGCAGAAAGCATGTCGTTCAGTCCCCTCGCTGGTCTCGGAACCTCCTCAGATTCCACTCCCTCCCATCCCCACGCAGAATGCGTCCAGCATCCCTCCCCCTCCGAGACCCACCCGATCTTCAGCTAGAACCATTAGCCCATTCAACACGGAGAAGCCCCTCCCTTCACTGCCCTGCTAATTAGTTGCTCAAATTCACTGTATTGTACTTGCATATCCATCGGTCACCTCTAATGCTCATGATACCAAGCTCTTCAGAGTCACAGTAATCCTACCGCATACTTTCATTCGCTCTCAGCGTGCGAAACTGTTGGGCCCCTGAGTGTCTCTATTTCGGTGGATGGATGGTTAAGCGAGTCAAAAGCGTGGGACCTCTGGGTACCTAGGCGGGTACCTGTGCGTTCCTGCGTAGACAGTGTTACCGGTGTAGCCGCATATATGCGCCGGTCAACCCATTGCATTTGATCTGCACGACCACTGCATTTAGGATCCGCATTCCGAAATACAAGATAATGTCGAACCGATGCGATACGGTCGGTCCGGGCGGACCTTTGGAGATGGTGTGTGAGCAAATGCTCAAGCTGAAACAGATTGACCGATGTCCAGCATCGTCCCATGTCCTCTCACAGAGGATTCTGATAAGTATGTGGCTGGAGTGGGCGTTAGACCCAAGGGTTGTAATTCCATTTTTCTATGCAGGGTAGAAACCTGCTCAGCCGCGTCTGAGTGCGTCTGTGTGCGTGTGTGTGCCTGGAACCAGCGCCTGTCTCGGGAAAGCAATTTATTTTTGAAAGTTGGCTTACGAGCGAAAGGCCTGCTCCGAAACAGCTGTCAAGCCTCGAATTTCCATCCGGAGGCCGCCCTTCTAGACTTGGCAGCCCGAGACCATGGCAAACCCGCGGGGTTCAAGTACGCATTGCCTTCTGCCTTCCATTGTTCTGCCAAACTCTGCTGTCGAGTAGGGTGGGGTAAAGCGAGTGTCTACTTTGGGGGCGGCGACGTCTCGAGTTGGTGAATGAGCACTTGTCCCGGCTTGTCCAGTCCTGGCCGCAGCCCGTTGACGTACATGAAGATGGACTGGGTAACGGTCAACACAGAAAACAGAAACGTACGCCTGTCAGTAACAATCAAATGTTGTGTAGCACTTTGAGCTGTCAAGTCGAGACGGGACATACCATAAGGGAGCGCGATCGAGTCTCTGCGGTGCGGTGCGTGAATAAAGATGAGATGGCCGAAAAATGCCCAAAAGAATCCCAAAAAGTTAGCTTCTTTTCCGTGAATTATGCACAAAAAGCGGATCGGCGAAGCTGTCGGGGCACGAAATGCGCTCTTTTTCCCTGACCGAAGACGGACCGGCAAAAGCAAAATTGCTGCACTGTAAGCGCCCGCATGGTCTCGCTAAACGCTTTCTCCGCTTACTGCAGCTTTTGCACCAGCAGCAGCAGCATGCAGTCTGCACTGCAAGTCCCGGCCCCGCCCAGCTGATTCTCGCTTGTGATGACCGTTTCGGAATCTCCCCACGACCCAAACCAAATGCGCTTAAGCGAGCTTGAGCGTAGAAGGCCATTCCCAATCCGGCCTCGACTCCAGCCATGTTCTACCATCTCCTCTTGCTTGCCCGATAGCCGCCCTTCGCTGCTACATGTCGATCCTCACGGGCTGGAAGCCGATGGCCTGGCCACACTAAGCGCTCACCGTTCCTGATACACCGGGCTCCACCTGTCATCGCCCGATTGCAAGGCTTGTGGGCGTTGAGCAACATGTCTGGAAGCGCTAACTTGCTTTTGTACGCCAATCTCTCGCTTATCTCCTCGAGTTGTTCATGCACCTGCTGGACATCTTGATCAGCATCGATCATCTTGAGGTACCTGATGTCCGTGATGAAGTCTCTCTTCTTCTCGCCTAGACCCACGTTGGTCTCACTGCCAAGATTGCCGCCGCCACCGCTCGCTTGCCGTTGTCGTTCGGCGACCAGGTCTCGTCCCTCTTGACCGCCTACGGCGTCGTCACCTTCGCAGTATTTGCGCAGTTGTTGACAGCTGTCGTCGTCCGCGTCTGTGGTCTGTGCTCGAGATCTGTCGTTGGCGTCGCGAGTGTCAGAATTACCAAAGGCCGACGTGGCGTTGACGTCTTGTTCATGCTTCTCCATGAACTCGGATGAGATGGGCTTGGTCTCGGAAGCTTCACCAGTCCCACGGTTTGAGCGCCCACTTTGAGATCCCGCCTGACGCCCAAATCCAACGTGATCGTCGAAGGCCATCTTGGTCGGCGACTCCACCATTTGCTGTTCGCCTGCAGTGTCAGTGAATCCACTACCTTGAGGCTCGGCTGAATCTTCCTTATCGTCACTGAGCGTGCCCTTCCTGTCGACCTTATAACCAGCTCCATCCTGCTTCTCCCTCTGCCTCTGTCTGGACAACCCCATCTGCATATACGTCGCCTTGCTGAACACCTCGATCGTGTGCTTTGGCCCTACGGTACTCCTAAACATCCTCGGCAGCAAGAACGGATAGTCGCTAAAGTCGGTGTGCTTGCTCCCCGTCAACGTCAACAGCCAACCTCTCCCGGACGTCTTTCGCGCGTCCAAGTAAATCCGTTTGAGCTTGTCGAAATGCTCGGTCCATACGGTAAACGACTCGGAATTCAGGACATAGACGGGCTTGGTGAGGAGCCCTTTGACTTTGTCTTCATCCTTGGCTGGATCGCCTACTGGCTCGACCCAGGGGTCTAACACCATCGCCATCGGGAACGGATTCGGCTTGCGCATCAGCTCCAACACCGTCGCCCCGCCGAAACTGTGTCCACACAGCGTCGGGAAGTCCAAATCGAGCTTCCTGCCCAATCGGCCAACGGCTTTTCTGCCTTTAGCAAGCTGTTGGCCGGCAGCTTGGAATTGTTCGCACTGGCAGAATGGCCGGCCAGCTTGGTCCCAAGATTCCGGGTGGATCGCTGGACGATCTCCCACCCCCTCCCCGCGTTGATCTCGGCAAGCACGTACAGGGTCTCCTCGATCTCGGCGTGCCGCATCTCGATCTGATCCCTGCGCAGATTCACTTCTCTCTCGTTAGGCTCCGTGGCAAAGGATTGTAACCCGATCGTCTCGAATGTAAAATAAGGAACACTTGCTTTCATCCTCCCTGAGCTTGCGTGTCCGAAGATCTTGGTTGTGCCGGCTTTTTCAGCGTGGTTCGGAGCTTCTTCGCCGCGGACGATGCTCGATACGCCTGAGCCATCGCGGTGCTCGATCGCCGCCACGACGATGCCTTGAGATGCCAGCTCGCCGCAGTACTGCGAGTAGCTCAACCGGTTCCCTGCGAGGCCGTGCGAGAAGATGACGAGAGGGAATTGCGGTGGGCGCTTGCCGAAGTTGCCTGCCTTGGCGCGGTCGGTGCCTGCGCGGTCCGGGTGCGCTTGGCGTCTGAGCTCTTCTGGGTCGGCGAGAGGAGGGCCGACGCGTGCTGGCATCCGCGCTGAGACGAGCTTCATCACTGTGGGACTCACCGGGATCGCAAACAGCCCGTACTGCCCGATGTACTGAAGGAGAGCTTGCACACCCGCATGCACCGGTCGGCCCAACCAAGCGGCTCGCGGATACTTCTTCTCCTCGGCATCTGACATGGGCAGTGTTGGGTAGTATATGGAGAAAAGTACCGTCTCCAGATGCAACGTGCATGTCTTCGAGCCGGATGACCATGGAGACCATGCTTCTTTGGTTTCCTGTTGCGAGCACTCCTCGTCATCGTCCTCGACCGTCGCTCCGCGAGGAGTGCTTGGGCTAGAGCTTGCATCTGCACTGGCTGTACTGTGCCCGGTCTGATCTTGAGGCTCTCGTGGGCGCTGGCCGCTTTCCTCCTGCTTCTCACAGCGACTTTGTTTCGCCTCCTTGTTCTGCTTGCTCGCCCATTTGCGTGCTTTCCGCGCAGGCTTGTTGAGTTCGGCTGGATCCACCACGTTGTCGCAAAAGCTCCGAGGCTGGCGTACGGGGATCTCGAGGTCCAGCACTCCCACTTTGAATGCGCCGGTGTACGGTGGGAGTCCCATCTTGAGCTATTGGGTCTATGAACACATCAAATCGTCGAGCGTCTTCGTGATAGGTGGTGATCTTGATGAAGATGGGTCGGTAAATTGCTCACGTAGGACAAAGAAGAAGGAAGCAAATGTCGTGAAGCCCTGTACGTCCAGGTGAGACAAAGCTTACCCGGACCTCAACCTGCGTAGCGTGAACAAACACCGCCGGACTCGTTCAAGCTGTGGCTTTCGGCAACAGATTGCAACACATTAGGCTGCCTGCAAAGCGATTACAGGGACTCGTCTGCCAGGGCCGAGGTTAGGGTGGTAAATGCGGAGTGATGTCATTCAATAAACCACGTGGACACGACATGACAGCTCGCTCTAACAGCCTGTCGAAAATTCAGCCAGATACCCCTGGCTTTTGCTCAAATATCATCACCATCACCATCATACAAAGCACACTGCGATGGCAGAGCCTCAGAGCGGTATCGTTTGATTCAAACATTGGTATCTACATTATTTGGAATGGACAGTACTCGAACAAACCGGCAACATGTTTGCTTACTCCATGTTAGCAGCCACCTTTTCGGTGGCCCTACCGTTTCCGACGATCCAGTTCCACAGACCTGTCGACTCGGGCTTCTGGGTTCCCTCGACCTTTCTCGCGCCCTGCTTCAGCTTGTCACCTGCATAGTCGAGGCCATCAGCCGCCTTTCCCTTGAGACTCTCGTAACCGCTGTCAGCCTTGTCCCTGAGGTTGTAGAAGCCGTCGCTGGCTTCGTTCTTGAGGTCCTTGTAACCCTGCTGCGTCTGGTTGCGGAGGCTGTTGTAGTCGCTTTCAGCCTGCTTCCTTGCTTCGTGAGCCTTGGAGTCCAAGTCGGACTTCCACTCGCGTCCGGTCTGCTTGAGATTGTTGTACTTGCCGTTGAACTCGCGCGAGTCCGAGTTGAAGCGGTCGCGCACTTCGCCAGCACGCACCTCGGCGTTGTACTGGGCGGCAAGGAGCTTCTCCTGAGCGTTGCGCTCAACTTGCTCGCGGTGCGAAGAGAATCGAGATTGGGCATCGTCGGCAACATCCTCAGCCTTGGACTTGAGGTTGAACCAGCCCTGGCGCGCTTCGTTCTTGGCATCTTCGGCCTTCTGCTCAGCAGCCGACTTGGTGGAGAACCACGAGGATTTAGCCTCGTCCTTGGCCTCTGCGGCCTTGTCTTTGGCGGAGAACCAGCCAGACTTGGCCTGAGCGGCGGCTTCGTCCGCCTTCTGCTCGGCGGCAGACTTGGTCGAGAACCATCCCGACTTGGCCTGCTCTTTGACATCGTGTGCAGCGTCCTTGGTAGCGAACCAGCCCTGCTTCGCGTTGGCAGCGGCCTCATCCGCCTTCTGTTCAGCAGCACTCTTGGTGGAGAACCAACCAGACTTGGCTTGCTCCTTAGCGTCGTGGGCAGCATCCTTGGTGGCGAACCAGCCCTGTTTGGCACTTTCGGCAGCTTCGTCTGCCTTTCGCTCGGCGGCGTTCTTGGTGGAGAAGAAGCTGGACTTGGCGGATTCTTTGATGTCTTCAACCTTGTCCTTGGCAGCGTACCAGCTCTGCTTTGCGCTCTCGGCCGCCTCGTCCGCCTTCTGCTCGGCCGCACCCTTGGTAGAGAACCAGCCGGACTTGACATCATCCTTGACGCCCTCTGCCTTCCTGCTAGCGCTGTTCACAGCATCCTCAGCGCTGCCCTTGGCGTTGTTCCATGCACCCTTGACCTCGCTCTTAGCATCGTAGTACTTGTTCTCGACAAACTGCTTGGCGCCGTCGACCTTGTTGTGGACGTTGTTGCGCAGGTTCTCGATCTCCTTGGAGACAGTGCCGTAGGGGACGGATCCTTGGAGAGGCTCGGGCTGTTTGAGATCGGTTCCGGGGCGAGAGACGACGCCGGAGACGCCACGTGCGGCAGAGGAGCCGAGAGGCGGTCGTTCGTGCAGGTCAGTCGTGGCTCCAGCGTGCGGCTTGAGGTCCGGAAGGGTGTTGGAGCCAGGAGGACCGGGCTTGAATGTTCCATTGGTGTCCTTGGCGTACTGCTGGAGGAGAGGGTCAAAGACGTAGTAGCCAATACCAACGCCGACCGCAGAGGCACCGAGGAGAGGCAGGACACGCTGACGGAACGCCATCTTTTGCTTTCGAGGTGAAGTAGGGGGTTTCGAAGAATGGAAAGTATAGGTTATCTCGTTCCCGCTTGCTAAGGTAGTGGGACTAATGAATTGGCGATGGTCGGTTGGAAAGAACCGATGATGAGGACAAGCTATCTACTTGTCGGATTCCTTCAGATTGGCTGTGCCCTGCTTGCAATGGAAGTGCAAAGCTTGGGAGGGGCCAGGGACGGGTCGCAGTACCTTATGCAAAGGGACTCATCAAGCGGAGAGGTTGTTCATTCCCGACAACGTTCCGGTCTGACGTATGTGTGATTGATTGCAACTGGCGCTGTGCTTGAGCTGTACCAAAGTGCCAACTAAGTTAAACCCTTGCTTGGCTCGGATGCAGCCATTCCACGATGCTGGGAAGCGAGCTGCCAAAAGTGAGCGAGCCAGCTTCCAAAAACAGACCATCCTGGCCACAAAAAATAGCAGTCACCACAGCAGCCATTCCAGTGTCCGCCCTCCACTTTCTCTTCCGCTGACGATGACGCCAATTTGCATCGCCTCCGTTGCCCAGCAGTGCCAACTTCCTCCTTTTTTGTCGCACGGCAAGAAGGCTAGCCCCAAGTTGGACCCTGAATGGGGTTCATCTTGCTCTCTCGCTTTCAAGTTCTATGTAGACAATCCATTTCGGAAGGAACAGGATGAGGGTCAACCGCAACACAGTGCTCGTTGGGGAGCGCGTGGTGCTCGTGCCGTATCGCAAGCAGCATGTCCCTCGCTACCATGAGTGGATGAAGGATCCGCTGATTCAGGAGCAGACAGCGTCCGAGCCGTTGAGCTTGGACGAGGAGTACGAAATGCAGCAAAGCTGGGCGGTGGATGAGGACAAGTTGACTTTCATCATCCTCGCCAAGTCCAAGGCGGAGCAGATCCATATAGGTGAGACTATGGAGGTGGAAGAGCTCATCAAGAGGTGCACGATGGTGGGCGACGTCAACATCTTCTTCAATCAAAAGCACGACGATGAGGACGAGGAAGAAGAGCAGCAGCAGGAGCCGGAGGTGAAGGCGGATCCCCTCTTCGATGCGGAGTGTGAGATCATGATTGCAGGTGAGTCTCTAACACGCTGAGCCGGATGCAAACAGCCGCCCTGTCTCTGACCTTTGCCCATGCCGTCGACCCTACCATGTCACCGCAGAGCCAAGCTACCGCCGCAAAGGACTTGCGCGAGAAGCGCTTCAAATGATGTTTGCATTCGTCACTACCTCTCCGACCCCTACCGCTTCCAGTCCATCGGAAACACCGGCATCAGCGACAGGCCGAGCTACTGACAACGCTCACTGCAGCCTCCCCATACCCTCCGACTGGCTCACCTGCAAGATCTCGCTCACCAACCTTGCGTCCATCTCGCTCTTCGAATCGCTCGGCTTCACCCGTCAAAAAGTCAGCGAAGTCTGGCAAGAAGTCGAAATGCGTCTCACCGACCCACCTCAATCGCAAACTGCATCAATACACAGGGTCCTCTTCTGGCCCAACGAATAAGATAGTTCATCCTGTAGATCATGCTGGCATTAATGTACACTAGTCCACGGCGTCCGATTGGTAATAGCGGTTAGTTCATCCGTGGTAAGGTCGAGGCCGTGCTGAGCTTTCAGGTGGCGGCGGAGGTCGTAGAGTCGCTTGAAACGGTGCTCGCAGCCCAACTCGCCGCTGGTATCGTCAGGTGACCGCAGCGACGGATCGAGCATCTGCTGATCCAGCTCACGCCGGATGCTGGTCCATGGGCAGGCAAAGATGCGATCGCGTGTGGAGCGGCGTCTCTTTGCAGGAGAGTTTGCATCCTCGCTGGCTGGTCGTTTGGCGGAGTCGGCAGAAGAGGCTGAATAACCTCGGCCGGTGAGCAAGTCAAGCAGTCGAGGCTTGAGGGACGGGGACGTCGGAGGAATAGCATCTGCAGCTTTGACCCCTTCTTGTCGAGCCTCACCTTCGGAGTCCGATCCAGTCAAAGGCAGCGAGTGGTCCTCATCATCAGTTTCCTCGTCCGATCCTGATGTATCTGAGCCATCGTTCACTCCGCTTGCTTCGTTCTGCTGATCATGAGATGTAAAGAATCGCAGCCTGTTTCCTCCATTCCCGCCCTGCTCGGGCGACGACCTGGGAGTACCGTTACAGATCCTTCTGTGCCTCGACACTAAATGCTTGTGTGCGAGCCTCCTGCCACAATCCGGACACTCGAACGGTCTCTCGCCCATATGTGCTGTCCTCACATGGATCGATAGCGTCGACTTGCGCGTGAAGACCTTGCTGCATCCATTCCAGGTGCACGGAAATGCTGCCGAAGCATCGCGCAGGCTCGTAACTGAAGTCACCTCGCTCCCAGGACGAGCCGACCCCGTCTTTCCAGACAGAGAGGAAACGATATTGAGTGCGGGCGAGCTCAAGTCTCGGAATACGCCACCGCGCCGTGGGCGAGTCGCTCGAAGCTGTGCTGCTCTGTGAACGAGCTGCTCTTCCGTCAATGGTGGAGTCGTGCTTGTCGGAGGTGTTGGTGCTGCGAGAGGCTGCGGTATCGGCGGCTCTTCTGCTTCTTGTTCTTCCTCGGATGCAGACTCGTGACTGTCATCCGACAGATCGGCTCGTCGATGGTTGAGGCCATGCTCATGACTGCCTTCGAGCACTTTGGCTTCGAGCTCGAGCCGGAGCTTGCGATACTCGTGTCGACGGTAGTGCGCTCTCAAGTTGTCTTGACGCTGGAATTGCTTGCCACACCCCGGCCATGGGCAGATAGGTGGATGGGCTTCCTTCATGTGAGCTTGCAATGCGGACCATGTTGGAAACGTATAGATGTGAGGACCTCGTGCTGAACCATGGCCTTCCTGGGGTTTTGCGTGGTACATCGAGCATGTGTACCTGCCCTCTTGATGCGTGCGATAATGAGTTTTGCGTTTGGAGTTGGTCGGAAAGCGTTTGTCGCAGCCAGGATACTGGCAAGCGAAAGGGAGGCCTGCTGTGAATCCATTTAAATATGTGTGGTTGTTGGCGCCGTTATCCCTCTCACTGGTTCCCATTCCATGATGATCCCGAATATGCAAACGTAGTTGCTTCCGCTTGTGAAACGTCATGTCGCAACCGGGCTCGGTGCAGGGATAGTCTTGTGCGCTTGCTCTCGTGACTGTTGAAAGATGATCGGAATGGCAGGCCTGGATATGGTTCTTGAGCTGGCTCGCGGTCCAGAACTTGAGTCCGCAATCTTCTGCTTCGCACGCAAAGGGCTTCTCGGATGGATCCTGATGTCGGCGCTGGTGAGCCTTGAGATGCTCGTTCCGCATGTAGCTGGCTTCACACCCGGGATGGTCGCAGACGAAAGGCCGTTCGCCGGTATGACTCCGAGCATGCTGTGCAAGTTTTGATGCCTTGGTGTAGCTCTTGTTGCATCCCTCGAAGGGGCAACGGTGGACGCCATCGTCAGGTTTGCTGCTCGGTCCCGCCACGGGACCCTCGGCGCGAGCTGAGGATGCCGCCCTGTCTGCGTCCGCTACGTCCATGGTCATGTTGCGCTGAGGCTCAGTATTGAAGACATTTGGAAAGCGCCAGCCGTCAGAGGCTGCAGAATAGAAGTCTAGTGATGGGAATTAGACAAGTATCGGTAGGGTCGAGAAGATGCAACTTTTCCATCCATGAAAATTTAGAGCTGGATGCCTCCACCTTAAAGCCGCAATCCGCATATTTCGTGTTGGACCCTGAACTCAGCTGGCGTTCAAGTAAGAAGGATCCAGTCTGTTCTTCTCGCTTCCAAGATGCTTTCAAACACCCTCTGAAGGAGCATTCTCTCGATCGACACTGGAAGTAAGTCACCATGGCTCTGCTCTCGCTCTGGCATCAGTAAGCAAGCCTCTGCTGGAGAGCGAAGCGTCCACGGGCGAATCTCACAAGCAGCAATGTCGTCTTCCTCCAGCACATCCACAGCCCCATACGCGTCGGAGCCATTCGATCCCTCATCCTTGACACTTGATCGACGACCGGGCAAGCTCAAACAGCTCGCCGCTTTACGAGAAAGCTGCCGCAATGCCGTAGAAGCCCTCACCATCGACTACGAACTTGACGACATCCGCGATGCTATTAGGGACAAGGCTCTGGATGAGGAGTTCTCCGTCGCACTCAGAGAACGCTGGCAGACGTGGTCACGCACAGCAAAGCCATTCCGCTCAGACCTGGCGTCTTCAGCTGCTTCTGAGCTAGCCACTGCCTCTGGTGCCGATACAGACGGCAATTCCGATTCAGCCGCAGAGGACGACGCGGAAGAGGACGACGCAGGCGGCTCGCGACGCCGAAAGCGGAAGAGAGCATTCCGTGCACAGGAGATCAAGGTTAAGGTGGGAGACACTGAGCTTGGCATCACGGAAGGATGGGATCATATTCGCGCGCAACGTGAGACGTGCCTTGCCGACCTTGATGCCGCACTCCCGAATGCGTTCCGCTACACTGAACGCCAGCTACAGGTCTTTGCTCACCGCCTAAAACCAAAGTACATCAACTCGCTCGATCGGCCGTTCGAAGCGCGAGATCTTCATCGACTGCTGCGCTCCTCACATGGTAGCCGCCCGGACTCTGAAGCTGAAAAGCCCTCTGCAGCACAAAAAGGCGAAGCCTCCTCGCCAGAGCCATACGTCCTAACCATCTCGTTCTTCAGCACAATCAGTCTCGATGACGGCAGAGCAGATGCGACTGTACAAAGCGGCGCAACAGGCTCGACAGGCGAAGTGGACGGCGATAGAGACGACTACGTCAAGCGGATCTGTGGAGACGGTTTGGGCGGAATGAAGCGCTTAGAGACCGTTGAGCTTCTGTCATCACAGACTCTGGCGGATTTGCAGAGCTCTCTCTTCTGCTGGTCAGATGAACAGCCAGAGCGTCAGGGCTGGCACAAAAGGCTCAAAGAATACGTTTCGAGAATCCGCCCAGAGCGCTCGGAAGATGCAGGCTTTGAGGACGACGATCCTGTAGAAGAAGACGATCAAGATCCTCGCTTCTCACGTTACACGGGCGAGCGCAGGCAGACGGACACAGTGATGGTCATCGAAGACAAGCTATACGGCAAAGGCATTCGACACGGTGAGGCTACCTACGAGGCTGACTATGTGACACTTTTTGAGGAGTGGAAGAGGTCTACCGGACATGCAGATGCCACGGTTGGATGGAAAGAAAAGGGCGGCGACCTCAGCACACGTCTTGATCAACTCGAACGTCTCAGAGTGGGCAAGCCATATTGGCTGCTCCATCAAGGCGATTGCACTCACTGCTTCGTCATCGAGCAAGTCCGCGCTCTGCGGCCAAGCGAGCAGCCGATAGTCGCCGACAGCAAGCGCCCCGAAGTTAACGTTGAGCGCGCGCCAAAAGGCACCGCGATCGTCCCGTTCCCTCGTGTCACATGGCTATCTACGCCAGCCATGCTTCGATTCAGTGCAGACAACAAGGACGAATACGGCCTCGGACACCGTATCCTGCATTGGGAGGGTAATTTGCCTCACGCATCTGCCGGGGATGGCCTAGGTAACAAGCAAGCGGAGGAACCTGACTCAGACGGGAATGCAACTCAGCCCGGAGCGTGGCAGATTGCTTTGAGTCGGACCAAGCGCAAGGACGAAGGCCTTTTGCGTAAAAAGCAGGGCAAATGCTTGGCGTGCAGCCTTCGCAAGGCCCAAGTGGGTATCCTGGGAGGCGATCGAGTACGATTGCCGCCTGGAGCCATGGGAACCGATGAAGAGGAAGTCGACGAGGAGAAGGTGGCAGTGGACGGCCTTGATGATCAGCTCGTCACACTCTGCACGCCATGTGCCGCGCTGCTTGGTCTTCCCACTCTACCGAACACGAGTCCGGAAGAACAACGAGCATTCGTGCGGCTCGACTGGCAACGCATCAACAACGAAAAGGACCGCCAGGCAGGCTGGACCGTCTTTCCACTGTATTGAAAACACAATGACGATACCCTCACATAACGGAGCCAATGATTGCAAGCGCTCACATTCCACACACGACACTCAATGTGCTATTTTTATGAGCTGAGAGCGGTGTCGTGATGTCCGAGAAAGAGTCATAAAGAACAGAATGATGCATCATGTCTAAGTGCGAGGATAGGAAAGGTGTATAAGATTCGAACAAAGTTCGAAGCGGATTGATTATCGTACAAAGTCGTGGGCGCAGCAGCTTGCACCTCTCGCCGGTGCGGCCGGCTGAAGAGGTGTCAAGCTAGTGCTTGCATTTTGGCTGGAAATGGATCGAGTCGACTTCCCTTGTTTAGGCGTGGATCTTGGTGACGATTCCGGTACCGACAGTCTTACCACCCTCACGGAGGGTGAAACGCGAGCCCTCCTCGAGAGCAATGTCGTGAACAAGCTCACCGTCGAGCTCGACATTGTCACCGGGCATGACCATCTTCTCGTCGGCGTCCTCAGTGCCAGGCGGGTGAGTGAGCGAAACGGTAACGTCGGCAGTTCGGATGAAGAGCTGAGGACGGTAGTTGTTCATGAAGGGAGTGTAACGACCACCCTCCTCCTTCTTGAGGATGTAGACCTGGGCACGGAACTTCTTGACAGGCTTGATGGAGCCGGGGATGACCATGACCTGACCACGCTTGACCTGCTCACGCTTAACACCACGCAGAAGGGCACCCATGTTGTCACCGGCCATACCCTGGTCGAGCTGCTTGTGGAACATCTCGATACCAGTGAGGGTGGTCTTGAAGGTGTTGCCGAGACCGAGGATCTCAACTTCAGCACCCTTCTGGATGGTACCACGCTCGACACGGCCGGTGACGACAGTACCACGACCGGGAATGGAGAAGACATCCTCGACGGGCATAAGGAAGGGCTTCTCGAGGTCACGAGGGGGAAGGTCGAGCCACTTGTCGGTCTCCTCCATGAGCTTGAGGATAGCGTTCTGTCCGACCTCGGGGTCACGGCTCTCGAGAGCAGCAAGCGCGGAACCAGTGACGATGGGGGTGTTCTCACCATCGAAGCCGTAGGTAGAGAGGAGGTCACGCATCTCCATCTCGACGAGCTCGAGCATCTCGGGGTCGTCGATCTGGTCGACCTTGTTGATGAAGACCACGAGCTTCTTGATACCGACCTGCTTGGCAAGGAGCAAGTGCTCACGGGTCTGGGGCATCTGACCATCGGGAGCCGAGACGACGATGATGGCACCGTCCATCTGGGCGGCACCGGTGATCATGTTACGAATGTAATCGGCGTGACCAGGGCAGTCGACGTGGGCGTAGTGTCGGTTGCCGGTCTCGTACTCGACGTGAGCGGTGGAGATGGTGATACCACGAGCACGCTCCTCGGGAGCCTTGTCGATGGAGGCATAGTCGATGAACTTGCCAGTACCCTGAGCCTCGTGGAGAGTCTTGGTGATAGCAGCAGTGAGCGTGGTCTTTCCGTGGTCGACGTGGCCGATGGTACCAATGTTCATGTGGGGCTTGGTACGCTCGAACTTGCCGGACTCAGCGGCGTAGGTGCGGACCTGCGAAGCGATGGCAACGCGGGGGAGCTGAGCAGCACACACACGTGCACGGGCGGCAATAGTGGCGGGCGACTTGGTCGAAGGACGAGTGACCAAGGTGCGGGCCGCAGCAGGAGCCGCGGCGACCGACTTGTTGGCAGCCAGCGACCTGGCGACGGAACGGGTGGCCTGAGTGCGGAGAAGGCTCATCTTGAATACTGAGCAAACAGGTCAAGAAAAGGGAATAGGATGTGAAAGGTGTGAGGATGGTGAAGGTGGAGAACGTCGATGCTGTTCGTTGTTCCGACTTTTCTTCTGCACCAAAATTGTAACAGAGTGGCCGTGCTCGCCTACGTTTAGCTGCGAGACCAAAGCTTCCCATGCCCCCCTTGGCCGTCGTCTGCTCCGCGATCCGATTATTTTTCGTTGAGCTCTCTGTCCATCCCGAATCGTCTCTCATTCTACGGAAGTACATTGTCATGATGCTCAGCTCTCAGTCTGTGATCAGCATACACGAAAAGTCGCAGTCGTCTTCCTCTTCACCTTAGAAACTATCAAGCATGTTGCCAACAGAAGTGCCCCTGTGCCTCCCGATCGTGTTGGTTGTGATAGCGAGGAGCTGTTCGGAATGTTACGCAAGCCGTCAAGATGTCTTTTCTTCGTTCAAATTTTTGGCTCAGCGGCCGACCGCGCGACAAGAAATTCCGAGAAAGCCAAATTTCTTCTCAAATGACACATTGGCAGATCTGACTGAACTGAGCCCGATTGAAGCTTGGAACGATGCCTGAAATGCGTTTGCGCGCTCGACCTTTCTTGGAAATCGCATCAACCCATCAACTCTCCAAGACGGGTCTCGGACTCAGCTTCCCTCTCCACCCTGCTGCTCCCTCTCACCGCATCTCACAAAGGGCTTGTGGCTTCAACCTTCACCACATCCTGTGCCCCGCATCGTCATCTCTCAACATCAGCTCGGCGTCAGCTGCTTCGTATATCAGTCTCGACGAACCAGCAAACCCTTGATTGGCGTCAGTAACTACGACTGCATCTCAGTAGCAGTTTGCGATCTCCCTCGGGTGCAGCGAGCGAGTCTGACCGACAAGAGCGACCATCATGGACGACGTTGAGGTCAAGCGTGAGGACGAGCGCGCCCCTCGCAGCGATGAAGAGGACAACAAGCCACGAGTACAGCATGGCGGCAAGAGGCCTCCTGTCGACCCCTTCGCCGAGGATGACGAAGACGATGTAGATGACTGTGATCAGGATGAAGAAGACGAAGACGATGAAGAAGACGAAGACGATGAAGAAGACGAAGACGATGAAGAAGACGAAGACGATGAAGACGACGAGGATGACGAGGACGATGAAGAGGATGACGAAGAGGAGGAGGGCACACGTGGTGGGCGAAGACGTGCCAAGAAGCAGCGGCGCAATCGTTTCCTCGATGTCGAAGCCGAAGTAGACGACGACGAAGAGGATCTGGATGAAGAGGAAGAAGAGCTGGCACGAGAAGATGGATTCATCGAAGAAGATATTCCAGATGATACAGAGGATGTGCAGAGGCGAGCTGCCGCTGACAATCAGAGGCTCGACCGTTTCCGCAGACAAGAAGAAGACACCAACGCCGAAGCGCTCGCAGAAGAGTTGCGTCAACGTTACGGTCGATCCGCTCGTTACGCAGCACAATCCGATTATGCAGAGGTACCTCAGCGTCTTTTGATGCCTTCCGTCGAAGATCCCAGCTTGTGGGGTGTACCATGCAAGCCTGGTAGGGAGAGGGACATTGTCATGACGCTAGTTCGCAAGGCCATGGCCGAGAACTTCACCTCCAACCCCATGCGCATCATCTCTGCCTTTTGTCGAGACACTATCCCCGGAAAGATCTATGTCGAAGCCCGACGTGCCGACGATGTCGTCAAGGCTTGCAACGGTCTCGCCGGTGTCTATGCTCGTCAGACTACCAACCTTCACCTCATTCCTATCTCCGAGATGGCGGACTTGCTCAAGCTTCAGAAGGTGCAGAACGAAATCCAGGTGGGCGGATGGGTCCGTATCAAGCGTGGCAAGTACGCCGGAGATCTGGCTCAGGTTCTTGATGTTTCCGAGAACGGCGAAGAGGTCGGCCTCAAGATGATTCCTCGTATCGACCTCAACCCCAAAGACAGCGGCCTCTATACCGACAGCCTCGGTCGCAAGAGGAAGAAGGGCACTGGCTCGTCCTCTGCGACTGTCGCTTTCCGACCCCCGCAACGTTTCTTCAACCCTGAAGAGGTGCAGAAGGCTTACCCCAAGGACACACCCACCAAGCGCGGTAGTGTTTGGGTCTTCCAAAATGATAGCTACCGTGACGGTTTCCTCGAGAAGGACGTCAGAGTCACTGGCATCATCACCGAGAATGTTAATCCTAGCCTGGACGAGATCACCAAGTTCTCCGGCGAGAGCTCGATCGAGGATGGCATGCCCAAGCTCGGCGCGGTCGATCTCAGCTTGATCGCCGATGCGAGCAAGAAGGCCACAGAGGCTCTCATCCAGCCTAAAGACCAGGTTGAGATCTTTGAGGGAGAACAGGCAGGTGTCTACGGTACAGTCAAGGCCATCAACAACGAGGTCATCACTATTCAGCTTGAGCACGAGGATCTCATGGATCAAATCGTTGAAGTACCAGCACGCAGTGTTCGCAAGCGCTTCAAGCCAGGTGACCACATCAAGGTCATGTCCGGCAAGCACGCCGACGAGACTGGTCTAGTCGTCAAAGTCGAAGACAATGTCACCACCTTCTTGTCCGATCTGTCCATGCAGGAGGTTTCGGTGTTCAGCAAAGATATCCGACAAGCTGCCGAGGTTGGTTCGGGTGTCAACGTCATCAGCGGCTACGAGCTGCACAACCTTGTCCAGCTCGACGCCCAGACTGTCGGTATCATCTTCAACATCGAGCGCGAGAGCTTCAAGGTGCTCGACCAGACCGGACAGGTTGTTACAGTCAAGCCACACCAGATCAGCACAAAGAAGGACACCAGCCGCGCCTTCGCCCTCGACCATGACGGCAACGAGATTCGCACAGGTGACATGGTCAAGGAAGTCGCTGGACCTTTCTCGCGTTTGCGTCAAGGTCAGGTGCTGCACATCTACCAGTCCATGATTGTCTTCTTGCACAACCGCGAGTATACCGAGAACGGTGGTGTCTTCATCGCCCGTGCTCGTACGCTCGAGCCTTTGGCACCCAAGAGCGTCTCGACCAAGGCAAAGAAGGAGGGCGGTGATCTTTCGAAGATGAACCCTGCTCTTTCCAGCTTGTCGGGTGGTGGTGCCAACGATGTCCGCGTCGAGGGTCAAAGACGATTCGGCGGCCGTGACATGTACAAGGGCAAGAATGTCGCCATCATCAAGGGCCCTTACAAAACGTACCGAGGACGAATCACCGAGACCACAGGCAACATGGCACGAATTGAGCTCACTTCCGTCTCCAAGCCAATCACCGTGCAGCTCGACTGGTTGGTCGAGAAGGACCCTATCACCGGCAAGAGTACCAAGCTGACTGGCGGCTCCGGCCCGCCCAGAAGTGGTGGATACAATGGGATGGGCTCCGGTATGGGCGACGGACGTGGCGTCGGCGGTATGTCGAGCAATCCTTACTCGTCCGGTGGCAGCTCCATGGGTGCGGGCGGATACAACCCTTACGCTGGTTCGCAGCCCGTCGCAGCTGGTGGCGGTGGGTACGGTGGTTCGAGCGCTGGTGCCGGCGAATGGGACAGCTACTCTCAGCCTGTTGCGACTCAGGCGGCATCCGGCGGCTACGGCGGTGCAGGCGGCATTGGAGGGAGGACACCAGCTTACAATCCTTACGCCGGCGATGGAGGGAAGACGCCTGCCTACAACCCATACGCCGATGGTGGCAAGACGCCAGCGTACAATCCTATGGGCGATGGCGGGAAGACTCCTGCTTACAACCCGATGGGCGACGGAGGTCGTACGCCTGGATACAACCCCTACGGTGACGGCGGCAGGACACCAGCCTACTACCCTTGAGCCGACCTCTGCACCGACGCTATCTTCATACCACAAAACACGCGCATCTTTCAAGAGAATCCTTCAGCACCGGTCGACTCATCCGACTATCACAAAACAGACATGCCCTTGTTCAGCTTACGGAAATGACATGAGATCTATGCTTGGCGTACAAATACAATTGTGTGCAGAGTGAGATGGAAGATCTAGGATAGTGCCGGGTTATTGAGGTGTTGAGCGCGGAAGAGATGCAGGTCCGCGTCGGATTGAATGGCTTTGATGGTCTGGGTCATGAGTGCTGCATTGCGGTGTTGGGCAGCGTTGGTGGCTGGATCAGGGGTCGGGGTATATGGGATGGAGCAGAGGATGGAGCGCAGGTGTTGGGTTGCAACCTTGAGTGGGGATTCGAACGCGCTGTAGCGATCTCGGAGGTTTAGGTACTCTTCAGCAATCTCCAATGGTGATAGATTGATAGATCCTCCGATGCGATCAGCTACGGGCAGGGATGGTCGGAAGAGTGCAGGTTTCTCCAACAGCGTCTCGCCTACCATGACGCCGCTAGCACCAGTTGCAGCAAGATTGGTCGGAATGTCTTCCCAGCACCTCACATTGCCATTGCTGACCACAGCAGTGTCACCGTTGGGCCGGTCCGTATCCCTAAGCAGGCCTTCAGCTTGCAAAGCGTCTCTGACCTGCACCACCATATCCAAGTCTGCAAGACCTTTCCTCCTCCTCACAGAAGAAGCAAATCTCGGATGCACCGTCACTAGGCTACTGCCAGCTCTGGCGAGGACTTCAGCCAATTCTGGTGTCTGCTCCTTGGGCACAGTCAATCGGATCTTGGTCGTAATCGGCACATCCACCGCCTGCGCCAGGCCCGAGACTATCTCGCCGAGCAACGGCCAGTTCTGCTTGGGAAGCAGATAAGCTCCGTAGTGTCCCTGCTCCGCGTGCCGCTGCGGACAGCCGAGGTTGAGGTCGATTGCGTCAGCATAGGGAGCGACCTTTCTTGCTGCCTCGACGAGCTGCTGCACGTCGTTGCTTGCTATCTGCACGACCTGCGGTGCAGGCTGACCCGAAAATGCGTGCTTAGAATTTCGGATGACGTTCTCCGGAGCACTCTTGCCCAGTTCAAGACTCTGGACAAGGGTGTCGAGCATCTCACGGTCTGAGTTGAGTTCGGGTGCGAGATACATTTGGGTCCATGTCGAAGTTGCGCCGTGCTGCACTGTCTGTAGGCGGAAAGGCAGATCGGATTGGCCGACCATGGGCGCAGCGCAGTACAGCAGGCTGTCCAGCGGCAGCTTGTGATTGACCACCATCGTGGCGAAACCAGCCCCTCGTTTCCCGGAGTAGACTCGACTGTCTCAGCCCTTGCCGTCGAGCATCGTAACGTGACTTCACGGGAGCCTCTGTAGAGATTGATGGCAAGAAGAAGGTGAAACTAGAGCTGGAAGAAATGGTGGAGGTCACCAAAATTTAAGGTCACGTGCTGATATCCTCGTATTTTGGCCTTTGGGCGCGCAGCTCAAGTTTGGGAGAGCAACACTCTTTCGCATTTGCCCAGTTGAGCTGCATGGCGCGTAATTTGGCTGACCCTTCGGAAAGGCCGACTGCCGACGCAACTTGAAGCCTTTCGGGCGCGTTTGGTGAGACCAACACAATGAAGAACAGCGCTGTTCTTGCTGTGCATGACGACCATCACTTCTTTCACATCCACTCAGATACCCTCGACTCCCTATTGTCACGCCTTTTCTGATACCCTGCTCTCTTAACCAGGCGCAGTCCGTAGAGGGAGCTTGCTTCGCCACCATGCCGTCTCCTCTCAAACAACGACGATCGCCGCGATCCAGAATGTCGCTCGCTGGGACAGGATCCGGCGGCGTGCCTCTTGGAGGCTCTTCGATGACTACCAAATCTTCTCAAGCCGATGTATCGGCCAAGGAAAACAATCGATCCGCGAGGATCTCGACATCCGGCAGAGATGATACAATGAAAGCAGCAAAGGAACGAGCTACATCCAAGAAGCGTGCAGCATCTGTCGGAGGTGCTGAGCTCGACACACTGCTCAAAGAGTCCAGCACCAAGGCCAATGCAGTCAACTTGTCCACGAGCAGACGCAACGCTCCCGCACCACGCAAGAGCGCCATTCGACAAGTACCGCAGGTCTTCCTCAGCCCCACCGGTCTTGTGCCCAGCCCAGAGTCAAGAAAGGGCCTTCCAATGCCTTCGCTCACAGAACAGATTGCACAGATCGGCAAACCTGAAGCTTCGAACACGAGCAGGTCCAACGGATCTTCGCTGCCCAGTGCTAATGCTACAGGGAGTAATGGCGCTTCTGGCTCTGGCACAGGTAGAGCTCGCGATAGCATACAGGCGTCCAACTCACTTGCGGCCGCAGCCACCAGCATCATCTCTTCATCATCGACGAGCAACGCTGCGCCTGTGTCCAGAAATGCAATGACGCAGGTCGTTCGGCCCAAGCGACGGGTCACCTTCAGTTCCCGTCAGGAGAAGACCGAATTCGCGCAAGACGAGCCCACCCTTCGACTCGGTAGCTTGAGGAGAGAGCAAGTCTCCCCACCTTCGACTCCCGCGACCTCTTCCGCCAGCGCCGGATTCCAGTCTTACATCCAATCCCAAGACGACTCGAGCTCGGACAGCGACAGCGAGAGTGAAAGCGAGTCCGAGTCCGACATGGATCTGGATGCCTCGAACGAGTTGGCAGCCAGATCACTGGCCGCCTCCATCGCTGCTTCCTTGCCACACGACGACTCCACCCTCGACCCATCCATGGACGCTTCCACTGATGAGAGCGATGTATCTGCCTCTGACTCGACCGCCAACATGGACTTCACGGGTACGCATGGCTCGGTGCAAAAGCGATCTCTTGCCGACACTTCCGACGATTCGGTATCCATGAGCTTGGACGTCGCAGACGAACAGTCGATGCAGATGGATACGACGCAGGCAATGTCCTCGGCACCAGCTCTGAAACGCAGACGCAGCAGCACTGCAGCGGATGAGTCCACGTCGACCGATGCTTCAGAAGACACTGCATTGGACCAGTCAGCCACCATGGAATTCACGGGCGTCCATGCGCCAGTGCAACAGGATGACTCGGAAGACTCCGACGAGAGCGATGCCAGCGACGTTGATGGTATGGAGATGACCAAGGCCATCACCACTAAGATCGAGGCCAAGAGGAACGGCGATGCCACCACCACGATCATCACCGACTTCCCCGAGCTAGGCAGCAGCGATTCGGAAGGCGACGACACCATTCTGGCCGATGCAACCGTCCCGATGGAAATGACTCGCGCGGTTACAGGCTTCATTCGCGAGAAAGATCATGCTTCGAGCGACATGGACATCGTCGATCACAGCTCCAGCAACGCCTTCCTTCCATCTTCGTCTGATGAAGCTTCGATGGCGATGGACATGACCATGCCCATGGGTCATGTTACGAACTCGGCCGCTTCACCTACCAAGCCGACGACGCCTGGTCAAAGTCCCATGGAGTTGGGTGCCGGTGCGCCAAGTCCCTTCCAGCCTACACCAGGCAAGTCGCCAAGTCGATTCCGTCAGTCCCTGCGAGGAGGAATGGCAGCGCTTGAGACCGGCTCTCAGTCCCCTGCTCAACGCGTCGGTGGCTCGTTACCGCCTAAAGGACACATCCCGCAGTCAACTCTTCATGCCGACTCAACGTCGTTCCGCCGCTCTATTATTGGTGGTGTCTCTTCGCCTTCGTATCAGTACTCTCCAGCTCGACGAATCCAGGCACAGGAGCCGGTCGGCCGTCAGTCCGCCGCTCCATTGACAGCTGACAACCTGGCACATGCTGGTCGAGCAGCCAGCTCGTCGCCTACAGCCAAGCCCAGCCTTGCAGCGACAAGCATGGCAGGCCAGCGCAAGTCGCTCAGCAGCGTCGGCTTGATCTGGCCATCCAGCGGTCCTGTGGCTTCCACATCGCGCTTCTCGCCCTCCAAGGGTATGAGTCCAAAGCGTCGGGCTGGACGATCCTCGATTGTTGCAGCAGTCCTGCCTGACCTCTCCAGCGCAGCTACCAACGAAGATTCCTTCCACTCGGCTGTTGAGGCCCGCGGCGCAAGCAGCGACCCTCAGGACAGCTCTGTCGCGCACTCGGAGGTTGGTGTCGGTGTCGATAGCTTCGACGACTACAGCAACGGCGATGCCAACCAGGTTCCCGTCCAGATGCCACTCAACGACTTCCTTCGCTTCGTCGGCGTCCACTTCAACGACGATATGAGTGCGTCCCGTCGCAAGCCCGTGCCACCTGCCAAGACCGAGCAAGCCTCTGAAGAGGGCGCTTCGTCAGACTCTCGCGAGCTCGTGTCGATGATGCGTCTCGTCAAGGCTGCGTGTGGATCTGTCCCTCAGCTCGAGGCGCTGCGTGAAGCGTGTCGCGAGATCAAGGAGCAAGTCGACGACGGACGAGAAAAGATGGTGGAGATGGAACAAGCCTTCTACGACTCTCCTCCGGACTTTGTGCGAGAGATCATGGGCTTGCAAAACGAAGAGGAGAGGCGCGACATGGAGGCCCAATTCAAGCTGCAGAAGCAGGCTGCGCGAGCACTCGTCAGCGCCGACTACTACGGCTGGCGACTCGACAAGGAGTTCGACCAAGAGATGATCCAGACGCTCAAAGCGTATCAAGGCCGTCTCCAATGCGACTTGCACATTGTCGAGCAGAAGAGGCAGCAACTGCAGCAGGAGATCCTTCCCGTCCTGCGCGTCAAGCATGCCAAACTCAAGGCGGATCTGGCGATGGCCAAGCAGCGTCAAGCCGAGATCGAGACATGCGATGCAGAAGAGCTCAAAGGTCTATACTCGAGTATCGAGGAACAGCATGAGGTGCTCGAGGGCATGCGAGCCAAGCTCAGCGATGTGGAGGAGCAGCACGAGCGTCTCTTGGTGCGCCTCGAGGAGAATAGGGAGAAAATGGCGGCCGCTCAGGAGATGGTAGACAAGGCGCATGCGACCGTCGACCAGATTCAAGGATACACTCGTGGCGAGGCGGGTCGTCTGCTCCGCGAGATCCGCAATCTCGAAAAGCTGCACCTTGTCCGCATCCTGGACAACGGCTTCGATCCCAGTCTCGACGAGGAGGAAGCGGAGAGTTACGGAGGCAGCACCAACCGCGATGTGGTTCTCATTCTCGATGGCTGGCTGCAGGTGTCCATGTCGCTGCTCGTCAACCGCAACAGCAATCAGCTGCCTGCCAACAGCAAGCTTTCGCGCATTCAGCTCAAGCAGAAAGGCACACGCTCCAGCAACGACGACACGAACCTTGTCCGCAAGCTGGCGGTTCAGATCCTGCAGGGCGATTTCGACGTTGAATTCGCCGACGGGATCCCGCAAGATGCGCTCCTGGTTCTGCGTAAAATCTCTCAAACACTCATCCGCCAGCGCATCCTGCTGGCCGAAATCGAACACCTCCGGTGCCGATTCCCAGTACAGCTCCTGGACGACATTGCGGGTGCAGCCAAGACCATCCTCAACGGCACCCCGGACGCGTCGGTCGATTCCGAGGCGGGTGAGAATGGGCTGAACGAGCTCGCGCTGCAGGCGTCAGTGCTGCTGCCCAACAAGAGGAGCAAGATCGTCATCACCGCCACGTCGGATCTTAAGGGCGTGGGCGAGAGTCGGTCGATCCTGCTCGCGGATAGTGTTAGGGTGGAGAGGGTGTATGGCAGTGTAGATGCCGAGGCCATGTCGCTGCAGATTCTGGACTGCATTGAGACGGATCCGACGATCGGCAGTTTGAGCAAGGCGTTCATCGAGACTATCGAGACTTTCGATAGCTAGCCATTGCCGACTTCAACTTCAGTGGACTTTTTGTCTTAAGCTATGTATTTGTATCAGTGAACTAAAGTCACTTGCTCACTGGAAACTTTGCCGATGCTGGGAAGGGCTGAGGTGAGGTCGTCGTCTTTGAGCTGCTTTCTGACAACCATTTGCGTTAGACGAGCTGGGTGGTCTTCGTGGCGGAAGGATTCTGGTTGAACGAGATGTGTGTTCGTTGTTTTGAGTGTGGCTAATGTACATGGCTCCTTGGAGGATGGAGCTTGAGAAAATGTTACAGTAGTATGCTAGAATCGATGTAGGTTGTCGTTTTTCGTGGATGTGAGAGGCGAGAGTAGAGTGTGCGGCAGTGGGCGGTATCCAAGGCGCTTTTTGTTTGTGGTGAGTTCGAGTGAGAGATTGCTGGTGTATAACATTCGCTGCCCATTAAAAGCGGTAGGCAGTCGTGACCGGCGCTGTTGTTGATAGAGGCGGATTGCTGTGTGCAACGAGATAGGTTTAGATCTGCTTGGACAGTCTCGCCAAATGGTAGTTAATGGTGGGCTTCGACACGCCGCCTCTTGGTTTCTATATGACCAATGACCATCGCAACATAAGAAGCATATTTAAAGGTCAGCAACACTTCTTCCTTCCGCCATCGTGCTAGATGTGCCGCGTATGAGCGATGCAAGCTACTTACCCTGCTAGCCATGCACTCCTGCAACGCTCTTGCCGAGTCCTTGCAAGCGCCGATGTTGTTCAAGTCGTTCGAGCTCGCCCAGCATGCGAGCATAGTAGCGAACTCGGCGGCGCACGGAGCCGCAGCAGCATCCTTCTTCGGCCTGACCTTGAGCTTGTTCAACTTCATCTTGAGCCGAGTCGCAGCGATGTTGTGGAAGTCAAGAAGGAATGTCGAGAGTGTGGAGTTAGGAATTTTGGCCATGACTTGCAGTTGAAGGTTAGAATAGGAAAATTGTTTCGGCCGGTAAGAAGCGCGAAATTAAGCAGACGGACCCGAGCAAGCCAGCTGCATTGGGAAAGAGAGAGGTGAGCTGGAAGGCGCACACACGAGAGTGAGAGAGAGAGAGAGAGAGGCTGCAGCCCGCTTTGGGAGGTCCAACCCCACCTTGCAGCATTGGCAGTTGTAGAGGGCGCGTGGGGCAACAACTCACTTCTTCCAACTGGTTGCCTTTCACCGTCGTCTACATCCAAGCTTCGATCTCAACACATACGATCTCGTCAAAGATTCTGGACCGCCACACAAATATACATAGGTCATAATGGTACGTAGGAAATGGACTGGGTAGCCGAGCTGGTGCCAGGTAGGCTGGGTCGCGTGATGCCGAATGGTGACTGACTTTCTTTTGTTCAATATGATGATACCGCTACATTCCGACTTGCAACGCACAACTGTATACAACCCGATTCGAATACTTGCTACCGTCGCCGTTCTCTATCCCGATGATCTCTCGGTACTCTGCGTCACGACGCACCTGTGCATCCTGGTCTTTGTCCGTCGCACGAAACAACCTGGCCTTCCAAACGACTGCCTCAATCCTCCCCGCTGTCTTGTATCGACATGACGCCGACTTGGTATCTCTGCACTTTCCACGCAACAGTCTGACGCAAAAGCCTCCGGCGCCCAGCCCAACCTCGCCGCTCTGGCATCGAGGAACTCGCAAGCAGTCCGACGACGAGCTGCACAGAAGGCTGCCGACAAGCCCAACTCCAGTCGTGCGGCCGGTGCCGGTGGCTCGTCGTCGACCATGATGCGCCTGTACACGGACGACTCCAAGGGACTCAGCGTCGACCCTGTCGTCGTGCTCGTGCTTTCCATCGCCTTCGTCTTCTCGGTCGTCTTGTTGCACATCATCGGCAAGTTCATGAGGTGGTTCTCCAAGTAAGCTTTCCAACCTGCGAACCTTGCAATCGCTTTTAAGATGGTTAGCGGCTCGGCTCTTCGTCTCGTCATCATCGGTTCTGGCGGGCATGCGCCAGCATCATCGACTATCTTTCGGTCGACTCAGTTGAGATCCTTCCCTGAAGGGATCGAGCCGCTGCCGTAAAAGGCCCTGGGCTGCCTCAGTCTTTCACATGTATATATCTTTGTCTGGCGCAATCCATGCGTGATCACCCTTTCTGTTTCTGTTCAGCGTCGTGACTTGTGGGGACCAAGTACACATGTGACCGATGGATGCGACCTGCGTCTGACAATTGGACAAATCGGGATCGTTTTGGCGACGCTGGCCCGATCGAGAATGATGGTATGGAATATGCCATCTTTTATGTTCGCCTTTTTTCCGAGGATTTTCAGCCAAAAAGGTAATTTAGCAGCTAAGAATATCGTCCACTGTCCTTGACAAGTGATGTATGCAACGAGCGGCCATTCCTCATCTATGGTCACCTTGCAGGTGCCAACGTTGACTGAGCTCTTCTCATGAACCATATCGCAACTCCGACCAGACTGAACAAGCCACCAACTCGTATGAAGACGGGGATCGGGCAGTGGCCCGATACGGCACGAATAAGGCTCGATACCAGGTACCTCACAACCAGGAACACTGGCATGGGAAGATGGAGGCGGCCAAAGGCATGACGGGAATGACGAGCTCGACTTCGCAGCGAACACAGACATAAACGGCACCGGAGAAATTCTGGCTTGGCCAATTTCGAGCCTGGCCCCTTGCATCTAGAACGTCCAACTGTAAGCTACGCCGTTCTCTGACAAGCCGCAAGTCGCCCATTCCAGTACCTCGCTCGTATGATACAGCCTGGCAGACCATCAGACCCAGACAATCGCCATCTAGGATCCCAACGAGCCTGTGTGCTTATCGCATCGTTGCCCGGCGGACAGGTCCTGTAAAGTCACATCGTCCAACTCATCAGGCTGAGGCTGAGGCGAAACGAATCGGGATAGTCATACTGTGTACTAAACGGTGCGCTCGGGCGGGACAAGCTGAATGATCCCGAACCCAGCAGCAACGCTTGTGGGGGCAGAGCCAAGCAGAATGCGCTGCGACCGACAGCAATTGACACCGACGCGCGTCTCCGAGCCACCGACGCGCAGCCTACATATCCATATTCCAGGCGCCAGTTTAACTGGAAACGTGCCGCCGTGCCCGCTGCAACCTAGTTTAATTCGATTTTATTCCTTTTTGCCAATGACTAGGTGAGGGCGAATTTTCTAAGTGAAGAAGCTGGCTGCGTGAAGGAACTCGCCGTAGCGTGAGAGGTAGTAGCTAGGTGATGAAATTCACCGTAACGTGAGGCCTAGCTTTTGTAGCGTGAGTCCTGCCAAGATGACAGAGTGAGAGTAGCTCCTTTGCGTGCGACCAGGGCGAGTAGCGAGGGCTTGACTACAGATGAATAATTCATGTTGAGCTGCCAGCTTCACGTTAACCTAGCACACTCACGTTGTCAAGTTGGCTGGACTCATACTACCAAAAGCAGGGTTCACTCTACGGTGATGCCTTCACGGACAGACAGCTCACGTTCGAAAAAGCGGCATCACGCTGTCATTGTTAAAAAGGAATAATTTGCTACAGCTTTCGGAGCGGAGCTGCAGCTGTCAACGATTGCCATGCTAGCGCTCAAGTCGTGAGGCTTGCCCCTCCCGCCTGCCTCTGCAAATGGCCGAGCTGCAGCTTGGATCGCCTCCCCTCGTGTGCAGTTCTGCTCTGGACGCTCGGAGAGGACAAGGCTCGTTGCCGTATTAAGGAAGAGAGCACGGGTAAGGGCACAGATATGAGACATGATCTGCGAGTTGCATCATTGGTCCAATGCAAGCCGGGAGCGCCATACTTCAAGCAACGCATGCCTTCAGCAAGCTGAGAACCCGAGACTCGAGTATTCAAGAGCCATTCTGGCGCCGCGGTGTCGAACTCTTCGAAGTTCGATACGGCACCCATCTTGGGATTGATGAAGCTTGCGCTCATGAAGGTTTTCTTGAAGACACCGCTTTGACACCGTGGCATCTCAGATGAAGCTAGGAAACGGTCGAGGTTCGGCTCAAGAGGCATCGCAGTGAATGCAAGGGAAGGAAGCAAGTGGCAAAGGGCGCTACGATATGCTCAAGGTCGAATTAGCCGCTTCTGAGCCAGCGAGCGTCTTGAAGTTCCCTTGCCGATGGGCACATCCAATTACTGTACTTCACTTCGGCGTACGTGAGTGCCCGCCACCCTTCTCTCCCGTTGCCACGCCAAATCTTGCCTGCAGCTGGCGCTACAGAGGAATGCTATGCTGGGCTCTACGGGGCCTGCTGCAGCAGGCAGATCAAGCTCGGCTGTTGCTGGATTACGTTTTTGACAGTCCCATGCATCCACTCATCCCATGCCACTCTCCCAGTCACCCAACTATGCTACCGACGTGTCGGTTTCAAACTTCGCAGATTGCCCTCTGCTAATTGTGCCCTGCATCGTGAATGCGACCAAACGGCCACCACTGCGCACGTCGCCGATCCGGTTCAGCCACCAGGCTCGCCGCGAGCCCTGTCGTTCCTGCCGGCTTGCATGATGCACTGCACCTGCTGCTGCAACAAACGGAAAAAACCGAGGTAGATGCCAAGTCTTGGTTAAGATCGGCCTTGCATGACCACGGGCTGCCACACCTTTGCGCAACTCTCGTCCATGCCAATTTCAGCACGCAGAGGCGGTCTCCGAGGTCGCACGCCGATCCAATCGAACCCTATTCGCATGTGCTGGCTCAAAGATGGGTCCAAGACCATCCTGATCTCGTCTCCTGCCCTCATTCTCCAGAACATATAAGTCGTGTTCGATCCCACGAGCTCGGTTGCCTTCCCCCTTATCGAATCTCTGCCACTCTCTCTCTCCCCTCTGAACGCTCCAGGCTGTCACTCTTTCCAGCCTTTTCCTCCCTTTCCCAACTTCTCCCCCTATTCCCGAATCCCCCTACTCCTAACGGCTTTTTTCGTCCATTTCTTAACCTCTTACGAATCATGAAGTTTACTCTGACCGCTTCGGCAGTCCTTGCGCTCGTTGCTTCTGCTTCGGCAAGCATCGAATTCCAGAACCTCCAATTGCGACAGGGCGGAGATGTCAACGCTTTCCTCCAAGGGCTGCGCGACAACAACTTCACCTCGCTCGCGGACGTTCTTTCCCAGCACCCTACAGTTACTGACCGCATTTTCGCCGACAACTCGAACAAGACCTTCCTCGCACCTTCCGACCACGCCATTGCTGCACTTCCTTCCTGGGTGACCAGCAACTCCTCCCGTCTCGAGGCTACGCTTCTTCAGCATGTGCTCAGGGGTAACTTTGAGCCTAACCAGTTCAATGCCTACCCTGTTCACACCATCGGACACTCGCTTTTGAACGACACTGGCTACGCACAGCTCCCCGGAGGTGCTGGTCAGGCGGTTGCTCTCGCCCAGAGCGGAGGCAAGTCGTTTGTTTCTGAGGCCGTCAACAACGACACGTTCGTCGGGAATTCCAGCAAGTTCGATTCCGTGACAGTGCAGCCGATCCACAAGGCTATCACTGTTCCCGGGTCTATCTCTGATACTCTCACTTACCTTGGCTACAACCGTATCATGACCGTCCTGCTTAACGTCCAGAACGGCGCTCTCGTTAACACGATCAACACCATGTCTGGCGTTACCATCTTTGTCCCTTCGAACGATGCCATTGACAAGTACGTCGAGTCCAAGCCCAACCCGACTGATATCCCCACTGTGCTCGGCCAGCACATTGTTGCCAACCGCGTTCTCTACTCACCATTGCTGCTCGACCAGGGCTCCATGATCTCGAGCTCCGGTCAGGACATTGTCTACGACAGCAACGCCGGTACTGTCAAGGTTGGCAACTTCACTGCCAAGATCCTACAGACCGACATTATTGCGCAGCAGGGTGTGATTCACATCATCGACAACGTGCTTGCGTCGACCGCGCTCGACATTGGCCGCGCTGCCCAGGCACAGTCCTCCGCCCAGGGTTCGGTCAATGTCGAGCAGGCGCAGAGCCTCTCTGGCCCCGTCACCGGTACCAATGCTATCACCTCGCAGGGCAACGACGTGCCCGCTGCCCAACCCGGCTCCGGCGCTGAGAACCGCAACGCTGGCAACAACACCAACACTGCCGGCACTGGCGTCACTGCTTCGGGCGTCGGCAACGGCGTCAACGGCAACGACGGCGGCGCGTCGCAAGCCGGCAACAACGGCACCGCCGGAACTTCGAGCACTAACCAGAACGGAAACAACGTCGACCACCGCCAACCCAACAGCGCCGCCACCGCCGCTGCCTCGTTTGCTGGTGTCGCCGTCCCACTCTTCGCCATCGCCCTCGTTGCTCTCTAGACTGTGCCCCCTCCCCTTGCTGTCTTGTTGCCATCTCCCCTTGCCCTCGAAACGACGGGAGGCCGGCGCGCGTCGTCCCCACACTGGTTCTGGGACGCGAGCCCCTCCCATCCCCCTTCACCCTCCCCTCGCTTCCCCATCTGGTGTCTGATCCTGTCTTGTTCACCCTCTTGTTTCTCGAGTTTTGTCTGGTCCCAAACTGTATCCATAGCTGTTTCTACTTGCTGGCCCCCCTTTCGGGCTCAGAGTTCTTCAAACCTCCTTCTCTCAATCCACACTTTCCATGTCTTCACCCCCTAAAACTACCTCGTGTGCAATGTGCGAAAGTGTTTTGAGCTGAGCGAAACGAGTGCGATTGCAGAATCAAGAGAACGAACAACGTGAGAAAGAAACCGAACAGGCCGGAAGAGCATTCAATTCGTCTTGCTCTTGCGCCTCACGCCCAAGCTACCATCCATCGTCATGGGCACGACCGCATCAGCAACCCTGAGAGCACAAGTCAACCCGAGATTCACAGCCTTCTCCACCAACCCTCCGAAAGGCACCCTCACCGCGGCCGCCTGGAACGGCACGAGCGCGAAACTCACCCACGGCTTGCCCTCGTTCGGCTTGGTCCTCACGCAGCTCTCATGCTCCGTATGGCTCCCTAGCAACCTCGCTGTGCCCATGGGGCCAAGCTCAGCATCCATCCTTGATGCCAACCTCCGCCACTCATCGTCATCCTGCGTCACCTGCTCGCGCCCGGCCGCCGACACCAACCTCAACGCGTCCCTCGGTCGCAGCCTCATCACCGCCCCCACGAGCCCCGGCAGTGCCCGAACCCCGGCAATCACGCCGTGGCACTCGAACTGGACACTTGCTGAGAAGTTGACCACGACCCGCTGATCCCAGTTGTCCTTCCAGAGAGCCGAGCTAAGGTACGCGGACGGAGAGAGTGTGCGTGTTTCATCAGACGATGCAAGATATTGGCAAGAACGTGCTTGTCAGTTTCGTGGGGCTCTTGGTACATCAAGATAGAGGTAGAGTGGTATGATTGAAGGTGTCGAATGGATTGGGGTAGGGGGAGGACACAGCTTGGGGAAATCTTGACCTACCCCACCATGGATCTCTTTCGGCCTCGCAAGCGCACTGTAGCGATGACGACAGATGTCAGAAGCAGCAGGAGTCACGTCAGTACACTCGACCTTCACACACTGTCGATGTGGTGGTTTGCAACTTACCTTCCTCGAGTTTCCTCCTGGTCTCCTCCCACTTGCTTAGCTTCCCACCCTTACCGCGGTTCTTGCCCGCCAATCTTGCCGTCACCTCCTCTGCGTAGCTATCCAGAATCATCCTGTACAAACCCTCGGACGCTGGATGGGTCGATGCAAACGCACGCTCCAGCACATACAGATCCACCGCCTTGTCCTCGGCAAACGCCGATACCGACGACAGGCCAAAGTCGATGAGCACCACCTCGTCGCGGTCCAGATCCACCTTGGCAGTGGGATTCCCAGATGCAGGGCGCAGCATCATGTTCGAAGTTGTGAGATCGCCATGGATGATGTCCGCATCGTGCATGACCGCCAGTTGCTTTCCGATTAGCCTCATCAGCTTGATCTTCTCATCCTCTGAGAGAACGTCCTCCTCCTCCTCCTCCTCCGCCGCGGTCGCCTCGTCTTCATCGATCAAGAAGTCATCCTCCCCTTCAGCTCCGCCTCCCAGCCACTCCCTTACACTCCTCCCTGGAATCAGCTCCAGACCCAAAATCCCTTCCTTCTCGTCCACGCATCGCACACCGGGCACAGCTACGCCAGCCTTGGCGCACCTCAACAATGCCCTGGCCTCCATGATCGTTCGCGACGCCGTGATGCTACTTGACAGCGTCGGGTGCCTGTACGTCTTTGGGAAGCGCCACTTGAGCAAGATCAACGCTGGTGGCTCGACTTTGCTTGATTCAAGCCCTTTCGATCGCGGTTGTGGCCAGGAGACGATGTTGTTCGTCGCAATGCGTGAGATGTATACTTTCGCCTCAGCACCCTGCTTGATGAGTTTGGATGAGCTCGAGTCTGACAGCAATGCGACCAGTGGTGGGGCGTTGGGAGCACGCTTTGGCGGCGTGCTCGACTTCTTAACGGCGCTGGGTCCGGCAACTTTAGTGTCTCCCACTCGGGATTCGTCTTGCGAACCTCGCCTTGACGTGGCCTTCCCGCGCTCCGCCTCCTTCACCTCCACCTGAGGTTGCGTCGATGTACTCGGGGCATGGGGGCCCTCAGCGAGCTTATCAGTGGGAGCTTGCGCAGGAGCGGCAGTCGTGGCGGGTGCCGCGGAAGACCTTGTAGCCGTAGCCTGCAACAGAGATGGCAGCTTGGGCCTTGAGCCTTCCGTGCCGGACTTTGACGTGCTTGACGTCGTGCGAACTCTTTGAGACTTGGAAGCTGCAGCGTCCCTTGCCTTGGCAGAGGCGAGGATATCGACCGCTGACTGTGTGTGTTTGCGAGGCGAGGCGCCGGTCGAGGCGATGGACGATGCGGGTGAGGTTGAGAGAATCGCTTCAGTGCTAGCCTCTACAGACGGCGCTGTAGTGTCGACGATCGACGTTGGCCTCGACCGAGTGGTAGGGAACGTCAACTTCGGCGCCCTCGACGAAGATGGGGAGCCCGACATGATTGAGAGCGATGAAAGATCCTTGAGCAGCGATCTTGCGAGCGTAGTATGGTCAGGAGGATCGGCTCGCCAGCTGATAGAACGCTGCAGATAAGGTGATGTTTGAAAAGGGAAGCGATGGAGGTGAATGGGTTCGAGCTCACATACTCAGCTCAGCACAGCGTCATGGTGACCTTAGCGGGTCAGCTTAGGCAGCTAGAAGCCTTCTCAGGAATTTTTGCAGCACGTCGATCGCACTCCACATAGCGGACCGCTTCTTCGAGACGCCTGGACTTGTCGATCTCACAAATTTATTCATTTTTTCCCTCATTGATAAGAGCTTCTTGCGTCCATAATCATCCTTGCTCTCCTGCGTTCTCACCCTTATGGAGCCCCGCACATGATGAACAGGATATGAGAAGCACTAGATATATCTAAGTGACTGGTAATGATTGTCCATGCAGCAACGATGCCTGTATTTATAGCTTGAGGTTCGCAGAATTGTCGACCTGTGAAAGCGAAAGTGTAGGATGTGACCGTAGAGAACGAAAAATAGGCGGAATGGAAGGCGTGAAGAAAAGAGTAAGAGGGAAGTCAGTGCACGGTCAGAAGTGATTTAGTGCAGCCCTGTAGCTGCCACTGAGCCTGCTTCGAGCGGCTCCTTTTCATCCACTTACCTTGGTATGTGTTGCCGTGATCGTCCTCTTCGTGCGCTTCCATTTGCCAGCATGCACTGGCCCGGTGCCTTCATCGGTCTGGCCATCCGCCCTCTGAACCAACCAAAAGTCGGCGGTCAGCAGAGCGATCGACTTTCCCACCTGTGCCGAATACACCTCCATCTCTATCACCGATCCCACTGGGCAGGCATTGAGGTACTGGACACTGAGGTTCTGCGACACGCCCAGGAACGACCACGGCTTGCCAAATTCACCGGACGTGTGGTAGTAGATAGCCATGCTCGTGAAATTGTCCACCAGCGTAGCGCCGCAGCCGCCGTGCATGTTGCCGAGGCTGTTGTTCATCTTCTCGTTGACACGCATGCGCAGGATCAGACGTGCGTGGATGTCCTTGCGAACACGTGTTGCCGCTGTTGGATCGACGTCGGTCTTCATAGTGAGACGCGCCGTGGGTTGTGAGTCGTCGACATCGGCCGCTTCGACGACCAGATTGCCTTGGTCGTCCAGGCCTTGGCGCTCGACGGATACCAGTGTGACAGTAGGGTCGACAGCAGCTGTCGAGAATCCAGCACTTTCGGCCAGGTTCCTCGTCATTTCCACGGCATCCTGCGTCGCATCCTGGAAGTTCTTCGGAGTCGGTGCTGGCATGTTGAGTCCTGATGAAACGGGCAGAGAGGGCTATTGGGCAAGGATCGTAAGACGTGTGCGTTGAAGGTGGATTCGGCGTTGGACTGATCAGATATTTCGTTCTGCTGCTTTTGTTCGCCGCGTGACTCCTCGAGACTTGCGGATTGTATGGAGTTGTCTGCGCTGAAGATGATGGCAGAAGGATACTTCCCAGGAATGTTGGATGTGCTGTGAGTGCTACCTGCCGAGCAACAAATCCGGCTATTTGGGCTTCACACACGAAACCGGCAGTCCGAGCCGGATAACCGCTTTAGCAGCCACGCAGACTTGCGGCGCTTCTCCCCGCAGAATCCTGTGACTGCACCCCGCACTCATTTCACGCGTGAAAATGGAATGGAATTCTGGCAGATCACATCGGGATGTTGATGCGAGCTCGGTATCAGTGATAGGGCACTAGCTTGTTTCTCGATCTGCGATGCTCTCGCAGGATTTGCATAGCGGATCAAGGCCGACAGCGTTCGGATGAACAGCACAGCAAGCACAGAATTGAGCTTCGAAAACTGAGAAGGGCCTCGTCAGGAGCTCAATCGATGGCTGGCGGCTTCGCCGCTAGCGACGTAACCTGCGACAGAGACAACGATGTCCAAAATCTCGCGCACTTCACTCATGAAGGCCTCGGCACATGACGAATCCGCACGAGACCATTTTCGTTCGGTCTCGAGCAGACGCGCAGCTGCAGCTTGCTCCTGCACCTGATCGCCAAGGTGATGATGAAGTCGCACGATGTAGTACAAGATCTGCGTCTGTAGTCCGAGCCATTCAGCCCTTCCAGCGTCTGTGGTAGTCGTAGTATGGGTCAGATCAGAGTGAAGACGTAGAAAGGTCAGTCATCGGTACCCTTGTTCGGCCCGCTCGTACGTCTGCCTCTGGAGGCTGATCGTCATTAACTTACCTTGTTCCGCTCGTTTCAACCAAAACAAGACCTTCTCCAGCTCTTCGCTGCTCTGCTTGTCGGCACATGACAGCAAGATGCGCGCATAAGACCACTGCGCTCGAGCTCGAAGCTCAGCATCCTGGCTCGACAAACAGTTCGGCAGGTCTGACTCAATGAGTAACCGCGCTCCATCCGGCATGTTGAGGTGTAGCCCCAATGTCTCTGCTAGTTGAACCCGTGAGCTAAGTATGAGCCGATGACAGTTCATCTCCTTGGCGATCCCCAGACCCGCCAAGGTCGGCATGAGCGACAGTGATGGTTGCGAGCTCCGTGCTCTCTTGGCCGCCTTTTGCAGTAGCTCTTCCGCCGCCTCCTCTGCTGTCATCTGGCTGAATGCTTTGAACTGCTGGCCAAACGCTCTTTCAGCTGTACTCGACTTGCCTGTCTCGAGGTACCGCAGGGCAAGTTCCACTAGGGCGCTGGGGGAGTCAACTGCATCCTCAATGTCGCAGCCGTCTGAAACATGCTGGCGCTCAGGTAGGCTCTCTGCTAATAGGCGCAGGGCAGCTCCGTCTTCTCTTCGTTTCGCGCGTAAGCGCAGCACTTCGCCGATGGTTTGGTGCCACCTCGTGTACTCGCTGAAAGAGCTGCCTTGATAAGCGGTGGGCGAGATGAGCACACTGAGTGCTTGTTCATATCGACCCGCCCTTGCAAGTCTCTTTGCTTTGTTGCATAAACAGTCCATGCGTGCCTGCTCCTGCAATGCCGAAAGAAACCGTCCGTCGTTGCTCGCACGAACACGATCTTGGTAGACATCGGCGAGGGCCGATTGACCGAGCACGCTCCAGATGTGCGCGACCTCGGCATCTTGTCCAAACGTGTCCTTCCCCAGCCGCCGCTTGGCATCGTCCATCAGCTCCAACGATGCTTCTAAGGGGGCCAAGTGTTCTCTCGAAGGTTGCATCGGAGCAAAGGCATCTTCGAGGTGCTGCAAAACGTCCACAGCCGACCGACCTTTCGTAAGGTCGCAACGCGCTCTCCAAACATAATCACTCGCAGATAGTCGACTGCTCCAGTCCGGTGCAATCTGCGTAGCGCCTGGTACAGCTGCGAGTGTGCTCGTCCCGACCCCCTGGATTCGCATCATAAGGCTTTCGCAAGCCGAGATGCAATCGCTGTCGTTGGCGGAGCGTGCCAAGCTGATGGCTTCGTCGAGCGCCGCTTTTGCGGCTGAGAAGCTGTTGGTCTTCACATGGAAGGCAGCCAGATGCAGTAAGGTGTGCTGATGGAGTTCGCGATCGGCGCCTGGTGCGTAGAAATCGAAGAACTTCTCCATATTGTCTTTGGCCTGCATGTAATCGCCGCGTAGAAGACCGACTTGATAATCTCGAAAGGCAAGAAGCCTTGCATCGGACATGGAGTCTGAGTGCTGGCTCAATGACGCATCCTGAGAAGCTTCGGTTGGAGAACCTTCTCTCCAGGCCCGAGCGGCAGCGGTCAAGTGGTCCCTGGCCTGTAAATCGAGACTGTCGAAGATAAGTTTGGCTCGACGGAAGAAGAGTCCAAAGAAGGATCGTCGCTCGAAAAAGATGTCGGTAGCATTGAGCACTCCCATGGGCTCGTAGCTCGGCATGATTCGGCTGAACTTTTCGTCAAACATCTTTGTCAGGCCATCTGGTACATCGAGGAGATGCAGCATGCCATCAACATAGTCAATCATGATGCGACAGTGACCCTCGTCATCCTTATCCATGGCTGCTTGAAGCTCATCTGTGAATGCTGCATAGGAAGACGATGGTGCTCGAGTCTGATAGATTTTGTCCTTCAAGAAGATCAGCAGCTTCTTGCGTGCTTCTTGGCCATCGTCGTTGAGCTGGATACGACAGTGAAAGTTGAACAGGACGAGGATGGCAATGGTCTCGCCATTCATCTCGTCCGGCGGTGCAAGATTGGCGTCCATAATGGCCATATGCAGGGCTGTTGGCGGCTGTGAGGGAAAGCACCTTGAAGACTGATGTCGCTCATACCAGTGGACATCTGAAACGAAGGTGCTGCGAGAACAACACTTCGACATCAGCAGCCAGTCGCGTTCAATGCTGCATTTCGCGTGCAGCGAAGTCCAATTCCAACTCGAAGCTTCGTCCGGACTTTCTGCCTCCACCTTTAAGGATTTCGCACAGAGGTCGGGAGTCGGATCTGTAAATCTCGCTGCACTGCAGGAACTTCGGCGGCGGCAAAAGAGATTTTCAGCTCACTACCGCTTCAGCCATCACGACCCTCCAGTATCATCACCATCGATCCTCTTCACATCAAAAACTTGACATTATATCACAATGGCTTTCTCTGAGGACACAAAGGTGCGTTTCGTCTCATCATGTCTCCTTGGCACGCTCCACGCACTGCGTCGAGTCGGACCGCCATTCCGGACGCATGACTCGAGAGATGTGACGGTGACAAGACAGGCAGCTGACAGAATTTGACGTCAATCTTTCCATCTCTGTGCACGCTCCCTTATGATCGCTCATCTGTGGTCTGCTTCGATCGATCAACAATAGGAGCGAATCGTCAAGTCTGTCGACGTCTCCAAGACTCTTCTGCACTACGGCTGGTGAGTGTTCAGGATGCTAAGACCGTCGCAGATGTGATCGTATACTGACATGATTATAACCGCACACAATGCTGTTTGCCTTGACGCTGTGTTCTGCTCCAGGGTTCCTTTCGTGCTATACATCGGTTTCACCCGAAGCACGCCTCAGCCAAGCTTGATCAAGTGAGTAGTCCTGCTGATCCCACGCTTGGGTCCATCGGCCGTTGGCCATCGATGACACGACACCCATCGCCTGTCTGCTGACCATCGTCGAACACACCTTTCGCTTTACTTCCGATGTCCCTTATTGAATTCGTCTCAACAGGCTTATCAGCCCTCTTGCTTAAACTCACACGGAATCGGCTCTTCCGAACGCCAACATGTGCTGAAAAGGCACTTTTCCCTTGTAAAATACGATACCAACCAGCTGATGTGGCAATTTACCACTTCTCTCTTGTCATGCATCCAGAGTGACAGACGAAGGCGCAAGGCCTGAGGGCGACGGCCAGGTAAGCAGAAACGTTCGAGACGCTGGGCGTTCCGGCTCAGCTTTGCAGTCTTGTGATTCTAAAACAGCCGGTACACTGAAGCTGCTTCCTCACGACTTCCTCTTATACTGATCCGCAGTGTAGCTGGCATCTTGCTTCGCTGCCATCTCATACGCCTTATGTCCTACAGCTCTCCTTCGCTTTTCTCGATCGCTTGTGATGCTTCTGTCTCGTCCATTGAACCCTTCCCCTCTAAAACTCTTCTACTCGGTCATCATTGCGAGAAAACATGAGCTCAAAGTTGAGCGCGATGGCCAGTAAAGGCCAGCCAAGCAGGCGTACGCAACCGGCTAGCGCCATACAGGACCCTTTCAATACTCAGCAGAGCTACTTGGAGTCGCTGAATCACACGAGCGGCTCTGTTCGAGCTCGTAGTGCAAATACCGCAGGTGCCGGACATGATACTCTTCGTCAATATATGTCGCCAACCGTACTTCAATCACGCACCAACAATTCTCGAAAAGGCATCGGCTCTCAGGGTCAGATCGCTGTACCCAGTCAGTCTCTCATGCATCCGCAGTCTTCTCCTACGAACGAAAACACTTTCCTGCCGCACACCAACCCGCCTAGCCGACACTCCGCGTACACACGTTGCACGGACGACAACCATGGTTTCGCCACGCCAAACTACACTCATCCACCGGGCTCAGCTTCCAGTAGTCATGCGCTGCACTTCCCTGCGACTGCAAGTCGTCCGAATACTGGCGGAACCATGCATGACCCGACTTCGTCTCACACACGCGCCCTCTTGGCTCGAGTCGAGTCCTCTCTGACAGAGTTGCAGCAAGAAGTGAGGGGTCTTGCTGAACACAACAGCTCAATGTTTGAAGAATTGGTTCGAGTCAAGACAGACGTACTTGCTTCTCACACGAGACTTGAGCGGCAAGTACTTGACTCGCAAAAGAAGTCAGACCGGGAAGTGCGTTCCTTGTTGAGTAAGTGAAACAAAGCCGATTTACCGACGTTCAAGATGCCAAAGCCCCCCCTGAAACCGTCCCGAAACTCTCTTTCTGACTGCATTTCCTTTTTGGTTTCTAACAGCCCAACAGCGGCTCCAGCTTCAGGATGAGATCAAACAGATGCTTGTTCATGCCGAGGAAAAAGACATCTCGCGGAGCAATGCCTTACAGGAGCAGATCGTGTCGCGCCTGGAAGACATGCGACAAGCTATCGAGCCCCCACTCGACTCCTTGAAGACGAAGATTGATCGTATAGAGCGATTGGTCGAAAAGGAGGGGCGAGATATGACGACACAACTGAACAAGGTAGGTTGCAGTCTCAATCTCTTTTGGGGGTGTATAAGCCTTCCCTTTCGGTGCTTGAAGGTTCCTATGGTCTGACTTAGGTCTCATTGCCATTTTATCCTCAATCAGCTTCTACTCTCCTACACAGCACTGGAGACTTCCTTATGCGAACGGTCCGATGCAATGCGTGATCTTCACCAACAAGCAGTCGATATGGCTTACACAGAGCGCCAGGAACATCGCCAAGAGCAGCAGCATCTTTTCTCAAAGGTCGAGAAGCTGCACCAGCAACTTTACCAGACAGCCCAACAGCAGATTCAAGAGCTCGCTGGCCTGAAATTGCTTATGGTTGACGGGGCCAACAAAGCAGGGCTTGTGTGCTTTTCTCAGACCGATCGAGGTACCCGAGTCACCCCGTCCCTGCTCCGTCCGGCGGCCGAACCACGTGGAACCAGCGTTCAAAGAGGAGACGTGGAAGAGGAGTCGTGTGGTGGCGAAGTCACCTTAAACACTCTGCTGCAGACTTCATTCCCCCCTCGGACACCCGACATTGCACAACATGATGGCAGCGGCATTCCAGCGGAACCTTCACTGCAGGATCGGCCTGCAAGCCCGCTCACGCCTCTTGAGAACGAGAGAGAAGACAGCGCCACCGTTACGGCAGAAGGGATGCCCCCTCCATCCTCTGTGGTACCTCAAAAAAGGGCTTCAAAGAAGGAAAAGGGCGCCAGGCGGACTGCGACACCTTCCAAAAAGCGCCGTCGGACTCATGTCGACAACGCCGCGGAGCCCTCTAGCTCTGCGAACACACCTCGAACTCAAGCCGAAGCAACGGGCGATGATCATGCCGAGGATGATCTGCAATCGAAAGAAGCGAGTGCCCCAGTTGAAAGGGTTCAAAGCGGCTCCCAGGAAATAGCCACTGTCGAAACCGAGTTGCGCCAGCCTTCGCCGGTAAGCAGGGGAAGGGGGAGGGAGAGGACAAGGGAGAGGACAAGGGAGAGGACAAGGGAGAGGGAGGGAGAGAGGGTCAATAGTACAGGCAAAGGCGTGGGAGGAGATGAACCACCAGCGACTGCTGGCAAGAGTCGCAACGCTAGCCGCAAGCGTCGAGAAGAAGACGATGCTTCCTATGTCCCCCGTACCAGTCTAACCACTCAGGGCGGCCACAGGACGATCACTCGCCGATATCCCAGCCGCGTGCGACGTCAACGAGCCCTCTGATTCTTGCAACACATGGCTCGCCTCGTCAATCTTACTGCCGAAATCTCAAGACCATATCGTGACCGTGGACTGTGGCTTGCAGGGCGTTCCTCGCATCATTGTTTGTGCTGCCAGTCGGCTGAGCGAGAAAAAGTACAAAAGGAAATGTAAAAGTCGCGAATATATAACCCAAACAAGCCTGGCTGCAGCAGACTGGTCGAATGCCCGAGTGGTTATGGGGCTGGCTTCAAGAACATTTGATTTCTTGGCCACGCTATGGCAACAACTCCAGTATTTCCTGGGTTCGAATCCCAGTTCGACCAAATTGATTTTTTGTTGGGCATGCTTCTGTCATGATGTATTGGCACAACCTTTCGAGCAGCGGCGATGGAAGGTATCGACACATGAATCGTCGCTCATAGCCTCTAACAGTGGAATGGTGATCACACCAAACGCAAGCCACGGTGAGAACCAAAGTTACATCTCGCCGGGGTGTATGTCAAGCAAGCATTGGTCAAAGACACACATGCGGTCAAGACGCATCCTCAGTGATCGCGACCATGCTGCCAAGTTCCTTCAGTGCTCAGCGACCATTAATGTCGGTTGTGCCACACAGCAGAAAACTTGCATGCATGAACCAGGGCGGTTGTCAGGTGCAATCGCTATTTTTTAGCCGTGACCTTTCTGCGATACTGTGACTTGCTATCAGGTAACGATAAGTCACAGCGAGAATGCCGACAGGACGGGTTTCATTGAAGCTCGAGTTGGTAAGATGGAAGCGAGCCTGAACAGGGAGGGGAGGGTAAGCAGGGAGCGTTGACAGTGGGGGCCAAGTGCACGGCGCGTAACTGAGACAGAGCGGCAGCGGAACAGCACGAGGGTCTCAGATCCAGCTGCCAGTCAAGTAACGTTAAACCGAGAGATTACCAGCCGGGGTCTGAAGCGACGTGCGCCGGTCAATGCGCGTGCTGGCTTGAACTGCGTGACTTGGCTCGAGTTTGACCACCTCAGATATTGGCTTTATTCTCAAGCCGAACCTCACCAACGCCGTCTGCCGCCGGACCCTGCTCACGGCTACCGTCTTCGCTTACTCCCATCTACCACCATCAAGCCACTGTCTTGCAGTTATCACGGCCACGGCCAACTGCGATCCTTGCTCATATCTCGACACCTCAATGAGGTGATTCCTTCATCCAAGCACCACTTTGCCGAAAAGGCATAACTACCCCTGCTTGTCCTCGCTCGATCTCTCACCGTCACGAAGTCGGCTTGCTTTTCACCTTTTCACCACAGCACCAGCATCGACGAGCCTCGACAATCATATTTGCGATTCTCACTTATACTGCCTCGTCACGCGGTGGAATCACTTCATATGGCCCCTCGATGAACGCCGGCTTCTGCTGTCAGCGTCCGCTGTAATCGGCATCTACGACTCTCCTGGTCTACAACTCTTGCATGCTGTCGATTGCATGATAGTACAAACGTCACAGTGTCGTTCAGGTTTGCGACATGGTCTCTACATTGAATGCGCCCGAAGACGTGGGTCGCAGATCCACTTCCAAGCGTGAACCACAACGAGGTGCAGAGGCGATCTCAAACTTCTTTAGCCGTTTGTCGACGGATCAAAGCTCTTTGAGAGCCAAAAACACGTCGTCATCGCTCAATAGCTATGCTGACAGCTCTCGCAGATCCTCTTCCAGGACCGACATCCGCTCTCAATTTCACAGCGTCGAAGACGATGATGAAGGTGAAGAGGTCGCCGAGCCTCCAAGCCCATCAAAGCCACCTCGCCTGTACACCTCCTTTCAAGAGGCTGCGGCCGCCGCATCCCGCTCCTCTTTGAACAAGAGGCATTCGCAGGCTAGTCTTCCCCACAATGCTCCGATCTCGCCCACCATGCGCAACTCTCCTTCGATCTCATCGCCGCGCATGTCGACGTCAGCATTCGGAGACTTGACTTCCTCGAGCAGCGGTGCCGCTGCCTCAAGTCATGCATCGCCATCGGCAGCAAAGTCCAACGGCTTTGACCCTGCGTCAGCCAACCAATATACCCCCGGATCTCTCGCCAAGACATTCCCTTGGCTTTCCGACAATCCGTCTTCCGCTTCCAGGCAGCTCATCAACGAGGACAGCGCGTCTCCAACACCACAAACAAGGCTAGCAGCTCAAAAAAGCACCGACTCTCCACCCATCGCGCAGTACAGCAAGGGCAAAGGCTTCGGCTATAATCCGCACGAGGACATCAGGCCACCCAAGTCTGCCTCCAAGATCCGCCCAGCGCCCAGCACATCAAAAGTTGACATGCACGAAAGCAGAGATTCGGTGGGACGCGGCCTTGGGTTCAAGTCCTCGTCCGAGCTTGACCTCCCTGAACGCATGCGCAGCCGGCGCAAGGGAGCTCCCGCGCCACCGCGCCTCTCACAGGATCCCATCGCTATCAGCATCGAAGAAGAGCTGCGACCTACGCCCGGTGCTACCACCAAGAGTGATTCGGCCTTTGCACGCCTCGGCCGCGCCTTCCGCCGCAAGAGCAAGACCGGGCCCGATCTTCGAGTGGATCTTGGTGCGGATGCTCGCAATGCACCGCCAGTACCCAAGGCTCCCCGCAGGATGCCCAGCCAAGCGCTTCAGCCCGATCACTTTGCTGCAAAAGCGGTGAATGCAAGCAGCGGTCTTTCTTCCGGTCTCGCTCTCAACGCGCCCAGAGGCAGCGTCGATGTCAAGGGCAAGCAGAGAGAAGTCTCGGATGCCGACAGAGATGGACAGCGAAAGTCATTCTCTACGCAGGCGACAGATGCTCCCTTGCTTTCTGGTGCTGACATAAATGGTCTCGCTCGTATGGCGGAGGAGCCCCTCGCATCTAATCGATCTGCAGGACCTGTGCAGCCCGCAGCAGCGGAAGGAGACAGCCACGGAGCCGACTCGGAGCAAGGAGCGACCCTCGCCAAAAATTTTGTGTCAGAGCCAGGTTCGAAGGGGGGCGACGAGGCTGCTGACGACGAGGCGATGCTGCTCACGACTGACAAGGACGATAATATCGTTCACTCTGGTGCGGATACAGCTCCTCGGCACGCTGCCATCGAACCATCCAAGCGACCTACCTCGATGGAATCGACAACCTCGAGTGCACGCCGAAGATCCATGGCCTTTCTCGCCTCTGCCATCTCGATGGGTGCGATCGCTAGTGAGGAGCAGACAAACCATAACAACGCAGGTCTCCCTGGAGAGGACGCCGAGGCCGAAAACAAACCCAAGGATGAAGATCCTGGCAAGCAGGAGACGGAAGAGACTGCATCTTCGGCTCAATCGCCCATGGAAACAGACCCTATTCCAATGTCCGGGTCAGGGTCAGACGGCTTACCACCCGAGCATCCAGTCGCAAAGGAGTCGGCCAAGCCGGCACATGCTTTCACGGCCATGGCACGGGACGCAAGCTCAACGAGCTCAGATCGTAGGCGTCTAGAGCCCAAGTCGGCTACGCGCGATGATCATGTTCCCAGCATCTTGTCTGATTTCCTCAAGATGGATGCAGACCTAGCCACGATTGAGGCGAAGGGAGGCAAGAACAAAGCTTCCGCCAAACTCGGTATGGATAGAGGTTTGGCAGGCGTCTCAGGCACAACCATGGAACGAACCATTAGCGGACATTCTGACGGCGGCAAATCGACCTCAGGCACATCTCCGAAGGCTTCTCGTACCGCCAAAGGTGTCTACATGGCGCCGCCCGCTGGTCCGAACATGGCTGGCTTCGTATCACCCTTCTACGTTGCCCCGCTCACTTCGGTTGATTCTGGTCTCGCCAATCGCGCTTCTCGTCCGTCTGGCCGCCGTGCAAGTGCCAGCTCCAGATCGATCCACAGCGATGATTCGAAGAGCGTTCACAGTGGTCCACGACGTGGCTCGGCCCCGCTTGCTGTTCCTGACGACACCAAAGAGGAACAAGCCGTGTCCACCCCAAATCACGCCACTGACAGTCAGGCAGATCAGAGGCGCGAGTCCACACATGCGGAGAAGGCAAGGAAGGCGAAATCGTTCGCCAATCTGCGTTCTACAGCACAAGGACAGAACCAGGCGGCTTTATCGCGTTCTGAGACTTCCAAGTCTTCCAACACTGGTCGACCGAGAGGGGTCTCGGCAACAGACTTGGGTCAAAGCAAGACGGAAACAACGAGCCACAAATCTCAAGGGACTCAGCGTGAAGTTGGTCTATCCAGAGCTCAAAGCGTGAGTCAACGATTCCTGCGCCGACCGAAAACCAGTGGAGCCGAAGCGGGTCTTGGCGGCGAGCGCTCAAACTTTGCCTCGGTCGACTCCGAAGCATCTGCAAGTTCCGGGCGAGTGACAGGGGCAGGACGCGCATCTTTGGACGATTCCGGTCGACTTCTGAAGCCATATTCATCGTCTCCCATCCAGGATGACGATGACGGGCTTGCATCACGAGGACAGGTGTCGACAACAAACAGAGTCTATGCCAGTTCGCAGAAGGGGCAAGAAGGGATGACGGGCTCTCGCGTGTCCATCTCGGATCGACGAGGGAGTTCCGCGCTCGGTCGCAGGCCGAGCGAGATCAGCAATGGAGCCATTACACCTTCATCCTCAAGACTCGAGTCAAGCGGCGGAGCAGCTGCCCTTTTCGGCAATCCAGCAACCAGGCCGCGCACATCCTCCCTGCTGCCGTCCTTTGGCTTTGGCAGGAGTCGCACTGGATCGTCCGCCGGCCTTGAAGGCTCAGGCAAGAGCCTGGGCGGCTTCGGTAGCAACTCTCGCTCTTCATCCAATGGTTTCTGGCGCGAGCCAGTCGACCCTTTTGCTTCTTCTGCTCGCAGCGGTGCTCTAGAAGATGGTGGCCGAGGTTCACCACGTGGGTCTACAAGCACAAGACCTTCTTTCAGCAGGCAGGTGTCGTCATCAACGGCCCTCTCCGAAGCTGACGCAAGACAGGTGTCGGTCTCGTCAGAGAAGAAGTTCTCCATGTCTGCATTCCTGCCATACGGCGACGAGGAAGCTCCTGAGTACGCCGACCGCATCGCGAGTACCGCTCCAAAGAGCCAGATCGCTGCAATCTTAGCCTCGAGCGCCGACGCCTTCTACGTGGAAGCTCTGCATCACTTCATGACTCGCTTCTGGTTCAATGGACTGCCACTCGACATCGCTCTGCGAAAGCTGCTCATGGACTTGCACCTGCCCAAGGAGACTCAGCAGATCGATCGTGTGATGGAAGCATTTGCCAAGCGCTACAACGAGTGCAATAGCGGTCTCTTTGCTTCAGATGATCAACCTTACATCCTCGCCTTCTCGCTCATGATGCTTCATACGGACGCATTCAACAAGAACGCCAAGAACAAGATGACCAAGGAAGGCTATCTCAGGAATACTCGTTCGAGTGGCGTACCGACCGAGATTCTCGAATATCTTTACGACAATCTCACCTTCACTCAGTTCATCTACGTCGAGGATGAAGATGGTGTCCGTCGATTCCCTTCCGAGGCTTCAGGTTTACCGATTTCCGGAACGGGCATGCCATCATCTCTGGCAGCTTCGGGATCAGCAGCAGCCAATCGGACCAAGATTGACCCGTACTACCTCATCACTCAGGGTCGCCTTGGTGAACTACGCCCTGAGCTGGAACACGTCATTCCTGAGGACACACCATTTTCTTACACAGGAACCTTGCCGAACTTCGACGTCGATCGTCTGAACGCCGCTTTCCTTCACGCTCCCAGCATTGAGATTGTCACGACCAAAGCGGAGGGCGAGCAACCGGGAGCACCGACGCCCATGGCGGACGATGAAGTAGTCGTGTCGCTCAAAGTCACCAAAGTGGGCATCGTGAATCGCAAGGATGATGTGGTTGACGGAGGCAAGAAATCTGCGTCTCGCAAGTGGAAGACCAGTGGGCTGCTGCTGACCGGTTCACAGCTGTTGCTGTTCAAGGACATCGTTTGGATCAACGCCTTGCAATCGCAGATTCTGGATCAAGTTGGCCAGTCACTCGTCTGCAATGGCATCCCCACGGACGACAGTGTTGATTACGAGGTCGTAGAAGGCGGTGTTGTGATCTCACCCAGGATCACCTACTTCCGACCCGACGGGGTCATTTCGCTAGCCGATGCAGTGGCAGTCAAGGACCACTCTTACGACAAGTACGATCACGTCTTTCGACTGGTTGCCGCCAAAGGCCGACAGTATCTTATCCAGGCTCAGAGTGACGACGACATGAATGATTGGATTCACAAGATCAACTTCTGCGCGAGCTTCAGAACCTCGAACATCAAGATTCGTGGTCTCGATCTCGCTCCTCGTCTCGGGGCCGGGGCGGCTTCGCAAGATCTGGATATTATCGATCCATTCGACAGCCGCTTTGCTAGTTCCGCAATCTCAAGGCAGTCGTTCTCGGACGCCGACCTGAGTGACGACGTTGTGGATTCCTCGAGAGATGGCACACAGCGAAGTAGCGTTGAGCCGTCCGCTCGAAACAGTGAGAGCGAAGGACCTGCTCGACCTCGTTCTTCGGCTTCTCACCGTCTAAGCCCGGCATCCTCAGCTTTGCGGAAGCGCGCCAAAGCGCGGCGAGAACTCATGCTGACCAAGATCGCGGAGACGGAGGTGCAGCTGGAGCGTGCTTCGGCTCGATTGGAGGATGAGATTCGTCTTGCTCGTCACTTTGCGATTCTGACTCCGTTCCTCAAGACGACTCGTGATCGAATCGAGATGTCAGCGCTGCCGCTCGCCAGCCGCATCCGTGCTCATCGATTGGAGGTAGCCAGGGCCGCTTCGCGATGCAGAATATTGAAGCTAGATCTGGCCGCTGGAGAAAGAGTAGCCCGATCCCTGTTGCCAAATGCTTACCTGTCCTCGAATGCAATGCGGGCAGCTAACCGTGTGCCATCTGCCCAAGTTGGCACGCCGCAACTGCTGGAGCTCGGGACCATCTCGGATTCTCAGGCGCAATTTGAGGACCTGTTCGCGCCTGTCGGAAGCACCGCCAATGGCAGCATGACCTCTGATGTGCCACTATCCGGTACCGTCAACAAGCCGGCGACGCAGCAAAGGAACCAGATGAATCTGAATGCGGTCACAGAGCTGCCCTCTGATGAATCGCCTGTCATGACCTCTGGACGGCCATTACCAGATGTAGACGCAGACGGTGCGTCGCAGTCGTCTGAGGAAAAAGAGAAGGCAGCGATATCAAGGAAGAAGCAAGGCACGGCATCGGAAGAAGTGCCGGAGGACTGGGACCAGAGCCAGGTGGCAAGGCCAGGAACGAATCGGATCAGTCTGGTCGACCTTCCATCGCCCGACGAGCTAAAGGAAGCAACAGGCGGACGCTTCCGATTTGACTGATGCGTACCGGCCGACCCATGTTCTTGTTTGCGTGCGGATAGGACCTGTACTTGCAATTACAGTAGCTTTCAATGATGTTACAGAAATCTTGGTTGATGTTAGGAGGCACACTCTAGCCTAGAACCCTTGTGCAAGCTTGCCACCCGTCTCTGAGGTATCATACGGCCGAGCTCGAAGACATGTAGCTCTCATCAACACCAGCTCGCGGAGTTGTGCGGGGTAGGCGGCAGGGTCTCTGTGCGGGGAAGCCGAGTTTGTGAATTTCGCACGAGAAACAATAATTCGCGAGCAGACACGCACGAAAGTCCAACCGGGCTTGGCTCAAAGTCGCCCGGATCACGGTGGCCAGCATTGAACAAAATGCAGCATTACCGGAAGTGACGGATTAGCGGGTTCACAACCATGCTGTTGCCTGTGTAGAACGGAGTGACTTGGGCGTTGCGTAAGGTTTGAGTGTTTTGTATCGATGGTACGGCTCGCACAATGTCCTCTTTAGTGGTTGGTGTAGCATACAAAGCATGGATTCGATCTCTGATTTCACTAGGGAACCCGATGAACAAGCAAGTTGAAGATGAGAGCGTTAGTGTATGTTGTGCGCGGCAGAGTCAGAGTGAAGAATGAATGTGAAAGTCGGATCGACCAACGCGACGCACATTCAAAATATGGTCTGTGTGGAGCAAAGAAAAGCACGCTCCATGGACCGGACCAAGGGCAAAGTTGGTAGCCGGATTTTGACGAAATTGTGCTTGAGGGCGGCAGGTGCTACGGATGATCCTGAGATCATCGGAAGCGTCAGCAGCATGTCTTAATGCTACGCTCACAGGCTAGTTTCACGGAAAGAAGCATTTGCTCACTGGTCTCTGGCGTCTCGCTTCGATAGGAATATTGTGCAAAGCACACGAATGAGCGAGGGATAGAAAGCGGGGATAGCACTTGGCTTCTACCGCGAGGCCATAGTGTTGGGCAAATGCAAGCTCTCACATCCATCCTGACCAGGTCGCCCGCTTGTAGTTGCTCGGTCGCTCGCGTCCGCACTGACAGTTGCATTTCATGTTTGTTCACAATAGCGTTCGAGAACATCTCTGTGAAGGCAAAGCTATTCTAAACACCAGACGGAAGTGTACTGGAAGGCTCGTCTCGACCAGCCTTTTGCTGTGTGAACAAGCATGAAGAGTACATAGAAGATCTTTGAAACGATCTGAGGGTGACGGAGCAGTTGTGATTGACTGTGTGGTATGTTTTGACGTATGTTTGCGTCAGAAAAGGACTGGTGAGCATCAGTCGGCTGAATGAATTTCTGGCTCGCTGATTCCGGCTGCATCGACCCCGCGCTCGTCGACTTCGGGCAGCGAGTTGAATGCGTCTGAATGCTCGCAATCTTGATTCCTCTGCTCGAGCGCCTCAACTCCACACAGTCTTGCCTTGCATCGAGTGCCGCTGGCTGGCTCGTCCGTGTCCGGCTAACCGGTGCTCTCAGCCTTCCTGAATCCACCCTTTTGCTCCCGGTCCTGCCAATCGGTGTCGATTCACGCAGTGACAGCATTCACCCCATTCAAATACTCGTGACCCCGGACCATCCTTCCTTCTTGCTTCCTCCTTCTTGTTGTCACCCTTTACGCTTTCCCGTATCCGCTCTCCCTCCAACGGATCCTATCATCCATCTTCATCCTTTCCTCCCTCCATCAGATCATTCTCGTCAGCTACGCCATCGACGGCATTCTGCTACCCGTCACATCCTCCAGCGAGCACACAACAACATCACACTTGATTCTATATACCATAGCCGACTAGCACGGCAAATACTACGAAAATGTCCGACTTCCCCTCCACAGAAAACGGCAAGATTTCGTACAAGGGCCGCGTCGTCGTGGTCACTGGTGCCGGTAACGGTCTCGGTAGAGCGTAAGTACAGCAGCTGGATCGCAAAATGGCGCTAGCCGCACAGCATAGATTGAGCCTTCGGAACAGAAAAATGAAGACTGACTCTCATCTGTTTCCCTCTAATCTGCAAACTCATCCAGATACTCGCTCTTCTTCGCTTCGCGCGGTGCCAAGATCCTCGTCAACGACCTTGGTCCCTCTGCTAACGACAAGAGCAAGAAGGCTGCTGATGTCGTAGTCGAGGAGATCAAGAAGGCCGGTGGTGAAGCCATCGCCAACTACAACTCCAACACCGAGGGCGACAAGATTATCCAGCAAGTCATTGACAAGTGGGGCCGCGTCGACATTCTCATCAACAATGCCGGTATCCTTAGAGACAAGTCGTAAGTATCTCTCAGAGCGCTCCAAGTGCGCATTCTCACAGTCCTGGCTCAAGAACCCATTCGAGACTGACAGATTTGGTACTATACCTGCTTTTCCCGATTTCCCGGCATCTCACAGCTTCAAGGCCATGTCTGACAAGGAGTGGGACCAAATCACTGCCGTCCACATCACTGGCTCGTACGCTTGTGCCAAGGCCGCATGGCCTCACATGCGCAAGCAGAAGTACGGTCGTATCATCAACACCTCGTCTGCTGCCGGTATCTACGGCAACTTCGGCCAGGCTAACTACTCCGCCGCCAAGCATGCCATGATCGGTTTCGGCAAGACCCTTGCCATCGAGGGCGCAAAGTACAACATTCTCTCCAACATTCTCGCTCCCGTTGCTGCCAGTCAGATGACCGCCACGGTCATGCCCCCCGAGATGCTCGAGAACCTGGTCCCCGACTACGTTGTGCCTATTGTCGCCTACCTCGTCTCTGCCGAGAACAAGGAGATCTCTGGCCAGGTCTTCGAGTGCGGTGCCGGCTTCTTCGCCATGATCCGCCGTGAGCGCAGCCGTGGTGTTGTCTTCAAGACCGACGACTCGTTCACCCCTGCCGCCGTCCGTGCCAAGATCGACGAGATCCTCGACTTCGACGAGAAGCCCGAGTACCCCTTCCGCATCACTGACGCCAACCACATGGAGTTCCTCGAGCGTGCCAAGGAGGCCAAGACCAACGACCAGGGTGAGGGTCCCGTCCGCTTCGACGGCAAGACTGTCCTCGTCACTGGTGCTGGTGCCGGTCTCGGTCGCGCTTACGCCCACATGTTCGGCAAGCTCGGTGCCAACGTTGTTGTCAACGACTTCCTCGAGAAGAACGCCAACACTGTCGTCGACGAGATTAAGAAGGCTGGCGGAAAGGCTGCCCCCGCTGTTGGCTCGGTTGAGGAAGGTGAGAAGATCGTCAAGGCTGCAACCGACGCCTTCGGCTCGATCCACGTCGTTATTAACAACGCTGGTATTCTCCGTGACAAGTCCTTCGCCGCCATGTCGGACAAGGAATGGCACGACGTCCTCAACACCCACCTTCGCGGTACCTATTCGGTCTGCAAGGCCGCTTGGCCCCTGTTCCAGCAGCAGAAGTACGGTCGTATTGTCAACACCACCTCGGCTGTTGGTATCTACGGTAACTTCGGTCAGGCCAACTACTCGACCGCCAAGGCTGGTATCATTGGATTCACCAACACGCTCGGTATCGAGGGTAAGAAGTACAACATTCTCGCCAATACTATTGCTCCCAACGCCGGTACCGCCATGACTGCCACCATCTGGCCCCAGGAGATGGTCGATGCTTTCAAGCCCGACTACGTCGCTCCCATGGTTGGCTACCTTGCCAGCGAGGCCAACGAGGACCTTACATCGAGCCTCTTTGAGGTTTCCGGTGGTTGGGTGGCTGCTGTCCGCTGGCAGCGTGCTGGTGGTCACTCGTTCAGCCACGGCAAGCCTCCCTCGCCCGAGAAGATCATCAAGAAGTGGAACAAGATCACCGACTTTGAGACCAACCCTTCGTGGCCCGCTACCCCAAGCGACTCGCTCGGTGACATTGTTTCCAACTTCGGTCAGTCTTCCGAGGAGGACGATGACGACGACGACGACGCTGCCGGTGGCGACTACAACGACCCCGAGGACCCCGAGATCGTTCAGAAGGCCAAGAAGGAGCCCATCGAGGACTCGGAGTTCTCGTACACCGAGCGCGACGTTATCCTGTACAACCTTGGTGTCGGTGCTACCGAGAAGGAGCTCGACCTTGTCTTTGAGCAGGACGAGGACTTCCGCGCTGTGCCCACTTTCGGTGTCATCCCTCAATTTATGGCCAGCGGCGGTATCCCGCTCGACTGGTTGCCCAACTTCAGCCCCATGATGCTTCTGCACGGTGAGCAGTACCTTGCCATCAAGAAGCCCATCCCTACCAACGCCACTCTGGTCAACAAGCCCAAGCTCATGGAGGTTCTCGACAAGGGCAAGGCTGCGGCTGTCACCTCGATCGTGCACACTCACGACAAGAGCAGCGGCGACCTCGTCTTCGAGAGCCAGAGCACTGTGTTCATCCGTGGCTCCGGTGGCTTCGGCGGTAAGAAGACGGGCAAGGACCGTGGCGCTGCCTCGGCTGCCAACAAGCCCCCTTCGCGCAAGCCCGACAAGGTCGTCACTGAAAAGACCACTCCCGGCCAGGCGGCTCTGTACCGTCTGTCAGGCGACTACAACCCACTTCACATCGACCCCAGCTTCGCACAGGTCGGTGGCTTTGACCAGCCCATCTTGCACGGTCTCTGCTCGTTCGGTATCTCGGGCAAGCACATCTTTCGCGAGTTCGGTGCGTACAAGGACATCAAGGTGCGATTCACTGGCCACGTCTTCCCCGGTGAGACACTCGAGACGAGCATGTGGAAGGAGGGTAACAAGGTTATCTTCACCACTCGCGTCGTCGAGAGGAACACACAGGCTCTTGGTGCAGCCGCTGTCACGCTCGCCGACGAGTAAGCGGCATAAGTATGATGTTTGTTTGATTCTATAAGTTAATGCGATTCATGTCTCCGGAAACAAGAAGCTGCCTGTGGATAGCGTGCGTGTACTCCATTAAGGTAAACTGAGCGAACCAAGGGTGGCTGAGAGGTACCCCGATGCAGGCAGGAGGGGTGTACCTTGCCAGTTGCGAGCTCCTACACTTCGGACCTGTGAGGTAACGGCGGTGGGGAGCTGCAAGGGACAGGTTTGTATTTCAGAAGAAGCGGAAGTTGCTGTGGGCGCAGCGCGGGCGTGGAAATTCGCAGCCAGCAGCCAGTGAAAAGTGCACGGGCGCCTCCCTGACTGCTCACCTGTCAAAAAATCACACACACACACACAAAAGAAAGACACACACTCACGCGCTCCAGCACAACGTCTCGCGTCAACTTTCACCTTCGCCGAGTACCGAATCATCGGAAGGCGCCTAAGTCGCATTCTCGATTGTCACACATTCACATACACAGACACACACTCTCCACACACATTGCATCTCTGCTTCCACTGCAGTCCTGCAACATCTGTGAACCTGTCACTGGCCTTTGATTCGTCCCCACCGCTTGCGCCGCCTCCGTGTGCTCCCACCTGGTGATAGGGCCCGAGCGCAGCTCTTTTCCTTTTTCCTTCATCAAGCGACAGAGCCTTCCACGTCGCTTTGCGCAAGGCTCGACGAGTTGATCTCCATGCGCCTTACCTCGTCTACTAGGAATCTCGTCACTCTCACCACCAAATCTACTCGGTCCACTGGTTCTCGCTCTGCTGTTGTCAGTCTCGCTCGTACCAAGTCCACTCACCACCCTCCAATCAAGTCGCCCACTACCAAGTCGCCCGTGCTCCCCAAGCCCTCGCATATTGCATCAACCCTCCCCTCCGAGGACGCTCGTCTTCCACCCGCTCATCCTCAGCCTCCCCGTCACCAAGGCCCACCCCGTCTAGTGCGGTACGAAGCAGAGCATCAGCAGCCACTCTCGCTCTATCCTTCCTCGTACTCGCACGCATCGTATCCCGATCCAGCCAGCTACAGGGCACATCTATCCAGCAGACGCGCTCCAGCTAGCCTCTTCGGTCTCTTCCCCGGTGTCACTGCCGCAAGTCTCAAGGCCAACACAGATCCTTACGCATTTGAAACTACCGGCTCTACGATCCAAACCTCTATCCCGACACCAACACAAGCATCTTCCACACAAACAGGCCAGGTCACCATGGCAAGCACAAGCTCGATCGTTGACGCCGCCAAGTCGGGCCAATCTGAGCTGCATCAGAGGAAGAAAGCCACATCTCCTTCGGAGAACGGCACCAAGACGAATGCGGTGTTGGGTCATGCGCATGCAGGACACTCTCACTCTCACGGCCATCACCATCACGCGCACGACCACGGAAGCGCAGAAGAAGCCGACGCCTTGCTTGCCGCTCTGAAGGGCAAGGGAGACAGGGGAAGCAACATCACACTCGCCGGACTCGGCTCCAATATTGTGCTCTGCGGAGCTAAGGGCGTTGCTGGCGTCTACCTCAACTCTGCTGCTCTGCTTGCCGATGCTGCGCACAGTCTCTCGGACATGTTTGCGGATCTGGTCACGTTGTTCTGCTGGAAGATGTCTCAAAAGCCGCCTTCCGCCAGCCACCCTCTGGGCTATGGCAAATACGAGACCATGGGCTCGCTCGGAGTCTCGCTCGTCCTGGTCGCAGGCGCTGTCGGCATCGGCTTTCACTCGTACGGCCTTCTACTCGAAGCTTTGCAGCCCACATTAGCCCACGCCCCCGCAGCGCTTAAAGCGTTCGGCGACTTCACCGGCTCGATCGCCTCCGCCGGCAACGTGTTGCACGACCACCACGACGAGTCCGGTGGCTTGCTGGACCCGAACGCCATGTGGTTCGCGCTGCTCAGTATCGTCGTCAAGGAGTGGCTGTATCACGCGACGCTCAAGATCGCGCGCGAGGAGAACTCGTCCGTGCTCGAAGCTAACGCTTTGCACCACCGATCGGACTCGCTCAGTTCGGCAGTGACGTTCCTAGCCATCGGCGGGAGCTGGCTCGGGTTTCCCGTCCTCGACCCTCTGGGCGGGCTGCTTGTCGCTGGGCTGATTGGTAAGCAGGGGGCAGACCTGCTCATCGGTGCGCTGGGAGAGCTGAGCGACCGCGGCGTGGAGCCTGAAACACTGCAGACCTTCGACGCGGCGATCGTCGAGGTGCAGAAGCAGTTCCCGGACCTGCTCATGGGCTGGAAGGACCTGCGTGCGGTCAAGTCCGGCGTGTCCACGTTTGCGGACGTAACGCTCCAACTGCCCAACGACGCGACGCTAGCCCAGGCAAGCCAGGTGGAACACGCGGTGAGAGACGCCATCTCGAAAGCCATCAGAGGCGTCAAGGAGGTCAGAGTACGTCTCGTCACCGTCGACGCCACCAGCTGAAGTAAAAATTTAACGTAATTATGTAGTACCGAGAATAATGTAGTAGCGAGAAATTTTTTGAGTGTGAATTTAGTTTGATGGTAGTACTCTGGACTGATCACGATGAGGACTGTTTGTCAACATGAGACACTGACACTGACATTGTCGCAGCTGTGAGAGGCTAGGCTACATGAGGAATGAATGAAATACTACAAACGCTGTCGTGATGAGCTTGCAATAGGGACCTCTTCCCAGTACATGCTGTCTGCGGGCCCTGTATTGGTGATGTCGCTGAGAGGCTCGTTGTCATCGAGGAGGTCCCAAACCATGTTCCTCGGTGGAGTGCTGCAGCCACATGATCCATAAAGGCATTCATTGCTGTCCTCTGTTCCGGTGTTGTCACCATCTGCTGCGGCAGCATCCCCTCCTCCTCTTCCAGCCTCATCGCCTTGATCTCCCTCCTGCCTGTGTCTGGCCTGATCCACCTCCCTGGCCACCAACTCGCGTTCAGCATGCTCACGTGAGATCATCCTATCCCGTGACAACACTGCCCTGTCTCCTGCCTGTGTTGGTTGCCTCGTATGTGCTGCAACCGCCATTCTCCTTGCTTCCCTTGTCTGTGCAACCCTGAGCTCAGCCTGTGATGCCTGAAACGCTTGGTTCAAGCTCTGCTTGAGGCTGTGCTTCTCCCTCATGTCTGTAGCATTACACAAGGCATCTAGCATGCTGCTGAACACCGCCTCAGTCTGTGGTATGGCAACTTCCTGACAAGCTGCCGGTTCAGGGGACTGGGATCGACAATGTGCATGAGACCCTGCTAACCTTGCCAATGCCTTCTTGGGGTCCGGGCTGACTGTGATACCCGAGTCCTTGAAGGCCTTCCTTGCTGCTGCCGATGTGAGAACCATGCCACGTGCCTTGGCATACAGAGATCCAAACACCGGCTTGTTGATACCGGTTCCTGGCACGTGTGTAGCAAGCTCGGTCACCAAGCGTTTGTACGCAGCCTTAAGCGGTGCAAAGATGCTCACGTCAAGCAGCTGCATCACATGTGTGGCGTGAGCAGGCAGGCAGAGGGGCACAATGCGCTGGGACCATAGCGCAGCAAGGAACTCGGTACTCACATGAGACTTGTGGCCATCGAGGATCAATAGACGCCACTGTGATCGCAACAACGGCCTTGTGTTGACGTCAAAGATGTCTCGAGCCCATTGGAGGGCAACTTCATTGTTTGTCCATCCCGTTGGCAATTTGGCAAAGTGCCACGAGGCTGGAATGCCATGCATCTGCTGCTGTTCGCCAACAGTGTGGATCTTTCCTTTGGTAATGACAAGCGGCGGTAAAACTTGCCCACCGCTTCCAATGCACTCGATGACTGTGGCGTTCTCATGCGAGTCCGGCTGTGCCTTGAATCGAGAAGCTGGATCATCCTCAGGAACAAGCACACGCTGAGAACCGCCTTGGCCAAACGTGAAACCAGTTTCGTCCATGTTGTATATGTTGTCGGATGCCACACTGTATTCATGCACAACCTCAGCCAATCGAGTGAACCATCGTTTGATTCCATCCTCGTCTGTGCCCTTGAGCCTTGCATTCTCCAGGCAACGGCTCCACGATGACTTGAGACTTGGGTGGCGCTGCAGGAAGCGATTCACCCACGTGATGCCAACTTCCGGCGGCTCGGAGCGCCCAGGAACGCTGCGTGACAGCGAGTTGGCGTAGTTGCGGACCTCGGACGGGTTCAATGGGAAGCCATTGGCAGCACAACAACGGATGTGCTCGACGAGGGTGGTCTCGGCAGCTGGCGACAGCGACTGGTGCTCATCCTGAGCATGTTTTTTGTCCGTACGGCCGGACAGACGGTGTCGCAAGGTTGAGTTTGCAACACCATGGGCAGCTGCAGCCTCGGTAGCATTGCAAAACTGCCCGCTCTGGAGCTCGGCAATGGCTTGCTGGAGCCGAGCTTCCTTGTCATCTCGAGCAATAGCAGATGCTGTTTGAACAGCCTTGGTTCGCTTAGAGTCGGAGTGTCTCACCATCGCAGCTGCATAAACGCGGGGAAACAAGATTTATTGCGGAGATATGCGCTGATAACGGTGATTAAGGTACCGGAGATGATGGTGAGCAAACAAGGTTGGTTGAACTCAAAGTGGAATGAACACTCTGCTCACTGTCGGCCAACAGCACTACCATCAGCACTGCGGATATTCGAGTTTCGAAAATTTCTCGTTGCTACATAATTCTCGGTGCTACATAAATTACGTTATCTAGACTCTATGCTAAAACCTTGCCGCCGCTCGCAATGCAGCTCCATCGCTATGATTCATAGTCAGTCGAAAGATGTGGGGAGTGTGTGTGCTATTACAGTTGAGAATACGATGCTGGAAATGAGATGCGTACAAGGTGAAAATTACATGCCAAGCAAGAAAGTAGAAACGAGGGAGAGGTGATTGGCTTAGACCGCCGGTGTGCCGGGTGTCTGCGACGCATGTGCATCCTCCTTATTCGTCTGCACCTGGTCCGACGGTGCCAGCGATGTGCTTGATGAGAGCGTCTGTGCCGCAGCGCCCATGGATCCTAGCTGTGGCGCACCACTCGTCTGACCTGCACCTCCCGAGGCACCTTGCGCTGCTGGCGTGGCGGGGACGATCTTCGCTGCTGTTGCTGGAGCAGTGGTGCCGAAGGGGAAAGCTGTTGCGGGTCCCATCGACGTTGGCGATAGCGGTGGGTTGGCACTGGGCGTCTGGGCATTCCTCTGCCTGTTAATCAGCGTCTTGAGCGCCGAGATCCACTTGATCTCCTCATCCTCACCTGGTGCACATAGGATGAACGTGCGCTTGGGCGTGATGATCTGGAAGCAATTCTCCTTCCTCTTCTTAGACCCGACCATCCCCGCCGACATGTTGGATGCCACTCCCGCCGCTGCTGCCACCATACTTCCTCTCCTCTCGGGCTTCTCTGGCGCTGCCCCCACCGATCCCGCCGCGCCAGGCGAGAGCACCGCATTCGCGTCTCGCTCGCCGAACCCATTGTTCTCAAACGTAAACGGATTCGCCCCCGGCGACCCGATCCCTGGCGACGTCGGCATGACCTTCTTGGGCTCGTACTCGATGGCGTCGAGCATCGACGAGATCGGGATCTGCCGATGCGCCTTGGTATCCATGTGACTACGTGTGTACAACAGCCGCGACGGCGTCAGCACGAACCACCGCTTGCGCCACACCTTGCGTCGCCCACTCTGCTTCATCAGATATCCTTGCGTAATCACTTTGTTCGGGTCGCGAATCAGGTCGCTGCCCGCCGACGGCAGTGGCGAGATGCTGAGCGGGGACGGCTGGCCCTGCTGCTGCGGCTGCACTTGGAGCGTGAGTGATCGTGGCTGTTGCGACGATTGCGAGGTCCCCAGCGCCGGCAGGGGCATGGCGCGATCAGCGACCTCTTCTTCGTCCCATTCATCTTCCTCATCCGAACTGCTTAGCACCTGGTTGCTGCCTTGTGGCAGGCTCGGGCTGGACGGAGGCTGGTCCGCGTTGCCGCTTGAGAAGGACGCCAGCCGACGAGTGCCGCTCGTGCTACGCTGTCGCGACATGCTTCCAAATCCACCCGAGGGCCGACGCTGGTGCCCGCCAATATCGCTCATTTCGCTTCCTGACGTGTGCCCGCCGCCTCCTCCTGGTGATTGGCCAGCCACGAGGAAAAGCTGAGAAGGGTCCGGACGCCCCGAAGGGCTGCCAGCCATTGAAGGCCCTGTTGAACTTGTGTAGCTGAGGCCGTACCTTTCCGCGCCTGTCTCACTATCGCTAGTCACAGTGAGCGGGCTAAATGCAGCTGAGCCAGGGATCGGTCTTGGCTGCGCAGGTGCAGAGTAGATACCTTCACCAGGAATACCAACCTTGATGGGTACGGCCGTACCCGTAGGCGTGCGTTCCTGCGAAAGGGAACGTTTCTGCTGCTGAGCAGCAATCTGCGAGTTCGTCTGAGGTAGCGTCGCGGATGGTGGCGGCGCCTCGGTGTTGCCAAGCTCCATTGCTGCCATCTCCTGTGTCATTGTACTGCTCTGTACGTATTGTGTCACGACTTCGTTGAGTTTTTCGATCCACGACTCCATCTCAGCTCTGCTAGAGGCACGCACATAGAACGTGCGCTTTGGTGTGACGATCCCGAATGTGTTGACGCTCTTCTTGAGTTCGACAGAGGCAACAGTCTTGATGTCACCAACATCAATGAAGCGCAGCAATTGATACTCCTTGTCGTCCTTGTAGTAGGCGAGCTTGGAAGATCGCAGAACAAACCACCTCTTCTTCCACGTCTTGCGCTTCTCGCCCTTCTTCTCGAGATAGCCGGACTTGACAGTCGACTCGTTGATCATGTTGTGTTGCGCCTCAGCGCCATCGAGATGCTCGTCGTCATCGTCTTCATCGGCCTCAGCGTCTGCTTCGATGTCGTCTGAGCCGTGATGGTCGTCGTGGGCCCTGTGAGTAGGCTGGAATCTGGACGACGATGGCGCCACACCAGACGAAATCGATGCTGCCACAGGGTTGATCTGATGCGGCATGGTGGAAGTACCGAGAGGCATGCTTGCGGGATCGCTTTCGGATTGGATGAAGGAGGCCAAGTTCAGGAGACGGCTTCGTTGCTTCACGGGGCCACCTAGTGAACTTGCATGGCGTGCTTATCGTGAAGAAGAGCCCGGAACCGCAGGAGTTGTCAGCGTTTGACCGCGCCGCGAGCGACTGAGATTGCGCGATGGAAGGTGAGAAGTGAGGACGTTCAGATGGAAAGAGTGGAGGGAAGAGTGACGAGCGTGAGCGTGATTGAGCTGAGCATGAAGCGCCCTCCACCCGATCCACATCCCATCTATCCGAATTGCTCGACTGGCTCTTGCGCGGATCGAGCGGGGGATCACCAATCCGCGTATTTTTACAGCTTAAGCGAGACCTCAGAATTCCCTTAGCCACGGTACAGATTTATCACACTTTCATACCAACTGCTTCATGCGTGAGATGACAGGTAGCAGTTTGTCAACTTTGACACGATGCTGTTGGTCTGGACTTTGACAGAACTCTTCGGTGCGCTCGCATTGCTCTGTAGCGGATCACCTTGTTTCTCGCATCGGAAAACTCAACTGCTGGATTTGGTGCACGGATCAAGGTCGGATGTCCCGCTGACTGTGCGGCAAGTGATGAGCAGCTGCGATTTAGATTCCTCTAGCCGTGAACACAATATCGTGCGATAAGATTTCGAGAAGAGCGTCAATCGGCTCCGCGCGAACTGTCGCATTGTGACTTTGGAATGCCATCGGCTGCATACCGATACCACTGCTCCATCTCTTCCACATCGACCTTGTCGCAACCACACAACATAGGCATCATGTTCCGCCAAGCACTCTCCACATCAGCACGCTCGGTCGTACGAGCCGGCGCATTGCAGCGCAGCACCGTCGCTCAGACCCGTTTGGCCTCGGGCGGATCGTCTTACAACCAACCCACCGGCTACCTCTTCGGCGAGAAGGTAAGATCACAATCGCAGTTTGCGAGCCGAGACTCATACGCGCTAAAGAGTTCTTAAAGTCAAGGCTCTTTTACTAATGTTTTCACCGTATACTGTGTTCTCAATTCAGGTTCCCAAGGGGCAGAAGCGACAGAAGGAGAGCTGGGAGAACATGTGGTACTTTGGTCTCTTCGGCGGCATGGCTTTTGCCAGTGTTGTTCTCATGTACAAGCCAGACACTAGGTATGTTGCATTCCCGCGAAATCGGTCAGCGCCAGATCGAGAAGGAGGTTCTGGATTCACTGACAGCATCAACGCCTCATCTACTTTCATTCAACTCAACAGCATCCAGACCTGGGCTATGGGCGAGGCGAAAAAGCGACTCGAAGCATCTGGGGACGTTTGGCAGTACAAGCCATCGCCAAACTCTGGTCACCCTAACGGTGTCTAATCCTCTCCATTTATAGTCAGCAATATCGATTCACTTGACCACGACAGACAAGCTCGCGACCTGGATATGTGCACTTGGAGCCGGCTCAACAGCAGCTGAGAAAAGCGGATCGCAAGCGTTGGATCCGGCAGGGGATACAGCACTGACTGGCTCAGGGACAAGAGATGGCATCTGTGCAAGCGGACATGACTTTTGCACAGACGGACTATGTTATGCGACATCCAATAGGCACGGGTCACACTGAGCGTCTAAGCCTGCTTCGAGGTCGTTCATACCAGTTGAGAGGGCGGATCAAACTAGTCTGTCTACCGTTACAACAAAAGACTGGAAATCTACGGGACACGACAAGTGAAGGGAGAGCAATGCAACGCTTTGTAGGACAGCATCTCAGAGCTTGGCGATATAGTCGATTCCCTGGCCGATGGCAGCGCACTGATCGCCTCTCTGCACAATCGACTGCATCCTCTGCTGGATCGGGCCGAAGCTCAGCGCTTGCGAGCTGGAAGAGGTCAGTTGATTCCACCTCGTGGTGTCGGAGGTCGTTCTGGCAAGCGTTTCGGCATACGCGGCTCCTCGTGCTCTTAACCAATCGGCTGATGGCGCAGGGTTGCCCGTCCGAATGAAGGCTGAGAATTGGTCCAGCACTGTCATCATCCAAGCATGATCGTATTGATCGCGATAAGGCAGACGGAATGCGCTACCGGCCGTGTTGAAGATGGGCATTAAATCACCAGAGTGGCAAAGGTAGTAGCTTGAAGGGCTCAAGTTGCCGCCTCGAGGCTTGCAAGCATTTTGAGGATCATAGTTGGCGATTTGGTACGCCCGCTGATCGTGGAAGTATGCCCAGACACTGGGGAAGACGTTGTTCGAGGCCGAAGCGTAGGCCATCGCTTGAATGCCGCATCGGTATTTCATGTCGGTGTTGACCGAGACAGTGAGATTCTGTACTCCATATTGATCGACTGGGAATGTGTTGGTCTCACGCAACACGATGTCAGTGTAGTTTGAGCCGATCCCTGCGATTTTCATTGCGTTGGCAAGATTCGTCTCGGAGGCCGGAGGCACGATACCCAAAGAGCCTTCCTCATCCCGCATTGTGCCCCAGATCACTGGCACTCGGTTGACGTGTCCCTTTGCTTGACCTGGTCGCCTCATATCAAGACGTGGAGATTGAATGTAGGTTCCATCCTGTACAACGAAGTTGGCACCTTGCTTCAGGAAGTCCGAAACGCTTTTGCCGCGAAGGCATTGCAGGACATCCGAAGCAGAGTCGCAACCGAGAGCGCTGACGATCGCTCCACCTCGAAATTTGCGAGCCTCGTCAACAATTGGATAGACAAAGGCCTGATCGTGACCCTTACCGCTGAAGACGATCGCACGGTGGAAGAGACCAGCAGCTTCGGGAGAAGCGAGCATGTTTTCAACCTGCTGGGCACCGGCTGACTGTCCTCCAATCGTAACTTTGCTCGGGTCACCACCGAAGTCTTTGATGTACTTTTGCACCCAATTGAGTGCGGTCACGACATCTCCCACTCCGTAATTCCCGCGAACCTGGTCGTTGTAAGACAGGAACCCAAGGGAGCCTAGTCGGTAATTGATGGTCAAGACGACAACGTCGCTTCGGCTTGCCATGTTTCCTCCGTCAAAGGTAAAGTCAAGCCCACTTCCAGAGACATAGCCTCCACCGTGAATAAAGACAAAGACCGGTTTCAGTGACCTCGAAGTGGACGCCTCGGCCGCGGAGGGAAGGTAGGGAGTAAAGATGTTCGTGACTAGGCATTGTTCCGTGTATTGGGTATAGTAGCCGTCGTTCTGCGGGCATTGCTTGTTGCGGGTTGAGTCAAGCGCCGTGACAGATGTGTGTCTGGAAGTGCTTGAGTCGAAAACAGTTGAGTAGCTAAAGCGCTCTGTCGGGTTAGCATAAGGCACGGCGAGGAAACGGAAAGAAAGGGCATCGCGGTAGCCAGTGAATTGGACCCCGTTGCTGGCTACATTAACCTGCCATTGCGCAGAGATATCTGTGGAGTTTGCCACATTCCAAGGAGCGCTCTGAGTACAGAGGGCAGGGAGACTGCTGCCGCTGGCTGGCTTCAACACATTCAGGCTTTGAACGCCATTGCTTGAGCGCGAAGCCGAAAAAGCATTTCCGCCTGCGACCCAAAAGCTTTGTCCCTGGGAATAGGCCCCTTCGAGCATGACATAGTTCATCTGAGCTTGCAGCCCTGGGTCGGAGGACGCGGAAGCAGGAGCCAGAGTCTCACCGAGGGAGCGACATTTCGAATCTGCCTCGCTCGCACTGAGGAGGTTTGTCAGTAAGAGGTAACCTGCCTGACGTTGGTTCGAATTTGCTTTGTTCCAATCAAGGTCGTTCTGATACAGAAGGCGGACGCCGCTGCCGAGCGAAGAAGCAGAGACGGCCGCTTGGACCGAGTAGGCTGCAGCACAGATGGCGACTATCGCCCGAAATGCGATGGATTGCACCATTACAAGGGTGCAAGAAGCAGCTCTGACTGCCTCAGTGCGAACGCGAGGGAGACGGAGTCGGCGGACAAAGGAAGCGGTTGACGATGAAGGAGGGACATTCGTTGCACAACTTCATGATGGACACTTAGACCGTCTTCTTACACAAAGCAATCTACTGTCCCAGAGTGTCCGCCGGTGAAGCTCAAAGAGCTCGCGTATGAGAGCTAGGCATTCCACAAAAGAGCGCGGGACTGTATCCACACTTGGATCAGGGTCTGCGGATCCTGGGCCCGCAATTGAGGACACCATCGGTCGAAAGCGGCGGGCTGGGCTTGTCCAGGCCTTTAGGTTGGACAAAACGGGCACGCAGACATGGGGAAACTGGATAGCCGAACGGATTGAGCACACTTACAGGGAGGCCTCAGAGCCCGTGTCCGCAGATCCCTTAACATAGCGCGTCAAGAAGTGCCAAGCGAGGTCGGAAATTCAGGTGACGGTGGGGCATGAGCGCCAAGCCGAGGCATCGGAATGGACTCACCCCAGCTCACACTCACCTGGCTCGTCTTAATCACTCGTTGCAGTTGTGTTATCTCATTGTTGGCGTCTCAAAGGTAGGCTATGCAGTTCCGGTTCCCGCTTTGTGCCTGGATGTCCCATGTTGCAATGGATTGAGTGGGACCGCGATACGAGCAAGCACACACGTCTCGTCTTGGCTCGTATGTCTCGTCGGAAGCTCAACATGTGCTTTGTTCGCGTCGACTAGAGGCAGACAAAGGATCCATGTCGATGGCAGAACAGCCTAGCAAGCCGCGAGTTGGAGAGTAGCGCAATGGACAATCACCATGAATAATGCAGTTCGAGCTCCGCGGCTTTGACAGCTCCTTGTGCATACTGGATACCTTCTTGGCCGTTTTGTGGGCGACTCAAATGGTCATAGACTTAGCTTTGACTAGGTTGGTAGCCAATCACCGAATCATGGTGGGCGTAACTCTCTATCCTCACGGCACATCAGTGACTATTCAGAAGGTGGCGCGGTGGGACGCTTGGCGCGACAATCAACGGTCGATTGTTTGTTTTGCTCGTTGACAGGGGATGGTTGAATTCATGCATGCAAGGTGAAATATATAGATCACAACCCACATAAGCGGCTTCTTCGGTGGTGACTTTCGTGGGTATCTCGGCCGCTGAATGGATACATCGCTTTCGCTAACTTACTGTACCGCAGGACTTGCTGCCCCATCCAGAGTGTAGACAGCAGATCCCTTTGCATTTTGCTTTTCCTTCAGGAATGCCACCGACATTCCACAATCTGGCCGCTCAGCACGGCCGAAATGTGTCCTTTTTGTCGAAAGCCGACAAGGTGGGCCTCAGCTCTGAGAAGTAACTCAAAGCTGCTTCGATTCTCGAAGCCTGAAGACGAGATTCGAGCAGCAAGAGCCATACCTTCGGAGCATCGGGAGCGCAATCGGCTATCGGCAAAGGCTCTTGATCCTAAACAATCGCTCACCGACCTCGGAAGCACAAGTTTCTTCCAAAGTGAGTTTCGTTGGTGTCAGAGCTGAGCCCAGCTTGTCCTCTGCTTTAAGATGACCATCTAACGTGCTGAAAGAACTAGGACGAAGGCGAAAGAAGCCGAGTTCTGCGAAGCAAGGCGTGCTCGAACTCTGGTTATGTCCGGACTTAGTGGCGTGGCACGCTTTTTGATCTAACAAACATAGCTTAAATTCCGAGCGTGAGTAACAAGTCAGGGTCCAATGCGGCAAAGCTGAAGTACGCGGCCCGGTTGCCTCAGTCGACGCTTGCGGCTGTGTGGCTGAGCATGGCCACACCAAGAATTGCTTGGCAAGCTCGGCCTTTTAAACTCACTCGAAGCCGAACACACGACAGCACCCCTCACCTCCACTCATCTTCCTCGTCTTAGTTCCAACTCACAACATCTTCGACAATCTCATACTCTCCATTTCGAGGCCGCTTCTTTCAGATCAAGAAAATCGCTCATCATGCCGGAACGTTCGACAGGACCGATGATGTTCATCGGCGAACGATGTGCTCTCGACGAATGCCATCGCGAGGACTTCTTGCCTTTCAAGTGCAGCGATTGTCGTCAACACTATTGTTCAGATCACTTTCGTCCACAAACTCATAGATGCGCAAACTATCATGAGTCGAATCTCGACTATCGAGTCCCGTTGTGTCCAATCTGCGACAATCCACCCGAGGGCTGGAAGCGCGATCAAGACCCAAACATCGCAATGGATCGCCATCTCTCTGGACGATGCCCAATGCTCGACCAGAATGGCTACCTCAAATCTGATGGTTCCGTATCAGCATCATCGCCAATGAGGAGGGTCAAAAAAACCAACGAGTGCTCGTTCGTCAAGTGCTCCAAGGTCATGGTGGTGCCTATCCAATGCCCTCAATGCGCAGCGTCCTTCTGCCCGTCTCATCGTGCTCCGAATCAGCACAGTTGCAAGCATGCTTCTTCCTCTTCTTCTCCGGCGTCATCGTCGACACGACTCACAAATTCTGGCGGACAGTCGAGTGGTGGCATCAAGAACGCTTTCCAGAACCTTAAGATCAGCAACTCGTCGACAAATTCCAGCCTCAAGCCTACTACACAGCCCGCAAAAGCATCACCCACGTTCGGCCGTACCAACGCGACAAACAAGTCAGAGACAGCTTCAACAAGCTCGCCTGCATTTGGCAAGATGTTTGACAAGTCCGAAAAGTGGGTGCCCAAGCCAATCTTTGGCAAGGTTTGATCAGTACAGCGCGCAAGCTTCTTTACAGTGATCGGTATGCCTCTGTCCGAATACACCTCTGCGCAACGCGCGCAGAGATCTCCTTCCATAGACGCTGGCGGCTGACCCACCTCTTACCTCTCTCTTGTCTTTGCTATAGACGTGCCAAAGCTGAGCGTCTCTCCGCCATCAGGGCTATGCAAGCACGGCAGCGCAAAGGCATTCTCTCTGAAGCAGACAAGCTCAAGTTGGCTGAGGAGATGGCAGCCCTCTCGAAGACAGAGAGGATGAAGGCTTCCGATTCAGACTGCCTCGTCATGTAAGGCAGTCCTCGTTTGCCCCAAGCCCGTTAGCACTCAAGATCCTTTCCTTCTCAGCATATCATCTATACCCTTCCTAGCATCTACGTATTATACAAGGCGTCTCAATTAATACCATGTATAGTCCCAATTGTCGTCTTTGATGAGTGTGAAGTTGAGCCTCCCTGTGTGGCGGCATAGAATGGGTGAGATAGCGTACACAGACTGAGCCATTCCGATATTGAGACCGAGCAGGATATGTTCCAATCCGCATATTATGGTGCTGCATGGTGTTTCCTTTGAATCATGAACTATGAATCATAGACTAGTTGGCGGAAAGTGATACTCTGTCGAGCAAATCATTGTAAGAAAGTCAAAGCTTGTCAGCGACCCATCGTTCGTGAAGTTTTGTGGGGACGAAGCTCGAACTCTATACTCACGATTCTGGGGCCCTTGACTTTAAGCTCTTTCGGGATCTCGTGCGTGTAATACTTCTGTGTTTGGCCCTGCATGACGAGGATGGATCCACCAGCAAGCGTCCACCGTTTCTTGATCTTGTCTTGTTGGCTCGATGCTTTCTGCCCTCTAGGCTGCTTTCGCTCCATGATCCAACTTCGATCTGCTCCGAGCGAGACTGTGACGATGACCTTGTTCTCGATATTGTCTGAATGTCGACCAATGTAGATGCTGCCATCGTCGTAGCGATTCAACATGCAATGATTGAAGCGGACTTCGGAGCCCAAACAATCGTCCGAGGATAGCAATGAGGCGATATGGTCGAGCAACGGCGGAAACGAAGCGTGTAGTTCGACGGGATGCCCACTGTATTTGAGATGTAGGCCGGGCGCGGTGGCATAAGCGGCGATCTCCCTGCTCTGAGTGATCTCTCGACCATACACCTTGAGCTTCGGACGATACCACTCGGGGAGACGGTCGAGCTCCTCACGCCACTCTTCGGCCAAGGCGCGATCGATGAAGTCTGGCTTGTAGTAGATCTCTGCATCCGGTAAGTCGTCGACTTTGTACTGTGAGCAGAACTCCGCGCGAGAGACTTGGTGGAACGGTCCGCGATGGTGGTGTTTTGGTGCTGCTTTTGACTTTAAAGAAGATGTAGAAGGTTGAAGCTTGGGCTTCTTCATTTCGCTCTCGGGTGTGTCGGAAGGTTCGCCCTCTTGACTACTCTGTTCGGCATGAGATCTGATCCGCTTTGATATGCCTGCTTCTGCCTTGATCGGGGGCAAACGATTTCTCTGTGCTCCAAATTTGACATTGAATAGCGTGCTTTGGAAGGTTCGTTTCGCTGGTGAGACTGGCGCAATTGCTGCTCGTTCGTCCACGGCCGAAGCCGGCGCTGAAGGGACGAATGACGTTGACCTTGTCATGCTAGGCGGTGAAGGTGGTGTGCGTTACCAACGCTTCAAAGCTACAATAGCACGAACAGCTCTTGTCAGCGTTGACACTGTGGCTGAGCAATTTGCCACTCCTCACTCGGCTATTCAACCCATCTTCAGGGTCCAGGACGACTGCTGCATGCTAAAATGGTAGCCGGGCCCGATCCCGATTCAAGGTAGAAGTCGCTCTTCGTAGATCGGTCAATTCTAATTTCGAAGAGGAACTCGGACCGCAAGAATGGTCGGTCGACTTTGCGTAAACTTGCCCAACGTGGACCAACAAACGCGACAGGACTTTTTAGATCTCCTTATCGGTGGGGACGACAAATCTGCTCTTCGGCCTGACGACGCCCACTCTTCAGCTTGCGTCTGTGCGCTGTCTGTTCAGGTTGTGAGCTCACGGCAGTCGCCTAGAGTATGGCTTCGCTCTGTGGTCGCCCCCGATGTGCTCAGTCCCATAGTGTCGTAGATTGACTTGTAGCGCCAAATATTTTGCAGACCGAACAGAATCCAGACCGGCGAAATTTGCGCACAGTTCTCTGCAACGTGTTTTTGGAAGGCACCTTTGTCCGGCAAGTCTGCGGCTGATGCTCGGTCGAGCCAACCTTCACCCTTTTACTGTAGCGCAACGGTTGGGTTGGCGGGCACTCGGCACAGTTAGCGAAGGCAGGGCTTCTTTGTGTCAACACTTAACTGCCTTGTAGCTGGCAAGCAGCAGCAGCAACGCACGTGTTGAATGACATCAGTCATCGTAGCATGCAATGAAAACACCCACCTCGTCACTTCACCGTTACAGAATGGTACAATCAGTAGCGGCATTCTTGTGGCAAGATATGCGCGACGCATGGTCAGTGCAGGGACGCGTGCGCTGACTTTGTTGACTGCCCAATCGATTGGACAGACTTGACGTTGAGGCACCGAAGCCATTTGCGAGGTGGCTGCGCAGCTGAGCAGACGAAAAAGTGGCTACGCGAGTCTCAACGGCACAACCGAAAGGGAAATTGGTCGGCGAGTTTTGCCCGCACTCTAAATCTTCTGCAGATTTCTTCTAGGTTTTGGCCGCGGCACTTTTCTTCTTGCAGGTGCAGTGGGCAAGATTCAAATGAACCGTGTGGTGTTGGACTTTTCTTCGGCCATCTCAAGTTTTTGACGGTCCGTTCGAGATCTCGCTATCTCTTCATCTGCGCTTGCCGCGCTGCCTTTGCTGCCACTCAATTTGCTTTTGTTCATGGCCTCTGCGTGGGCTTCATCGATCTCTCAATTCAAGATCCACTGCCGCTCCTGCTCACACTCTTCCTCCTCCACCATCACCTTCCCTTCCTCCGATCAAGGTATACCCATCCGTCACCATGATCTACGCTCCCATTGCCAAGAGCCAACTTGAGTGGTACGCCTCGCTCAACCCCCTCGAGCACGGTGTCGACAACAAGTTCTTCCGTAAGACCTCGATCATCGCCACCATTGGCCCCAAGACCAACAATGTCGAGATGCTCGGTGCCCTCCGCCAGGCCGGCATGAACATCGTCCGTCTCAATGCTTCGCACGGTTCCCACGAGTACTTCAAGTCGGTCGTCGACAACGCCCGCGCCGTTGTGGCTCAGACCCCTGGCCGTCCCCTCGCCATCGCTCTCGACACCAAGGGTCCCGAGATGCGAACTGGTGTCATGGTCAACGGTGAGGATGTCAAGATCCCCATGGGCCACGAGTTCTACGTAACCACCGACGATGCTTACGCTGAGAAGTGCTCGCTCGAGTACCTCTACATTGACTACAAGAACCTTGCCAACAAGGTCGAGGTCGGCCGTACCATCTTCATTGATGATGGTATCCTTTCGCTCCAGGTCCTTGCCATCGAGAGCGACAAGCTTGTCAAGGTCCGTGCCGTCAACAACGGTGTTCTCTCCTCCAAGAAGGGTGTCAACCTTCCAATGACCGAGGTCGACCTTCCCGCCATCTCTGACAAGGATCGCAAGGACATCGAGTTCGCTGTTGAGCAGGATCTCGACATGATCTTTGCCTCCTTTATTCGCCGCGGCAGCGATGTCCGCATCATCCGAGAGATCCTCGGCGAGAAGGGTGCCCACATCAAGATTATCTCCAAGGTCGAGAACCACCAGGGTGTCCAGAACTTCGACGAGATTCTCAAGGAGTCTGACGGTATCATGGTCGCCCGTGGTGATCTTGGTATTGAGATTCCTGCTCCTCAGGTCTTCATGGCCCAGAAGATGATGATCTCCAAGTGCAACATTGCCGGCAAGCCCGTCATTTGCGCTACTCAGATGCTCGAGTCCATGATTGTCAACAACCGCCCCACTCGTGCCGAGGTTTCCGACGTTGCCAACGCCGTTCTTGACGGTGCTGACTGTGTCATGCTTTCCGGAGAGACCGCCAAGGGTGCCTACCCCATCGAGGCCGTCAAGATGATGGCTGAGACTGCCTACCTCGCCGAGCAGAGCGTTTCGTACGTTCCTCTCTTCAACGAGATGCGCACCCTTACCACCATCCCCACCGACACCAACGAGACCATCGCCATGGCTGCTGTTGGTGCCTCGCTCGAGCAGCACGCTGGCGCCATCTTGCTCATGTCGACCAGCGGTACCACCGCCCGCCTCGTCAGCAAGTACCGCCCATCTTGCCCTATCATTACCATCACCCGTAACCCTCACACTGCCCGCGATGTTCACTTGTACCGTGGCTGCTACCCATTCCTCTACCCTCACCCTCGCCCCGAGGACAACTCCAAGTGGCAGGAGGATGTCGACAACCGTATCAAGTACGGTCTTGCTGAGGCCCTCGCCATGGGTATCATCCAGAAGGGTGATGTTGTCATCACTCTCCAGGGTTGGAGGGCACAGAGCGGTAGCACCAACACTATCCGCATCCTCAGCGTTCCCGAGAGCGCCCGTGACTTCAAGCTCGAGGGCACTCACCCCACCGCATAAGCTGTACGGGTGTACCCGTCAAAAAAAGATCCATTGGTAGACAGTAGGATTGCTATCACATTCGCTTGTTCTTGTAATTTTCATCGGTTTCATTCGCATCCAAGTTGTTCTGTGCTGTTTATCCGCAGAGGCTGCACCAAGGACCGAAAGAAGCCCAGAAGAGGCACGGCGGAGGACCAAGCGGACATGCGGAGTGAGGAGAACAGGGAGAGATGCCAAGATCTCTTCAGACTGCGAAGGAGAAGTGAACGAGCGAGCCTAGGGGACAAGGCCCTTTTGGCGAGGGGGAAGGAAGGGGGAGATGGACCGTGCAAAGGTGCATTAGGGTCCATGCTGCCATGCCATGTTGACAGGAGGATAAGATAAACGGGCGTCTAGAGTTGTGGTTCTAGAATATCGGCTAGATGACAGCCAAGATCCGACAAGACGCCGGCCGGTGATTTCGGAGGGCACTCATGAGCTGTCCTGACAATACAGACGGCACTAGAGGCAGGAAGATGACGTTTCAGGGGCAAGCCAAGAGGGTTTGCGGGAAGACGGGATGTGAAAGGAACCGGGTTTCGTACATCGGATGAAACCGGTGGAGGAGCGGCAAAAATTGGCCGTTTGTTATATTGGGGATCTCACACTGTGAAAAAATCAGCCACGTGTTTTGGCTCCGAACACCAAACTGCAGCTTTTTTACTTTTTTCGGGAGATCTACCGGTGGGTGTGGCGTCTGTCAATTACTGAAAACCACTCACTGCCATTGCCTCTCCAGCTTATAGATCTATGTCGAGTGAGAGATAAAGCGGTCTCGACAAGGTCATGAGGCATGTATACTTTGAAAAGAGCTGTGCTCCTGGGCCCCATTACCGGAGCCCGAAAGCTACCTTTCTCTGGCGAGAGCAGGGAAGGGCATTTGAACTTACAACCGGGTAGTCCGAATGAGCGTTCAGATTTGTTGGGGATGCATGCGGATGCACGTCAGCACCTCCCTACTGTGCCAAAATTCAACCACTGGAGAAAGACGGCCTTCAATTTGTGCAGCTTGACGCAAACAGTCTGAGAAAATTTTGGGCTTTCGTTGAACCTTAAAGCGAGCAAAGGATCTGCAACAAGCACAAGCAGAGTGGCTCATCCTTCGGCACAAGTCACTGTGGCCTTGCCAGTCGTGTGACTGTCGCCACTTCGATTTGCTTCGGTATGCAGGTCTCTCCGAATAAGCTTTCTGTTTCCACGACGAGGTCGAAATAGATATACGGAGGAGCTTTCGAAAAGCGCTCGAGCGCTATGTTGATCGGGAAGAACTTTGCTCGTTGTTGCAGGCTGCTGCAGTTGACAATCCGCCGTAGGCAGACAACACAATGGTTGTGGAGACGAGATACAAAAGCCGCGGTACCTTCATCTCCAGAATGCAGGATCCGGTGCTTTCGTCAAGCTGCTCCGAGAGCTGCCTGATGTAGTTCGTAGGGCTCTCTCTCTACTGGAAAATCTTTGGCTTGAGACAAAAAAAAATTCCGTTCTCGACGGTCGAGGCTGCCTCGGCTGAGGCCTGGCCACGGGAGTCGACAAATTGTTCATTAATTTCCTAAATTTACGGAAAAAATTGCCACCTAATGCTTGAAGCATAGGTGCCGGTACACTGTGGGGAACAAATAAGCCGTAAAATGCAGCTTGTTGAGGCTGGGATGCGGATCAACACTGTCCAGCTTATCGGTCTTGGCAGGACACATGGAGTCCCGTTTTCCCGCTGTCTCAGGTTGGTGGCAGGGTCAGCTGAAAGAAGCTCTCTTCCCCAACCCGGCTTCCAGGCTTTCCGACGATGCGGTGTTCAATGAAATTTCAAGCTGACGGGCGGCAAAAGTTTCATTCCCTAGCTGTGCAGCTTGTTGCGTTTTTTGGCCAATCCGTGTGACCAGGGTCCTTTCTAGTATATAGACTCACTACGGTCCCATTTGACACCCTTGGCCATCTGTGGACAACTACTTTCCTTGTCAAGACACCACCACCTCACAAACGATCCGCAACATGTTGTTCCCGCTCGACAACCCGCACTCGTCGTTCTTGCAACGCCTCTCCGAGCAGCCCTACCCTGCCAAGCCCGAGGGTCTTCCTGTGGCCGACTGGGCGTTTGAGCTCTCGCTCTCGCCCTGGGTTCCGCTTCTTACTGGCGTCGTCTACCTCTTCGCTACTCACGCCACTAACCACCGCTTCGGACCAGGCAAGCCCAAGCCCGCTGATCTCGTCAAGCAGTCTTACGGCCTCTCCCAGACCGTTCTCGGGCACAACATCTTGCTGGCTGTCTACTCTGGTTGGACATTCTTCCACGCCGCCACCCGCATCCTTTCCTACCTCTTCGGCGGTGCTGCTTCCGGAGGTCTCTCTGGCCTGACCAACGCCTACTGCACAGTCCCAATCGCTGACTCCTCGTTCGCAGGTCTTGGCATCTACGTCTGGCTCTTCTACATCTCCAAGTACTACGAAATCATCGACTCGGTCATCCTCATCCTCAAGGGCAAGCCGGTCAGCAACCTCCAGTCCTACCACCATGCTGGTGCCATCCTCTGCATGTGGGCTGCCTACCGCTACTCTGCCCCTGCCGTCTTCATCTTCCTCCTCTTCAACTCGCTCGTGCACACCCTGATGTACACCTACTACTCGATGACTGCCATGAAGCTCCCCTTCACCGGCGGGCTCAAGCGTTCGATGACCACAATCCAGATCACTCAGCTCGTTGTTGGCTGCTTCATGGCTTCCTCGTACATGTGGCTCACCTACAGCCCCGCCGCTTACCCCACCGGTGCTGTTCCCACCACAGGCAGGCACGTGATTAATCCCGCTGCAGCCGCCTTCTCCTCATTCGAGTCGGCCAACAACACCACTGCAGCCAAGTACATCCCTTCTCACACTCAGGAGGCGATCCAGCTTATCAAGCAGACCATTCTCGCCACGCTTGGCGCCAACCAGAAGACTTCGTGCGTCCTGACCTCGGGCCAGTTCTTCGCCGTGGTCCTCAACGTCGCCTACCTGATCCCCCTCATCTACCTCTTTGTCAGCTTCTACATCCAAAGCTACAAGAAGAAGGCTGCCAAGGCTGCCAAGTCGCATTAAGCGCCGCTTGTTGCAATCCGATAGGTGCTGAGCCCGCTGAGCGGCTCGCCCTACATACCCTGCTAGCTGGTCTTTTGCTTCAACGCCGTGGGTGTCTGTCTGTCATTATGCCCCTCATTTGTAATTCTATATGCTTTTGCAGAATCAGCAATAGACTCGTCTTGTGTCCGAGCTTCAAATAGCCATATCCACAGAGCTGTGATGTGCGAAGACAAAGCTTTATGAGATGCAATTAACGGTCTTAGTGTACAAGAAAATGGCTACAGAATGAAGGCTTATCCGTGATGGTCAGAACAAAGTAAAGTCTTAAGCAAGAGACATATGAGAGTGTGTGTGTGTGGTGTGCGGAGTACGCTGGTATCAAGGATGCAAAGTGTATACGTGAAAGAGGGTTCAAGGAGGAGAGGATCAAAAGTTGGAGCTTGTTAGAGAATGCCGAGCTGCTGTAGCAATCGTCCGAGGTGAGCGGCGACTCTTTCGAAGATCCAATTGGCGATAGCTTCGACGCCCCAGAAGAAGAAGCCGTGGGAGAGTGCGTCGACTTTCTTGACGGTCAAGATGGCTGTCCTCCCATCCTGGCCGATGTTGTGGTTGATTCCGTGTCGGCCCTTCTCGAGGAGGTTGTCGACCCAGTCCACGTCGGCCTTGTAGTATACATTGTTCCATTTGCCGCCCTTCTTTGCAGCTGCCACCAGGAGATCGCGTCCGACGTTGTAACCGTCCTTGTCGATGGTGTGGTGGTACTTGAGGTTCTTCTCCTTCGAGACCGCCAGGAACCACGCGCCGGTGTTGGCCATTGTGCCGTTCTGCTTCCAGACGCGGAAGTGGTTGCCACCATAGAGCGATTCCCAGCATGCGCCGACCCAGCGACCAGGCGCACCGGGGAAAGCCGTCTCGCGGTACTCGAACATCTCTGGCACCCAGCCCTTGCCGTCTCCCAAGTCGGCACGCTGCAGGTTGCCCATGTGGAGATTCAAGCATTCGAACGAGAAGCCGATGGTGCGGATGTAGTCCTTGAGCCCTAGATCCGAGAGAACGTGCGGGTCAGATTTGCCCGAGATGATGACATTGATAGGTTCACGCAATCCATTGCCGACGAGGTCGAGCATCGACCCGCCGTACTTGCGTGGGTCCACCCAACCAGGCATGTCCGGGTCGCCTGTACCGTCGCCCTTGTCGAGGTCAAGCGCGTTGTACACTGCATCTTCGTTGAACGAGGCGTTATAGATGAGGTAGTCCGACACGCCGATAGCTGGGTCGTTCAGGTCCAATGATTCTCGTGTCGCTGGTGTTGGTTGATAAGGGTCGATTGGGAACCATGGCATCGCCGCTGCCGTCGCGGCGAGTGGTGCTACCGCTGCCACTAGTAGCGTGTTGAGCAGACGCATAGTGCGGTAGTCTGCTGTGCGGAAGGAGTGAAGCTTTTGCTGGATGATGAGGTGGGTATAGAAGGAAAATGAGGGGAAGCAACTGGGTTCGCTGCAGGGGCAATCTTTGGCTCCGCAGTGGCAAGCGGAGAAATTGGAGAGCCGGGGGCTTTTGGCCGAGGGCCCAAATGCAGCAACGTTATGACGCCTGCCGCTTTCGGAGTTGCAGTGTTTAGAGTCACACCGCCCTAAGCGAAGCTCAACGTGAAATTTAGGCGTCCACGCTCTCTCCTATCTTTATTTTTATCGCACGAGAGAATACTGCATCCTCCACCTCACGCCAGCTGCATCGTGCATCTTTCGGTGTCTGTGCATCTCTCAACTCAAACACTTTCCTACTATCATCTCTGCTTCCATTCGTGAATCTGTAGCACACCATGTCGACATCAACACCAGAGGAGCTTGTCAAGAACGCCGAGAAGAAGGCCTCTGCCTCTGGCGGCTGGTTCTCGTCCGCCACCGCTAAGCAAGAGGAAGCTATCGAACTCTTCAAAGCTGCCGCTAACAAGTTCCGAATCGCCAACCGCTTCGAAGAAGCCGGTAATGCCTTTATGCGCGCTGCCGAGACCGAGATCAAGACTGGCGAGAAGGATTACGCCGCTAACACCTACTTTGAGGCTAACAAGTGCTTCCGCATGTCGCGTCCCGAGCTGGCGGTAGTCGCACTGACGAGGGCGAGAGAGATCTTGATCGAGAGGGGAAGATTCAGACAGGCAGCGGATAGGGAGAAGGCGGTAGCAGAGCTGCTCAAGACCGACGCGGCTGATCCAGACAAGGCGCTCGAGGCGTATGAACAGGCAGGTGGTTGGTATCTGCAAGAGGGTGCTAATGCGACAGCGAGCGGGTGCTTCAGGGAAGCTGCGCAGATCGCAACGGACCTCGGAAGGTTCCCACAAGCTATTGAGAGGTGGGAACAGGTCGCAAGTATGTCTCTGGAAAGCAACCTCACACGATACAGCGTCAAGGACTATTACCTGAACGCCGGCATGTGCTACTTGGCCATTCCCGTAAGTATTATCCCTCATGGTGTTCTTCTGCCTGAAGATCTGATAGCTGACTTGGCTTATTTCTTCGTGTTCCGGAACCACTAGGACTATGTGGCAGCCGTCCGCGCAATGCAGTTCTATGCCGAGCAAGACCCCAGCTTCCCAACCACGATGGAGGGCCGCTTCTTGCATTCGCTCGTCCAGGCATGCGAGGAGGGCGACCTCCAGGCTTTCGACGGCCGAGTCCAGGAGTACGACCGAACAAAGAAGATCCAGGGCTGGCAAGCCTCGCTCCTCAGAGCTGTCAGGAAGGGCATCTCCGACGAGCCTGATCTCTCTTGATTTTTCATACTAATTGTTGACACTGCCTTCGCACTTCTCTCTCGCAATGCTACTACGACCTCATTGACGGACACATCTGTCGTGTGTGTGTATGTGCTTGATGATAAGATTTCAACATGCATGTGTGTAGCTCAGATGCCACCAAGTGATGACAAGGATTCGGCTGACTCCATCTCGGCAGCCATAGCTACGAATGCCAACAATGCCTCGTCGTCCTCATCCGCAAAACTGTCGTCTGACGACGCCATCGGGCCCGCCCTCTTCTCCCTCGCCTGCTCCGCCTTGGTCGGGCTCGTCCTAACCACCTTTGCTGTCCGGGCGATCGCGGGCGGCCTGAACGGCGCTGCTGGCCCGCTCGCCCCCGCTCCTCCCGCCTGGCTCTGCGATGGAAGGTACTGTGACGAGCTGCGGGGTAGCCCGACTTGGCGAGCTTGTGACATGTCCGGGAGTGGGTGTGTGCGTGTCCTCGCCGCGGGCGCCCCGACTTTGCGAGCCGGCGTGGGCGCGTTTGGCGGCTTTCGTGGTGAAGGAGAGGCAGCCTTCGAGAGCAGTGACGGTCCGCGGACGCCCAGCTTCTTGGTCGAGTTGGTGTGCTGCATGGCTTCGATTCTGGCTGAGCGCTTGACGGGTGAAGTTTGAGCGCTAGCCTCGGGGCTCTTAGCGGGCTCGGCAGGTTCGATCGTGGGGACATTTTGAGCTGTGATGCTTGCTACAGGCCGCGTGACAGTGATTGGCGCCATGAGCTTGGGTGCTTGTTGAGAGCGCGGCGGCTGTCCTTGACTCAAGTTGCCTTGGTGTTGAACGCGAGGCTGGCTATGCTGCGATGGTAGACTTGCTTTGGGCTGTCCAGCCTGCACTTGAGCGACTGCAATGCGAGATTGCGACAGAGTGTCTGATGGTACGTTGGTGACCTTGGGCTGCAACACCCCAACTGTGTCACGCTCGACCTGACCTGTCGTTCGGAAGACATCGTAGTCAGACTTGACTGGACGGAACGATCTTCTCGACTGCAGCTCTCCGATCTTGGGCTCCTGCTGACTAGAAAGCTGCCCAGCGTCTCGTTTCTGCCCCTGCCGCGAAGGTGTTGGTGCCGACGTAGTCCTGTTGATACCTTCTCTCGGTGTCAACCTGCCTCCATCTCCATTGCTCTGTTCGAGGCTGACTACTCGACTGTGGTTCGGTGGAGTAGACACGCTATCTGAGCCACTTGTTGATGGTCTTTGCGCATGCATGCCTTGAATAGCAGCCTGCAGATCCTCGAATAGCCTCAGGGAATCCGATGCGCGGCTCGAGTCGTCCATGAAGCCCAAACCTGCCACAAAAGACTCCTTCTTGCGCCTGCGGGGTGGTCGCCTTTCGGATCGTCTTGATGAAGATGGATGGGCATCCTTTTCCATGGTTGGTAATTGTGCAAGGGCAGCTCGAGAAGCCGAGCTCTGATCGGAAGAGGAGGAGAGCTCTCGAACCCTTCCAGTGTGACCTGCATCCATCGTTCTCCGCTGTCTGGACTCGGGCGACGACTCATCTGCGTCGCCCAGCAACAGCCTCTTTGGACCACTTCCTTCTTCTTCATCTTCTGATAGGTCCAGGTTAATATACTCCCTCGTCTTGGTCCTGTTCATGGTGCTGCTCAGACCAGTATACGCGCCATCGAGCGCCTTCCTTTTTGACGAGTTCCTCCCCACGAGCGGTGACTGCGCCTCGAGAGCTCCCGGGAGCTTCTTGAGCTCTCCTACAAATGCTTGTGTACACAATGGCAGCGTTGGCGATTCCTGACTCTTATTGGGTGTCCAGTTGGCTAGCTGTTTCAGCACTCCCGGAGATGGTGAAGCATGCCAGAACACTTTCGACGTCGAAGGCTGCGACGATGATTGCTGAGATGACGAAGGCCCAGCGGTGTTGCTCAGATTGAGCGAGTCGAACAGCTCCGACATGGTGGTGGTCGTCTATTGGCGCGCTGGAAGCTCCTGATTCCGGGCATGGGAGATGGACGATGGTGTGGATGCTTCGAGTATCGGATTATACAGACATTTCGGAAGCCTGGTGGTGGTCGGGTTCAGGGAGTCCAGTTCATGGATGAGTGATGATGAGGGGACGAAAGAAGCGAGAGCCGATGAAGTCGAATGCGATACGGAAAGCTTCAGGCTTCTGGGCTGGTGATGAAAGAGAAACAAAAGATGACGATCATGAAAAGGTACAGTCGAACCTCTCATAATGACACATTATTTATCTTAAAATTTTCGAAAATCTGAAACAACTAAAAAAGCACGCTCAGAAATATATCTCAGCAACCACTGCAACTTTAGAGGTGCGGAAAAAAAAAGTTCTAACACCTGAATGTCTTTTCAAGTCTTTCCATTGGTAATGCGGCTACAACAAGACTCTATATAGCCTTCAGAACTGGTAGGCTGAGAAGTCCATACTCTGCCAAGATTCCCTGTGCTGCTCTTCTGCTGTTGTAATTGCCTCCTCTGATGTCTCCAAGCATGCAGGAGGAGTTTCTGGTGGAGTGTTTCCCCTCCAGCTCTTCTTCCTCTGTCTCTGGCATGACCTCTTCTTCTCCAAGTGGTTCCACCACATCCTGAAGCCCAACATCAGTCAGCTTCCTGATTGTCTCCAGAACCTCCCTGTCCAGAGCAGCATCCCCATCCTCATTCTGAGCATCTCCATCCCAATCAACAAGTCCTGTGTGTTTCCAGCAGTTCCTGATAGCAATACTGCTAAACTCCTCCCAGATTTGCTTGCAGATCCTGATGGCACTGAGTATGTCCATCTTGTAGATGTCTGTGCTGCCTAGCTCCACTTCCAAATGCCTCCCAGGAGTCTGACCAATGTAGGAGTCAAATGATATAAGCCAAGAGCTGAAAACTTGGTTTGTCATCCAAGCTTTCACTTCCTGCCTCTCGATGAGCCAAATGCTGCCTGAATGAGTGCCTATGGCAGAACTTATCTAGCCAGCCATTAGAGAACTTGAGCCCAAGCTGTTTGTCCATTGGAAGGCTCCTGTTGAGCCTCTGTTGGATGATCTGACCTTGCTGCCTGATGAGATGACCATTGACCATGACTTTCCTCTCCTGCTGCCTAACAACCCCTTCTGCAAGTTCCCTGTCCAATTCCTCTGACCTGGATGACATCCTTTTTCTTGCTGGATGATGGCAAATCATCAGGGAGGAAGCTCTGGTGCAGAATCCTGTGGAGGGTGGACCTGCTTGGGGGGTGTAACTGAGGCTGAAGGTGTCTCTGATCCAGTTGGCAAGGTCTTTTTGGTGATAGGAGGGATTGAGGCTTCTCTGTGCATTGTAGTGGGCTAGAACTTGCTGCTTTTGCACATTGGTGAGGTTCTGGTTGGAAGAAGATGGTGCCCTTGGTGACTTGGCCATGGTGAAAAGAGCTTTGGAGGGATGATGTGGGTAAGAAGGCAAGAGAGTAGCCTGAACAGATAGAGAAGAAAAAAGAGGATCAAAATGGTGTATAGAACATATGCTTTTGAAGCCTTATGTAAGCTGGTATGCAATGGCGTTGATTTAAGCAGCCTCAATTTAATTTCCATTTTTCGTAATTTTTTAAAGAAAGTTGCGTGTGTCATTATGAGAGGTTCGACTGTACCTGAGATGCGGAAGCTGCATCAATTTGGTTTTTTAGGCAGCGGTTTACAGCCGAGCGTGAGCTTTTTGGCGCAAGATGCAGGCTTCGGTTGGCTAGAGCTCACTGATTCACAACGCTTCGACTTTGCCGGTAGATATACGAACACACAAGTCCACATCAAAACCTTGCTTCGAGCTCGCCAATCTGGCCACAATCATACTTAGTGACGCTCGGTTCGCACACGCTCCTGTACATTTTGTCATGAGCCCGCCTTGTCCGGTCCAGTCATTGTGAATGAATTTGAACGCTCGATGCTCCCCACTTTGCTTGTGCATTTTCCTTTCCGCCATCAAACTCGCTCCGTCCAGACGCTTGCGTGTGTCCTTGTTCCCGCTTGAGCTCGCCATCCTCTGCATTTCCCTCCACCACCATCACCATCCGTGTCTCAGCACGCTCGCTGTTGCATCACCACCACCGTCTAGCCTTCTCTACACCTTATCGAGCTCATTGCTCCAACTGTTCACATCGAGCCAGCCTGCTAGCCGCTGTGCCCCCGTATCCTCTCTGCCGCCCCAGCGTGATAAAGCTTCTCCGACCAAGCGTGCAAACCATCTATCGCAATGACTTCCGCCGTCCCAGCTCCTCCTCGGGGCTACTCTTCTATCAGCTCAATGCCATCCTCGATGCGCTCGCCTCAACCCATGCCCGCCCCACTCAGCCGAGTCGCCCTCGCCGCCAAGCAGAACCAAATCCTTGCTTTGCAAGCTCTCCAAGCCGCTGCGGCAGCTGCGTCCTCGATCGCCTCCTCCTCAGCTTCCTCCTCCGTCGCTGGTTCTCCTCCTCCTTCGTCGCCCCATGCCAAGTCTCACGGCGCCGCCTTCGCTATCAGTGCTAAGCGCGGACGCAAGTTTCAGGCCTACCGCGCACCAGCTGTGGCCAAGGCTTCTCAGGCAGCTCAGACTCCGAGCTCCGCCAGTCCAACTGTCGCTCAACTCGTTCCGCTGGTTGAAACCAGCGTACCTCACTGGTCTGCCGAAGGATCTCATCCTCTGTTTGACCCTGCTTCGGGCAAGCGCAGCGAGATCTATTCGCTCATCAACGACCGATACCCTGGCGCTCCCGGTACCGCTCTCGCCAAGGCGCGTGAAGCTCAACAGAAGGCCATGCAAGCAGCTAAGCGTGAAGCAGCCAAGAAGCTTGCCTCTAAGGCTGAGCTCGAGCACCTGGGAGTCAAGGGCCTCGGCAAGAAACGCAAAAGCAGCAGCCCTTATGCCACTGTAGGTGGCACCGCCCCAACTTCTGTGACACCAGCAAGTACGTCGCGAGTGATTCAAGAGGTGGTCAGTCAAGCTATGAGCAGGGAGTCGTCCAAGGCTCGTAGCTGCACCAAGCCGTCAAGCGAGGCCATTCTCCAAGTGCCGACAAGCAGCCGATCGCGCCGACCGGCTTCAAGAGCTTCTTCTCCTGCACCCATTACGGCTCAGGGATCAACTTCAAGGCGATCGGGCACGCGATCTGGGTCTGCTGCTCCTGCTGACGAGGAGGTCAGTGGGTCCGGCGCGAGTTCCGGTCGTCACGGCGCGCCCTCACGGGGCAACAGTCCGCCGGACAGCAAGACCCACCACGGCTTGGCTTCCACTGCCCCTTTCCAGAGTAGCCCGCTGGCTGCGAGCGCAATCACAATGGAGCCGCTGCTGGACACCGAGGAGGCTGAGGACAACTCCAAGAGTGCCGGTGGCAAGAGGAAGGCCAGCGCGTTGAGCCAGGAAGTCAAGGGTGTGGGAGACGAGCTGGAAGAGGTCAGCAAGCGTTTGAAGCAAGACGGTGACGCGCCCGAGGCGGAAGCAGGCACTGGAAGAGAAGGCAGTCCGAGCTCCGTTTCCTCGAGCAGGAGGACTTCGCCCAGAATGACTAGCAGAAAGGTTGCTGGTGAAGCTGCTTGAAGGCTGTCCAGACCAGCGCTATTTCTTATCAACCTGGCTCTACGCCATCTGTCCCTCTATACCCTCTCGTCGTCTGTCGTCCTCATTATTGGTAGTGCATTGCTTATTTTGCTGTTTCGTCCATTGGCTCAGTATCTTTTATTCGTAAATAATGCTGCATTTCTTAATCCTAGAAGTATAAGCCCAGATCAACCCGCTCGAAGACGGGATCGGAGTAAGCGGTCGAAGTGGATTGATCTTGAGCTTGAGCCTGTGCGACGTATGACGACATCCAAGTGATAGACGAACCATGCCGACCCGCGAGTGCAGAGGTATCAAAGGGAGCAAGCTCCGGCGGACGCTGCGGGCGTGAGGGGACAGGATTTGTGGAGAACACTTTTTGACCCTCGACCTCACGTGAGGGGCGGCTCATCGGGCGTTTAGGTTGCCGCGATTGCACCGGTCATTTTGTCGACTGCTGCTTGGGAGAACGCGAATTTGCCTGTGGCCAGGGTCCAACGAGAGTGAGTTTGCGGAGCAAAGGAGGACCACCGGACCGCTGCTATTTCAAAGCAGCTGGGGAAAACGGAATTTGTATAGACGGAAATACAAAATTCGGTAATGCGAGCAGAGTGGCTGCGTGCTGGATTAGGAATTCGCGGGCGAGGAGGGGAATTGTAAAGCACCACAGGGCTTGTTCCCCCGCGTTGATGTCCAACAACAAGAAGAACACCGGTCGAGCTTGGTCGGACTGACTGAAAGTCACCCTGCACGCTTGGGCGGACTATAAAGGCTGACCATCGTCAAGACGCACGCTGAACGTGGCTCACGATCACAACGCACACGCACACGTATACGGATCTAGGTCAAGATGTTCAGGAACGCGGTCAGGACCACGCTTCGCTCGAGCCCGTTGCGCTCATCGGCCCCACGCAGCTTGCAAGCTCGTTCGCTTTCTTCTTCTGCATCCAACTCTCGCGCGCAAGCTTCGAAGGGCAGCAATGCAAAGGGCCTCGTCGCAGGTGTCGTTGGACTCGCTCTCATCGCTTCGGTCATTCCAAGAGGAAGCGTCCACAACGAGCAATCTCGATCGCCACCTAAAAAAGTAGCGCCCGCCGCGGCAAAGGACCCAGCTGGCAAGCTGATTTCCATGGCGGATGTGGCTGAGCACAACAAGCTCCCCTCGGACGGCGGAAAGGGTATCTGGGTCGCCATCAAGGGAGAGGTGTACGATCTTACCGACTTTGTGGATATGCATCCTGGTGGACGTAACGTGCTGCTCAAAAACGCAGGAAAGGACGTGACCGAGATCTACGATCCCATCCACCCGCCAACTGCGATCCAGGACAACCTCGATCCCTCCAAGCACATCGGTCAAGTCGACCCGGCAACAGTCGAAGTCAAGCAGGCGGGGGAGGAGTCGGAGAAGGACCGCAAACGCCGGCTGGCGCGCGAAAATCTCCCTCCCCTCGGAACTGTGTTGAGCCTGGACGACTTCGAGCGCATCGCCGAGCGCATCCTGACCGAGCAGGCTTGGGCGTACTATGCATCGGCGGCAGACGACGAGATCACAAAGTTCCAGAACCGCGCGGCATTCAACCGGGTCGTCTTCCGCCCTCGCATCCTTCGGGCGATCGAGCATGTCGACAGCTCCGTCAAGCTCATCGACTCGGACGGCAAGGGTTTCAGCTGCTCGCTGCCCATCTACATCTCGCCGGCCGCCATGGCGAAGCTTGGTCACCCAGACGGAGAGCTCAACCTCACCAAGGGAGCGGGGAAAGCCAACATCATCCAGGGTATCTCTGCCAACGCCTCTGTGGGGCTGGACGAGATGCTCGATGTCAGGAAGGAGGGTCAGCCCGTCATCTACCAACTCTACGTCAACAAGGACAGGGCAGCAAGTGAGAGAATCTTGAAGAAGGTGGAGGAGAAGGGAGTCAGTGCGGTCATGTTGACTGTTGATGCGCCGGTCATGGGCAAGAGAGAGCGAGACATGCGCACTAAGGGTGAAGAGGTCGAAACTGGTGTCGACCACGGTAAAGACACGAAAGCAGCGGGTGGGGGAGTCGCTCAAGCGATCTCCGGGTACATCGAGCCCAACCTCACTTGGGACGACATCAAATGGTTCCGCAAGACATGCAAGCTGCCCCTCTACCTCAAGGGCATCCAGACAGTCGAGGACGTCGAACTCGCAGTCAAGCACGGCGTCGAAGGCGTTGTTCTCTCCAACCACGGCGGAAGGAGTCTCGAATACTCGCCCGCCGCTTTGGACGTGTTAGTCGATTTGAGGCAGAGGAGGCCGGACCTGTTTGACAAGATCGAGGTGTTCATGGATGGCGGTGTCAGGAGGGGGACGGATGTGCTGAAGGCAGTGGCGCTCGGTGCTAAGGCGGTAGGGTTGGGAAGGCCATTCCTGTACGCTCAATCTGGGTACGGCGAGGCCGGTGTGGCGAGAGCTATTCAGATCCTCGAAGATGAGATCCAGAGGGGCATGCGTCTGCTCGGTGTCACTAGCCTCGACCAGTTGACACCCGAGATGATCGACATCCTGCCAAGACAGTTCTACCCCTTGCCGCCGAAGCAGACCGAATAAGCCCTCATACAGGCCCTTTCGTTGGCATGGTCCCCTCCTTTAGAACATATATATCATCGAACAATTCACTAAAATGTCATCTGATCACAAACTCGTGCGTTCAATGATGCGTTTCAGCCTGTACTTAGCAGCTGCTTTCTGAGCATGAGACGGTACGAATGATTCTAAAGAACAGGTTCTTGAACCCTTGGGTTCTCTCTCACGCTCACTCGAATTTCAGCCCGAATTCCAGACTGTCGGCTCCAGCTGCAGCCATGTGAAATGTGAAAAGACGCTGCGTTGTGTGTGACCTCGCGTTACGCTCGGTACGTTCGGTAAATTGACACCGGACCCCCGCATTTGCTGCACCCCGCACAGAGCTCTATAAGGTGTGCACATCGCAAGGCGAGAAGGGCACATACGTTACACAAATCAATTCGATCTTCCTTCCCAACTCCATACACAGTCACACCGACCCTCTTGTTGTCGGAACACATCACTTTTTAGAACGAGGATGAGGGCGGAAGAAGGCTTTCAATTCGAGCGCTTTCGCGTTGGCTCGCCCTGGTCATCGGACCCTGCACTGCGCCTGACCATCCTTCGACTTCTCTCGAGCGGCAGCAAGCCTCTTCCGACCAGCGAAATCTCACGTCTATTCGACAACCTCACCTCCTTCGGCGAGAAGGTCGCCGGCCCATACGCAGAGATCGCGGCGACTCTCGATGGTCCTCAGCATGAACCTACGTTGATCCAGTACGACGCCTGGGGCCAACGTATCGACAAGCTCGCCACGGGCGAAGGCTGGAAGATTCTCAAAGGTGTTGCCGCTTCTGAGGTCATCGTTGCGGAATCGTACGCGTCTCCAGAGGCAAAGTATGGTGGCGGTCGAGACAAGTTGGGCCAGCATGCGAGATTGTTCGCGTTTGTCAGGAGCATCATGTTCGCCCCTGTCTCAAAGGTGGTGTTGTGCCCAATCAGTATGACAGACGGTGCGGTCAGGGTTCTGGAACTGTTCGGTACCGAGAAGCAGAAGCGTGAGGTGATTCCCAAGCTCTGTTCGACAGATCCGAAGACGGCATGGACGGCGGGACAGTGGATGACCGAACGCCCCGGAGGAAGCGACGTTTCGAGGACCGAGACGGTAGCCAGACCCGTCAATCCGAACAAGAAGCCAGAGGCTGGAGACCAGTTCATCATCAGTGGGTTCAAATGGTTCTCCTCGGCAACGGATGGAGACATCTCTCTCGCGCTCGCTCGCACAAGCGAGGATCTCTCGCTGGGATCCAAGGGCCTTTCACTGTTCCTGATCAAAATCCGCGACGACAAGACGGGCAAGCTCAACGGCATCCGCGTTCATCGTCTCAAGAAGAAGCTCGGCACCAAGTATCTGCCTACTGCCGAGCTCGAACTCGACGGCTGCTTCGGCGAGCTCGTCGGTGAAGTCGGCCGCGGCGTGGCCACCATTGCATCGGTATTGAACATCACTCGACTCTACTCTGCAGGCGGAGCCGTCGGTGGGCTTTCTTGGGGCCTTCGATCCGCGACCGCATACGCCCAGATTCGACCCGCTTTGGGCGGTGGGAAACTCGACAAGCTACCCCTCCACACTGACCAATTGCTCAAAGTCACCGTGCTGTACCGAGTCTACCTGCAGCTCTTCTTCAGCAACGTGCTGCTCATGGGCGCTAGCGAAGCGGGGACCGCGACGAAGCGCGAGCAGACTCGAGTGCGACTTCTCACGCCGGCGCTCAAGGCATTCATTGCGACTCGCGGGAGCGAAGGCTACCTCACGCTTATCGAGTCCTTCGGTGGGCAGGGGTACATGGAGGAAGTTGGCATGGGCGAGTTGCTGCGTGATCTGACGGTCGAGCGAATCTGGGAAGGTACTCCTGCGATCCTTTCCCTCGACGTCCTGCGTGTGCTCGTACAATCCAAAGGCCGCGCTCTCACAGAGCTGTTCGAAGACATCGGTGCCATCCTCTCCTCCCTCCCTGCTAGACTCACTGCTGAGCTCGGCGGGGAGATCAAATTCCTCACCCGAGTGCTGCGCGAGACCGGCTCGGTCCTCACCTCGCTCGACCTCGAGCGACACATGAAGTCGAGCGACCTGCGCTTCGCCCGCTACCTGCTCGACCTCATCATGGCCATCCAAGCCTCGACACTCCTGCTGCAGCATGCTGCATGGAAGGTCTCGTCGCTCGCCGAGAACGCCGAGCTGCAGAAGCTCGCCGGGCTGAGCGGAAGCGAGCTGGGTGTGGCAGAGGATCTTCATGTGATCAAGTTGTGGATCGGCGGAGAGAACGGCGCGGCTGGATTTGCGGATCTTGCCAAGCTCTTGGCTCAGCTCAAGGCCGCGACTACCACTGAGGGTGTACGGGCGGAGAGTGATGTCAAGCTGAGACATTCGCTCGTGTATTCATGGACGCAAGAGTCTAGTCAGCCCAAGAGCCATCTGTAGATCAATCAATACCTAAGTCTTCTCGCCAAAACTGTTCCAGTAGTCATTGCATGTGAGGCCTGAATGTGATGACTGGGTATAGGTTGACTGCAATTAGAGGTGAAATCGACTATCGCTTACTGAGCCCAAGACTGCGCAAGATGCTGGTAGTAGGTTTGCCCTTTGGCGCGTTCCTCGCGCGGGTCGCACTCAGGTACTGCCTGAACTGCGTCAACAGCAGCCCTCCTAGCCCCCATACCGCTCCCTGTACCAGTGGCGAAAGCAACTGATCTCGGACCGTCACGTACAAGATCGGGAACCTGAGTTGACGCAATCATACGTGCAGTATATCGTTAGCACCTTTCTTCACTCTCGCAAATATGAACATGGAGGGCGCTACTTACCATTCGACTCTGAGGTTTCCGAGCCATAGTTCGTGCTCGTCCTTCTTCGCTTTGCCGTGGGTGAGTGCGACCTTGTGGTGGTGGTCTTTCTCGTCCGGAGATTCCTCTGGGCGTTCCTCGTGAAGGAAACCGCGGATGGTTGCCAGGTACGATTGCTCGAACCGGAGATCGGGAAGCGTGGGAAGCTTGGCTGCCAGACCCTCTCCAGATGATGGAGATGATGCGTCAGATGCGGAGGACAAGGCATCAAAGGAAGCGACTTCGTCATCGTCGGACGTGACGGACTTGCGGCGGCGGCATGGCGGTGGAGGGCTGTCTCTCGAGGACATATTTGCAAAACGACTTGCTCTAGTGCAGCAACAGTCCAAATTGTGGTCGATATGCTAGAAACAGGTGCAATAATGAGCGCAGTTGAAAGCTCAGCTGATGGATGTAAGAGGATGCAGAGGGCTGTATGGTCGAGATCGATGCAATTGGTGGTTGCGATGTGAGACGGAGAGGGTGCGGCCCAGCGTGAGCCGTGCGTGAAAAAGTGGAGGTGCAACCGCACATGTCGCAACGACGGCACGCTCAGGTGGGCAAAATTCGGAAAGCAGCCTGCTGCCTGAAGAAATGTTTCAACCATGACCCTCACGAAGTTACCCGCACTCGCTAGCTAGACTTTGAACACACCTGGCTAAGGTTCGAGGAAGAAAGCAACCATGTGTAGATGCGTTCAATGCCGGTTGATGCAAGCTAAAAGTACAGAACGAGTGAATGTGAATGCAGAGACAGAAAGAGCGTGATCCAATCCTTGTCGCCATCCCCTCAACGCTCAATAACAAGGCAACAGACCAATGCAACGTCGTCGATCTTGCCACCCGGGAAATGAATTCCATATCTCGCCGCCTCCCTCTCAAAGGGGCTCTGTTTGGTCGTCGAGTTCTGGCAGATCTTGGCGTACTCTACCAAGTTGGTCGCCAACACCTGAACAAACTCGCGGTCCTCTTCCAAGCTATCCGACCCCTTACCGTCGTTTTTGTGCCGCGCCGCGAAAGACGCATGGTGCTTCTCTTTGATGAACTTGGCAAATTGCGGGATATCGATCTTTGCATCGACATTGTCGAACAGACCGTCCGTGCCGACGATGATCAAGTCCCCATGCTGCAATGTGCATTCCCAGGACGCTGCATCTTTGGGTGTGTTAGAGATTGAGCCCTCTTGAATCCACTCTTTGGGGAGTTTCGCGAGCTGCAGAGGAGTGTTGAAGCCAAGTTGCTGAGGTGGACTCGCGTGGAAGACACCTTGTTTGCCGGTGCCTTGACGCAGGATGACAAAGCCAGAATCGCCAAGATTGGCCGAACGGAGAGTGCCATTGGAGGAGTCCATCGTGAGGATGCAGGCGGTAGCGCTGCCGGCGACGACCAAGGGCTCTTTGAGGACTTGCTCGAATGCTTTGGCGAGGAGGCGGTTGGGGGCGGCACCAGCTTCGGGATCAGCCGCCGACGTGGCAGCCGACTCGGAAGCATAGAACATGAGCGCTTGCGAGAACAGGGAAGGATCGATGCCGTTCGCAGTCCATCCGCCAACACCGTCGGCTACTCCAATAGCTACATCGCCGTTGGACCCCATCGTTGTGCACATGAGCGAGTCTTCTCCCGCCTCACCGCCCCGCAAAAGCTCGTCGCGCCATCTACCAATTTCGCTGTCTGCTGGGAAGCCGATCTGGCCTCTCTTTGCGCCTTGTTCGGGCTCTTTTGGAGATTGCGCATCTTCTTCGTTCACGGAAGCATCGGCCTCTTGTGATGGCTCCTCGTTATGGCGAGGCTTGCCTTGAAAGGCATATGCAGTGAGGAACGAGAAAGGCTGTTGCGATGACCGAGGTGGGCCTGATGTGAAAGCTCGCCGAGAAGCGCGGAACACAGTGGGTGCTGCGACTTTACGGCGTGAGAGAACTACAGAGCTGATGTGTTGTGATGGCACTCTGCTCGAGGAAGCACCACAGGTTGCGATCAACGAAGCATGACCAGCACGGCTGCGAACAATCGAACGGGGAATCCGAAGAGATACCGATGCCAATGTAGACGACATCTCTGCTCGTCAATGTCGCGATCGATGCGCTGGACGCTGGACGCTTCGTTCGTAGCTCCTTATGTGTTGGTGCCGTGTCGGTCGGATCCGTTCCTACCAATACCGGGGTCTCCAATGGTGGTCGAGATGGTAATGAATAGGAGGAGTCGTCGTCGCCGTCGTCGGAAATGCTAATGCAGCCAAAACGAAAGCTCAGTCTGGTTCGGCTGAACCGCCTCCGAACATACTCTCTCTGCTGCCGGAAACGGCGAAAGGGTCAGCTGTCCGACTTTGCTTTTCGCCAAAGCCACAAAATTCCGTCACTCCGTCACTAACGCGCCGAGAAGGCATAGCACGCGAGCGCTTGCAACTCACTGATCTGGATTTTTCGACATGGTGACACTAAGGAGGGGACCTAACATCGTTCAAATTTCGCCAAGCCTCGTTGTAAGGCGAATCCAACACCTCTCCGCCTTTGTGTCCGAGCCTTAACCGCACCGGTCAACTCAAAATCAGTTCAGGGTCTCTTTCTTCTCCACGCCATCAATCTCATTTACCAGCTTCCAGACTTAATTTCAACACGAGCTTCATCAATGCTGCTGAGGGTTCCGTAACGACAAATCCAGCTTGGGGCCATGCGGGACCGATTCGACATTCAACGAGCGGTAGATGCCGTGCAACGGTTATTGCATTTTCTGGTAGGATCGGCGCACGTTACCGCCTTCCGCGTAGCCTGGTTAGCTCTCCTTTTCTACGGCGAGAGACTCACCTTTCACAATGCGGCAACTCGCTGTCCATGGCCGAACCCACCCCCAACAAGTGCAAATGAAACGCAATCAGCCGTTCATGTGTTGCTCTTGGCAGATCCGCAGATCATTGACCGCTTGACCTACCCGAGCATGCCGTTCCAACCCATTCTTTATCCATTCGCTCAGCATTTCACCGACAACTACCTCAAGAATGTCTGGAACGCTCTCGCCGTCAACCCGAACAAGTGGATGAAACGCGGCCACATCCTCACACCGGCGCAAGAAGCACAAAGACGGACAAGAACCAAAGCTGGGCTTGTGCAGCCGCCAGATGGTGTAATCTATCTAGGAGATCTGACTGACGGAGGTAGACGAAAATACACTCAAAGGGAGTGGGATGCGCTGGTCAAACGTTTCCGCAACAACTTCTGGCGTCCCAGGGACTCTGACTGGCTGGCACCACCAGCCTACCTCACCTCGATCCGGGAGCTCATCGTACCCCCGACCTCGGCTGCAGCTTTCATACCTACCTTCTTCCTTTCAGGCAACCATGATATTGGACTACCTGGCACATCGGAGGGACACCGAACCGACAGTCTCGCAAGCGATGATGCGGCCGACCGTTTCAACAACCAGTTCAGAATTAGGATCGATGCGGAAGACTTTGTGGTCAAAGACAGAGAACCTTTCGTGCGTTTCAGTTTCAACGGCCGAATTCTCGTATCAGCAGACGCAGAACAAGGTGCGACCCATGAGCTGATCGTGGTCAACGCGCAAGACCTTGTCGGCATGGAGCGTCAAGGTGGAGGTCCCATCAACTCTCATCTTGGCTCGGAGCATCCGGGCAAACTCGACGGCCCATTGGGTGATCATGCCCGCGTTGAATTCAAGGACACTTATAACTTTGTCCAGTCATTCAAAGGTTCAGCCTTCCGGGTACCACGGGTCCTCTTGACTCACGTCCCGCTATACAGGCCTGAGGAATCAAGCTGCAATGACGCTGCGAGGTCGGCTGTCCATGGAGTCACTAGAGAATCATCACGGCCAATTCATCAAAGGACAGACCAAGCCTCTACATATCAGAACTTGGTTTCGTCTTCCGTATCCGATTGGGTACTGCACTCGATCGACCTAATGCTGGTCTTCAGCGGTGATGACCACGATTATTGCGAATACCGACATCCAAAAGCTTCGAACACCACCGCCGCACAACCGATCGTGGACGGTTTCGAGCCAACTCAAATACCGGAGCTGACGGTCAAGTCGGTCTCGATGGCGGAGGGCGTTCGAGTACCCGGCTTTGCTCGTCTGAGCCTCTTCTCCAAACCGAAGACAACAGGATCGGAATCGTACACAGCCATGGCATACACGCCATGTCTGCTGCCGGATCAGATTTCCATTTGGACGCAGCTATACCTTCCCTTCTTCCTGCTCACCATTTTCGGACTGATCGCATCGCCGCGGCTGAGGCGCAAGGATTCCACAGCTTCGGGATACATGTTTCTCGATCAGGCAAGCTCGAGGGCTGCCGAAGACGACGATGAACCGCCAATGGCAACCGAGCGCATCGTCCACGCGTCATCAACGCCGGGCGTGCTTCGGAGATTGTGCCAGGATCTTTTGGCGGTAAGTCTGGTCGCTCTGCCGTTCTGGATTCTTTGCCAGACACACATACACTTCCTCATCTGAAGGACAGCAGTTGGAACGCACACACTGTATACTATTACATCTCACCAAATCTTACGCACTGGAGTTTTCAGAATGGGAGCTGCATTTGCAACTGAGTCTGTCTAGAACGGGAAACATCGAGTCAAGCTAGTGTCCATTGAATGAGAGGGAAGAGCCGATTCTGCCGAGCCATTGGGTATAATGCAGAGCTTCGTATAAACTAATCACGCATACAGATTGCCTTTTCGAGCATTCGAGCAAAAGCTTAAGCCCAGATAGGATCCACGATCAGAGGACCTTTTCCCACGGCATGCACTTTGAACCCTACGCTGCGGAGGACCTTGGCATCGACGATTCCACGCCCATCGAACACGAATGCGGGTTTTTTCATACCCGCGTAGATCTCGGCCCAATCCTGTGGGGAGGCGTCCCTAAACTCGTCCCACTCTGTGCAGATGATGACGGCTTCTGCGTCCTCGCACGCCTGTTTCATCGAGTCGGCGATGGTGACGTGCTGCTTGAGGCTCTCTGCGTCGTCGACTACGCCGGGCTCGGTGAGGTCGAGCATGATCTGGTTGCGGGTCACCTTGGGGTCGTAGATCGAGATGAACGCACGTTCCTGGCGGAAGTACTTGCACAGCGTGATCGCAGCAGACTCGCGAGTGTCTCCAGTGTCCTTTTTGAACGCGAATCCGAGCACGGCGACCTTCTTGTAGGTGATGGTGTTGAAAAGCGTAGAGACGACCTTGCGCGCAAACCGCGATTTGGAATACTCGTTCATCTTGATCACCTGGTGCCAGTAGTCGGCAACTTCGCTGAGGCCTAGCGACTCGGAGAGATAGACCAGGTTCAGAATGTCTTTCTGGAAGCAAGACCCACCGAAGCCGACAGAGGCTTTGAGGAACTTGGGCCCAATGCGAGCGTCGAGTCCGCAGGCATGGGCGACCTCATCGACATCGGCTCCCGTCGCTTCGCAAATCGCAGAGACCGAGTTGATCGATGAGATTCGCTGCGCAAGCAGCGCGTTGGCAGCGAGCTTGGAGAGCTCAGAGGACCACAGACCAGTCTCGTAGATCTTGCTGGGATCGACCCAGTTCTGGTAAACTTCGCTGAGCGCTTTGGCAGCAGCCTTACCCTGCTGCGTGTCCAGTGAGCCGATAAGAACACGGTCGGGCGACAGGAGGTCGCGAACCGCAGTGCCCTCAGCCAGGAACTCTGGATTAGACAAGATTTGGAACGAGATCAGCGTACCATCGGCAGTGTAGCTCGAGTTGGACTCGAGGATAGTTCGCATAGAAGCGGCAGTTCGACAGGGGACGGTCGACTTTTCCACAATAATCTTGGAGCTGGTTGCCACGGAGGCGATACGACGAGTGGAGGCTTCGACGTAGTGGAGGTCAGCGGCGAAGCCTTTGCCGACACCGCTGGTCTTGGTAGGGGTATTGACCGAGACGAAGATGAGATCGGCTTGCTCGATGGCAGCATCAATATCGGTCGAGAAGAACAGGTTCCGACCTCGACAGTGGCGAACGACTTCGTCGAGACCAGGCTCGAACACGGGAAGAACGTCCGAGTTCCATGCTGCGATTCGGACTGGGTTGACATCGACGATGGTCACCTTGATGTGAGGACACTTGAGGGCAATGACGGAGCACGTTGGCCCACCAACATAGCCGGCACCAATACAGCAGATGGAACGCACCTGCGTGGGTACCGACTGGATTTGGTGCATGCTCGAGGAGCCATTACCGTTGAGGACAGGAGCTGGCATTTTGAACGTGTTCCGGAGTATGGGAGGGCGATGAGAGCAAGTTAGTCTCGCTCTAGCTTTACCGAAATCGTAGGAAGAAGAAGGTACACGAGTGGCGAGGGAGAGAGATTTATGGTGGGACGAAGGATGAAGGGGTAGCGGCAACCTGGACGAGGTGTATAAGATTCCCAAGGGTGGACCAAGAACAACACCTCTGGCTGAAAGGGTCAACCCCGCCACAGGCGGGCACCCCTGCTTATGGACAAGATGCCGGCGCAACAAACTGACTTGCATTCAAAGGCAATTGTCTGCGGTGAGACTCAGACGATCAGGGCCACATGCTCACGGCGCATATGCACGAGTCGTGTGCATTGTCAGACGGGTGATGTCTGTACCAGCTCAACTCCTGTGGACGTAGCCCTCTGGGCCCCGGATCGGAGTGGAGCCCTTCGCCCATCAGCCACGGTTGCCTTGTCCGAGCCAAGCCCAACGTCGCGAAACCAACTTTCTCCTCTCGAGGGCTTCCTCGACTTTTCTGCTTCTGAAGCTATGTCAGTCATACCTTGTATCTCGCACCATCATCAAGTTGAGTGCAGGCGTTGCTCTCTCAGCAGCCAGCCTTGACCTTGCCTACCAGTCATCTCCCTGCAGAAAGCGGCAGCATACAGTCGTCGAGATTGAGCGGAGGTATGGGGAAGAGCAGGAGCATGACAACGTGCATGCCGTTGAAGCCAAAACGTGTCCAGCCTCGGAGAAGAACACCCTTCGTGCAGCTGCCAAATTCTGCCAGCTTTGTATTGAGCAATACGATTCACACGGAGCTGGTGAAAGCAAAGAATACAATTTTCAATAGAGGGAACGTGGACCTGCAGCTAGTCGAGATTCATGACACTTTGAACGCGCCGAAAGTCCGCATGAACGCGACCGAGTACAAGTACGTTCGCTCTGCGCCCCACGCAGCACATCTCGCAGGAGCCGCTGTAGGTTCTTGCTGATGGTGCTGGTCACCGAAGAGCAACAAGCAATAGCCTTAACACAAAAGGACCTGAACAAGGTCGCATCGATCCCGATGTACGGATTTGTCCGATGTGAGTTAACATGTAGTGATACGCGCGCGGCCGAGTCCCGGCGAAACGCCCCAAGCATCCGAAATGGCACTGTCGCGTGCGCACAGACGAAATGGTTTCACCGGAAGCTGCTGCACGCCGATATAACCGGAAGCTGTGCATGCCCCCGCATTCAGCGCATGAGGTTCGGCCCGACTTCTTATAAGGGTCTACTTTGCAACACAGTCATTTCCGTTGCCCTTCATAACACATCCATCACCACGACACGACTACTATAACGCAATGGGACTCTTTGGCAAGTCAGCGACTCAGAAGGCCATCGAGGCCCACCTCGCTCAGCGCGATGCTGCTTTACGCTCCACCCTGCCCGATGAGAGTAAGGCAGGTGACCTCGTGGTCCAGGACAAAGCAAGTCCTTATCATGGTCTGCGAGTGGGTCTCGAGGAGCATGGACTTGAAATTCTGTCATCCGACATCGCCGGTATTACTTCGGGTATCAAGGCCGGTCGGTGGACCTCGACGCAAGTTCTCTGTGCGTACGTCAGGGCCGCTCGCAGAGCGCAACTTCGAACCAACTGCTTGTCCGAGGTCTTCATCGAGATGGGCCTCAAGCGCGCCGCTGAGCTCGACGCTCACTTCGCCAAGACCGGAGAGCTGGTCGGTCCTCTGCATGGAGTTCCGATCTCGATCAAGGATGCTTTCCTCATCAAAGGCGTCAAAACCACTATCGGCTTCTCCACGTGGCTTTCCAAGCCTGCCGACCCTACCACATCCTCAGTTGTTGCAATTTGTGAGCATCTCGGTGCTGTGCTCTACGTCAAGACCAACGTTCCGCAAACAATGATGACGTTCGAGAGCATCAACCCTGTGTTCGGGCGCACTTTGAACCCGTACAGTCCTGACCATACTTCGGGAGGAAGCTCGGGTGGTGAGAGTGCCATCATCGCTTGCGACGGCTCAGTCGCAGGTTTCGGCACTGACATCGCCGGCAGTCTTCGAATCCCGTCGCATCACGCGGGTATCTACACCCTCAAGCCCAGCCCTGGACGATGGTCGTACAACAACCTATGCGACTACGGTAAAGGGTTCGAGTCCATTTTAGCCGTCGCAGGTCCCATGTGCAGGAACGCTGCTGACGTGGAGACGCTCTTCATCGAGGTCGCCAGGCAGCAATTGCCCAAATGGCTGCGTGCTTCTCGGGATAAGACAGATGCCCAAGTGCTGAAGAAAGCTGTTGAGAACGACGAGTCTCTGGCTGAATTTGGGATCTCTGACTCTCCCACGACTGTACTCAACGAGGCTTGGCTCAACCCAGTTGGCATGTCGAAAGCCCGCGGTACACCGCTCCGTATCGGCTACGTTGTTGGCGATGGTCTGTACCGCACCACCCCTGCCTGCTTCCGTGCCATTCACGAGTGTGTCTCTGCACTTAAGAACAAGTACTCCGAAAAGCGGGTCGAGCTGGTCGAAATCCAGCCGAGTCAACTCCGAACCAGAGAAGTCATGCGCCTCTTCCTTGGCCTGTTCACTGCAGACGGCTATCGCAACCTCGAAAGCGTCCTCGGACCGGACAAGGCCATTCCGCAGATGAAGTTGCCCATCGTCATCAGCCGACTGCCTCGATGGATCCGCGGAGTCGCCGTCTTCATTCTGCGCTATATTGTGCGAGACCCCATCTATGTCGACTTGGCCGAGTCGATGGCTAAGTGCAGTGCTGCAGAGCATGCAGATCTGCTCGAGCGTAGGATGAGGTTTGTGACCAAGTGGAACCACACCATGTGGCAAGAACTCGCCCTCGATGCGCTCATCGCACCAACCCAGGCGAGTCCCGCCGTGCCTCACGGAGGCGGTGAGCACAACTCGGCGATGGGCGGATCGACTCTGTTATACAACGTCACAAAGGCGCCTGTCGCAGTACTCCCCGTGCTGCGTGTCGACCCTGCTCTCGACTCGACCAAGGAGAAGGACTACGAGAATGCGCCGCTCGAGCAGCAGAAGGCTTACGGACGATGGGCATCCAATCCAAACTGGAAGTACACGAGTAAGGTATGCAACTACCTGCTCTACAAGACAGCGTACGACGCACACAAGATGGCAGGGCTTCCGGTGGGTGTTCAGGTCGTAACGCGACCGTACCATGATGAGAAGACGATTGGTATCATGAGGATGCTCGACGATGCCCTGCCAAAGCCCTCTGAGCGAGGAGGCGTCTGGAAGAACAAGCTGAATGCTCAGGGACAAAGAATTCCAGATAGCCAGGTCAAGACGGCAGTCGGCTTCGGACCGGGCTCCTTGACCAAGGCGTTGTTTCAATAGTTGATCGATCCTGTACACAATCTGAATCACTCCGCCGTGCCCTTGCTCAATCTACTGTGACTGCCAGCTCAACAAATGTGGGCAACGGGTGTCGATGCTCGAGTGCGCCACAATAATGTATGGTCTCAGTGGCGGTGGCACCCCTCCTTTGTGGAGCCGCTGATGAAGTCGTTGCGCTTGCTTTCCCTGGCGGAAGGCGTGGGCGCGTTGCATCGTCTTCAGAAGATGAAGCACGGGAATCAGGTAGCGAACATTGCCCACAGATCTGTCGAACCCGTGAAAGTCGTGTTCCACCGTATCTGCGTTGGCATCGTCAACGTCGCAACGCTGCGCCAAGCTTTTCGGGTCCAGATTCATCTTGTCTCCTGAACAATGGTTCAACCAGGTGGGGCATATTGAAAACAATGCGATGGATATCCACAGAGAGGCCTTGGCGAAGGTGGGTCGCTAACGGTATCAGTTTAAGTTGCTGTAGGGATGATCGGTCAATTAGACGGGCTATACGCCATTGGTCGCTTCAGGCGAAATCCGAATTAGGTGCTTCTACCGTAAAAAAGCGCTTCGAGACTCTGCCGAACTTGGCGATGTCCGACACTTAAAGCTTCCCTGCGGCAGAACAGATAAATTTGCACTGCAGTTGCACCTGTCAAAGCAAAGTCTGAGTCTAAATCCCACTTTTTCCATGCATTTCAGCAGCCTTGTTTCCCCCCACGACGATCCCACACACTTGCATATCTCTCCTTTTCCGCCGCCGACGGTATGGAGGTGGCGAGAACGCAAAGCAGCCGGTGGTCGCTCTACCCGCCGTCTGACGCTCAGGCTCATTAACCGAAGGTCAATCCGCGTGACTCTGACTCGCACCGCATGAGACTACGCCCACAGACCCACTTGCTCGCGGCTTTGTTCCCAGCCTCTTCATGAACTGTGCTCGCACCACATTCTTCGACGTCCTTAAAAAAAATACTGCCACCACCCTTCCTCAAGCCTATTATCTACCCCTCCAACGATCAACTGAGCGCACCGATCGTCGCTCACGTCTCTCATCATAGACTATTCTGAGAGTGCTGGCCACTCAGGACGAAGTCAACATGTCCTCCGAAGACGCAAGAGCCCAGGCAGCGGGCGTTCCAATCACCAAGTCGGACAGCTACGACAAAGCGCGTATCCACACCGACCATGCCGATGCGCGCAACGAAGCGTACCTCTCAAAGCTCAACAAATGGTGGTCCGACGATGAAGAAGCGAGCGTCCGTCGCAAACTTGACAAGCGTATCGTCATTACTTCTTTCTTGCTGTACGGCTGCGCCCTTCTGGACCGCTCCAACACGGGCAATGCCAAGACAGCGGGGATGCTGAAGGACCTGCACATGTCCGACTCGCAATTCCAGTGGCTGCTCACCATCTTCTACATTGCCTACATCGTGTTCCAGTTCCAGGTGCTCATGTACAAGCTGCTTCCGCCACGGGTGTGGATGGCCTTCTGCGTTTTCGGGTGGGGAGTCGCGGGAGTGTGCCAAGCCGCCGCGAAGAATTGGGAGGGGATGATGGCAGCGAGGTTCTTCCTCGGCGTAAGCGAAGCTGGGTACGGCACGGGTTGGGCGTTGTATCTCTCCTTCTTCTACCCCAAGAACGAAATCGGCTTGAGGTTCGGTGTCTTTGTCTCCGCAGGTGCGGTTGCGGCTGCCGTCGCAGGGTCAATGGCGTACGGTCTAGTGCATGCTCATACTTCGCTTGCGCCGTGGAGGCTGCTGTTCTTGATCGAGGGCATTCCCACCCTGCTTTTGGTACCCGTGGTGTACTTTGTGCTGCCCAACAGCATCCAAAGCGCCTCATTCCTCAATGCGCGCGAGAAGGCGATTGCGGAAGCACGCCTCTTCCGCCCACCTCCTCCCGAAGCCATCGCCTCCGCTGTCGATGACGACGATCTGGCAGGTTGTGCAGGTGCGCTCAAGGAGAAAGTGAAATGGTCGGAAGCATTCGACGCCTTCAAGGATCCCATGTCGTACATGGCGGCCAGTCTTCTGTTCATCATCAACGTCGGATACTCGAGCGTACCCGTCTACACCCCCACGCTCATCTCCGAGATGGGTTACGGCAGTATCCATGCCCAAGGCCTATCGGCTCCGCCTTACGTTCTCGCATTCATGCTCTCGCTCTTCGCCTGCTGGCTCACAGACCGTTGGCAGGTTCGCGGACCCGTGTGCGTGTTCTTCCTGATCATCGGCGGTGTCGGCTACCTCATGCTCGCGCTCCTCCGCTCCACCGCAGCGAGGTATGTCGGTGTCTGGTTGATCATCAACGGCCTCTTCCCCTTCATCCCCATCCTGTACATGTGGTTCATCGCCAACCAGGCTAGCGAGTCCAAGCGCGGTCTGGGCCTGGTCATCTTCGGCACAGTCGGCCAGTGTGGACCTCTGCTCGGAACGAGGCTGTTCCCAGCTACGGAAAAGCCGTACTACGTCAAAGGCACCTCGGTCAGCGCCGGAATTATCCTGCTGGGCGCACTAATCGCAGCGGCATCGAGCTACCGCTTCTGGTACATCAACCGCAGTCGTGACCAGAATGACGGTGTCAACAGCAACAATATCGGCAGCGAAGGAGAGTTTGAAAAGGGCGTCACTACGAGCGAAGCCGACACGCGCAAGATCGACGTGCTCATGCGCGGCGAGGAGTCGCCGTACTTCCGATACACGATTTAGAAACGCTCTGTCGTTGACAGTTTGTATGAGTGAATATCTATTCTTTGCTTTGCATGATTAACAACATTGAAAGAGTGTGTGCGAGCGACTGGTATCAAGGATTCGGTGGATCCTTAGGGAAAAGAATTTTATCGTCTAACGTTAGATAAAGAATTGTCGATTTCGGAAAGGTCTCTTTCAGCAAACGGTGCTCCATTCGGGGCAGGGGATGATGCCCCACTGACGTCCGCAGACCTCCTTGAGCATGGTGCGGGTGAAAGTGCCCATGCCATCTGCCTGGATGGGCACAGGGATATCCATCCCTTTGAACCCGATCTTGTCGACGCTGCAGACCACCGCGGCGGTACCAGACCCGAAGATCTCAGCAATCTGGTTCTTCTCGGCCTTGTCGATGACTTGGTCCATGGTCACCTTGCGCTCGGAAACCTCGATTTGTTCCGGCTTGGGCAGACCGTCGATGTGCACCTGGCCGGCCTTGTACGCACGGAGGAGCGAGAGGATCGTGTCGCGGGTGACACCTGGGAGGATCGTACCGTCGTCGAGAGCCGCGGTGGCGATTTCATAGCGCGTAGTCTCCGAATCCTGCGCTTGGTCGCGGAAGACGAGGAAGAGGTTCATCGCGCCCACCTCGGTCAGCTGGCGGTCAGGGCCGAAGAGCCACAGCACCTGGTGGTAACCTTGGAGGAGCGCGTCCATGGCAGGGCGAGTGGCACCGGCGTAGTTGGCAGCGAGCTTGTAGCAGCCCGTTCCACCAGGCCATGCACGAACCACGTCGGTACGAGCGAGCAGGCTGACGGGCTTGGCGCCGCTGCCGGACGAGTAGTAGTTGCCCACAGGACTGCCGATGCAGAAGAGCTGCGCCTCGGTAGGGACACCCATACCAAGCGAGTCCGTAGAGCCGATGAGCGTGGGGCGGAGGTAGAGAGTCTGCCCCTCGCCGTGAGGAACGTAATCGCGGTCGATTCGGACGAGCGTCTTGATGAGCTTGATGAACTCCTCACCGTCAAAGGTAGGGAGACCAGCTCGGGCGGCGGAACGGTTCATGCGTTCCATGTTCTTGTCAGCGCGGAAGAGGCGGATCTTGCCAGAGCCGTCTGTCGAGCGGTAGGCCTTCATGCCCTCGAAGAGACCGCTGGCGTAGTGAAGTGCCGGGGCGGCAGGCGAGAGCGCGAGGGGACCGTACGGCTTGATCTGAGGAACACCCCAGCCGGTTTGGTGGTTCCAGTCAACAATGAGCATGTGGGGCGAGAACTTCTTGCCAAACACCAGGTTCTCAAAGTCGGGAGCAGGTGCCGACTCGTTGAGCGTGATCTCGAGAAGCTCCGCGTTGAGTGGCGCCAGGCTGGAGGGGCCGGCCTGGTGGGCCACGGGGACGGGTGCTGGTGCGGTAGTAGGGGCGGGCATGGTGAGTACGGCGTTGAACCGAGCCTGAGTCGACCTTCGTGGAGCTACTGATGATGGTAAGTGGCTAAAAGGGTGTCGACAGATACGAAGCTCGTCTCTTTATACCTCGACGGTGGAAACAAGGGCTCAATTCGGCAAGATTTGTTGACGGCGAGCGAGTCAGACCGATAAGAGCGAAAAACGCGCTCCGAACTCAATTTCCACAGAGGAAAAATTCATGGATTCCTGAAACAAATTTCGCCGCTCCATTTGCCGAGTCACGCGGGCAGCCCTTGCATTCCTTGGTACAGCATCAACTCGTATAAAAATTACAATTCACTGCCGTCCGGTAACGGAGCATTCTAGCATTCAACATGTCGACGAGCACAGATGAGCCATGTCTATCGCATATTCAACCAAGATTTCGTTGTCAGCATCGTGAACTATGGGGTAATGTTGTGAGACTCGTCGGCTCTTCTTGTTGGACCGACCCTCGACGCCGGACTATCGGGCATGATTGAAAACAAAAGATACAGCTCGGCTTTGACGGACAGCCAACTATCAAAACTGCGTGCCAAGCTGATTCTACCGGCTGATCAACACTCAGACCCTGCCACGAGTCCTTCAGCGATGCTTATCGCCCAATCACACCTACACATGCCCATTCCACCGAATAAGTGACGGACCACATGACGTTGAAACGGATTTTGATTGCTCCGCTCTAGCTGACACGAGGACAAATCTGTGAATACTCTATCGACATGCATGTCGCGTGATGGCTTAGGCCTTTGTGTCCGCGATACGAGCTGTCAGAATCGAGATGAGACGAATCAAGATTGTGTCAGCAGACTCTTGCTATTTCTACAGCGTCGACACTCTGTGATGTCAAGTGAAGCATCACAGTGTAATACTTACCAACTAGCTTTCGGTTGCTCACCTTGTTCTCCTCGAGCAGCTTGAGACCAGCTGGAATCCCATCGAGGCCACCGTCGACAAGCTGCACCGTGTTGGGCTTGAGCTTACCCTCCACCACCCACTGCACTACTGTCTTGAACCAGCGAGTGCCAAACTCTTTCTTGTCATTGTGCACGCTCCCGTACATAGTACGGTCGAGGTAGATCCCTGTCTCCTTTTCCAGCTTATCTTTCGCGTCTTTCTCGTCGTAGGCGCTGCCGAGCACGGTCGTGACTTTACCACCTCTGTTGGGAGCTGTGGAGAGGAGCTCGACGATGGTGTCGACGGTGTCCTTGCTCGAAATGCAATCGTAGATGTGAGTGAAGGGACTTCTTCCAGATGCCTTGTTCAGTTTCTTGATCACAGTGGCTCGCTCATCGCGGTAGTCGACGATCTTGCCGCTGTCAATACCGAGCGCCTGCACAGCATCGCGAGCTGCACCAGCTACAGCAACGATCTGAAAGCCGGCGATCTTGGCTAGTTGCGTGACGTATGCTCCAACGGATGAGCTAGCGCCCCACACCAGCAGCGTGACTTTGTCTGCTCCTGCTCCAGGCTGACCGGCCGCCGTCGGTTCGGGAAGGCCGAGCTTGTCAAACAGGCCAACAAAGGCCGTGGTGATTGCAAGGGGCAGCGTGGATCCGTCTTCAAACGAGACGTTCTCAGCGAGCTTGCCAGTCGTCCAAGCTGGCGCAACCGTATACGGCTGATAGGCACCATACTTGTCTCCCGAAGCCATGCGGGTGAAAGCGATTACCTGCCGGTAGCACGTCAAAGAGACGAAAGACATCAGTGAAATCGCTCTGAAGCAAACAGTAATGTGAAAGAGACACTTACTCTATCGCCCTTCTGGAACTCCTTGACGTCGGTTCCGACAGCGTCGATGTAACCAGCAACATCGTTGCCCTCGATTCCCTCGTACATGCCATACGAGGCAAGCTTCCAATCCTTAGGATTCGAGGCCACTGCTACATTTTTGATCAGCACCTCGTTGGCTTCCAGATCCGAAGCTGAGAATGGCTTGGCTTGAGTCTCGACGACGGCACCATTTGCCTTTGTCACTCTTACGGCTTTGTTGACCATCTTGATATTATGTGAGAGAAGTTGTGTTTGGTCTTGTTTGAAGTTGTGTTCCAGAAGTCTCGAGGTTAGTCTTGTCTTAAGTATTTATACAGCGTTGGCTCGTGTAAGACGCCGAAGTTGGTGCTAGCTACGTCGTACAGACTTGTGTCGCTTGGGCGTATTGCGTGACCATGTAGGCGGAACTGTTTTCCCGGTCAGTTGCAGGCATGCTATGTTGCAATATGACGAAAGGCAAGGGCAACCGATGCATAGCCGCTCCACTGCATCGTCCCGATGAATTCCTTTTTTCTGAGACCTAACTGGTAGGCCCATGATCTAACAATTTTGAAATTTCGACATAGATGCACGCGGCAGGGTGCTGCAGCTATCCACCTTGAGACTCGATACTTTCATCACACCACCTCTTAATCCTCGTCAAATCCCAACCTCGCCACAGCTGTCTTCCCAACCCCCCAGTCTGCGTTGACGTAGCGCTCGCCACCATGTCGAAGGCCTCGCTCCCGTCGTCCAGCTCGTTCCCTGGTCCCGGCATGGAGGCAGATACCGGCGATGCTCCCGCGCCCGAATACCGCTACCTGGTTGAGATTTCGCAAATGATGTTCGTCTTTGCCGACGTAGTCGACCCTGCACCCGAGGTCACGAAACTCGTCGAAGACATTGTCCGAAGCCAAGTCATCGAGATGATCATCCAGTCGCGCCGACTCGCGCAGCGCCGAGGCTCCAAGTATCTCTCGCCCGAAGACCTCATCTTCCTCATCCGCTACGACCGGGCTAAAGTCAACCGGCTCCGCACCTATCTCAGCTGGAAAGACGTGCGCAAGAATGCCAAAGACTCGGGCGACTCTGGAGGCGCACCGGGCGGGTCGGCGGAGATGGACGCGCTCGACGACCCGAGTGCGATCGACGGGCCGAGTGTCAAGGCGACGAAAATGAAGATCAGGTTGCCGTGGGAGATCTCGTCGATCTATTCGGAGCATATCCTCGCGCTTCCCAATGCGGATGGAGAGGAGGAAGAGGATGACGACGATATCGAGGCACACGAAGCGTCGATGCAGCGATTGAAAGATGCGGATGAAGCCACGAGGCGAATGACGAGGGAGGAGTACGTTCACTACTCGGAATGCAGGCAGGCGAGTTTCACGTTTAGAAAGTCCAAGAAGTTCCGCGAGTTCATCAACTCAAATGCATACTTGGATGTCAAGCCGAACGACGACATTATCGATATCCTTGGATTCCTGGCTTTCGAGGTGGTCAGAGAGCTGTGCATAGGCGCCGTGGCGATCAAGAAGGCGCTCGAGGAGCAAGAAGCCGCGCGCATTCGTGCCGATGCGCAGCAACAACAGCAAGCGCAAGCGCAAGCCTCGTCCTCTTCCATGTCATCCTCTTCTTCAGCCGCAGTCGCAGCAGCATCTGCACCGCACACCAAACGCAAGCACGACGATAGCGACTCGAGAGACGCTACAAGTGCAGACGGCGAGGCGGAAAAGCGACTCAAGATCGAGCCCGGCAACTCCGCACCTGGCGGCAGTGAAGGAGTCGACGCGGATGAAAGCGCAACTACTGCCGCCGATCGCACCATCACCTCACCGGACAAGGCCGACGCCGCAGATGCAACCCAAGCTCAGGACTCCGAAGCTGCCACCAACGACGCCAGTGCAGCAGCAGCTGCGCGAACCGAGGATGAGATGTGCACCCTCTTCACACTCCCGCCCTCAGTCGAGACGCCGTTGCTCGCTTCGCACATCCAAGAAGCCTTTGCGAGGCTGCAGCGCAAGCATCCCCCAGCGCTCTCGGCCGGCGTTAGAGGCTCAGCAGGGCCAGGCGGCCTGCGCAGGACAAGAGTGTTCGTCATCTAGATTAGTGTTCTCTCACTCGCTCTCAATCATATACCACTTTCTGCGGTTTGTCGTCCGACCCGTGTGTTTCACACATTGCAAGCTCCAATCGCTCAGAGACGAATCAGGGTGAGACCCGGAACGAGTAATGAGAGATGACATTACAAGAAGACTAGTTGGTAAAGCTATAGAGAACAAATACACGTGAGAGAAAGCGCTGCGTCTGAAAAGATGCCCATTGCCGTGACGTCTGCTTCCATTACCCTTACTGACCGCCGCGACGCTGCAGAATATTGAGGGACTCGGGGTCCAAGTTCCAAACGCTCTGCTTCTGGAGCAGTTCGAAGGCATAATTGGCCAGATTGCTGCTGTCATCCGATTGCGGAGTCGCTGAACTTTCACAGGCTCCACCTTCGCTCTTGAGCTGTCCAGCCTGCGTGTCAGCATAGAAGCGATCAAACCCGCCATAGACATCGCTGTTGCCTGTGGTAGTGGGACCAAAGCCGAACTGCGACATGTCTGGCAGATCGCCCATGGTGGCTGCCATGATGTCGTCCCCAGAGCCTTGCAAGCCGAAGTTGTCAAAGATCGACGGAGTGACAGCCGGAATCGACTGGTAGTTGGGCATCTGAGAATGCGGGCCCTGCAGATAGTCTTGCTCGTTACCAGCAGCCCACTGAATGTTTGACGACCCCAAGAGACCAAAAGACAGGGCAGAGGAAATGCCCGGCGTTCCACTCATGGACTGCATGCGTGGGCGAGTAGATGGCTGCGGCGTCTTCGGCCCCAGAACGTCGCCAAAGAGCCCCTGGTTCACACTTCCATCTGACCACTTGTTATCAGTAGCCGACGAAGGCGACTGATCCGCGCTCGAGCTAGAGTCAATTGCAGCGAGCTGTTGCGTCGACAAGGGCAACTGACGAGCTTCGGGCGCCAACGGCTGGCCGTCTGCGCTGCCTGCATGCGCCGTACTGGCCTTGCCCTTGTGTTGAGCGCTCGCACCAGTTGGATTCGACTTGACCTCTCCAGGTCCGTCTGCCTCCGACGATTGTGTCAGAGACGACTCGTCTTCGGTCGGGCCATCTTGCACTTCCGATCCATCTCGTGTACGCTTTGTGCCTTGCTCGCTGTGGCGAGGCACACTGACATGCGTTGAGGTCATGATGGACTCTAGGATATCAACCGCCTTACCACAGAATTGCCAGTGAGATTCCATGGACCTTAGCACGTCGATGGAGCGGCGCAAGTCGGTCGAAGCCGAACTTGAGACCCTGCCGCCATTTCGCTTGGCGCCCCACACAACCATGAGAAGAATCGTACTTGCCGATACTGAGCGGAAAGCAACTGGAATACCAATGTCCTTATGCAAGTTCCGATCCTTGAGGTTCTGAATGAGATGACTGATGCTGCGAGCAGCGTTGGTGCAGATGGCGAGCGATGGGAAGTTGAGGATTGAACTGTTGTTGCCCTTCCTTGCCGGGATGAATGGACGGTGAACCAAGATCTGGCAGTTGTAGTACTTGGAATAGAGAAGGGAGGATTGCATCAGCCACTCATCGCTGGGCTCGTGAGGATCGTATCGTAGATGAGGCGGGACTGTGTCAAGCCAGTTGTTGAGAGCCGAATCAATCTCGGTGACGAGCCTTTCGTCCCATTCTTTTGAAGCGATGCCGAAGCGGGCTTTGGTCTTTTGCAGCGCATACACTGTTTTGAGGGTTCGGCCGGTAATCTCATCGAGTCGGAGCGAGCAAAGGAACCCGCTGATGAGGGCAGATTTGTTGCTAGGCTGCCTCGGTAGACTTTCACCCTCTCCCGTGGCAAAGAGATACTCGTCATCGATCTCGAGTGGGAGCTCAACATCGATATCCTCATCCTGAAGCATGATTGGCCTGCCGAGTGCCGTAGCCATTTCGCGGTCAAGACTATAGGCAACCCAAAAGTTGCGCTTGCAAGTCTCCTCTTCCAGCCGGGACAAGCCGAGCTTTTTGGCGGCATTCTTTCGATGAGCGCCCATGTCGAGCAACCAACGAATGGCGCCACCCAGAAAGAACCAAGATGTAGATGCTGACAAGGGAAGACCAAGTTGGAAGATAGCGGCGAGCAAGAAGCTTTGGACGGCGTACAGCGGCTTTTGAAGACGAGCATTGTGATAAAGGAGAGTTTTGGCGGCTTGCCACCAATGCATACCGCGCGAGTGCGGATCTTCCGGGAAAGCCCGGACTCTTTCGCCATCAAGATACTGGCTAGCAACCATGAAGATGGAGAAGGTCCGCGCGAGCCACTCCGGGTCGCGTCGGAGCTCAGGAATTTTGCTGTACTGGTGTCGGAACTCTGCTTCGTTGATGATTGGATAATCTCGATTGGGACGTCCAAAGTAGGTGTCAATCAGGTTTTCGGCCAGGGCTGGTTCTGGCCAAGCTGAAGCGGCGAGTGAGGGATCGGGAGGAGGATCGAGCAAGCCGCTCGGAGCGTCCCAAAATTCTTGCCTTGCACCCTTGGGATGGATGCCAAGCTCGCTCTGACTCTTGCTGCTGAGCTTTTCGAGCAATGGCAATGAGTGCATGGCGCTAGCCTTACCGATGAATTTGTACATCTGACCCGGACGCGAGCTGACATTGGCTTTGCTGCCTTCGCCTACAATGATTCGCTCTTTGTTGATGCTGTTGAACGTCGCTGATCCCTCATCCGCGATATTGCGTGGCTGAAGTTTGACATCATCAAACTTGCTCTCGATAAATGCGATGTCATCCTCGGATTCTTCGTCGCTCGCTTGAATTTCGTCCGAGCCTGAATTGGTGCGAGACTTGACGTGAGACGGCGAAAGCATTTGAGAGATGGATGCGCAGAGATTACCCTGGCTGTCCAAGCTAGGGGCTGAGAGGGAAGTATCGAGCCGTGAGGTAGGGGACGCCGTCGGCGCGGAACTTGGATCAGGGTTAGTGTCGTCGCCTTTGTCGTCCGGCCTCCTGATGGGCTTGCCTATGCGATCTGTGAAATCGACACCAGGTACTAATGTAGCAATGAGATGCTCCATCTTGATTATTCGTGCCTCGATGGCCTCGACGTAGCTTCGCGGTGGTGCACGTTTGCGTGCAGCATCGACAAAGGTGCATTCATATCCGTAATTGGCACAATTGGAGCATGCGCCCTTCTCCGGTTGAAGACCATCACAGCGAACCTTTTTCTTTCGGCAGGTATCACACGCTCTTTGAACTCTTCTCCTCTTTCCTCCTCCATCTGCATCGTCATCGTTGTTTGCGTTATCTACAGAGGCGTCGACCGCGTTGGTCGAGGTATCGTGGGGCTGGTATGCGGAGGATGCAACGCTTTGCGAGCTTGACATCGGCACGGGCATCTCTGTGGAGTAATTGGAGCCGGAAGGCATCATCTGCTGATGATATAGGGCATCGGGAGGCTGCATATTGCCCTGTTGGAACATGGCTGGATTATACATGTTGGAGGCGTACTCTCAGCCAGGAGACGCTCTGTCAGGAACAGTATGGCAGCACTAGAACGCCTAGCAGACTGGTGACGATGATCGCTCTGCTACGCTTTGGGAGATAGCCACTGTTATGGCTGAAAGTTACAAGGCGTTTGATGCTGGAAAGATCAAGATCAAGATCAAGATGGATTCTGTGGTGAGGAGGTAGCAAACCTGCTTTAGTGTGACAGTCGGCGTGAAAAAGAAATGGTGGACGCTGCCGAGAAGTATGCTTGTCGAGATGGTGGCTCTATGTGGATGGTGGTAATAAAAGCAGTGTGGATCTGGGTATGCTAGTTGTCGGAGAGACTAAGAAGGTTTGGTGGGGCTTGGGCTGGTCAATGAAAGCGTAAGTGGTGCTTACAAGTGTTTTAGCCTAGGCATGATGCCGCCAAGTGTTTGTATTCGGCAATTAAATCTGCAGCTTTTTCCTTGAGCCTCCACCTGGTTCAGTGGTACGGAGCCCACCAGACAGATTTGCTACACAGGGAAATTCCTAAAAAAAAAAAAAAAAAAAAAAAAACAGAGAAAGGGAGTGACAAGATGACACAAAGCGCTACGATTTGATAGCACCGATGACGATTCTTGCTCCGCGGAGCAAATTTCATGGAAAATTGCAGAGTGTGAGTTCACTTGATTGATTTGCTTTTGCACATCACCTTTCAGAGAGCCCTAAGCTCAGGCACACTCGCTACACTCAACTAACCGCGGGAACTTTGCTTCTGACACGCTAGAGTTAGCAGCCGGTGCTGCTTTCCGAGAACCTCCGCCGGACCATTGCCTATTCACTATTCCGCGCTTCCTTGCTTTGAGTCGGCCTTCGCTCCAACGTTGTTCGAATGCCCGTGAGAGTCTTGGTGTAGTGACTCGGTGACCCGCGGCATGGTCAATCTGCTTAGTCTTATCACAAGGGAGTCCGCGGTTACAAGGCCTCTATGTGGTGCGGAAACAGATTGGAGCGGAGAGCAGGACTGTTCCTTGTGTCTTTCGACGATCGAATTTGGAGTGTGGACATGAAGACCGATTCCATCCAGTTGCGGGCACAGTATGAATTGCTGACCATCTTGTGCCAAGATCATGCCATGTGAGAACCCTGAATGGCATCTCCGAGTCGTTTAGCACGCCCGGATAGGCTGCTCTCTGGGTGACCTGGAGCGTTCCGGCTCTCGACCTGGAACTCTATCACAGTCCGATAACACTACTGACCTGTGAGAGCTCTCTTGCTCGGTCTCTAGCTTCTGGCGCGGTCGAGGCCTATGCCCAGCCTCGCATTGGAAAAAGATTATCTCCGGCACTGATGCTTAGACCTCGCGCAAATGCTGTTGTCGGGCGACTGATCTTTGATTGCCTTGATACCAATTGTGCAGCGGACGCCACCAGAACAATAACTCCCAACACAGAAGTATTCTGGTACCATGGGGAAGCAAAGTCTTAATCGAAGAGCATGAACAAATTCGACGACCCACGATCACAACCGTTCGCTCGAGTTCTTCAGATGCAAGTCACTTCGTGTGTCAAGTTGCGTGACATGAACGTTATTCATAGAATTCCGGATTTTGGGTTCCAGGCCAGAAACTGATCAAGGGTCGACGGCACATTTGCTGTCGAAATGCTTGAAACTCAACGATTGCTCGTGGAAATCATTCTGCTCGCTTCTAGGAGATTTTTCCTTAAAGAAGGTGGTGTCCGTGGAGTGACGCCAGGCAGGAACGCACTTAATCACTCCGTCGTTTGCGGGTGTCAAACATCAACGAAAGCGTCGGTCAAAAATCCCAAACTTTCATCGACACTTCCGTTGATGTTTGACACCCACCTCAAAACTAACATTCAAATTTTTGAAAATTTGGGCCATGCAAATTTCAGAAAATTGGAGGCAGCAGATCCACTATATTTTTGTGAATGAATCAACACTTGTGCATCTTTCGAGGTCATTCAACTTGATTGTCTTGTACTTGCTGTTGATGTACAGTCACATATGGCTCTGGGATAGAACATTAGGGTCAAATACAGAGCAATAGGGTTGAATACATGTAGTGCAGCTCAGCCTAACTGCTTCTTTGATGCTGACAGTCTGTGCAAGTGTATATTGGCAGCATGATAGATATTTGAGAGTGAGGCTTGTAGGTCTGCAAGCTGTGCAGCCTCAAACTTGCCAAAGTTCTTCTCAGCTTGGCTGAAGAGCAAGAGGACCTTGAGGGCTGTCTCTTTACATTCTCGGACCTGTTGGTTGACACTGTTGGAATGATTGTCATGATCTTCCTGCATCAGTTCAATCATCAGGGGATCAGTTCTCACCATGTTTCTGTTCCTGTGCATGCTCCCATCTTGAGGTGGATTGGCCCTGTCCAGGAAGAGAAGCCACATGTGTTTGCACATTCTTTCCTCTTGCATAAAGAACATACAGGTACAGCTCTTGCTATCCCTGGCCTCATCTGTGGTGTGGAGATGCACAGTGTACCACTGATCCTTGTTGTGCCAGGACCAGACCTCCAGGAAACCTTTGCTCTGTCTGACCATTTCTGCCTGCTCCCATGGATGTTTCTTTTCAGCTTCAAGCCTGGGCTTCTGCTCAGCTTTGTTGAGAATTCTGGATGCAAGACCAAGCTCAACTGCCTTCTCCTGCTGCTGGTAGTGGTGTACCACTGTTGTGAAAAGCAGACTGACCAGGTAGTCTGCTTGCTGCTTCTGAAGGGACTTGAGGTATTGATGCTTGAGTTCCTCGTGCCACTGCTCTATGTAGTTGTTTGTGTCAATGCCATCATGAGGCTGGTTCCACCATGCCTGTGCCCATCTCTTTGAATGATGCTCCCATTGCTCCTTAATATACTTGATCCAGGTCTCTTCTGATGACCATTCCCTCTGATAGGCTTGCCAAAGTTGGTCATGCTGCTCTTTTGTCTCCACTCTCATCAACATTTTGACACCTTCAACAGCCTTTTGACACTGCTCTTGTGCCTTGATGCTGGTGTCAGCCTTGATTTTGTGTTTGCTTGCAGACACAACTGCCTTGAGGAAGTGCCAGTGGCAATAAATGATGCTGGTCTGCGGTCCCATGGTATGTTCAATGGCAGCAGCCTTGGTCTCTGAACAGTCAATCATGATGAAGTGAGGCTGGAACTGTTCTTGCTGTTGGAGATGTCTGAGGAAGTTGGAGATAGGCAGCTGGCTTTCCACTGTTGTGAGAAGGAAGGCAAGTGGCACACCCTTGCCAGTAACTTGGTTTCTAGCCACAACTGTATAAAGGAATACAATCTCCTTTGCTGTCCGTCCAGTGCATGTGTTGTGTGTTGAGTCCATGCAGACAATCTTTTCTCCATACCGCTGGAGAGATGCCCTTTGCCACCAAGTTGAAAAGCACATGGACCAGGCTGATTTCTGGTTTGTCTTGAGGTTGAGAATGTCATCAGCTAAAAATGCCCAGCCACCATCGGCTATGATTCTTTCTGCCCAGGCTTGCAAACTTGCAATGCATTCAGACTGGAGCTGAGATTTACAGATGAGGCTTCTTCTGAGCACATTGTAGACATCCATCCTGCTAACAGCAAGTGCTGCTGGAATTTGAGTCAAGCTGTTGCTAAGGTTCTCTAGTGTCTCTTGGTCCACCCAGAGCAGGTTGTGAATGCTGCTCCAATCTTGATCCTCTGCAACCTGGTCATAAATCCACTGCTTCATGCTGGCAAGTAACCATGATTCTTTAATGGTGCTGATATCCATTGGGTTGTGTCCAGAGTGTTTCCAGTTTCAGATCACAATGATGCTGTCCTTGCCTTTCAACTTCTTGACCAAGAGGCTTGCAGAGCACCCAACCTTGATTGACGCTGCTCTTTTGCAATGCTTGACATTCTCCTGTGGGATGTGCTGCTTCTTAAAACCTGCATGATCACAGACCCACTACTCTCTCCAGTCTAGCTTCTGTGACACAGTTGCCTTTGCTGTTGTTCCTTTGTTTGCTGTTGCTTGAGAAAGCTGATGTCTCCACCATGTGCAGCCGAGCTGGAGTTGGTGCAGTTGCTGTATCCATTCTGCCACTGACATAGGGCCAAGCATGACAGCTTTGCCTGATGCAGGTGGATTGGGTGGATACACAGCAGAGAAGTCATGACATAGCATGAGAAAAGGAGCTAGATTTGCTTGATCCTGAGGTGAGAGAGGAGAGATCATGTTGGTGGTGTATGGTCAACTTGCTGGCCAGTCAGCTCATGCATTCTAATCCAGCGTGTCGTGTTGTTTCCCAGCTGAAAAAGAACCATTTTCTCAAAACGCAAAGCATTTTTGCAGAGCAAAATTGACTTGGCAATTGGGGTCACAAAAAATAATGGAGTAGTTAAGTGCCACCCGCCTGGCAGACACTGCCGCGATGATCATGCCATGATGATTTGTTTTTGATTACTTCCATTTTTGCCCTTTTTCTCCGCACACCTCGGCTTTTCCGATCCGCCCCACACTCTAAAACTGAGTATCCGAAGCGTTTGCCGTGGGAAACCCTTCGACCCTGTCGGATATCTCACCTGGCGCTCACCTGGCTTCGTTTCACTGTCCTATTGCATCAACAGAGCCAGTACCATCGCAATCTCATTCCTTACGTTCGACAGCGATTGGTCTTCCTGGGATTTGGCGCGAGCACAGTCGGTCAGCCGAGCCTCTTCCGAGCTGTTCCACGTCTTGACATCTGAAAGAAAAAGAATGGAAAAAAGGCCCAAAAAATAAGGGTCGCTAAAGACCCTTCTCATTGATCCAGCTCTATCACTTCCAGATGCCGTATACCTCTGCAACGAAATCCATCAAAGAGGCACACAAACGCACTCAGAACATAAACGCACACACACGTAGGTACGATCAAAGGGAGTATCAGACTGCTTGGTTGCAATTCAACGGAGCGACAAGGGGTACAGCGTTCATGCAGCCACACCAAAAGTGCGCACCGTGCGATCAAGGCTCGAGACGACAATCTGTCCATCCCTGTGATCCCATGCCAATCCTGTGAGGTTTGCTGTATCCGAGAACGTGGCCAGAAGATTCCACGACTTGTTGGCGTAGATGCTGATGCTGTCAGTTGCGACGCCGAGGAACTGGAGTGAAGGGTCGAACTGAACTGCCGATACGCCCGCCTTGCCTTCTCCTTCCACGGTCAACTTGCCCACAGCGGTAAGCTTTCGGAGATCCCAAACTTCGACCTGCTTGCCTTGGTCGCTTGCTGCTGCGAGGTAGTAGCCGTTCTCGCTGAAGTGCAGCGACGAGACGCGACCAGGCAGCTCGGTTTGGAGCGTAGAGACGCTCTGACTCGACTTGATCTCCCAAATGCGAATCGCGCCGGAAGATATACCAGTAGCCGCGAGCTGGCCATCTGGGTGGAAGGCAAAGCTCTCGTATGCGTCGCCGAGCCCAGCGTCGACACTGAGGAGTTCAGAGCCGTCTTCAAGTGAGCGAAGGCTCCACGTGCCGTCACGACCGGCGCTGCCGAAGAAAGCATTGGAAGGATGAATGTCCAGACCAGTAACTTCGCCCTTGTGGGCATCGATAGTGCTCGACAGGGCGTAGGCTTGCGATTTGGCACCAGTGGCACCTGATGGCGTCCATACTTTGACCTTGCCATCCTCGCTCGCGCTGACAATGTGGTTCGGCAATTCAGCTTCCTCGCCAGCTGCCTCTGAACCGATGGGCGCATCGGAAACACCTGGGACCGCCACTCGGATGATCCGCTTGGTATGTCCCTTGAGTGTTGCCAACACTGAGTCCGCCTTGCGATCGTAGACCTGAACGTTCTTGTCGTTGCCGCCTGTCACCAACACGTTGCCGTTCGCAGACAGTGCGAGGCACGACACACCAGCAGGCTTGGCGTGATGCATGGATGGCAGGTTCTGAACCTCGGCAAAGCTGGCCACAGTAGCCTGTGTTGCGTAGCCTTCCGGTGCCTTGCGTTTCGACTTGGCTTTGCGCTGGGATGACAAGCGCTGCGCTGTTGAGTCAATGACCTCCACGACCTCAGCAGGCAAGGCGCTACCACTAGCGACCGCGCTAGAGCCGTTCTCAGCAGGTGCAGAGTCGGCCATCTCAACATCTTGTGCCGACCTGGATGGCCCGGCGCCGATAGTGCCTTGAATGCTAGCGAGAGCCTCGCGTGCCTGATCCCTTTCGTTCAACAATCTAGCGATGACCCTGGCGCTTGCATCATTAGCGTAGAGGGCATGTGCCAGTTCCTGCCGCAAGTTGTCGTAGTGCTTCTTGAGTGTGAATGTCTCGAGGATGATGGCATCGTACTCGTTCTGTAGCGATGTCAACAGTGACGGGATGGAGCTGTGCTGCGGTGGACGCGGGACTGCGGTTTTGGGACCTGCGGAAAGAACAAACAATCGGAATGCGAGTTAGCGCCCAATACAAGAAGAGCCTGTCAGAGTATGGGAGGAGACCAGGACATCATGAATGCGACCTGTCTGACTGCTGCTTGCGCGCGTAGATGGTGTCAGAACTCGTGATATAGTCGTAGCCCGGAGGCTCATCAACAGCTTCTAGTTGATATGTAGTTTTTGAGAAAGCGATTTCATCCTTCAAGGTCCATAGCAAGCCAGATCTGCTCGTCTCCATGATTTCGCTGGTGTCCTTTTGAATCATCCCTGACTTCAGCAAGCTTCTGTCGAGGTGAGAGGTGTTTGTCTACTTACTCGACTTGATTTCGATGAGATCATCCAGTTCAAGAGTGTCGCCGGTGACAGGATCCTTTCCGTTCTCGTTGATGTACTTGTGGACGAGGCGCTGTTCGTATACGAGACCGCTTTTCTTCGAGACGACTGGCACCTTTGGTGGCTCACCGGAAACTGTGTAAGGAACAAAAGAGGGTGCAACAAAGTGATGGGATGTACGAGGTCAGCAGCTGCAAGTCATCAGCATTCTCTGCATCATCAAGGGTCTAAGGGTGGCAATACCTACTCGCGCAAAACATGTTGGCCAATCCCTTGCGTCTTGCCGCGTCTGTGTTGATGGGTGACCTGGTATATGGCGGTTGTAGTATCAACGTTGAAAGCGATGAAGAAGTGCAAAAAGCTTGTGCGTGGATGTATCGAAACATCGCTCGAGCTTCTCAACAGACAGCTTCGCGTCGGCAATTTTTCGCTCAACAAATCTATCGTGCGAGACTCCCTCCACATTGTTCTTATTCTCAACCGAACAAATTCCAGGTTTAACATTCGTGAATTTTCCGTTCGCAACAATCTAGATTTGTGTTCTAGCCCGATTGGTACTGAGGAAGATGGTCTTGCAATGCAGCAAGCTGCAAATCTGACCATCAACCGTCGCTAAGAAGCTACATATGCCCAGCCTGGTGCTGCAAAAGGTCACCGACTGTGAGCCGCCTTTGCATCCCGAGTCTCGTGCGGAACTTGCGCGTTTTACATCGATGCTACGGCCGCAATAAGCGAAGCCTTTTCCCCGCAAAAATAAAGTGGCAGCGAGCCCACACACTGAAGGAAGCGCGGAAAAATCGCCTTCTGAGTTGGAGAACGTGGCCCGGGCGCTCGGTCATGGACTGACAATGAAGCGTCTGGTACGGGTCTTCATTGCCGCAGAGTCTGTCTTCACCACTTGACTAGGAACCCGAGTGAGAACGAAGTCAACACAAGAAGAAGGTCGTCTGACGGCCTTCGGTCAAGAAAAGAGGCTGGCATTGTTGAGTGAATGCATAGATGAACTGCGGGGACGGAGGTCGAGAGTCATGACACCAGCATGGGCTGCAGTGGGCCGTACAGTATCGTACTGAACTGACGGTCTTGGGACTGGCTAGGCAATGGCAAAGCTTGCTTGAACCGGGTATTCCGGCTAGGCGATGTTGGTGCAAAATAGACGGTCAACCGCGCTGCTGCCATGTTGGGGGTCTTCTAGCCGCGCGCCGCAAAAGTGTGGAGAAAGCGGAAACAGAGTCGCGCGCCAGACCCTTGCGGAATTCTAGCTTTGTCGGATACTCAACCGGGCTTCCTAAAGTGTATGAACCGTAGCTTGGCCAGTGCTGCTTGCCGACACCTTACCCCGCTGCCACCAACATCGACACCATCTCCGTCCTCTTCCACAGACCTTGATCTTCTCCACTGAGACTTGCCGTCAGCTTTCACCAAAACTCCGAGTCATTCCACCGCATCAACCTGAATAGGTCATCACCAAAGTGAGTTCAGCTACCGCTATCTCGGCTCTTCCGATAAACATGCTCGCCACGTTCCGAACCTTGTAAATGCTCGATTCACGGGGCGCAAGAGCATGCGATCAAACAGAATCGGCATATGCAAGGGCATTGGAAGGTACGAACAAGATCCATTTGACGCTATCGGGACTGCCGGCGATGTCCGAGCTTGATTGCCACGGGCTTTCCGATCGTAAAACACACCAAACGATACCGGCACCAATCTTGGTATAATTCGCATTTTGCTGACGACAATCGCTTCACATTACTGTTCTATCACGCAAACAGAATGTCTACCGTCGTGTCCAAGCCGTCGCCATTGACGACCAACCCACTCCTCGTGGGCTACCTCTCGGCGCTGGCCGCCAACCCTCTCCGCACCAAGTGAGTAACACTATCGCCATCAGTTGCTGTTGGAGGAGAAGTATCTTACTCATTGTGATTTGTCTTATCCTCCTCACATCAGGATGATCACCTCGGGTGTTCTCTCTGCGCTTGCTGAGGTCCTTGCTGGTCACTTTGCTGGCGTCACCCCTGCCGTCAAGACCCCTTCTTCCCTTGACGAGAAGAAGCGCCAGGCCCAGCAGAACCCCGCTGGCCTCCTCCAGACCTACGCAGCCAAGCTTGGCATCAACGAGCGAGCCCTCAAGATGTTCATCTACGGCTTCTTCGTCTCGGCTCCCATAGGCCATGTCCTCACCGGCCTCCTTCAGAAAGCCTTTGTCGGTCGCACCAGCACCCGCGACAAGATCCTTCAAATCATCACCTCCAACCTTACCGTTTCGGTGTTCGCCAACTGCGTCTACCTCAGCTGCATGGCCTACATCAACGGCGCACGAGGTGTCGAGAACATCAAGAAGGCCGTCAAAGCCGCCTTCTGGCCTGTCATGAAGGTCACCTGGACCACTTCGCCCATCACTATCGCCGTGGCCCAGAACTACCTCCCCGCCGTGGTTTGGGAGCCTTTCTTCACTTTCATCAGGTTCATCTTCGCCACTTACTTCAACACGATTGCAAAGAAGAAGCAGATGAAGCTCGCCAGACAGGCAAAACAGACCGAGCTTGACGCAGACCTCGCCAAGGGCGCCGCTAAGGGCAAGTAAGACATGCGATAGTCAGTGGCTCAGATCGGCTCGCTATATTGTATCATTGCTGTACAACTTGTCACGAAATGCACACGGTGATAAATGCTGGAAATAAAAGGCTATATTAGAGCGAACAAAGAAAGAGAGAGCGTCTATACGAGTCTCTACTGTCTATCTGACCGAAAGAGGCTAATCTACGAGTTGGAAGCTGATAGTGGCATAGGTGATGCTTTCATCCTTAGTGTTTCGGAGCGTGTATCGCACGGGCATGTCCTTGAAGAACCTAGCCACATTGAGCTTGACAGGTCCGATACCCAGGTTGAACGTGTTGAAGTCCATAGCATCGGTGAAGAACGAAGCGCCGTAGACGACATCGGGGTCGTAGTGGAAGTCGAGACGATTCTTCTCGGAAGCAAAGTGCTTGCGGCGCTTGGGCACAGGCAGCGACTGAGTGGTGAAAATGAACGCGTTGTCCTCAATCATATCCGTGCCAGGGTCGGAGAATCGCCAGGGTCCGAGCTGCTCGTCAAGCTTCGATGGCGGTGCGTCTTCAGCGCCGCCTTGGGCACTGCTGCTCCTACTGATGTGTGTGTGCGCGAGTGCATCGGCAAGCTTAAAGTCGCCATCCTTGAGACCGTCCGACTTGGCCGACTCTTCCATCTCCTGGCGCACCGATGTGGCAATGCGCTCCAGCTTGGGCATTTCTGGCTTTTCAGCCGTTTGCGGCGGCGGCGCAGGTGCTTCCGACTCGTCGAGGGGCTGTGCAACACCGTGCTTGGGCTTAGGCGCGACGAGAGTCGGAGCGGGTCGGTCCCGGCTGGGGGAAGCGTCGCCGTTGACATCTCCAGGCGGAGCGGCCGCAATGTCTGTAGCGCCAATGTCGCTGAAAGTCCCACTACCTACGCGAGGGGACATGGGCATTTCGTCACCAGCATCGCCATGATTGCCATGGTTGGGCGTCAAGGCGCGGTCAGGCGTTCGCCCATCCTCACGTCGCTTCCCGGTTCCCAGATAAGACAAGGTGCGAGTGGCTGGGTTGTGCTGTACCACAGCAGATCCCACACTGCCCACGCTGCCCTGACGTTCTACGGCGTGTGTTTCGAGAAGCGATGCGTCCGGATCAGCGTGTCCGTTGCTATGACCACCTCGTAGTTTGGCATGGTGCACCTCGAGTAACGCACGGACACGTGGATCATCCTTGAACCCGACGAAGCGCCAGTACTTCTTGAGGACACGCTCTTCCTTGGCTGGTCCGCTGCCACTGCCGAACCCACCAAACCAACCCTTCTTCTTCTTGGCCGCCGCAGGGTTCTTTTCGCTCATGCTGCGACTGCGGTCGAGCGACTCGCGGGGCACAATGTCGCCCTCCTCTTCGTCATCGCTCGCATGAGGGCTGGCGACAAGAGCATTCTGAGGGTTGTTGTTGGATTTCTCGGGGTCGATGATAGGAGTGCCCGAACGAGACGTGTCTGGTGAGCTGCCTCGGTGTGTGTGGCGCAACACGACAACAGCGTCGTGAGCACGAGATGGTGCTGGCCACGCGCAGAATGTGTTCATACACGCGATATACGGCGACATGATGTATGGACGACCCGAGTCGGGGTGAAGCTCGTAGAAGGTGCAAGGATCAATGTATTTGGCTACACGCATACCGGCATTGAATGGAGCTCGGGGAAAGTCGACAAACTTATCGAAATCGGTGCCAAAGAGCACATCATTGCCGCTGAGACGCTGCTTGAAGCGACCCTCGATCTGGATGCAGAACTTGCGCGAACGTCCTTCAAAGTACTCGCGACCTGGCTCGCCCTCTTTAGCTCCAGGTGCGTCGAGGATTCGTACAAGGACGCGGCCAACAAAGTGCTCGGTCTCGATTTCGTGAGGTCGCTGTGTGTCATTGAGGCGACACTCTTCCATATGAAAGCGGTCCGGTCCAACCTGTACTTGCAAGCGGGGCATCTTGATGAGTGCGCTTTATGCAGAGAAGCGAGGTTGTCTGCGAGGTATTGATCAAAGGTCTAGTCTGTGTTGCTGGAAAGCTCAATGGAGCGAACTGGGCGGCTTTAAGACTTCTCGTTGTGCTCTTGACAAGACGTTACGATTAGTGCAAGTATGACTGAGCCAGATGTGGTCCTAGATGGATCAAACACCGCCTGTTGGTGGGAATAGGAGAGTTTGAAACTGCTAGAATGAAGGTGGGATTGGTGACTGGCCTGAACAACGAAGTAAGGCACAGCGCAGGAAGTGACTCGAACGACCAGAGTTGGGTATCGAGGGTATTGCAGTATGACGTGTGGTATAGTGGGTGGTGTCAAGTGTTGCTAAGTCCTTGATGGTGGTGGATATGAAAGAGAGTGTGGGGCGATGACGAGCAACGTCCAGCGATTCAATCGCATGCAGGAGAAGAATCGCAAGTCAAGGTGAATGCCAAGTGGAGTGAATGCTTGGAAATGGCCTGACTGACAACAACATTTCCGTCCAAAAAGTGTTCTTCTCCACTTCGGCGTTTCGTTTGAAGATTTTGCTTACTTTTTCGGCTCTGCAGTCACACTTCCTCCCTTTAGCCACAAAGCAGACCCACGGAAACATTCCGACGAAATGCTCATCACCGCGGAACATGCGGCAAACCTGCTTGACCCGGAGCGAGCTACTCTATGTCGCCAAGGTCCCCACATAGTTGGTTGCAGAGCCCCGCGACTGAGCCGTGTTCTATTCTGAACGCATGCGTGCTTGTCTCACAATAGAAGCCAGCGTAACGCCGCGTACCAGCCCCGTCATCCACATGTGCATGACATCAACCACGACCGGCCAAATCAAGCCCACGCCACTGCGTTACGCTGGTGAGCCTTGTACGGATGCCACAATTAACGACGACTAATGCCGCACCTTTCCGCCTGGTGTTTGTTGAGCATGCTCTTGGCGGATATGCCATTTCCACGGATATCAGGTCAGTTTTGACGTTTTGTGCCGAAACTCAAAACCGAGCTGAGCAAATCTACCGATCAACACGAAAAAATTTCGGAAACATGCACGCTCATGCATCCGTTGCATACAGTCGTTTACCTAGCACAATCGATGTCACAACGTTACCCCTCTTGGCGGCAGGATGAGGCTTGCAAGAACACATGTCTCCTAGTCACATTGAGAACCTGATGTATCGGCGCGTCATGTGTGGGTATTTTGGTCCTCAGCTCGCCACCCACTATAAGCTCTTGCTTGCTCACAATGGCGAGGAGCCAAACCGAGCCTTCAAAGTCGCGTACAGGCGAAAGTTAGGATCTGCCGGCCAGCATTCCGGCTCAATTTACCCTCCACTTGTTGGCCTTTTTCGGTGTGGCGACTCAAAACCTTGTTTCAAACAGCTTCGCTTAGACGTGATGACGGTCTAAGCTGACATCCTGAATGTAATTTTTCGGCCGTGAAAACTGCACAGATTGACCTGCAGATCCCTTCAATCACATGCTTTCTCCGCTTTCACCGACAGCTTCCGCACACAAACCTCTTCGGTTGAGAACTGAGTAGTTGCTGAATTGATCACGATTGACGAGAAGGATTTACATGAAACTGTACCGAGATAGCAATGAGTTGGTTTGTTTACTGGCCGAGACCCTTTCGGATACCGTCAGTAAGAGCCCAGATACCCCACGCACCCGGGTCGGGGGGCATGTCACCCTGATCCTTGCTGCCGACGTAAGTGGCACGGCCAAGACGGGGGGTCATGGCCTGAGTCTTTTCGGCACCCACCTTGGCGGCATCGACAGCCTCAGAGAGCGACTTGCCAGCACCGAGAGCGCGGCAGAAGGGGTCGAGAGCATCGACCAAGGTACGGTCACCGGGACGAGCGGGAGTGTAACGACCAAGGTTCTCGAGGGCGTCGAGAGCAGCCTTGCCCCACACCTTGGCATCCGCCTGCGTGCCGGAAGGGTTGGACAGCAGCGACTGCACAAGACCAGCGAAGAAGAGAGCGTAGATGGCACCCGAGGTACCACCCATGGCGTACTCGAGAACCTCGCCGATTGCAATGAGCGTAGCAGCGGCGTTGTCTGTGGGGATCTCGCCCTTTTCCAGCGCCTTCTTGACCTCGTTACCAGCCTGAGCGAGGGTCTCACCGCAGTCACCGTCACCGACAACGGTATCGTAGCGTGTCAGAGTAGGCTCAACCTCGACGGTGGCATCACAAGCTGCGATAATGGCCTTCTTGACGAGTTCAGGGTTGTGGTTGACGGGGCCGTTGGACGATCCACCGGCATCGCCGAGACCGCTAACTGAACCACCGGCCTTGCGAACAGCTGCGAGGTGGTCGGCAGCCTCCTTCTCCTCGGCCTTGCGGTCACGCGGGTGGCCGGTCGAGGAGCCCCAGCCAGTCTGGACACCGAGCCATGCGTAGGCAGTGGTGGGGTGGTCGAGCAGCTCGAGCAAGCTCTGTCCGGTGTTCTTCTCAAAGCGCTTCTGGTTGATGAGCGAGACACCGAAACCAGGGGCGTTAAGCGAAGTCATGTAGGCTCCACAAAGGACACGGCAAGGGTGAAGACCCCACTTCGCCTCGAGCAGTTCGATGGTGAGATCGGTGATGGCGTTCATCTCGAGCTGGCTCATACCACCAAGGTTGTTGATGAACAGAACGGGGGCATCATCCTTGTCGAAGGGGGTGTAAGCACGGTCCTTGTCGTTGGGGTTGAGGAGAAGGTCAAGCATCTCAGCGAGAAGCGTTTCGGGAGCTGGCTTCTTGTCCATGTGCTTGAAACCGGGTTCGTTGTGGATGCCCATACCGAGCTCGGCGGCATCTTCCTCGAGCGCACCGCGCTCCTCAGCGCCCTTGGGACGACCGGGAACGTGGCAGTGGTCGAGCGAGGTGCCAATGGAGACAATGTTGTCCATGAGAGCGCGGCCGAGTTCGCCGATGCGCTTGACATCCAGGCCCTTGTCCGAGGCAGCACCAAGGATCTTGCAGGCGAAGATGTTACCGGCGAGACCACGTCGACCGACGAGACCACCACGGGTTCGGCCGACGGCAACGTCATCGGCGACGATGACGGTCTCAACACCGCCGCCCTGCTTGCCGGCGTAAGCGGAAGCAGAGCGAGCCTTCTCGGCGGCGAGACCGAAGTGAAGACAGTCACCTGTGTAGTTGTTGACGACCATGACCACACCGGCATCGTGGTTAATCAGGTCAATACCGGAGCAAATCTGAGCGGCTGAAGGCGAGGCAAAGATGTCACCAGAAATGGCAGCAGCAAGCATACCCTTGCCAACGAAACCGCCCTGGCCGGGCTCGTGACCAGCACCACCACCCGAGATGACGGCAACCTTGCCATTAGGGTGCGAAGGATCGTAGACCACCTTGTGAGGTGCGTAGTATCGGAGAGCAGGGTTCAATGCCACGGTTCCTCGCAGATTGCGATCCACGAGGCCGTTGGAGCTGTCGAACATGTGCTTGGTAGCCATCTTGAAGATCTAGTTGCGCACGAGTGCGAATCGTGAGGACGAGTTGGAAATATCACGTTCTTGAGAAAGTTGAGGTGATTGACTGAGGAAGGTTTGAGAGTCAACCGAGCTTGTGTGGAGAGGATGGGGTATCTGAATCGTTGTTGTGGGATGCAACGAATCGTGGACGGTTGTGGGGGAAGAGAGAGATGATGTGGGGATAGTGGGAGACGGGTTATAGGGAGATCGACTGACGTGCCCTCAGTGGCGAACTGATTGGACGATTCAGACAGTTGTTGGCTAGCGAGTCAATCTTCAGAATAGTCACTTTGTCGGATCCACCGCAAGCGAAGACTGGAATGGGGGAAGTCTCCGCATAGTCTGCAGCCACAACATGCCACCCAGCCTACAGAGATTCACATCGGCTTCGGCCTTGAAAGTTAGCGCTGGTCAAAGCTTGAATCAATTCAAGACAGGCAGCGAAGCGGTGTCCACCCTGCCAAACCTCTCCGCCAGAAAGTGTTCACCGACTTTCGAGTCTCGAATTCGCGGTGGGGGAAGTCAGTGGAGGGCCGTGCGTGCGCTGCCTGGGGAGCGGTAATAGGAAGTTGCCGAAGGCACAAAGTCGAAAATCCAAAAAATTCTCGGTTACCCCGCGCCTCATGCAAAAGCCCAGTCGCCAAGCGGTACCCGTATCTGCTTTTGTTCTAGCAGCCAGTCAGAATGCAGAAAACTCACCGTCACTCAGAGCAGCCTTGGCTCTTTTGGACGCCGTAGTTCGGTGTCTTTTTGCTCAGACCAGTGAGCACACTTGACAAAGTAACAACGTCTGACGAGATCCAAGAGGCCCCGACATGATCAGCAGCGGACTGCTCAAGGTTTGATCTGGTGTGGCCCTCGCAATCCGAAGTCACTGCAATGTACTTTGCTGCAACGCAAGAGAGAGACGTGCCGAGATGGTGTGGTGGGAGAGCGACGCGCGTCGGCCAAAGATATCACCGATGTTTGTGGGATTCCCACTCGCACCCCACACGCGGTTTCTTCCAAAAGCCTCGACGCATCGTCAATCCATTTTCCGATCCATAGACGAAGAGACATTCCCGATCAACCTCGGAAGATCAGAGATTGCGATGTCGATCCTTCCCAGAGTGGCCGGTGCGCCGGCGAAAAACTTCTTAAACGTCAGGCAGGCTCGGCTATCTAGTCTGGCCATACCGCCACTGGAAATTCTTACGTCGATCCCTCGTTTCCCACGGAAGATGACAGCCTCGAGCGCATCGAGCGCCGCCTCCCACAACCGGCACGAATCTGATTCATGAGGAGGATTGTAAGCTAAACAGCTAGTCACTATCCCTGCCTCTCTCCCACCATCAACCGCGACGATGACCAACCTAGCAAACGCCATGCGAGCGGCACGCTCCTTCGTTAGTCTCGCTCAGACTGCACGCCCTGCGACGCGCAACTCAGCTCGCGCCGCCGCTCTCTCTCGCAACTTTGCCAGCTCTTCACGTTCCCTGAGCGACAGAGGCAACCAGGGCAAGGCGGTTCCGCTCGACAAGCAGCCGTTCGCTTCTACCAAGGACGATGTCATTGTGCCCTACCCCGACGACGCCTCGCGTCATCCGCGTGACGATGTCGGCCACAACACCACTGGAGGTCGCGTTGGCCGTCACACACAGCGAACGCTAGCGAGCTTCTCAATGGAGGGCAAGGTCTGCATCGTGACCGGTGCTGCACGAGGCATCGGCAACCTGATCGCCCGAACTTTTGTTGAATCTGGTTCGGATAGGATTGCTATCATCGATATCAACCAAGAAGAGGCTCAACACGCCGCCAAAGAGGTAGAAGAGTGGTTCACCAAGCATGGCGGAATCAAGCCCGGCCAGCTCAATGTTCAGGGCTACGGCTGCGATATCTCGGACGAGGCGCAAGTGCAGGATGTGATCGGCAAGATCCACAAGCATTTCGGCAAGATCCACGTCGCCGTCAACTCGGCTGGCATTGTCGAAAACTTCCCTGCAACAGAGTACCCGACTCCTAAACTCAAGAAGCTTTTCGATATCAACATCAACGGATCCTACTTTGTAGCACGAGAGGTGGCCAAGAAGATGATGGAGGACAAAGTCAAGGGCTCAATCGTGATGATCGCTTCCATGTCTGGCTTCGTCGTCAACGTGCCCCAGGCGCAGGCACCCTACAACGCATCCAAAGCGGCGGTCAAGCATCTCGCTAGCTCCATGGCTGTGGAATGGGCCAAGTCCGGCATCCGTGTCAACTCGCTCTCTCCAGGATACATGCTCACATCACTCAGCCGTGCAGTGCTTGAGAATAGCCCGAACGGTAAGGAGCTCCGCACCACTTGGGAGAACCTCACTCCCATGGGTCGCCTCGGAGATCCCGAAGACCTCAAGGGAGCGGTTGTCTACCTTGCCAGTGATGCTTCTGCATTCACTACCGGAAGCGATCTCCTCGTCGACGGCGGCTACACCTGCGTGTAAGTGCCCAACAATCATCCTGCCTTTACTGCATTCAATGGAAGCTCAGCAAGAGCGGAAGGAAATCAATGAAAGTTACGCAGAACATTCCTGTGGACTGTGGGGTTACAGACGTCTATGCAGAATGTGAACATCGTCTTCTGTTGGTCCTGAATTGAGAGGCTTATCGGATCGTTCGCGGACTTTTTTTTTTTTTTTTTTTTTTTTGTGTGCTAGTGCACACAACTCGCGGTTTAACAAAATTCGCAAATTCGCAGTTTTACGCGGAGCCGAAAGCGACAGGCCAGGCTGCCCCCCCCTGAAGCGAGAAGTGTGAATGTGTGAAGCACGAACCACTTGAACTGCACGGCGCAGTTGTAACATACTAACCATTCCATGCTTCAACTTGACCCTCTGTCACACCGTAACCAACAGGCAGCTCTCATCGACAACATGAGAACGACAAGTGCTATCGCATCGTTGCTTGCAGCCGCAGCCTGTGTCTCGGCCAGTAGCTCTTCCCACCCGGTGCTTGCATTCACATCGCAGCAAGCAGCCTCGGTCAAGTTGGATCTGCCAGCGGACTCGAGCATCGGCAGCTTCATCGACTCGCTCTTCCCCAATGGCAAGAAGTCGCCAGCATGCGAACTGGACGTGATCGTCTCTGTGCCAGTCGACAACCTTGACAGCGACGTCTTTGCCAGCCTGAAACACTCTTCCAGCGGGTCTTTGCGCGCTAGGTCGATCGACGCTCCCGCCCAGGTCACATTCAACGATCAGCCCCAAGACCATGCCTACACAGAGCTCGGGCGCCATGTGACTCGAACATGCGGGTTTGGGAAGTATAGGATTCACAGCTTGCATTCTAACGGGACCTTCTTGCAGGGTCCTGCCGACAAGAAGACGTTCAACCTTGGAGTCATCACTGTCAACGATCTTCGAGAGGAAGGTGAGTAAACCAAGGCCGCTCTCTTCGCAGCCTTTTGGACGCTTCCGGTCTCACTGTCAAGTTGCAGTACTGACAACTTTGAATGTTCTGGGCTTCAATGCGCTTCTCGACATCTGCATTTGCTCTTACAGAATCCTCTTTGCTCAAGGCGTTGGAGTCTCTCGATGAATTCTATCCGCGCAACTTGGTCATCTTCACTCAGAACCACGAGACATCCAAGCCAAGAAGGCACACGCTCACAAAGCGTCAGCTCGCTGCTGCCGCTCCTTCGTCGTCGGACGGCAACTGGACAGAGCCTACTGGAGGCATCTTTGCCAAGTACCAGGTGAGTGACAACCGCATCTCTGCCCATCGACCTGGCTCGCAAGATCACTGACTTTTCTTCGTCTCACCTCCATCTCACTCGCATATGGTGTTTCTCGGAACTGCAGCTGTTGTCGACACCGCTTCTTCTGACGTTGCTGCTGGTGGGCGGTGTGCTGCTGCCCATCGTCTACTTTGCCGTTTACCAGCTGGCTCAAGTGCAGACTCCGGACCAGATGGGCGTGCGAAAAGACCCCATCTCGGGCGACAAGAAGACACAGTAGATACCACCATCCCACCCCGCACCTTTGCCAACTCTCGTGCAGCGTTGTTCTCGATCACGTACCTTCTTGCAATCTATCTGTCTTCAATTCGGCCTCATTCGCACGGACACACTAGCAGACATCGGAAGACAAAGGTGTGAAAAGTTGCAAGGCGTTGTGTTGCACATTTGGTCTTTGATCCATTACATCCTCGTCAAAAAGGGGTTGAAGCTGAGTGAATCATAGCTTATACAGTGTCCAAAGGCGAGAAGAGGTCAAGGGATTGATTCATTTTGGGAGACATGTTGATGCATTCTAGTTGGGTAGAGACGATGGCCCAGCTTGAGGTTGCTTTTCGTCGCTCGAGGTAGACTCGTCGTGCGACTGCTGGAGTTGTTGTGCTTGTTGCCTCTGCTCGGCTCTTCGCTGTCTTGCCTCCCTCACTTGAACCGCCCTCTTGGACTCCCAGTACGTCGTACCCTTGAATCGGAGCGCGAGTCTGCCCTCTCTCCAAGTCTGGAACCAGAGGTACCCCGCCACTGCAAACCAGTAGAACACATAGGTGAGCACAGCCCCGTAGGTCGCTGTGTTATTCCAGCCGACGAGCGAGTTGAGAATGCCCCAACCTGTGCCGCCTTTGTTGTTCTCAGGATTGCAGCAGTTGAAGTGCCACACATAATCCAGAGCATTGTACGAGCCAGGACCATCGCCGGACTCGGCGGCAGAGTCGCCGACAAGACGAACGTACGAGTAGAACTCGAGCCCACCTACCGCGCGTGAGGCCATACCAGCAGCGATGAGCAGGAGGAAGCACGTAGAGAAAACGAGAAAGATACGGACGGAAACGATGTTGCCCGATCGGAAGATGAGGAAGCCAATACCAAGACCGACAGCAAGGCCGACGACAGCGGGGAGAGGGATGGACGTGGCGGGAAGACCGAGCGAGACACCACCGATGAAGACGACACCTTCCAAGCCTTCACGAAGGGTGGTGATGAGAGGGAGAGTGAAGAGAGCAAGTGTGCCGCGATTCATTCTGAGCTTGATGTCGCTCACAGCACCTGATGGACGAGAGAAGAGGCCACGAATGCCGCGGCGACGAGTAGTAGGAGCGGCGTTCTGATTCACGGAAGGAACGACATGCACAGCCCCGAGAGGGTTCATCTTTTCAGTAGCAGTGGTCTTGACGTTGTCCTGCTCGGCACTCGAGGTAGCCAGCTGAGGTGATGCAGAAGAGGACGAGGAACCAGCATCGGAGAGGGTAGCGTTGATGGCGGTGGCCTCACCCTCTTCGTCGCGTTGAGGGTTAGGGTGAAGGTTGCTTCCGCTGAAGGCCTTCTCGAGCTTACGCTTCCACTTGCGCTTACTGTTGCCAGCGCGGAGAATGGCTAGCGACATGGGTGTGATGAGCAAGACGGCGATGAGGTTGAAGATGCCCTCCCAGAGCTCTTCTGCTTTGCCGTACAGGTCATTGACTTGGGTGTAGAAGACGGCCAAGAAGGCCGCACCAATAGCAAAGGCGATCAAGAGACCTGTCAAGGCTCCCAACAGGACAATCTTTCGAAGCTTGCGAACGACAGTGCGCTTCCTGTTGTTTGCGGCGTCGACTTGTTCTGAAGTGAGGTGATCTTCGGCAGCGATCTCTTCGGCAGACTTTGTGTGCATGACGAGGTTCTCGAGCATACCAGAGAGAATGCCGATGACCAGAGAGGCCTCAAGAGCCTCTCTTGCGGCGATGAAGAAGATGGCCGGGGCAAACACTTTGTTGCCCGTCGCTGGCATTGTTGCTACGTTACGACTAACGGAGTATGGTGGTTATCGAGGTTAGAGAGGGTCTATCTAGGATGGGCGATGAGGGGGACCCAGTTGAATTATGTAGTACAACTGCGAGAGGGTCCGTCGAAGCCGTGAGAAGAAAGAAGAGCCGATGCCGAGTTGAACACGGTCGCTCAGGTATGAGGCTTGCTAGAGGATGCGATCGGATCTGATAAGGGCGAATCAGGTAAGTTGTGCCGGCTTTGTGGGTTTGAAGAAAGGAATTAGAGGAATCACGGTGGGCGTAGCGCAACAAGACGGAAGAGTTCGGAAGCTCGTTGGACGAATGAGGCTTCACACAACTACTTCGGCTTGTCCTGTGCGAGAGGGTAGGTCGAGAGACGATTAGAGTTGAGAAGGATGAGGGATGGGATGAGACGTCGAGAGTGGATGAAAAATTTAGTCGGAGACGATCAACCGAGCGGATGGTTATCAGATGACCCTAATCACTAGTCACTTTGCGCAGGAACAGATTGAATCCCAAGCGCAGCAAGGCCTAAAAGGTGTACACATGTCTCGACCGAAGTTGAAGCTAGAAATGCTCGGCAGAAAAGTGCCTGAACCGAACAATAGTCTGCGCAACGCACAAGCCACAATCCTCCGAGACAAATGAGAAGCATCGGATGCACCGAGGGCCCAATGTAAGCAGCAGAGACGAGTCAAGGATTTTTGGTGGGCGGGCGGTTTATCAGATAGAAGAAAGTCTGCCTTGCCCTTGCTTGTCCAAGCGAGCTGCAGAGCGTCTCGGCTGAGGTCGCTCCATCTACAAAATCGAACCCCACTTTTGCGCACGCGTTGACTGAACCTGCCAGGTGCATTTCAAACTCGACCAGCCCAAGGTTCGATATGCACGGTTGCTTGCATGAGCCGACCTTCGACTCCGACGGGCCCGCGCTAGGCTAGTCTCGTCTCACATGGCTTCAACCGTGGGTTTGGCGGTAGTAGCGCATCCTGTCCCCCATTTAGCAGCGCTACTTAGTGCAGACACAAATCCACCAGAAGAACGCCTGAGAAGGTCATCCATCCCATTTTGACAAAAGATGAATGCACCTCACGAAAACAGGGACCAGGTCTATAAGGCGGAGACGGTCTACTACTGAAGGGATCTGAGTCGGTCATCGCCCAAAGTCGAGTCCAGAAAGTGTTTGGACGATGGAGCAATTTTTTTCAAGCAATTTTCATCACAGGCCGCCCACGGGACCTAGGCGAGCTGTCGAAAGTTTAGGCGATCTGGCCCAGTGCCAACCAGCCTCCTCGCTTTCACCATAGCCAAAGAACCGGCGTCTCGTGGACCGAACCCCATTGGTTCATGGCAAATCGCATTCACACTCAGAGCCTTGGCATTGTTCTGTGTGGTAACCGAGCCGAGGCTCACAGAGGCTTGCCAGTGTGGTCTGTCCGTACATCCTTGTTCTGCATTTCGTTGGAGCAACGTCGACTTCATTAAAGCAAGCCACTTTGGCAGAGGAAAATTCTTATCTGATCCGATCTGATACTCGTTTTGCGGCTCTTTTCGCCCATACTTTGAACAAAGGCGCACTTCTTCTTGCCCGCTACAAGTCAGAACGTCCTAGACTCGACTTTGCTGTCCGTTGCACCTTTTTGGTCCTCTGTCCGATGCATTCAGCCGCTTGAGCTTGCTACCTTCCCTTTTGTGCATTCCGTCCTCTTTCGAACAAGGGTGACACCACCTTCTCTCAACCACATCGGCACGTCGGCTCCATACCGCTAGCCACATCTCACCCTTCCGTTACCTTCCGACACTGCAACCAATAGAAGTCGCACGCCCACGCTCATCTTGTTCCTAGCTCGCTCGCGAATTCTCGAACCGCTCCAGCCGCTTGGCTCTTCACACCACTGGGTTGCAAAATCGTTCTAGAAGCCGTCCCGAACCTCTCGATCAAGCACGGTACTCTTCGTCTTCCTTGCTCCCACTTATCAGATCATCTCTCATCTCACGTGCTCACTTTCGACAGACTCACACAAAGTTTTCTGCTCCCGACATAGCAGCCTGTCGCCGCCTATCTGATAGCTGCACTGTTCGCCTGCCCTCTCCTCCTGCCAAGACGGTCACTCGCCAGTTGGATGCGCTTTTTCCTGATAAGGTAGATCCTATCTGACACTTCCTCCTTCGACTACCTGCCTCTTCAGTCGCAAGTAGCGGTCGACCTTCCCCCCTTGCTGCATCTCCATCATCTGCTTCCCCTTCTACCACATCCACTCGCCAACATGGTAGCGACACATCAGCTCGCGGCACTGTCTGCCTTGACGCTGCTGTCATTCGCCAGCGCAACCACCGTCGAACAGCACTGGAACATTGGATGGGTCCCCGACGTCAATCCAGATGGTCTTCAGCCCAGGCATGTCATCGGCGTCAACGGCACATGGCCGCCTCCCATCATCAACGTCAATGCCTCCGATACCGTCCGTGTCACTGCCACCAACAACCTCAACACTGGCGTTGGCACATCACTACACTCTCACGGCATGTTCTTCAACCGCACTGGTTACTATGACGGTGCTGTCGCCCTCACTCAATGCCCTATTCCGCCCGGTCAATCTTTCACCTACGAGACTCTCAACTCACCTGCCTCCCCAGCAGGACGACAGAAGCAGATGGGCACCTTCTGGATCCACGCTCACAACAACGACCAATACACTGATGGACTTCGTTCCCCAGTCATCATCCACCCGGATGACCCTGCCGACCAGCACTTCAGCTATGACGATGACTTCAGCGTCATCCTCGGTGATTGGTACCATTCCAACTACACCGACCTTGTCAAGAATGAATTCATGAACCGCAAGAACCCCACCGGTGCCGAGCCCGTGCCCAAGTCTGGTATCATCTACTTTGCCCACACACCCAACACCACCTCCCAAGCCACTTACCTCCCTGGCTTCAGCGAGAATGCCACCCTCCCTTTCCAGGCCGGCAAGACCTACCGTCTGCGCGTGATCAACATGTCGGCGCTTGCTGCGTTCTACTTCTACCTCTCCGGTCACGACATGCAGGTCATCGAGATCGAGGGTGTCGATGTCGAGCCTCGTCCCGTCGACTGGCTGTCGATTGCTGTTGCTCAGCGTTTCAGTGTTCTCGTCAAGGCTAGGAACGACACTGAGCCACAAAACTGGAAGCTCCACGCCAACATGGACGAGGACATGTTCGACGTCGTCCCTGATGACCTTCAGCTTAACGTCACCGCTACCATCTCATACCCCGGTGCGCCAGAGGGCAAGTTCGGAGAGGAAAAGACCATCGAGTACTCATACTTTGACGACCTTCAGTTCGTCCCGATCAACCCTCAGCCTTTGGTCACTCCGGACGTGAGCCACCGCCTTGATGTCACCTTCCAAACCATGTCCAACGGTGAAAACTACGCCGCTTTCAACAACATTTCGTACGTTGCTCCTCAGGTTCCTGCTCTCCTCTCGGCGGACTCGATGGGCCCGCTCGCTGCCAACGCTGCGATCTACGGCCCCAATGCCAACGCCTTCATCATGAAGCACCTCGACATGATCGAAGTCACCATCGTCAACTACGACGCTGGTAAGCACCCGTTCCACCTCCACGGCCACCATTTCCAGGTCGTCCACAAATCGCAGGACATCACCTCGGACGACCCGGAGCTCAACCCACCCTTCAACGCGTCCCAGGTGAACCCCATGAGGCGAGACACGGTCATGGTGCCCCCAGGAGGATCGGCTTCGCTCCGCTTTAGGGCGGACAACCCAGGCGCATGGTTCTTCCACTGCCACATCGACCCGCATCTCGTCTCGGGTCTGGCAGCCATCTTCATCGAAGCGCCCGACGTGCTCTCGAACGACTACCTTGCAGTGCCGGGCTACGTCAAGGACCAGTGCCGTGCGTGGAACACCCCGACGAGCGGGAATGCGGTGGGTCTCAACTCGACGACGGACTTTGTCGGGCTCCAGAAGGGCCCGACGTATCTCGCGACAGGTTGGACGGGGAGAGCGGTTTCTGCGTTCACGGGATGCACAATTACGGGCCTGCTCGGACTCGCGACCGTGGTCATGTACGGCTGGAGCTCCGGCGATGAGGAGGATGATGCGGAGGAGGACGAGGAAGAAGACAAGTAGATTCGACCTGCTGTCAATGAAGCTCGGTGAGCGAGCGAAGCAAAAGTAACTCACGCAGATGTAATGCTACGTGCAAATCGTGAAGCACCAATATAATGAAACGATTTATTCCTAAGATTGCGTGCGGTGCGAAGAACGTGATACAGGTGCCAACAAAACCTTGACAAACTAGTGACCGCAGATGCCAGACCCACCGAGCGAGGTCGAGGGGTAGAACACTGCTGGCTGGCCGCCCGTGAGCTGAATATTCACCGTTCCGCTCGAGCCGACATTGAGCGTATTGCACGGGATGACATCCTGCAACTGTCCCTGCGGCAAGCTGCTCGCCTGGACATTCAAATTCTGCGTCCCTGCCGAACCTCCTCCACTGGACAGCGCCACCACCATATTCGCCTTCCTGAACACCCAACCCTGGCTATCGTCATACACGCTCTGCAGCGGCGTTGTGATCGGGTTACCACTCGCTAGCCCCTTCACAAACTTCCTGAGCTTATTCACCTTGGCAATGTGGACATACATCTCCGACCCTTGGTTGTAGTTGCTGTACCAAAGTGCTTCGCGGTTGTAAGGGTCGTTTCCGCCGTTGTAGCTCTGTTCCTGACCGTAGTAGATGATGGGGATGCCGTCGCCGGTGAGGACGTAGGTGATTGCGTTCTTGGCGAGTGCGCGGTCCGAGGTGAGCGAGGCAAAGCGCGGGTTGTCCTGGTTCTCGAGGAAGTTGGTCAGAAGCATGGGGTCTTTGAACTTGGATCGGATGGTCGTGATCATGTTCTTCAGCTCCGTGAAGCCTTGTGCGGGTTTCTGGAACGCGCGCGTCAGCGGGTAGAACAGCGGGTAGTTGATGATGCCATCCATGACGGCTTGGTAGGGAGAGACGTAGGCGGGGTCGCCGGATAGCACTTCGCCAGTACAGTAGACGCCGGCGTTCGAGTTGAAGCCCGGCCAGAAGTTTTGTCGGATATGCTTGACAGTGTCCACTCGCAGACCGTCGATGCTGTAATTGCCCACAAGGTTCTTGACCCATGAGTACAAGCCGTTGGAGACGTACGAGTTCTCCGTGTTGAGGTCAGGGAGGCCATCGCTCTGCGAGGTGCCCAGCCAGCACTGCTCGACGTTGGTCTGGTTGTTGTAATTGGTTATTGTGCAGAAGGGGTGGTAATGCTCCAGTCTGTTGAAGGGGTTGTACAAGCTCGGATTGTTGCTCGCCGAGTTTCCATTCACTTGCTCGCCCATGTGGTTCGCCACGACGTCCACCATCAGATACATACCCCTGCTGTGCAGCGCGTTGCTCAACGCTTGAAGGTCGCTCTGAGAACCAAAGTGTGAGTTGATCGAGTAGAGATCCTGTGCCCAGTAGCCGTGGTACGCATTGGGAGAGTCGACGTTGGTCACGACGGGAGAAATCCAGATGGCGTCGAAGCCCATGTTGGCGATGTAGTCGAGCTTCGAGATGATGCCCTGGAAGTTGCCGCCGCAGTAGGTCGTGGTGCCGGCATAGCACTGAGAAGGGCTGACGCCGTTAAGGAAGCTGAAGCGGTCGGTGACGATCTGGTAGATGGTTCGAGTCTTCCATTGCGCAGGAGTGGCAGCGTTAGCGTTGGTGCCGAAGAGGAGTGGAGTGGCTGCGAGCAGCGCACCAAGTGAAGGAAGATGCATTTTCAGCGTTGACTTAAGGAGTGGAAGCCCAATGCTTTGAGATGTGTAGTCCATTCGCCTGTTTGCCGTGTAGACGGGTCGCTACTTATACCTTTCTGCGGTAGCTCAAGTATGACCGGCTTCGAAGTCCTCTCGAATGAAATGAAGCAACGTTACGCGAAATGTTCGAGTTCTGCTCGTGGAGCTTCTTCCGAGGTCCGAGCACAGCTCCTCGCCATGCCTTATCGAGGCAGATCTCTCCCCTTCCCGAGACCGAAGCTATGAAGAGTTGCTCCGACGAAGAAAGCCGGAACGACGCATGTCATTGTTGACAGACGGAGTTAAAGTGTGCTTCCATTCGAGAAATAGAAAGCCGGGGGACAAGCCTGCTTCTACTGCACGACAATTGTTCCCCGCAAGCTGGGTCAGCTTGCTATCCTCGAACATCGATGCATTCGTGCTTTCATGCTCCACCAGCCTGCGGCACTACAGTATGCAGTTGGTGGCAATCGCGCACGGGGTGTGGGGCTCCGTACTTCGCTTAACCCAACTCGCCTTTGTTCTTTCCGCCGTAGCTTGCGCACTGTTTGACCGCGCCGGACGATCTTCGGTAGCTTAAACTCGAAGGATTTCCTTATTTGACAAGACCTGCTCAATTTTCTCGACATCTCGACATCTCCGTCATCAATCTCCGTGCTTCTTACTGGCCAATGCAATGGAGACATCAACATGGGCATGGGCAAGGGAGTTCATGTATTGGTAAGAGAAGACGGATGGTATCTGCGGCCATAGAACCTTGAAAGCACCGCATCCCGTCCGATCTGCGAAGTTAAGCAAGGTATTGCCTAGTCAGTACTGCGGTGGGGGACCACGCGGGAATCCTAGGTGCTGCAGTTCTTTTTGTCTCTTTTTGATCCGAGCTCTCAATCGTAAGCTGTATTCACGCTCTGTTTGATCACTGATCCAGCGGACCAACACAAATGCAATGCAGGATGTCATTGTGCTTGTCATTACTGCTTAAGTCTACACCCCTTTTTCCTGTTGAGACAACCCCTCAACTGTATCCTGCCGAGACTCCTGAGCGGTGTGCTCCTCACTCGCGAGTTTCTGCGCCTTTCGCTTCTTCACGTACCTCCAACTCATACAGAGCATCAGGGCGCTCATCACGAAGCACGCCCCGCAGAACCCGATCGAGATCAGATACTTGCCTGCTCCTCTCCTCCCCAAATGCTGCTCGGAGTAATTGATCAACGCTGTCGCGATCGGCTGGCCGAACTGGCCTGGGAACAACATCGATAGCCAGAACATCGCCAGTGCTGACGGCAGGTCTCGAATGCCCACGACCTCCGCCGAGATCGGCGCGGCACTCGACCACACCATTCCACCGAGCAGCCCTTGCGTGATGGCGAACACGATGAGCAGCGCAAAGCTGCGTGCGGGCAGCCAGAATGCCAAACAGGTAATTCCCGCCAGGGTTTGGATCAGGATCGTGCACGGGTGGCGGCCGATGAGATCTAGCAGGAGACCGCAGACTGGTCGACCGATCATTTGGCCCGCTGCCAAGATCGACTGCAGCACCGAGGCTTGTTTCTGCGTCAGCCCCAAGCCGGAAGTGGCAAAGGCAGCAAGCGAGTAGACCGCAACGAAGTATCCAATCATACTGAACACTCCGAACAGCAGCACGAAGGCATAGCCTGGATGCACGATCCACTTGAGCTCCAACGGGTTCTTCTTGATCTTCGATACTGACGGCGCCGTCCCTTCCGGAGGCGTCTTCTTGAACCTCGAGGGGATGAAGCGCAGGGTCTGCGGCTCGGTCGACTTCATCAGGGTGATGCAAGGGAAGAGCACGATGAGCGAGACGATTCCGTTGCAAATGAGTGCATATTTGAGCGACTTGTTCGCAATCAGATAGCGCGTAGTATTGGCAAGGATCAGTCCGCCCAATCCACTTCCAGCCGCAGCGACACCTTGAGCGTAGCTAAGCTTCCGTCGAAACCACTGGCTGAGCAATGGCTGGGTCGGCACCATGGTGAGCCCGAGCCCCACGCCAAAGATGAATCCTTGAGTGAACAAGAGCTGAATGTACGTCTTGGACAGACCAGCGCCGACTTGACCGAGGGTGATGAAGATCATTCCGAGGTAGAGTGGCGTCTTGAACCACCCTGTCGATCTCCACAGCAGGTTGACGAAAGGCGCGACAAGCATCGATGCTCCAATGGACAGACCACCGATGTAGGCATACTTCATCGGAGTTGCGCCAGCAAAGTAGTCGTGCTGGAGGTAGTATGAGAAGTAGACGCCGAAGGTGGTGTTGACACCCCAGGTCACAGCATTGAGGAATACAGCGCAGACGACATTGACCCAGCCGTATCCGCCCTCGGGAATGTTGAATTGGGAGTCGGAGAGCGTGACATTGTTCGTAGTGGATAAGTCCACTTCCTTGCCATTGATTGTCTTGACGGGGGTGGGGACGATCGTGTCCGGAGCGTCCTTTCGTTCCGTCATCGTGTTCGGTGGCAAAGATGCCGCTTCAACATCGCCTTTATGTGAAGACATCTCGTCGAACGTATGAGGAGATTGAAGCAGAGACGAGACGGGAAAATGAATCGAGAAAACAGGGATTGTGCTTGGTGCGCTCTAGTCTACACCGGTGGGGGTGTTGCTACGCGTGGGTCTAAGGTGGGTTGATGTTGTGACCGATCCTCACACCATGGTACTTTTTCCCTGTTGCGACGTTGAGCGTTTGTAATTCTGTGGCCACTGGGCCGCAAGAAACTGAAATGTCGACGACGATGATGGTGGAGAGGCCGTCGTGAGCAAGGTCGTCTGATTGCGGGGTAAGGTGAGTAGCCGACCTGAGGTTGGCAGGCACCAGCTGCTGTGCCGGCCAAGCAAAGTGCGCAAATATGTGCCGGTAAAAAGCCCGGCACGGAAAAGATGCATTTGCCGTGGACGGATGTTGTGGCTGAAAGTTGGATTTTGTTTAGCCGCGCCCATCTCCAGCGCCGTGTTTTCCTCTTTTCATTCGCAATAACGGGGACGATGTAACAAAATTGCGGTTTTCAACCGCGGCGGAGCTCCTGCGACTGACAGCTGTCACTGTTGCAGATTTTTCATTTTATGCTCAGGTCGAGCACACACTCAATTATCTTCGCTATAGATATGAGATATGAAGAGAGCACGAATGATCCCATTTCACTACGCTGAACGAACCCATAACAAAAGCAATAATCTAAAGAAGCAATAAGCATCGACAAGCTCAGACCTGGCCCATCACCAGCCATATGGCCGGGGGCCGCGATCGTCGCTTAATGAGCGAAGCTGGCGGGCTTTTCTGAGACGGGGATCTCGGCCTTCGTCTCCTCGAAGTCCGGCTCCGAGGTCGAGTTGGCGCGCAGGCTCCTCCTCTGCGCGTTTTGGGTGTAGATGTACCAGTAAGCAAGGTCCCTCAGACTACCGTCTCCGTTGAAGAGCGCGTTAAGGCGAGAGCCGTAGTTGTCAGGAGGGTTAGAGTAGGGGAACGAGCCAAAGTTGGAACTACGCTCGACATACGACTGCGAGTTGAGCCAAGCGGTAGCCTGCATGTGGAAGTTCTTGACCTGTTGCTGAGAGCCTCCGGAGGAGGCGGTGACACCGTACTCGGTAACCCAGATGGGGAGGTTGAAACGGTTGCGAACCGAGGTGACATAGTTCTTGAAGCCGTTGAAATCAGACCACGAACCGTACCAGTGGATGGCAATGAAGTCTGCAGAAAAAGTAAAATTAACGTCAGGGGTTAGAGAAGGGTGTGAGTTGTTGCGTTCCAATTTCAAAGGAATAGGCGTTATGAAGCTTGGGTAGCGCTGTCAACGGATGGCGATCACGCCAGCCTAAAGCTTGAGAGGAAAACTTACCAACAGTGCAGCCCTTTGCTCTGCAAGCGCTCAAAAATTGTGCGAGCCAGTCCTGGTTCCAAACGATCTGAGGGCTCCCGAGCCTAACGCCGCGGTTCTTCCAAGGCTGAATCTCCTGCATCCACAGGTTGGCGGCAGTCTGAGGGTCGAGGTTGGACTGACCACTGATATCAGGCTCGTTGAAACCGAGAAGAGCCTTGGGAGGGTTGGCGTTCATCTCATTCTTACGCTGGTTCCACTGCGAGGTGTACTTGGGACCCCAGAAGCAAGGAACGAACTCAAGCTTGCCGTTGAAATTGGAGTTGGGTCCATCTTGCCAGTGCCAGTACCACTGAATGAGGCCCTTAGCAATGGCTGGCCCCCAGTTGTCGTTGGTACCCCAGGCGAGACCTCTCGATGCAGCCTCAGTGGAGAGGGGAACGAGGGCGACGAGCGAAAGCAAAGCCGAGAGGAGAAGTGGGAGGAACTTCATCTTTGGTATATTGTGGAGCGAGGGAGTGGTGTAGAGGAGGAGGTTCCCCGTCCAGCAGAGATGGTATAGGTAAAATGAGGAAGAAGGGTCTTGGCTGAACGGAGTTCCGTGGTCTGTCAAAATGAGCCGTAGTACTTATACATAGCAAGGACACCACACTGTGTTTAGAGTCGATGAAAGAAAGAGCAAGGCCCGAGACGGTGAAGCTCAACGAGGGCGGAAGGACAATACCAGTGTCCAGCTGATCTGTGTCTGAATCCACGTAGCGAATGATCATCTTAGGCGCTGTTCCAGCGAAAAGGCCAGGCTTCTACGCATAGATTGGGTTGTCAGAACACACGGGACTGTTAGCGATTAGGTGATTAGGATTGGGGCTGTGACACCAATCACCATTTCTTCTGTCTCGGACCGCGTTGCTGGACAAATTTCAGGGCCTGGGGCCGGGGGAGGATGCGGAGCGGGAAAAAGTGCCTGCAGGTTTCACGCAGACATTGGCAGGATTGAATAGACTGTTATTGCATCTTCTTGAGCATTCAGACGCCGACACATGCGATTCGTATCGGAAAGGGGGATGCTGGGAGAAAAATTCGGACAGGAGAGATGGGCAGGGTTTAGAGTAGCCGTGCACCAAGATCCGCATGGTGTTTTTCCTGCACATGTGCACGAGGGACAAAACACAAATCGGTTTCAGACCGGCCAACGATGATCGAGCACCGAGGAGCACGCTGGGCCTCGGACATACAGCCTCCGGAGGCTCACAGTGACAATGCAGATGCAGTCAACGGTCAAGAGGAGGCGCTCAACGGGAACTCACATGAGCATATGCATGTTTACCTTGGCGAACCTGCGGCGATTAGCGTGTCACAGCTGGGCGGAAAGGCGCAATAGAAGAGGAAAAAAAAAAAAAAAAAAAAAAAAAAAAAAAAAAAAAAAAAAAAAAAAAAAAAAAACGCGGGAACGCCTCGCCTTTTCGCCACGGGACGCCTTCTGTACAAAGGGCTGCATCAAGTGCCTGAGCTAAACTGACTTTGAACACGATTTTCTGCGCCGGCAAACACTTCTCCCGGTTCCTGCCTGATATCACTTCGAACACGAGTTTCGAAGTTCCTTTTTTTTTTTTTTACCCGCTGTTCAGCCACTTTCTCTCGTGAGCTTGCTCCCGGAATCTCGGAAACACGTGTGATGAGGCCCCTTGCCTCCTTCCTCATTCTGCGCCAAGAGTCGAGGCGGGAACAAGATCGACTTCTGTGGGTGATCATCAGGAAAAAGTGGAAGAACGGCTCCGAGGCGGGCAGCTCAGGATATATGCAAAAGCCTCTTTTCGCTCGCGCCTCGGTCTGTCTTCCCGTCTAATCAGCTATAAGCTTGAGGGTCCCACGATACTACAGCTTTGTACAAAGAGCTGGATCTGAGTTCTTGGGGAGGCAAGAAGATCGGACGAGAAAATGCGAGCTCTGGATGAATATCCGAAGATGAGAGCCTCGCCGTGCCTGCTGCAGGGCAATGGGCGGACCCCGACGAGACGTTGACAAGGTTTGAGACACCCACCGCTATGTGCAAGCAAGAGAGAAAAAAGAAAGCACGTTCATACTGTCAACAAAGGAGTTGGACAACGCTCGTCTCGTTACCATCGCACTGGCAAAAGCAATTTCGCTTGTCATTAGCGGCAATATCGCTAGCTAAGCGAGACAAATCCCTATGATCGACACTTCCCCATTGCAACCACAAGGATCGACATTTCATGCTGCCAAGCTGCTGGAGGCGAGGTGTGACTATAGCAACATATTGATCGCGAAGACCAAATGTTAACGCGCGGAGTTTCAAAATTCGGCGTTGACATGATCAAATAAAAGCAGGGTGCGTACCCCAAAAAATACCAGCATGCTTGGGCAGCTCTAGCGAGCTATCGGCGGGAAAAGAACTTATCCAGCGCTCGTTTCTTCTTTGTGCTTGGCGCTTGCGATGTAGAAGCGGATGGAGCGGAGGAGGATGCGGCAGCGTTGGGTGGAGCTTGTGACAGCGAGACGGCAAAGTGCCAATCGAGATGCTCGTCCTTCAGCTTTTCGACTAGATACGGCTTTTCAAACCATGCTGAATCCGATGGCGCTTGGATGAGGGTAGAGCATTCAGGACAGCGCCATTGCGGATCGGGTTCAGCCTCCCCCCGATCGGCGCTGTTCGACGAACCCTTTGTGTCGGTGTTACCCGCAGGAATGGGTGGAGACTCGTGCTTCTCGACGTGGTCTGTTACGTCGCTGCTTGCTGGTGCATCTGGCTGCTTGAAATCGGTTTGAGCCGGCTGGTTGGCTTGCTGTTGCGTCTGTGTTGCGAACATCTGATCCAGTCGGTTGCGCTTCTTCTTCTTCGCAGCGGGAGCAGGGGCGTCTTCGTCGGGCGCCGCTCTTCTAGTCGCTCCTGACGACATCGCTGGTAGAGGAGGGCTGCTGTTCGCTGAACCGAGGAAGCCGGCGATCCCTTGCTGACCAGCTTCGCCTTCGGCCAAGCCACCGAAGCCCAAGGCAATGGTAAGCACCTTTGCCTCTCCAAACCCAGCCGATCCCACATTGAGTCCTAGAGCATCGCCGACACTTTCTTCCCAGAGCTTCTGTCCTTTCTTGAGAATCACCTTGGCTAATTCCTCCTGATTGTTAGGGTTCGTGAACGGGAAGGGCGTCTGTCTACTTCTCGGCACACTCCCTGCCCTGATATACCTCAATACCAGCGTCCTGGGCCACAGATTAGTCCTGTCTTCCCTCGCCTCCCTCAGCCTGATTGCCAGTTCTGTGGCTAGAATCGTCAGCCAGTGCATTGCTTCCTCTGGCTTTGTTATCGCAGGCCTGACCGACTTGCTCGCTAACATCGTCTGGTTGTTAACTCTTTCCCTGACTTCGCTGTAATTGATTCCGCGAAGCACGTTGTAGACCCATCTCGCTTCCTCGCCAAATTTGGCTTGCATTTCGTCCAGCCCAATGTCCCAGAGGTCTGACACGGTGGCCGAATTCCATTCCAACCCCATGGCGTTGCCAAGCTTACCGCCAAGGAATCGTATCTTCTGGAACGGGAGGGTCGAAAGGAAGTTGGCAACGGAGCATGGGCGCATGATTGTTTGCCCGTTTGGTTTACGCCATGACGAGCAGAGCTTGGCTAGTGTCTTGTTGGAAGCGATTCCGGCCGAGGTCGTGTATCCGAGCTCGTTGAGGACGTTCTGCCTGACGCGGTTCATAAGTTCAGCGCCGAGAGCGAGCGCAACGTCGGTCCACGTGGTCTCTCCGTATTCAATTCGATCCCACAACGCAGCTTCAGAGTCGAGCTCGTCGGGTTGACTGGAAGAAGGATCGGTGAGACGCTGGTCGGATCCCCATGACGAAGGTGCTTGCTTGTCATTATCCCGGGCTTGGTCGACTTTGACGGCTTGCTGGTCGCTATACGCCTGATCCGCTGGATTGGCCGGGTCAATGGGAGCTAATGGCGCCGAGGCGATTCCCGCTCCAATGGGAGCATCCACCAACAATGCTCCTTTCGCAACCGCCTTCTCTGGCCTTCCAATTCCTGTCGCTTTGCCCACATCTCCAGATTTCGGCACCACATAGCCCAACTGTTTCCATTGCTTCAAGCCCAATCTTGGCGGCGGAGGCAAAGGCTGATCCATACCCTTGACTCCTGTTGCTTCATCATCCCTCGGTGGCTGTGCCAGATGAGGGAACCTCTCGATCATCAACTTTCTCACCTCGATCGTCAGCTCGAAGTACGATTCGTCAATGCTCGCCTTCTCCACTGCACCATGCGGACAGGTCTTTTTGAAGATCGACAAGATCTTGTTGCTTTCCCTGCGGTACGGATCAAGGCTGACCTTGTGTGTTTCAGGTTTCGGGTCGGGGTGGTAGTCGGCTTTGTCGCTGCCATGGGCGTATGTTGCGACATGAACAAGGTGAAGGTCGGGACACTTTTTGAGGGCTTCGGGGATGCTTTCGAAGCGGGAGACACCTGCATCACGGGCGGGATAGTTGACTGCGATTAGTCCCTGCCATTGCTGCACTGCTATTGGGACGACGGTGGCATCCAAGCCAAGACGCGAGGCTTCAAATTGAGCATATGCCGCATCGACGTCACAGTGAGCAACAACACGGAGCGGGTTGGTGGGATTGAGCGTGCCAGCTGAGAGAAGATGTCTATAGGTGATGGTTGGCCATGGAGGCGGTCCATTGCTGTGTACAGCCGTCTCGATATTTGTGTGAGTTGGTACGGGAACGTGTGTTGGCTGTGGTTCTTCCAGTGAGGGCGCCTTGTCTATCAAGTTGCTAAGTCCATCGTCCGGAAGAAGGTCCGGCAGCAGATGCTCTGAGGCCGTCGTCGACGTTGCATTGCGCACAGACTCTGAGCTTGGACCTGCTGCGGATGCCGAAGCGGAGGAAGAAGCAAATACGGAGGAGCCTGCTGCGATGTGGTCGTATTTGACATCGTACCGCCGCGATGCCTTCTTTGGTGATGCCATGAGTCCGGTCTATAGAGGTGCGCCGAGTAGATAGAGCAAAGCGGAAGGAGTCGCCCCTTCTACGACAGCATTGTGGGAGCGACGAGGACCAAAGCCCGCTCGAGTAGAGTCGATGCTCGTGTTGCACAGGGCAAAGATGACGGTGTCTTTGGAATGAGAAGATGATCCGCACCTCGGTCGTGTGAAGTGTGTGGAGGCTGAGTTCCGCAACTTTTGCCGGAGCACAAAAAATCACATTGCAGGGCGCGTCTTGCAATTTCACGCGTTCTTCGATGCCTCGGCACTTTACACGAACTGCTAACAGCGACTCCCGCAAATACACACTCATTTGCAGACTGTGCGACATACACCAGGCTTCTCAACACCACTGCCGTATTGGCAAATGTCAGCAAGAGCTGCGTCGCATCGGAGTAGAAGGGTAGAAGGGTATATGAGCGCTGAACTGTATGAGAAAGAGATTCGCCGCTCTAATCACGACTATCCCGGCGGCGAGGGCTGTCCCTGTCGCAATGTGATGATGACTGGTGCCTGGAACTATCTTCCCGGTGGTCATATCGCCTTCTTGACGATGAATGCCTGTCTCTGCGATGATCATCGCCCTCACGATGACGGTGTCGACTGGATGGTTCCGGCGACCGGCTTCTGCTCCTGCTGCGGTGCCGGTGCCTTCTTGACTCGCCTTGGTCCCGATGGCGTCTCGAGTGACGGTGATGCGAAGATCTGTCTTCCTCCTCATGATTTCGACCACTTGAGCTTCGATGGTGGTGACGATGCCGATCCTCGTGCCTCCTTCTTCCCTTTGAATGCTCTTCATTTTCGTCCTTCTCACCGGCCTCGGCACGGCGTCTCCTCACCTCGTCCTTTGCAAACTTCCTCGCGAACTTCTTGTCCTCTTCCGATACATCCTCGACCTTTCCCCACTTTGACTCGTCAGCATCCAGTGGCGCACTATTCGCTCCTGTGACTTCCTTCCTCGCATCGCTTCTCGACCCACTTGTTAGCCTCTCTCCGACCTTGACTTCTCCATCCGATGTGCTCGGTGGGGCTTTGCCTAATTTGGCATACAAAGCAGCGGTCTCTGCTTCCTTGATCCTCCTCAACTCCTCCCTTCTCTCTTCTGCAGCTGCACTAGCCGAGGTCGAAGCGCCCTTGTCTTTGTTGTACCAGTTGATGTCGCGACCATCTTGCCATCTGCCGGTGGGAGCAGCCACAGAGTTTCCGAGATAGAACTCGCGATCCTTGGATTCTTTGACCTTGTCCCAGCTGAACTCGGCGGCACCTCCTCGTGCCCCGCCTCGGGTGGGTGCGTACATCTTGACTGTGTCCAGGGACCGAAGATTGATCGAAGCAGTGGGTTCGAGCGAGTCTCGTTAGGATGGTGGTGAGTGAGAGTGAGAAAGAAGCTCAAACCTCCACTCTTCGCGAAATTTCCTCTTAGAACGCGGAATTCGGACATCAATCACAACCTTGTTCTCATGCTCGATCTTACTCACAGTAAAGCACCTGTGCAGGTTAGAGCCTGAGAATGTAACGAATCAATTTATCATGGACGAGCTAGCCAACCCTAGTGCATAGGGACATGTGTCGACGTCAAGTCCTCCAACCCGATCTTGGTCAGCTTTCCATCTAGACTGCCTTCTCTATACACCTCGACAATTCTACCCAGCAATTCCGACGTCGAGACACCGTCCGTCCTTCGGGTCGGCAAGAACCTGCCCTGCTTCTTGACGAATGCATAGATATCCTCCATTCCAATACCCGAATACGGAAGATCGTCGTGTGCGATATAGTCAATCTCGAGCGTGTCGATCAAGTTCTGATCCACGACCCAGGGAGCGTCCTCGAGAACTTCATCCACCCAGCGACAGTTGCGCACACACTCGTAGCGCTCCTGGCTCGTCAGCACGGGCTTGTTCTTGTGCTTGGCGCACGAGTAGCTGCTTACCACCCCGACGATGAGGTGGACCGAGGGGAAAGAGAGCTTGGCTTGACGAAGCTGAAGAGCATGGGCGTAGTGGAAGAGGTCGTAGACACCGTCAGCATAGATGCGGATGGGACGTTCACGACCTTCGCTGTCGTATCGCTTGGGAGGCGGATTGATCGAGTAGTCTCGTGCAGGGTCTGGGTTGAAGATGGCTTCGTGGACCCAAGCTTGGATCTCTTGAGCCGAGGGAATTGAGGAAGGCTTGAATCCGCCTTCTTCGTGATCATCACCATCCGGGTGGCAGTCAGCATGGCGGCTCTTCATGGTCTGAATGTAGGTGCGCGACTTGACGGGTCCGGGCGCAGTGCTTTTGGACTGAGCAGCAGTGGCAGTGACTTTGCTAGGAGCGTCTCTCGGTGCCGCTGTGGAAGCGCCAGCAGCGATCTGGTGAGAAACAGGTGTGCGGGCAGCGTATTCGACATCACCATCGTAAGGCGTACCGCCATCCGTATTGCTACCAGCTTCATCCGCACCTTCCTTCAACTCGGCGCGGCGAGCAGCAGCATGCGAAGCGTGATGCGAGCCAGAAGGCTTACGCTTCGAAGCAGGAGCAGCACCTCCACTTGTCACAGCCTGACCAAGGATAGATGGGTCCAAAGCGGGAGCAGCTGAGGCGTCAACGGCATGCTGTGCCTTGGGTGTTGCCGTGACAGCATTGCTAGAAAGTGCGCTCGCGACTCCGGAAGAAGTGAATGGATCAGCTGTACTGCTTTGAGGCTTGGCAGTACTCAAAGGCTGGGATGCCGAACTGGCACCACTGACGGCAGGCGCGGGTAGTGATCCGAGATTGAGGTTGGCAGCAGCGCCGGATTTGGCTGCTTGCGCGGCAACCGCCTTGGGGAGAAGCTCAGCTGAAGAGCTGCTGGAAAGGGCTGCGCTTGCATTGGCGAGAGTGGCCCCGACGGAGGGACGAATGTACCGTTCGTCATCATCGGAGGAGGCATCTCTTCTGCGATCAGACGAAGCCTGTGTTTGCTGCTGAGATGAAGGCGGCGAGGCAAATCCATGCTGCACGGCTGTTCTCAGACCACCGGCACCAGCGCCAGGCATTTGCGCGTTAGTTGATGTGGCTGCAACACGAGGAGGACTGGAGCTAGCAGGAGTCTTATCATCGAGGGCAGTGGTGGGCTTGTATTGGTGCTGGAGCTTGGAAGGCTGGTGCAACGCTGCCGAATCAATCAATGCCTGATCACGCTCGTTGGGAGGAATGGACGACAGAGACGAGGAGATGGGTACGTTCGATAGCGAGCTGGTGCTAGCACCTTGCGTGTGATGACGGAGCGAAGCAATAGAAGCATCATCGTCGAAGGTCTCTTCCTGGTCGTCGTTGTCTTCTTCGGAAGCATCACGGGATGACGAAATAAAGTTGTTGCCGTCTTCGTCTTCATTTTCGAGTTGAAGCTGGGCAAGCTGGGCAAGCTGTGCAGGGAGATGCTTTTTCTTGCGACGCGCAGGGTCTGTGATGTGGTGAGCGTGGTGATGGTGGTGATGATGGTGATGATGCGAGTGCGAACCGGCATTTGCTGCTGGCGCTTTTGTGACGGGCGCTGTGGAGCTGGCGACGCTGCTGCCGCTGCCGGTGTTGGACATTCTGGACGACGGAGCTGCCATGTCTGTATTGGGGAGGTCTATGAAGCGAGTCGATCCGAATGGGTCAGGAAAGTGACGTCCGAGCGCCTTCTAGGACGGATCTGCAATCTGGTTCGTTGCGGGCCTCTGATGGGTTGGATCCCAGACACTAATGCTTGGTAGGCAGTGCTAGCGTTTTCCAGATGCGTCGCTTGACTGTCCGAACTCGATATGAACGCAGGAACGAGCTATCCGCGAGACCTGCTTGGCAGCTACGTTAGCAGTGACGGTGTCTCGAGTGACTTGATGGTAGATAGGTAAACAGTTTGAGACGGAAGCAACTCGCCAATCACTCCGCACGGTGGTTGCGTGCTGTTTCTGGAATGAGTGAGTGAGCAACTGTCATTGGCTCGCTCCAACGCTTTCCGCGTCTGACTTTCACTTTCCACTTTTTTTCAAACAACCTTTCTCTGTCGCTTCTCTCTCACTTTGACTTTTCCCGATCCCTGAAAGTGACGTTTTCAGCTCTCGCTCGACTCGACGAAGTCCGTGCGAATTGCCCTTTTTCGCCTCCCACGTTGATGCAACAGCGCACGTTGAGTGCCAACTCTTCAGCTCGCTTCCAGTAAATTTGGCGCCCGATAAGGTGCAAAATAAGCTTGCACACGCCTCTTTAGGCTCACGCAGTTCGGAGAGTCGATCTTTGCATGCGTCGAGCTTTCTTGCGATTGTTGGTGTGTCAATTCAGCCTGGTTTTGGTTCTTATATGCTGCCTTGCCCGATCGATCCCACATTTGAACGCTGGAATCCTCTTTCTGTTCAGCGTGGCAGAATGGAAGCCACAAGGCATGGTTAGTTCAATCTGCAGCATACAGCCTTCCTATGAATAATGTACAGATACTATCGTAAGAAGAGGTCAAAGATGGATCTGGCCCCGGACACGAACGGCACTCCCGCTGCCACTGCTTCCATCATCGTCGTCCTTCTCCTCGAACGGGTCTTCATCCTCCTCGTCAAACAACACATGATTCGGCTCAAGGTACTCATCGCCGTCTTGATGCAGCTCACGCTTCCCGTTCAACCCTCCGAGCTCGTGAGCCTCCGTTCTAGTCCCTTGATTCGCCCTGATCGGCGCCGCTTCCCCATTCTGCCCCAAGCTCAGCCGTGAGTAGAGCGACCTCGAAGGCTGAGCCTCCCTATCCGCACCTCTCGCCTGAGCGGCATTCTTCTTCGCCGCACCATACCTTCCTCCGTAACCAACGTAGAGATCCACCAAGACGTTGATCCACAGGAAGACAAGCATCGAAAGACTAAAGTCAATCAAGCCCCACGTCGCATGATCAACACCTTGGCTGTCGGCCCATCGCAGTTCCTCGTCCGTCGCTGACATGAACAGCACTCCCGAAGCAATCAACAGGTAAGGCGGCAGGTACTGGAATGCTTTGATTGGGTACCAGCTGCCATTGACAGCTTCATCGTTACGCACCGCGGCACCTGGGGATTCGCTCGTGGAGCCGGTGGGGCGATCTTGGAGAACGAAGCAGACCTCGATTAGTCTTGCGATACCCGCTCCCATGAGCGCATATCCAAATAGCGAGTGCACCATAGTCGAGATCATGAGTTCTTGTGCATGTGCACTCATCGCCCAGCCCGTGAGGATGATGATGATTGAAGGGAAGACGTTCCTTCTGCCTCCACGGCTAAGCCAGATTCCCACTGCACCACCAGCCCACCAGAGCACCCCCATCAGCGTGTGTTGCAGATCTTTATGCGTCCATGGTCCTCCATGATGTTCAGTGAAAGTGTTGACAATACCCCAGAGCATGATCACCCACGAGTCGAGCCACTCCTGGCTCTGACCGCGCCTCTGCAGCCAGTCACCTCCTGCCTTCATCATGATCACCAGGATGGCAGCATACGCCTGGAAAGCGGATCCCATAATGTAGTGCGCGAGGCATTGACCAAGATGACCGCCAAAGCACCAAGATTGGAGCGTCGAGATACCGAACACCATCTGGACCCATCCGACGATCGGGAAGCTTTTGCCGAGAATGCCGTGGATGGTGACCAGGGTGGGTCGGATCCACTTCTCAGGTCGCCATTGGAGATGCAACTTCAGGTAGACGCCGAGGAAGGTCTGTGCACCGAGATAGAAGATCAGCAGCGAAGCCATGGTACCGTGGGCTGTATGCGGGAAAGATCGACCTCCATGGCCGTGGCCGAGGAAGTAGCCTCCCACTGTAAGTGCTAAAGAGGTGGCGGCAAGCGGAACATGCAGTCGGTGTCGCACCATGCCGAGCACCATGGCCAGTGGGAAAAGGAAGAACCATGCAAGTGCCTGGACACCGATGTGAATCCACAAGATGCTGTCGATGGGCATCGAGTTGTCTGCAGGTCCGTCGTGGTGGTGTTCGTGCGCGTGAACGGCAGGGAGCGTAGCCAAGACAATGCCTATGCTCCCCAAGAGGGACGGCACCCTCCTTGGCTGTATTGTGTTCGAAGATGACGGCATCATCGTTGCCTCAGCTGCGACCACGTCTGACTACTGTCGTGAACGATGATGGGAAAGGAAGAGGATGACCACGAGGGTCTATGGCAGCAAGCTTCGGATTTTACCAAAAGCACGATCCGATGCTCAGTCGAGCGACATGCATATAGCCGTTCAATTATTCATGTCAGGAAATCATTGTCAGGGACAAGCGTCCGGCAGCTACAGAAATTGATTCTGAGTTCGGAACGGAAAAGCCGAAAGCTTTTTGTGCCAAGATGACTGTCGATCTCACATCTGTAGACCTTTGCAAATCCACTTAGCACACGCCCCGCCACCTCGAGGCAACCAGGTGTCTTCCCAGACACCCATCACGTCAAGCCAGGCCGCGCGGGATAGGAGCAACAGGACGAGATAGTGCCCATGCTATAGAGAATATATTGTGATTGAGCAGTACGGGCGTTAACCGGTGTGGGACTGGAAGCAGCTCAGTCTTGACTCTGTAGCGGTATGGGTGGAAGAAGGGCCGGTCAGATGGCGGAGCCAGTAGCGCCGTTGGCATCGTAGTCACATGGAGGAATGTTCTGGGTCAGTATCAGTGCACACTATTCATTTGGGTGACCCGTCTCGACCACTTACCAGCCAAACCTTGTACGATTCGATCTTGGGAGAGCCTTGGTCGAGGCTTTCCTGATCAAACACCATCCTGCCTGCCCAGTTGAACTTGAGGGTATTTCCGTTCTTGTCCATCTCCACTGATCCGTCAAGCATGATCTCGTTCTCCCACTTGGGGCTGATGAAAATGCCATTGACCACATGCTTTCGACGTGTGACACCCTCCCAGCCCTTTTGCCTCCAAGCAATGATGCCCTCGCGCTTGTGAGTGGGTTGCATGGGTCCGATTTGGAAGCTCAGTCGGTCTTCATCGTGGATGTAGAAATCGTCAGCGTATTGCTCGTGGACGTCCGGCGTGTCTGAGATCTTGTAGAAGGCTTCGACAAATTTTGCGATGGCGAGAGGGACGTCCTTGTTCGAAGTTTCGGCAGGGTTGCCAGCGGGTGGCAGTTCGTCTTCAGTGTGCTGCTGGGTGCTCGACATTGTTGCGATCCTCAGTAGCAGTATTGCCAATGATGGAAAGAGCTGCGGGAGGGGAGGTACGGATGTGCCCTTTTAAACTAGTGTTGATTCTGCAGGGCGGAATTAAGGTGGCTCGAGGGTCTTGAACGGAAAAAGTGGAGCACGCGGATCTGGTCCGACACTCCTGAGACTGGCCGATTCGGAGTCAAATCGGGCAGCGGGCTTCATGCAGGGTCAGTGCTGTGCATCAGCATCTCTTTGTCTGTCTCCCTATCCGATAAGCCGGAGGCAAGATTACGCCTTGGCCAGGCCGCATGATTGCCTATTCCCGCTTTTCCCGCTTCTCTCCGCTGAAGTCAAATTGTGTTGCTTTGTCCCAACTATTTCATCACCACCACCATCTCTTTGCATCACCACGTCACTGCAGCCCACCTGTACCTGACATGTGAACTTCATTTCGCACTCGCTGCAGGTTTCGACCGAGGTTGTATGCTTCCTTCGGGTCCCATCGCTGTCCCGCATCCATTGGGAACATCGTCACTCAGTTTTTGACGTCTACGACCGGCCCTTCTTGGCTATAGCGCTCTAACGATACCGTCATAATCGCGACAACTTCCGGGGATACCATTCCGCATGCTGTTCCCACTGTTCATGTTCTCGGTCTCGTACCTGCTCCTTGACGCAGTTGCTGCGTTCATCATATCTCGTCTTATCTACCTTGGCATACGCAACGGCATCGAGCAACTTTGCGATTGCTTTGGAGCGAGACTACAGGCACGCTTGGCATCACGATCTGCAACCAACCACGCAAACCTTCTCCTCCTCGAGTCGACCACGTGGCCAAGTGGCGCACCCATCGTACCAAGCACACAGTGGAACGGCGGGGGTATCGGTGGCACGAATCTGCCAGACCACAGCAACCAATCGACCGGAGTGCTAAGACCGCTGGTACATCGGCACTTGCACAGAGACTTGGACGACGAACGCACTCGAGGGGGAACACATAGCTCGGTCAGCAACAACGGCCGCGGTAGGAATCTATTGACAGCAGCACAGAGAAGGGATTGGATAGCCGTGACAGACCCGTACAGGAGGATCGAGGTACCTGTCTACCCAGAAATCTCGAGTCTGGTTGGTGTCCTGACATTCGAGGCACTTGACACCAGAATTGGTCAACGCTTGCGTGCATTTGCTCGGTGGACAGCTACATTATTAGGCCGCAGACCCCTTCCTCCTATCCTTACTCTCACGAAAGGCTCACAGCCAACGCCTGCTACATCATCACATAAAGCATCGCCTCGTACAGACCAATCATCCTTGGCTCCAGCAGCATCGACTATGGTGACCAATACGGAAGGTCAGAGCATCTTCCGCCAGCTTCCGGAGGAACTCATTTCCCATATCCTCCTTCTTGCTGCTTGCCCCAGTCTCTCCCCGCACGAACCTCGTTCCTGCCCGACCAATATCCTTCTCCTTTCTCGGCGCTACTATTCACTCATAGTGCCTCGGCTGTACCACTCAGTCTCGCTCCACACACCGTCGTCGTTCCGCTCATTCCGCGTCACCCTCGCTCTCCACAATCCATCGCTGGGAAAGCACGTGCGCCACCTCCAAATCGGAAGTTCCGAATTCGACAACTCGGGCTACTGTCCCTCTGCTCTCGCCGATCATGGCCCTCTCTCCGTCGGTATCGAACAGATGCTACTCGCCAGCCCCAACTTGGAAGAGCTGAGCCTGGATCTGTTCAGCATGGGAGCCCTGCACACAGGCACGGTGTCGAGGCTCGAAAAGGGTCCGCAGCCAAAGAGGCTTTGTACAGAGTTGACAACGATCCCGTACCTGAGTCTGCCGACCTTCGAGGATTTGAGGGAGCTGGAGCTACTTGTGTTTGGGATGAATGCAGCGACTGCGGCGGAGTTGCGGACCTCGTTGCCGCTTCTAGAAAAACTCGAATTGCGCTTGGTTACTCGCCGGAGAGGAGCGGCTTTCAGTAGCGGGAGAGACACATGGTCGCCGAGCCAGCTGCCGACGTTGGAAGCCACGGCGGAAGACGGCGAAGACTCTGAGGCAGACGCGGAGGACTCGGCGATGGAAGCCGACCTGCGACGCAGTGCGGACAACGCGGATGTGTTCCAGCTCGAAACCGACATGCAGGATTTCATCGAAGCCCTGCACTTGCTCAAAGACTGGCCCGGTGCGGATCAGAGACACGGAAGGAGGCTGGAGGAGATCGTGGTGTATGCGTGGCCGAGTGCGATGAAGAGGCTGAACAGAGAGTTTGGAAAGGGAGCAGGCGAGGGAAGGGTGAGGGTGGAGTTGGATAGGGGTTACTTGCTAGGGCCGAGACGAGGCGCTCATGTGTTATGGAGAAAGGATCGCGCACGGGTGGCATGGGCTACTTAGATGTGGCGGACGAATTTGTACAATACGATTGACTCGAACGAAGCACTTTGATAGAATGTGAGGCATGACCAGGTATGAGATGAGGGTCAATGAGATGATGAAGCCGTGAATACTAGCAAATTGCGGAAGTGTCTGATAAAGTGCGGGATTTGCACTTCCGCATCAACTGAGCGATACCTGACAGCCAGCTGCGCGCTCTGATCCGCACTTCAGCTACATCGGCTCGTCCTTCTTGACCCTGACGTTCTTAACGTCCTTGTCCACCCAGTTGAGCTCGGGTGCGGGGCTTCTCTCGTGCCTCTCGCGCTTCACGCCCTTCCCCTTCCACTTTCCCTTTGCGACGCTGGGGGTGGCAAGGATCTGCTTAACGTCCTCCGCCTTGAGCACGGAGGATCCCGGGAGAGTTGCTACCATCCTGTCGATCTTCGCCTGGCGCCTGGCGTGGAAGCCGTAGACCGTGGGAAGGGGGCGCTGAAGATGCTCGGCGATGCGCATGAAGCTCCAGCCGGCGGTGCGGAGCGAGACGATCTGCGCCTGTTCGATCTCAGAAAGCGGAACGCGCGTCGTCGAGGCAGCGCGAGGCCTGCGAGGGGTGAACGGTTTCGGCTTGGGCTTCTCGGGTTCAGTGGCGGTGAGGAGGGTGGCGAAGTGCGAGGGAGAGCCGCCCCGGACGGTGGCGAGGATCTCGAACGAGGAGGCAGAGCCAGCGCTGGGTGCGGGAGAGAGCGATGGCTTGCGGTCAACGTCAACACCGTCGTCAGAAAAGTAGATGGACGAGGTGTCCGAGAGGAGGTCAATGATCTCAGGGTCAGAGGAGAGGTGGCTGCCGATGGCGGAGAGGGTGGGAGTAGGGGAGGCGGTGCGGGAGGGGATGAAGTCGGGATCGTCGAAGTTGTCGGTGGCGGTAGTCATGACGTTGAAGACCTGAAGGGGAAGGGAGAATATTGATATGATGCTACGGGGTCGGAGGAGAAATTTGCAGTGTCAGGCTGGGCAGAGTGAGCCAGCTGCACGGGACGCAGAAGGTCGGTGGAGTGCGGAGTCGAGAGTCGAAAGTGAGTTGGGAGGAGATGGAAGCGGGGAAGAATGTGGGGATGTCGAGAACCGAGTTTATGTACCCGACAAAGCGTTGATTCTCTCGCTGTCGAGGAGGAATTGGACTGCGGAAGGGCTCATTTGCGGAAGCGGATCAGACCAGGACTGTTTCCGCTTCTGCGATCTTTGCCACATTCCGCACCAACGTACGACTTTGTCGCCATGGATCTTCCTGAATGAAGCAGAGAAGCAGACTTCACATCGTGATACTCTCACATCTTGGAATTTTGAACAACCAGACGTTGCTATTTCGCATACATATTGGGGAACTACATTAGCTATCTTTGACATCGGACTTGTTGTGATTCTAGCGAGGAGCGGAAACCAGCGAAGAGGGAACAAGCGGAAAGCCTCACTTCTTGTTGACCCGCTCCTTCTTGCGTGCGGGAAGCGACTTGGAAACGTCCTCGATCTTCTTAGCGTCCTGCTTGCGGCGTCTTTCAAGAATCTTGCTTACAGTCTTGGGCTTCATCTCGAGCAGCTCAGCAATCTCATAGGGACGCTTGCCTGCGCGGTCGAGGGTCAAGATCGTGTGGAGCTCCGAGTCGGTCGTGCGGCGGGGCGAGGCGGAAGGAGCGGAAGCATCTTTCTTGACCTTGATCTTGCTAGTTGGGGCAGAAGTGGAAGCCGACTTGCGCGACGAAGTGGCGAACGATGTTCCGGATCGCGAGGAAGAGGGTTTTTGATCGAAGGCGGGAGGGGGAAGAGGAGTCTTGGTATCTTCGTAGTAGTTCTCGAACGGGTTGGAAGGCTCAGCCTTCGGAGCGGGAGCGGAAGAAGAAGGGTCCTTCGTCTCTCTCTTGGGAGCGTCAAAGAGGCCACGACGAGTGAAGAACACCATATCGTCTTGAAGCGAAGCGTTGGAGCGGAGGTGCGGATTGCGCTGCGGAGTGCTGTCAGACTAAGTGGAACAACAAAGCTTCGCTCGATGCGGGTCAGATGTCTCATCGGAAGCGTGTAGTTGTTATGGAGCGGACCTACCTCAGGGTGTCTTGATGGCGATGCGTGGGGACGGCGTACGGTGACAAGCTCAGTGGAAGAGCTGTCTGAGCGGCGTATGGAGGTGAGCGTGTGTCGATAGGAGGAGGTGTGGTGCTCAGCTCGGTCACTGGTAGACGCCACGGGCATGAGCTTTGAGAATGAGAAAAAGAAGTGATGAGGGGAAGGAGAGGAAAGAAGAAAACTGGGAGCTCGACGAGACTTTATAGTCTGACTTTGTGGACACAGACGGCCTCAAATTCGAGTGGCACGAATGCGAGTCGCCAAGGGCATCCTCTCTCCTTCCCGTTCCGCAAGCTTGTAAACACGGACGCATCGAGCCGAGTCGCATCGAGCTCGAGAACTATCAAAGCTGCGAAGTGCAAGCAAGGGGCCACATAGCGCTGATGATGAGACTGGATCAGTACGATTTCATAGGAATGGTGTCTGAAGATTGCAACAAGCACTTTCGACGATATAGGCTACTGCAGATCTCGTGAGAGCATCCGACGGAAGATTGTGCGGAACTTGATGCGGAAAGGTTTTGCGAAACGGTACCGGGCAACGTCACCATCGTCCATCACCAAGCGCATGGTGAAATCTCTCGGAAGCTCGCCTAGTTCCCGCTTCCACTCGCAGTTGCACCAAGCTTCTGCTGCTGATCAAAGAAGTTCCACAGCGTCTTGTACTTCATGTCAAGCTGCAGAGCGATATCCTTGGTCTTCCAGCCAGCTAACTTAAGGGCAAGTGCGGCATCTTTCTTTTCCGCATCAGACATCTCTGCCAAATCGCTCCCGTCGAGCGTCTTGCCGAATTTCTCTTTGGCCTTCATCGCCTTGTCGACGTGGTTCCAGACTGTCTTGTAGTTTTGCCCGACGGCAATAGAGATGTCCTTGGTTGTCATGCCGCTTATTTTGAGGGCAAGGATCCCGCGTTTGATCTCCGGCGTGAGTTTTCCGCCCATCTTGCGGGAAGCAGGAGATCCTTCAGGCTTGACGGAAGCGGGAGCTTGCTTGGTCACCTTCGGCTTCGTGTCCTCGTCAGTGAAGCCCTTTGGAGTAGCGGGTGGGGAAGGAGGCGGAGTGTGGACCATCGCGACGGACTTTGACGTCTAGTAACCAGTGCTGTGAACGGGAATCGCTGCTATGGCGACAGAGTGGATGCTTGACGACGATAGGAAGACTGGAATGGAATGGAGGGCGTTTGCAATGATGGACCTGCTTGTGGTTGGGTGTTTGCAACGATGGAAATGCTTGTGGATGGAAGGGAAGATGGATGCGGAAGAGCAAAAGAGGTGGAGCGGAGAGAGAATCTCAACCGTCGTTGTAGACGTCCCTATAAGCTTTATCGGAGCTTTGTTGCGAGAATAAGGTTTCGTGCCGACAAAGCACAATTCTTAAAGTCACACTCTTAATGAGCACATAGCTTTGTGAGAGATTAACAGGCATTGTATATATATGCTATTTGAATGACATTGTGCTACAAGGCCGAGGATGGGCCTACTTTTGGGAGGACGAACCTGTAGTGATGAAGATACATGCTGCGATGAGATCCATTAAAAAAGCAAACCTTACCTCTCGGAGGCCTGGGCTTGTGGTATCCATAATGAAGTCATAAAATCCCGAGGAATGAGTCGAGAGGGACGAAGGTGGAGCTAGCCAGTAAACGAAGCTTCTTAAGCCCAACGACCGAGCAAGGCCATGATACCGGCACCGGTAAACATCTCCGCGATGCTAAGAACGACCTTCTTGAGAGGAGCGGTGCGCATCTTCTCATTGAAGATGAACTCGTGAGCAAGAAGCTCAACGAGACCGGTGTATAGAAGGATACCAGCAGAGACGGCGTCGAAAGTACCAATGACGTAGGCAGCCTCGGTCGAGTCACCGTTGAAAGTACGACGGATGCCAAGACCAATAGCGATGCCGAGAGGCGTGACGAAACCATAGAGAACGGCACCAAGAATCGGGATCCACCTCTTCATAGCGAGGGGGAGGAAGGCGAGACGCGTTCCGAGACCAAGACCCTCGAACATCTGATGGAAGATGATGACAATGAAGAGCTGGATGAAGTCTGTGGTGGTGCCGAGTGTGATGCCGATGATGACCGAGTGGAATACGACACCAAACTCAAGGATCATGACCCCAAGGATTTCGGAAGCATGGGCGGAGATGGCAACGGCCGTGTCCGTTGACGAGGCATCCGAAGCTAGCTTAGCATCGTCAGCAGATGCTATGTTCGGGACGGAGACAGCCTGCTCGACATCGTCGGAAGCATGGTGTTTGTGCCCAGAGTGACTGCGGTCAGCTGCGCAAGGGACGTGGTTGCTGTGCTCTGCGGTATGGTGGTGGCCGCCAGTATGCGGATCGTAAGCGAGCTGGTTGGCAATCTTGGAGCCGATGCAGTAAGCAAATAGCTCGACAAGGAAGGTGAGGAACATGGAGATCATGGCAAAGGCAAATGCGAAAGGGTAGTTTTGGAATTCTGAGTTGAGGCAGGGCGAGCCCAACTCTTCGTCGCTTGCTGCCGGTGATAATAAATGGATGAAGGCAGTGGCGATGATGACTCCGGAACCGAAGTACTTGGCGAAATCGAAGACTTCGCGGTGTATCGAGAATCGAGGAACACGTCTTGTGAGGATGGGGAAGAGTGTGATGGAGGTAGATGATGCCCAGATGATGAAGATGGCACCGATGCGGAGACCGGTGGAGCTGGTACCGTTGTCGACGGGACCGGAACACTGAACTTGATCTGACATGATGGGAGTGGTGCGAAGGGATGGAGGGGATGCAGCCGAGGTGTTTTGATGGGACAAGGAGGAAGACCACACCGTCGAAGGAGAAAGAGACGAGCTCCTTATATGATGCTGGGAGAATTGCAGATCTTGTTTGCGATAAGGAACAATTCGGAGGCGGAGTCAGAGGTCGAAGGCTGAAGCAGTCCTAATTGTCAAGCGAGATGAGGCGTTCAGGAACGTTGCGAACACTTTGTTCGAGCCGAGGAGTCAAGGCACAAATGAGGATGGGTAGGTGAAATCCAGGTTGACGGTTGTTGGATAGGAAGCAGAATCGTCGAACGGCAGACTGGTAGGGTAGCCCCAAGATGATGCAAGAGCAGTAGAGGATGCAGCCGCAACACGTTTGCTCTTTAGATCGGAGTTAGTGGTGAAACCGTCGGATGGGTCGAGATGGAGCGGTGCCGATGGAAAGTGAATGACAGAGCCGTTGGCAAGTTGGAGAAGATTAGCGAATCAGTGCAGGTGATCCACAGGGTAGGTTCGGAGCAAAGAGCTGGTGGGGCAAGAGCCGGTCAGGTCGTCAGGGAGAGAAGCAGAAGGCTGATCGGCGCAGAAATCAAGGAAGGATGGTCGAAGGAGGAAGAGCAAGTATGATAAGAACCGAGAGAGACAGAGAGGAGAGTTGTGCTTGGAGGGAATGATCTTCCAGAATTTTCATGGCGAGACTATCAATTGAGCAAACGGCGTTAAAAAACGATGACCTTCGCGGTTGTCGGCTGCTGCACCACCGATTTCGATGTGCGCTTCGAGAATCCAGCCTCTTCCCTTCTGCAGACCGCGGATGCCTCCGCCTCCTCCTCCTCCCAGAGAAAGCCGAACGCTCCAACGGTGCCTGTCACAAGCTCAATCGTCTTCCGCGTCCAGTCCAGCTTGCGTGGACACCGCTTATCGAGGCTCCAGTACAAGCGGGAAACCGTGTAGGTTTCTACATATGACAGAGTCACGGATGACTGATGATGCCTCACTGTCACAGCTTATCATCAATGACTAAAATTGCCGAGCGACCATAGACGACGCAGCGGATCGAAGGCAGATTGCAGTTCGCATTCTGGAGCTCAGGTGTCCTGCGATGATACCATACGGATATGTACAAGCAAGGACAAGCAAGTTACGTCCGGACCGGCATGAGGGACGAGGCAGCCAAATGCAGCAAATTTGTTTCAAATCAAGCAGCGCTTAGCTATGCAGTACCAGACTAGGAAGAAGGCAAGACAAAACGTGGGCATGCAACGATTTTGCTCGCGCCGAGAAATTCCCGAGCCCCACCACAAAGCTGCCCATGTCACATTGCGCATCATGGACCTCCCCCAGCGCTGGCACCACTAGTCACATCCTTACTTGTCACAGTCTGCTGAGATTCGGGCTACGACTCGTCTCGCAGAAGATGTGTTCAGCAAGAGACCGACGGCCTTGCGCAAGAAAGCTGAAGGTGCGGGACCGCCAGCCAGCCAGCCAGCGAGGCGTTGTTTGTCAGAGTCGGAAGATCACCGCCCGCTGCGGGAGATCTACTCATCGATAACCCGAAAGGTACTCAATTTTCTGAGTGAAAATTGTCGTGATGTTACATTTCGCGTTAAAGGCAATATCGGGATCGGCAATTGTTCTGTGGCAGCCCGATGCATCGGGAGTGGAGGTTGGAAGAAACCCGATCAACCGCACGGCCAACTGACTTGTCATCACGAACCAAGATCTTCACCTTCACCTGTCAGCATTCCAGCTCTTTCTTCCAACGGCCATTGTTCGCTCAGGCATATCCATAGCAAAGCGATTGATACCAACGAAACGCTATCAAACAGGACCTTTAAACATGGGCAAGATCCTTGACTTTGAATGTGCCGTGATCACCAGCGGTGCTGGTGGTCTCGGCTATGCTATGGCGGAATACTTCCTCTCGCAAAACAAGAAGGTCATCCTCGTCGGTCGAACGGAATCCAAGCTCGTAGAGGCATCCAAGAAGCTCTCCAACGCTCCATACTACGTCCTGGATACTGGCAAGGTCGAAGACATCCCTGCCTTCACCAAGAAGGTCCTTTCTGAACACCCGGAGGTGGACTGCCTCATCAACAATGCAGGCGTGCAGCGTCCTCTTGAAGTGCAGAACCTTGCGCTTGACAAAGTCGACAACGAAATTAACATCAACATCCGCGGCCCCATTCACCTTGCTACTGCCTTCCTCGACCATCTCAAGAGCAAGAAGCTCGGCATCATCATGAACGTCAGCTCCGTGCTCGGGTTCGTGCCCTACAGTATCATCAACCCTGTATACAACGGGACCAAGGCATTTGTTCACTTTTGGAGCGAGACGCAGCGAGTGCAGCTCAAGAACACCAACGTCAGGGTGATCGAGATTGTGCCTCCAAGCGTGGGGACAGATCTCCATAGGGAGCGAGAGAACCCAGATGACAATAAGAAGCACCTCGGTGCAATCAACTCGTTGACGGTCGAAGAATTCATGGAGGATCTCATCAAGGGACTCAAGGCGGATCAGGATGTGATCAGTGCCGGCTCGGGCATTGCGCTGGTCAAGAAGTGGGACGACGCCTTCAGAGAGCAGTTCAACGGCGCAGCGGCCAAGTACCAGCCCAAGTGAGAAGCTCAACACCTTGTATCACACCTGGAATTCCGCCAAGCTATAGAAGAACGTAGATCTTTATGTCCGGACATCGTGTGGTCTTGGTGAGACTGTTGACTTTGTGCATGCAAATGGAGTCGCTTGAGGACACAGGCTCGGTGCAGCTTGGTCCGGATGCCGAGCGATGTGACACGGCGGAGCGCGATGACACACATGTCAAACTGCGTAAATTCGGTTAGACATCGGTTACACATTTTTCTGGTTCTTCTCATTGCCCGCGATGTGGAGGAATGAGGCTCGACTGCACGGAGTTTGCACCGTGCGCACTCGGCTCGACTGCCCTCCGAGCTTTGTCTGACTTCTCACGAGGTTCTATATATAAACAGCCCTTCTCTGAGCCAGACCTTCGCTCACAACCATTGCTACTTCATAATTTCTCAGTCAAAAACAAGCAGTCATGTCGAAGAAGATCCTCATCGTGTTTACCTCGCACACCAAGCTTATTGGGTCGGACCACCCCACCGGCTACTACCTTCCTGAGATCGCCCATCCCTACTACATCCTCAAGAACGCTGGCTACACTCTCGTAGCCGCTTCTCCCAAAGGTGGCGAAGCACCACTCGACCAATCCTCCGTCGAAGCTTTTAAGAACGACGAGGACTCGGTCAAGTTCCTCAACGACTCCGAAGCGCAGCAGTGGGTCTCCAACACGGAGCCGCTCTCCAAGTTCTCCGCCGCATCCGTTTCGGAGTTCGACGCAATCTTCTACCCCGGTGGCCACGGCCCCTGCTTTGACCTCCCCGTCGACGCGACGTCGCAGGAACTCATCCGCGCGTTCTACGAGGCGGGCAAACCCACTTCCGCAGTCTGCCACGCTCCCGCCGTCTTCACCGACGTCAAGCTCAGCGATGGTAGCTACCTCGTCAAGGACAAGCAGGTGACGTCGTTCACGAACGAGGAGGAGGAACAGGCAGGTCTCACCAACGCAGTGCCCTGGCTTGTGGAAAGCCGTCTCATCGAGCGCGGCGCCAAGTTCGACAAGGCTCAGCCCTGGGCCGAGAAGGTGATCGTCGACAAGACCGGCGGCAAGATCCTCATCTCCGGCCAGAACCCCGCCTCGGCCGCCGGCGTCGGAAACGAGATCCTTAAGGCCCTCAAGGCTTAACCCATCCCACAAATTCAATCTGGAATTGCAAATCATTTGATTCATCGCTCGTCTCGTGACTGATAGTATTGCGGAGATTGACTGTGTATGAGTTGTCTACAAAGCTGAACGACCTCTAGTTTCGTACGGCAAAAAGAGCATGAGTATCGCTGCGGCGATGAAGAAACTCGCCGAGACGTAGATCGGCGTGGTCGGTGTGCTCCCCGCAAACGCGCCTACTACTGGCGCGATGACGCCGAATACTCTCTGCGTCGCCATCGCCAGCCCATCCCCCGTGCCCCTGTTCGGCGCTGGGAACACCTCGTAGCTGATCGCGTACAGCACGGCGTACATGGCGTTCTGGGTGAGACTCGTGGCGCAGTTCCACCCGAGCACCGCTGCGGACGTCCGGGCGGTGGTGAAGAGGAACAGGAACAGGCCGGTGAGCAGCGTGAACAGTGCCATGGTCCCGCGGCGGCCGGCGTAGGGGAGCTCGACGAGCGCAGCAGCGGCGAACGAGCCGGGGATACCGCACGCGGCGATGATGACGAGATCGCGGTACTGCTCGGCTTGCGTAGTCTCGCCCTGGTTGGCGCCGGCATTTTGGAGGTACAGCGCAATAAAGGCGTTGTAGAGCGGGTAGGCGAGCCCGATCAGGCCCCAGAGGAAGCAGATGAGTGTGGTGTTCCACGCCATTCGGGGAGTGGCGAACAGGGCGAAGAGGTGGTTGGTGTCGAATTCGGAGAGCGAGCGGCGCAGTTGTGCGAGGTCGGAAGATGAAAGGAAGCCGCCCTTGACGTTGGATGCAGGCGCCAGGGTTGCATCATCGGTGGTGCTTTCGACGTTGGCTGGGGCGGCAGCAGGGCAGACGTGTGCTTCGGCATCCTGCTCTGCTTCCTTGTCCTTCTTCTCAGAAGTGGTTGTAGTGACCGCGCCATTAGCTTCAACGTCATCCTCGCGAGCCAGCTTCTTCTCGTCGGCGTCCGTCGTGTTGATGGCCATGGTGATGCCCTCTCCAGCCGCCTTGAGTTGCTCGAGGGTCAAACTCGTTGTCTTTCCGTTCTGTTTCGCAATGAATCGAATCACTTCGAGCGCTTCCTCATCCCTTCCCTTTCCAATCAAGTACTTGGGCGATTCGGGAATGGGGTACACCCAGAACCTAGCCACCCACATGATGAACGTCACCGTACCCAGCAGATACCATGTATATCTCCAGCCCATATTGCTGCTCTTGGGGCAATCTGTTGCAACCTCGCACCTGTAGTTGGTGATGAACGCCCAGCCGATGAACGCAGCGAACAGCTGGCCAAAGCACCAGTAGATGGACAAGAACGTCAGGATCCACTGATGCGAGCTCGGCAAGAACTCGATGAGCATTGCTCCATCCACGGGCAGATTACCTCCCAAGAACAGTCCCAGACACGACAACAGCGCTCCTGTAGCGACAAAGTTACCTGCGGACCCGACCGCGATACCGAAGACAGCCGAGCCGAACAAGGTGATATTCCAGCTTGGCCTTCTTCCTATAACGTCGGCCATGAAGCCCCAAAAAGTCGCGCCGATGAGGAGTCCGAGGTAGAGTGCGAGCGTGGCGAACTGAACGTGCGTTGGCTGGAATTCGAGTTTGATCTGCGGGAGCGACATGGAGAGAGCCTGGAACCAGATGTTGTCAACGAACCAGCCGAAGCCTGCGAGCCATGTGAGCCAGATTTGGAAGCGTCCGAAGCCAATGTCTTCCTTGATGGCTTTGTTGAGAAGCGCCACCTTGCGCTCGTACGCTCCGCCGACACCCATCTCGTGAGCCATGCGGCTGAACTCGGTCAGAGTGGCATCGTCGGTCTCCTGTGACGAGCGACGGGAGGGGTCGGCATCCGTGGTTGAGGGCGCATTGCGCCGCTTGAGGAAAGTCAACATGGTGCGAACTGTGGCAGGGTAATAATGATGGTAGAGACGATGGAAGGGGACCTGTTCGCCCTAGGGAAAAAGGGAAAGTCGGTTTTGCAGGCGGTCTTCCATCGCATGACTTTAGCCGGGGTCGCCTTCCGGAGCGGAGAGTGGGGCACGAAAGTCTGTTCAAGCTAGCGAGATCGGCAAGGGTTCAACCAGCTTCTCCCACTCTGTGCAATCCCTTGCTCCTACCGGCAAATTTCCTTCCTCCCGACCTTACTGTGAAAATAGAAGCGAGGGCCCCTCGAATTCGTACTCGCCTCACCCTCTTTCCCCGTAATCATCTTTCTCTTGCTTTTTCAACATGGTTAGCGTTGTACTAACGCTCCGCCGTCCTCAACTCTTGGCCTTCAATCCAGCTGCCAGACCACTGGATTATTAAAGGACAAGTAGCATCAGATGGTCTCCAAGGCGTTGAGAGGTTGGAGTGCGAAACCAGCGGAGGATTTTCAAATCTTCCTTTTGTCGGCAGTGGCGGCGGTACGGTACAACTCTCGCTTGGCAGCGCAACAAATTCCGCTTTTCGCCTCGCGTGATGAGTCCTGGCGACGGTGCGAAATTCTATTTGCGTGTTCTCGTGCACGGCCTAACGCACAAAGAAAATTCGCGATGGTTTCGATGGTTCCACCATCTAAGCAGGACTCAAGTCGTCACATCCAGCAAACGCGGAATCGAGATGATGTTGTTTACCAATATGTATGCCGACGGTTCGAAGAGTAGTCTGGTAACAAGAGACAGCCAATGTCCAGATGCACCGATTAGGTCCTGGTGTCGAACAAACGGTCACCAGTATCGCCCAAGCCGGGCAAGATCAAACCCTTGTCGCTCAACTCCGGATCAACATGTCCCACCCAGATTTCAAGTCCTGGTACCGCTGCTGTGACGTTCTCCAGACCCTTCTGTGACGCGAGCACGCACAGGAACTTGATCTTTTCCACCAGCACTCCCCAGTCCAGAATCATCTGGATACACGCCTGTAAGAATAGTCACGAAAATAGAGGGTGGACATTGTCAGCTTGTTGGCTTTCTGCTTTCTTTCAGAGCATCGGTTGCCGGGAAGGGATGTATGAGGCGACGAGGGACACGAAACTTACCACAGCTGTTCCACCCGTGGCGATCAAAGGGTCGAGAATGATGACCTGGTCTACTGTTGGCGTTACGGGCAGCTTGTTGTAGTATTCGACAGGTTGAAGCGACACTTTCTCACGGAAGAGACCGATGTGAAGGACCGACGTGTTCTCAGGGAGGAGGTCAAGGCAGGTCTCGGTCATGCCGAGACCGGCACGCAGAATGGATACGAGGCCGATGCGTTCCGAGAGTTGCTCGCCCTGGAAGGTGGCGAGCGGACCTTGACCTTGCACTTGCTTGACAGGGAGAGAACGAGATGCTTCGATGCAGAGCACTGTCGAGATGTTTCTGACCAATGAGCGAAACTCTGCGAGCGAGAACCAGGAGTAAATGTTGTCAGTATTCATGTCGAAAATACGGTATAAAGACGAGGCTTACCTTTGGGCGAAGTATCCGCAAGACGGAGGTTCGCAAGATGATGCGAGATGAGCGGATGCTCTACGACATGAACGTTCGAGGTCGACATGGTGACCAATTCTGCGAAACCGAGGATGGATGTCTGATGATACAAGCCAGAGTCTGGTGCTCGTCCGGTGTAGTCTTGCTAGCAAAGATAGAGCAGCTAACGCACTGATGTCGAGACGGTGGTATGCTTAACAGAAGGAAGAAATGATGGTGGCTCAAGTACAAGATGGACAAAAGCTAGCCAACGCAGATAAAGAGGGGCGCAAAGTGTTGATGTGGAGTTAGCCGTGTTGGGTGCAGTTCAGTGCAGTGTAGTGCCTTGGCCGGTGCGCATATCGCAGCGGTCGGATGCTCGGAACGCGTTTTCAGCTATCCTTATCTCGCTCTTGCGACGACTCTAATCAACAAACCAACCCAGCTGTCGGTCAATTCATTGCCCATCTCGTGCCTATGACACTTCCCTCAAATCACAGCAGTCAGACACAAAGGTAGCAAGACCGCCACTGGTCTATGTAGGCTCGCTCGGCACCATTGCTGGCGGCCGCAATGTGCTCGCCTGCACGCTGCACGTAGGACCCTAAATTCGTGCGCCCGGACCATCAAGTCTAAAGCGATTTTTCCACTATGTTATGTCTGTATTTTATTGTGGCTTATTCGTAAAATACGATCCGGCAATCACACTCGCATTTGAGCCGACACAAACCTTGACTGTCCGGCCCGCATGGTGGCTTCCTCATCTCCGCATTCTCTTAAGAAACTTGGCGGAACCATACTTCTTCTCCCTTCCCCACACAAAGACTTTCCCTTTTAGATCTCCATAAGCGGTCCGCACACATTCAAGATGGTTCAAGACAAGAACGACCAGCAGAAGAAGGCGTACGAGGTCACCCTGCAGCGTCTCGAACGCATTCGCAGCCACCTCGACAACCGTCCACGCTCGGGACGTCTGGCGGGCAAGGTCGCCATCATCACTGGATGTGGCAGTCTCTCTGGTATCGGGTAAGCTCTGAGATTTTTGCCTTACTGCTCCTCTAAAGCCTGTCGTATTGACAATGTTGTCCTCTCTTGCATTTGTTGACCATGCAGCCGTGCTACCGCCCTCCAGTTCGCCCACGAGGGAGTCAAGCATATCTACATATGCGACATTGACGATGAGAACCTGCCCAACCTCAAAGAGACCATCACCAAGCGCTATCCTGATGTCCAGTGCACCGCTGTCGTCTCTGACGCAGCCGACGAGAAGTCGGTCACCTCCATCATCGACCAAGCCATCGCTGACAATGGCCACCTTGACATCTTCTACGCGAACGCCGCGCGTGCCACTGGCGCGCCCATCTCCGCCACGGACGTCGAGGACCTCGAGATGACTCACCACATCAACGTGACCTCGTGCTTCCTCGCGTGCAAATACGCCAGCGAGGCCATGAAGAAGACCCACCCTTCGCACAAGCCCGAGAGCGGCGGCTCGATCATCATGACCGCCTCGGTCGCTGGTCTGCGCTCCGGCGCCGGCAGCGTCGACTACTCGGCAAGCAAGGCAGCGGTCATCAGCTTGGCCCACACCACCTCGTGGCAGCTGCAGAGGACTAATATTAGAGTCAATGCGGTGTGCCCCGGTTTGATCGAGACTGGGATGACGCTGCCCACCTTCGACATGGCGAGGGAGAGGGGAACTGCGGGGAAGATCGGCCAGCTCAACCCAACGGCAAGGTACGGTGTGGCTGCGGAGATCGCCAATGCGGTGACGTTCTTGGCGAGCGACGAAGCCAGCTATGTCAATGGTATCGCTTTGCCCGTTGATGGTGGTCTTTCGGCAAGTTTGCCTGTGGTGCCCGGAAAGTTCCACTAGTAGTGCGCTCTTACAGTGCGTCAATGTCAGTCAGGAAGTGTTGAAAAGGATCGATGCTGGATGAATGTGATTCGATGAATATGCAAGTACGGATGAATGATTGAGGGTCTGATGCAATGAGGATGACTTTGAAGAAACATGGTCAAGGGGGTTGGTTTAAGCGTCTCTCGCAGCGTCATAAGCGTCTTTGTCCTCGAGAAACTGAACATACGCCAGACACGCTGTGATCCAAAACTCGCTCTCCAATCCGATCGCCTCCATCGCACTCTGCTGTAAAACCAACCTCCCCTTTGTATGCGAGTTCCACATCCACCTTCCACTCTGGTCCTCGAACTTGGCCACTTGCACTCCTCCCTGCGCTGCTACTGCGGCGGCGTCGGTCCAGAAGAGCGAAAAGCTTTTGTCTGTATCCAGCGCGAGGTTCGGCCGGAGCTCCGAGGGGAGGATCGACCACGCCCAGCGCGCCCAGCTCGGTGCCGCGCCAGTCGAGGGAGTTCGCGCGTCAGTGAGGAGGAAGTTGCATTTCGAGGGCGAGTCCGACGAGAGCGGGACGGTGGGGGAGTAGGGGCGGTCGCCGCCGGGAGAGGAGCGCGAGGAGGAGGTGTTGGTTGGGATGGTGAGGGTTGCCAGCGCTTTCCTCCCAGTGGAGGGGACGGGCTCTTCGGCGTCGTCTTCGGGAATCATGGGGCTGCTGTTGATGGCAGAACTGAGGCGCTTTGACTTTGATGATGAGCTAGGGATGGCATGGGTGCCGGAACCAGTTGCACCGCTTCGCCGTCTTGTGTGGCCCGAAGTGGTTGACTTTGGATTCTCTCGTCCTGTTGCTGCTACTGCCACGTCTTGTGTGGCTCCATCGGTTGTTGTCGCAGGACGATCCATTCCAAGCCCATTGCTGTTGCTTTCTTCGGCGTCATCATCGCTGAGCTCATTGTCGCCATCCTTCACCGAGGTCGATGGGTTGACAGAGATGCGTGGTATGACACGAGCCAGCGGGCCAGGACGAACCTTCGTATGAAGCGAGAAGGAAAGCGGTGTACTAGCCGGGTCGTACTCCGATATCTTCGCCGACCGAATCGCGATCGCCGTACCTGGCGGCAACCCTGGCGAGCGAAGATACAGATACCATCCTCTTGTGGGTCTGTGAATCGTCCAGCATATCCTGCCGGTATTCGCATCGATGATGTTATCGACGATCTCGTTCTTCTCACTCAGCACACGTTCGCGGAAGTATGCCGGCCTGAGTGGATGCTTGCTCGAAGACGCTTCATGGCTGACTTGCAGCCTCAGGTCGCTGACGCCTGTCGTTTCTGTGTGGACGATGTAGCTGATCGTCTCGGCGCCGTCATGGTTGTACTTGCGCTCAGTGGTGGTGGCTGAAGATGTGCAAGGTGGATAGCGATGCTGCTCGTCGAAGGCTGTACGAGCGACGGTCATGCTCTGCGCTGGCGACGTCGATGAGCGAAGCGCAGATTAGAGTGAGGACTAAAGGATATGAGATGTGCTTAGACCGCACATGTGGGCAAGCTTTGACAGCTAAGCGAGCTCGTACCACCATTGGCAAGCAAGCAAGCAAGTGCTCGCTGTGTCGGTGTCTTAAGACTGGCCGTGCTTCCAAACCGCGTGGCAAGTGCACCGGATTTTTGGACTGAAATGTTTGATTGCGGTTTCATCCAGACTATTAGCGCGGCGAGGACCGGCTGCACCTTTATCCTCCGAGTCTTCCGACAATACCCATCTCATGGAGCTTGGCATCTCTCCTAACCCTTCCTCTTCACCATCACACACTCCCACCCTTCCCGAGGTTAGCGTTGGACATGCTGTGGGCAGTCAACACCACGCCGACTCCCGTCTACACCGACTTGGAGCAGCTGCCAACGATCCTAGCCCAACGCCGCCTCGCCAACGTTCGAAAGAAGCAGCTCATCAAAGCGGCCTCGCGCGCGCACGACGAACCGCCGCCTCCACCCAAGCCGGACGAGTGTTGCGGCAGCTCGTGTGACCCCTGTGTAAAAACGCTATGGAAGGAGGAGCTCGCATGCTGGCGTGAGCGATGGGGTGCGGCCGCGGAAGAGAAAGGTAGAGCGACAGCAAAGGTGGAAAATGAGGGTGCGAACAACAAGACAATGCCAGGCGGGTTCGACTGGTGAACGGAAGGCAAGGAAAGGTATGTCTCACCATCCGATCTTGACGAATGAATATCCGGCGGAAGTCAGCGCGGACAGACGCGCCAACAAAGAATTACTCGCCTGACGCCCAGCCGTAGGAAAGACATGCAGCGAGGTGCATAAAGAGCGAGTTTTATTCCGCTTTGAGTGGGTTGTGGGTCGTCATTCACACGGCTCCCTTCGAGAGTTTCTTCTCATACAACCACGACCAACTCCAGACTGCTCGACCTGTATGGAACCCTTCTAACGATGCCGCGCTACCCGGTGCCCACAAGCCTACCCGTTCTTCTGGACAACGGCCAGCTCTACCTCCAATCCGTTGTCCAGGACCCCGCCGGCTCCGTCTCTTCAACCTCCTGTCGTGGGCTCGCCATCATCGCGCACCCATTCGGCCGCTTGGGGGGCTCGCTCGACGATCCTGTCGTCACCCATCTCTCCTCTCTCCTCCTAACACACGCCCAGTTGCGCGTGGTGCGCTTCAACTCGCGCGGCGTCGGCAAATCCGGCGGTTCTCCCAGCTGGACAGGCAAGACGGAATGCCAGGACTTCCAAGATGTCGTTTCGAGATGCATCGATAACTTCTGCATCGATTTCCCCGACTCGACCGCGGCGCAAGTCGTCGTTGCAGGATACTCGGCAGGCGCGCTGTATGCTAGCACCGTGCGCGTCCCGCCGGGCGTGTACGATTTGAAGCAGTTCAAAGGCGGACGTAAGCCACGGTACGTCTTGCTCAGCTTCCCCGCGGGAGTCACGTGGGCGTTGAGCTTGTTCACGACGAGGACATATACAGATGCGCTCAAGAAGCTGTTGGGGAGCAAAGTCGTGCCGGGGGGAAGGGCGGATGAAGAGGTGGAGGGAGAGAGGGAGGGCAAGGCAGCAGCGAGGGTGATGGAGAGTACGCCGAGTAATGACGAAGCGTTGAAGCCGGTCGCGAGCCATGTGCTTGCCGTTTATGGAGATCAGGATCAGTTCACCGGAATCGAGACGTACAGGAAGTGGACAAAGGACTGCAGCACAATAGCGCCACCACCGAGCGAGACGGGACAGCCAGCGTCGGGTAGTATATCGACCAAGTCGACTTTCCACGAGGTACTCATCGAAGGCGCAGACCATTTCTACCGCTCAGGCGATGCGTTAGATGGCCTAGACAAAGCCATTGTCGAGTGGTACGACGCTCTCACAGACTAGTTCATTTCATGTTCCACCAACACCGCATTCAATCGATACCCCATGCACAGCAACTTGAATTCTATACCGGTACATTGCTCATGCTTTCATTCTATCGCACTATGCCGTGAGACCTCATTTGGCGCCCCTTACTGTGATGACTCCCCTATGATGATCCACGTCGAACCTCCACCCCTCTCTCTCCAACATCTTGGCAATCGCTGGTCTGAGCACCGCAATCTGGTGTGGGCTATGTCTTCCCACGCCCGTGACGATCTTGAACGGTGCAGCCCCCGCACCTGCCTTGGGACTCGCGTACCACCTTGTCACCTGCTCTCTCACGATCGACAGTGCTTCGTGCACCGTGACTCCATGCAGATCGATACTATTGCTCGCGGCAGTGTGCGAGGCTGTCGGCGCTGTCCCCGCTCGAACCACGCCGATGGCGGCGCGGCGGCGGTCCTCGACGAGCGCTTGCGATGCACGCAGCGACCACGCGCGCGACTTGGCGTCCAGCCGCCGTGCTTCGTCCGCATAGTGCCACGCGATACCGCCCCTGCCGCCATCGCCTCCCTTGCCGCCAGTGCGAACGCCGCCGCGCTGCGATTTCCAGGCGCTAGCAGCTTTGCGCAGCGCCTCATCGCGACGCACCCGGTACTCTTCGGCGATCAGGCGGTACTCAGCCATGCGGCGCGTCGGATCGTAGTGCGACGTATGCGAAGCCAGGCCTTTCTCGACAGCGATAGGGTCGTCGAGCAAGTCGTCGTCCGGAACCCCGACGAAGGTAGAGGAGGCGGGTAGGACCGATGCCACGGCTGAGCCGGAGCGCAGCGCCGCAGCCGCACCCACAGCTGGCCCAGGCGTCTTTCGTCCAACAACGTTTGAGTATACCCCTCCAGACCCAGCGCCGTTTGGAGTGGACTTGGCAAGAGCAGCCTGGGAAGGGGTGGGGAAGGTGCGCGCAAATTTGCCCTCAGCTGCACCGGCGTCAATGGCGTATCCTCTGGCGGCAGCCTCGGCAGATTTGGGCACTTCAGCTGGGCCCAGCTCCCTCGCCAACCCCATCGGATCGAGTGCGTCCGCCTCGCCCACTTGCTGCGCTACGAGCTTTTGCAGCTGCAAGAGATCCAATGCGGCATCTTGTCTTCCCTTTGTCGCTCGGAGTGCTCGTGCAGCAGAGCTGAGCGGGACGCCGCCAATGGCTGCAATGCCATCAGCAATGCTCTCGGCGGTCCCACTCGGCGCGCCTCCAGCTTCATCCAGTGAAGAAAGGGATGGGTATTTGTCGCACTCTTGCTCGAGAAGCCTCGCGAGGCAGTTGGCCAAATTGAATGACGACGCGTTATACACCGCGGTGACCTTGGTCGGTGGGATGTCGAGCAATGTCGAAAGCTGCGAGAGCACAGAAGAAGTCAGGAGCCACTGATTGTCCGACACCGCCTTGTCCGCATTGGGATCCCTCGCCGCTTCCTCCTCTTCTGCAGCCAGTTTCGCTGCGAGCTCAGCATCGGTCAGCTGTGGAAGTGGACTGCTTGTCCTCGAGCTTTTCTGAGAAGATTGGTCCTGAATCTTTTTTAGTGCTGTGTGACCAGAAGAAGCACCATGGCGCACGTCAGTGAGGTTGACTTTGACTTTGCCCGCCGCTTTCTGCTCGTGCTGCATTCGCTTTCGAGCAGCGCGGCGCTTCTTGCCGTTGAGCGAGGAGGAAAAGTCGCCGCTGAGCGCTTCGTAGTTCAGCCCGCCCCCTTGCTGTCCGCTTTGAGGCTGGTGTTGGTGGGTATCGAGCTGAGAGGAGGTGGCAGCTCGGGCATCTTCAGCTTCGATAAGGTCGATGGTCATGACGGTGTCGACGGCGGTTTGAACGTCGCCGTGGGAGTCAGAGAGGGTTTCGCGGAGGAAGTCGACCGTGCGAGAGGGGAAGATGTGCTTGAGGAACTCGATGGGGTCGAAGGCGTCTTTTGGATCCACACTTCCATTCAGGTTCGTCTTGCCAGCAGCAACGGAGGAAGGATCCACTTTGTGAGATCCAGAGAGTTCTCCTACCCGCCCAGCCTCGGCGGTCTCATTGTCGAGCAACTTTGACGAGGCAGACGTAGAAGAGGAGAGGGCAAGGTGCCCAGGCATCGAAGACTCAGTGTCGGATGTAGATTCTTCGTCTGTCAGATTAAGGTTTTCCGGGTCGTGAATGGTTTTGTCGACCAGAGACCATTCTGAAAGCAGTCGTTCAACGGTCTCGGCGTCGGCAGCAGTGCTTTGGCTACCGAGGGATGGTGTACTGCTTGCCGATGTCGAGGCGCTTTTGCTTGCCACAGTGTTAGTGGACGGGGCAGCAGTGTCATTGGAGCTCGCACCGTCGCCATTGATGAGTCTGCCTCCAAATGCTCTTCGTCGCGCCGAAGCTCCTCCTTGCTTTTCTACCGTCTGCTCCTTCGTAGCACGGGTTGATGGAGGCGGTGAGGCTGTTTTATGGGATGGATCTTCGTCAAAATCGGGAACAGCGGCAGCAGCGAGTGTCTCGCAGACCTCTTTTGCACTTTGGAGGGTCTGCCCTGGTTCGTACGCAATCGCTGCAACGAGAGTGGTATCAAGCGGTGGGCAGAAGAGCTCACTGAGCTGTTTCTGGATTTCGTCCGGCGACATGATTGACACCCTTTCCTCGGTTGAGATTGCCCAGACGTGGCTGGGAAGGGAGGTTTAGAAGAGCAGGGTGCTTGAGAATGCGATCAAGCCATGGTCACTGTAAGGATAGAAGCCAAAGGTCAGCTTGATGCGCAACAGTAAGGGCAAGAAGGGCGCACAAAGGAAGAACACCAACCAAGCTTGCTTTCCTAAAACATGACGTTTCTTCTTGGCGGCTGTAGCGCTGATCTTTGGCGTTTGCATGCATTCTGACACATGCAACGCAACACCACAACGGCTTTGCTTTGTTTGCTTCTCCACATACAATTAATTTCCTTCTGCGCTTTTTGGCGCAGAATGTGAGATCGTGTCCAAATTGACTTGCACCGCTAAATCACAATCTCACTTTGCGGGGAGGGCGGAGCATTCACGTTGTCAACCGGCACAGACGCGCTTTGTTGGGGACCGGACGCTTTTTCATGGCACCGCACACGCCATCCTCTTACTTTTCATGGTTGACGGTCGAATGCTTGTCACTTGCCCCTTTCCTCCATCTTGATCCACACCACAAATTCAATCATGGATCCGATCGTCAAGTGGCTGCAGCCATACGCAGATGCGTATGGCATGCACCACCTTCCTGCGCACGTACCTACGCTCATCCGCTCGGCTTTGCTCTGGACAGCAATCCAGGCGCTGTCGTCGCAGCTCTCGCCGCGCCTGTTTCCCAAGACATTCGCCAAGTTGAACCGCAAGACCAAGATCAGTTGGGACATTCACGTCGTCTCGTTCTGCCATGCTGCTCTCATCACTCCCCTTGCGGCGCGCGTTTGGTGGAAGGCACGTCAGACCAACGCGCTCGGCTTCCGCGACCATCCCCTCGCCGTCGACAGGCTGTACGGCTACGACTACGAGACTGCGCAGATCTACGCCATTGCCCAAGGCTACTTTGTCTGGGACTCGGTCATCTCGATCCTTTACGAAGGTCCCGGCTTCATCGCGCACGGTCTCGTGGCTCTGATCGCATTCACGCTGGTCTATCACCCGATTTTCATGTATGATGGCATGGGCTTCCTCTTCTGGGAACTCTCGACTCCTTTCCTCAACATCCACTGGTTCCTTGACAAGCTCGGCAAGACCGGCTCGATCTGGCAGCTCATCAATGCGTTCTTCCTGCTCGGCACTTACATCGGCGCCAGGCTGACATTCGGTGTATACAACAGTTTCAGCTTCTTCAAGTTCGTCGTCGCACCCCCTAAGCCACACTTCCCGCCCATTCCGGGCCACTTGAAAGCATTCTACATGGTCGGAAACGTCATCCTCAACAGCTTGAACTTCTTCTGGTTCAGGGCCATGGTCAGGGCCGTGCAGAAGCGTTTCACGGTTCAGCCAGAGAAGGGCGGACAGGTGGATCCGGCAAAGGTGATCAAGGGACAGCAGGGCGTCAAGGTCGGAGTGCAGGGTAAGGACGATGAAGAGTTTTGGAGAGAGGCGGGTGCTAAGAAGGCTCAATAGATAGCTCGCCTTAGAGGTTAGAAGGTGCGCTGCTACGGGCAGTCAAGGCGACCTTGTTGTCTCAGAATAACCAAAGACGAGATTGTAGGCTCAATCAGTACAACAAGGAAAGCAATCATACATGCTCACTCGTAGGCTCTGTGGATTGGCATGACATTGGATTGCTTGTTGCTTGAGCCTAGTTACCAGCCAAAAGCGACTGTTTCATCTTGTCGAATAGCTGATCCACCTGGGTTGTCCACTTTTTCGTCTCAGCTTCTACCTTTTTACTCTCCTTGTCGCCCTCGTTCTTGCCGACGACTTTGCGGTCGATGTCGGACTTGATTTGTTTCTGCGCCTTGTGGCGTGCGTCTCGGATGCTGACTCTGGCGTTTTCGCAAATCTTGGTCAGGTCTTTCACCATGGCCTGGCGAGTTTCGGTGGTGGGTTGCGGGACGGCGACGCGGATGATGTTTTCCTCGCCGGGGTTCTGGTGCGATTGCGATTGCGGCGTCAGGCCCAAGTCGGCAGAGTAGATCGCGCGCTCGATGTGCTTCACCATGTCAGCGTCGAATGCGGTGACGATGAGCGCGTCATCGCGCACGCCGACCGTGGCAAACTCGCGCAAGGGGTGCAGCGACTTGCCCTGTGATCCCGTGCCTGGATACTCGACCTTGACCGAGTCCAGAAGCGCAGGGTCCGCGCGGCCGAATGAGCCAACCAGAGTGGAAGCGGTGGTTCGGCATCGCTCGACCGCACGTGACATGTGGCTCGAAATGGCGGTAAAGTCGAAGGCTTCGTCTGGCAGGTCCTGGTTTCGAGTCGAGGTTTTGATTTCAGTCTGGCCGCCGCGATTCTTGTTCGACCCTTTGCCTTTGGTCTTCATCACGGGGACGTCATCGTCTTCTGCTGCTCGAGGATCGATGTTCTGAGCGGACGAGCGTTTCGACTTGTGTCGCACTTGAAAGGCAGCAGGAAAAGAGGAAGGACCAGCGGCCCAGCGAGGAAGGACTACAGGGGTTGCCATCCTGATGCTGGAAGCTGATGCGGTGCGTGTGGAGACACGCAGAGCCGAGAGGAGGCTCAATGAGCGATGCGAGGCAGCCATATTGGGCGATAACAGCTTCCAAGGCGTATGGTGAACAGTGAGGAAGATCGAGATACAGGATTTGATGTGAACGAGAAGAACCTGAATGAAAGGGAATGAAAGGGGTCCAAGCGTTTGTACAGTCGAACCTCTCATAATGACACATTATTTATCTTAAAATTTTCGAAAATCTGAAACAACTAAAAAAGCACGCTCAGAAATATATCTCAGCAACCACTGCAGCTTTAGAGGTGTGGAAAAAAAAAGTTTTCACACCTGAATGTCTTTTCAAGGCTTTCCATTGGTAATGCGGCTACTACAAGACTCTATATAGCCTTCAGAACTGGTAGGCTGAGAAGTCCATACTCTGCCAAGATTCCCTGTGCTGCTCTAAGGGTCTTGAGCTGCTCTTCTGCCATTGTAATTGCTTCCTCTGACGCCTCCAAGCATGCAGGAGGAGTTTCTGGTGGAGTGTTTCCCCTCCAGCTCTTCTTCCTCTGTCTCTGGCATGACCTCTTCTTCTCCAAGTGGTTCCACCACATCCTGAAGCCCAACATCAGTCAGCTTCCTGATTGTCTCCAGAACCTCCCTGTCCAGAGCAGCATCCCCATCCTCATTCTGAGCATCTCCATCCCAATCAACAAGTCCTGTGTGTTTCCAGCAGTTCCTGATAGTGATACTGCTAAACTCCTCCCAGATTTGCTTGCAGATCCTGATGGCACTGAGTATGTCCATCTTGTAGATGTCTGTGCTGCCTAGCTCCGCTTCCAAATGCCTCCCAGGAGTCTGACCAATGTAGGAGTCAAATGATATAAGCCAAGAGCTGAAAACTTGGTTTGTCATCCAAGCTTTCACTTCCTGCCTCTCGATGAGCCAAATGCTGCCTGAATGAGTGCCTATGGCAAAACTTATCTAGCCAGCCATTAGAGAACTTGAGCCCAAGCTGTTTGTCCATTGGAACCTTGCTGCCTGATGAGATGACCATTGACCATGACTTTCCTCTCCTGCTGCCTAACAACCCCTTCTGCAAGTTCCCTGTCCAATTCCTCTGACCTGGATGACATCCTTTTTCTTGCTGGATGATGGAGAATCATCAGGGAGGAAGCTCTGGTGCAGAATCCTGTGGAGGGTGGACCTGCTGGGGGGGGTGTAACTGAGGCTGAAGGTGTCTCTGATCCAGTTGGCAAGGTCTTTTTGGTGATAGGAGGGATTGAGGCTTCTCTGTGCATTGTAGTGGGCTAGAACTTGCTGCTTTTGCACATTGGTGAGGTTCTGGTTGGAAGAAGATGGTGCCCTTGGTGACTTGGCCATGGTGAAAAGAGCTTTGGAGGGATGATGTGGGTAAGAAGGCAAGAGAGTAGCCTGAACAGATAGAGAAGAAAAAAAGAGGATCAAAATGGTGTATAGAACATATGCTTTTGAAGCCTTATGTAAGCTGGTATGCTATGGCGTTGATTTAAGCAGCCTCAATTTAATTTCCATTTTTCGTAATTTTTTAAAGAAAGTTGCGTGTGTCATTATGAGAGGTTCGACTGTAAACCCTGCAGCGCCGCGTGCACTCAAAATTTGGCTCAGCCGCCAGCAATATCAAAAGTCTCCTTTCGCGCGGCTTCAGTTCTGCATATCCTAAGCACACCTGTTCATCCTGCCAAACGTGCTTTCACTCCGCAAGAATCCATTCTTCGGACGATCTTGGTCACTACAGGAGCTCTGCGATGTGTGTACTCAGTGGAAAGTCTCATGAAGTCAATTCTCCGGACCCAAGTGATGAAGATAGTCGCCGGGGACGAGGCCCGAGTGTTGATGCGACTCGACGCGTTCACTGCAAGTCAATCGCGAGACCAACACTTTATGCAATTTTTCTTAAAGTGTTAGAGCTCTGAATCGTGGGACACATGCACGATGTGGTGATTCTCAGTCATACTCTGTCTGGCACCAGTAATGGATTCAGAGCCACTCCAAGATGTGAATTGCGGCATTGCGGCATTGCAAAGAGCCGCTACGTCTACGTTTACGACTGTCCGAGAGCTGAATCAAGCCTTTGATAGGAAGACCTGCTTGTAGCACAGTTGGTGGGCGCGCCATCTTCATCGTAGCGTTCGCCTACAGGTTCGTAGCCCAGTCTGTAGTCATGCAGGACAGCATGGGAAAAAGGCAGAGGCGGTCAGTGCTTACTCAAGGTGCTCTTGTGTATAGGTACTGCGGTGTACTTACTTCTTGTAGAAGTCAATCACATAGATCTGGCTGCTCAACTTGATGATGATGCTATCTAATCTGACCTCGTTGGTGTCGGCCGCCTTCTCCGCATTGTCACCTTGCTTACTCGGCATGGGTCCGAATGCACCCTTTCTCTGTGCCTCGCCATCTCCTAGAATCCTGATTAGCCACCTCTCGGCCTCTCTCACAAGCAAGTGGCCCAACCCCTTCCCTCTTGCCTCCTTCAACAATGCCAGCCTGCCCAACTTGGCGCCGCCCTTCTCAGGGATCTCGCTCACGGTCTCCTTCTCTTCCTCCGTCGTCTGCGCTGGATCCCTAGCTACTGCTACTGGCGTAGGATGTCTTGCCCATGCAGCCGAAATGAAGTCCCCCGCGATGGCCGACTCGCTCCGGCTCCCGCCGAGGGGATATGAAGAGTGCGGATCGGGCTCGGAGCCTGGTTCGTCCGGTTTCGGAATGGGGAGTGGATATGGCAAGAGGCGGAGCGTTCCAAGGATGTGGTCAGGTTGAGACTTGTGCGCGAGGACAAAGTGGGCCGCGAGCGGATCGTATTGGTCGACTTCGTCCTCGAGAGCAAACCCTTGCTCTTTGACGAACACCTCGATGCGCACAGAGCAGGCGCCTCGGAGTTGACCGGCAGAGGTGCACAAGATTACTTGGTAGTCGTCCGTGCTCGTCATGATCAAGATCGATAGGAGAGTATGGTGGAGCAAAGAGAAGGAAGATACATAAGAACGGTGAGCTCAAGATAGCTGTTGCGAAGCCTTAGTCATGCAAGCACAAGCGAATTCCAGATTCTGAGCCACTTCTTCCAGCCTGTTGCGGTGTATAACCGGCGATCAAGCTATGACCTCAATCAACCCTGACGCGTCAAAGCCGCACACTTTTTCAGGAACCAGACCAACACTCAGTCTCGAAACTCAGCTCTATTTCTTCTTGACCACACGCTACGCACGCCTCTTCGACCTCGACCCTAATCAATATCGTAGCTTACGACAGCTGCACAAGATGTCGGTTGTGAACGTCTTCATCCACTCTCCGTCTACGCTGGTCTCTGCTGAGCGGCGTGTGCCATCCAGCATCCCACTACACGATCTCAAATACCGGCTTGAATCCATCGTTGGCGTCCCACCGCACAACCAGATCCTCGAAATCCACTCAGCACGCACCGACCATGAGCAGCAGTCCACCCTCCCTGGTCTTGGGCCTTTTGCTGCCTCAGTCCGCTCCACCCTAGTGGCTGCCATCCGGCAGAACTCGGAATTGGAGAACAAGAGTCTCGAGGAGTTGGGCGTCGTTGATGGGATGGCGATCAAAGTGCTCGATACACGACCCAAGGAGCTCATCCAAACATTCACTGACGAGAGCTTGGTCGACAAGTACGTAATGGACGACGACACATACGCAGCTCGCAGAGATACCGTCTTGGCGTTCAAGCAGAGGAATAAGCTTGGAAGGTTCGACCCCAGTAAAGATGCGAATTCGGGCACGGCGAGTGCGGATCAGGACGTGCCGGACGACGTCAAGGTCGGCGCGAGATGCCAGGTCGATCTTCTTTCAGGTTCTGGGAGCAATCAGAGGAGAGGGACAGTGAAGTTTGTTGGAAGCACCAAGTTCGCAACAGGGACATGGGTCGGTGTGGAGTACGACGAACCGGTCGGCAAGAATGATGGATCGTAAGTACCTTTCTGACTGAAAGTGAGCAAAGGACAAGGGCACCGTACTGACTTTGATAACAACTGTTTTGGCGTTGACAGTGTTGCGGGAGAACGCTACTTCACGTGCAAGCCAAATTTCGGTGGATTTGTGCGTCCAGACAAGGTTCAAGTAGGCGACTTTGCACCCGACGACTTTGATCTCGATCTCGAAGATGACGAGGAGATGTAATGACAGCACAGCACAGCACGAGCAATGGGATATCCTGCACAACCGCGCGAACGATTGCAATCGATTGCAAACAGCATTCATATCATTACTGCAGAAACGTATGCTAGCAGCGATGGCATATAGCTTTGACGCAACACCAATGACGAGAAAGAAGCACTTACAGCGGCGGCGGACATCGGCTTTCCCGAATGGGATACGTGACGCACCGGAACGATGTTCTGGATGGCAAGGGACGCCGGCAGGTACCTGCATAGTGTGCGATGCGGAAAGAGAAGGTATGTGCAAAGTACAAAGGCGTGGGAAAGAAAACAATAGAAAGAGAAAAGATTGAAGTTGGTGGCTGAAACGTGACGTGAAAGGAAAGGCACACCTGTCATCAGAGAGCTATCGGATGTTCCGAACAGCAGACATACCCAGGCAATGCGTATAGAATGATGATGTTGGCAACCCTTCGGCACATCCGCAAATGGGGCAGAACAGCACCGAGGTCAACGGATCTGTCTGTCTAAAAAGACTGTGGGGCATAATTGCCAAAAGATACGCCAGACTTGGCAGAGGAAGAAATGCGAAGAGATGGAGGGAAATGGATGAGCCAGACAAGTCTGATGCATAGGAAAGGCACACTGTCCGAGTATGACTAGAACTTGTGGGAAAAGGCTTGGGATGTGCTTTTGGTAGCGCTTCTGTCGTCTTGCTGGCTACTGAACTGTTTAAAGATGAACAAGATGCAAGCATGTTTTGAGATGTGGTGGTTCGTTCAGTCTGAGCGGAGGGCCGCAGGAGCAGAGAGCAGTCAAGTCCCACTGCCGATTGCAGAAACAGTCGGGACTGTTGTGAAATACCACTCGAGCAAGTGTGTTTGAAGTTCAACCAAGCTTGGCCTGTACGAAAGCATCAGGGATGCTGCATGTGTTCGAAGGGGAAGAAGGTGAAATATAGCAGAGCTCAGCAAGTGCCTTGGGACCACCGACATGGATCATTGCAAAACTTACTATTGAGCGCTGATCGGCTTGCCTCCAAAGAAGCGGCCGTTCAGGCCATCAAGAGCCTTTTTAGAAGCGTCGAGGTTAGCGAAAGTGACGTAAATCTCGCCAGCCGAGTCCTTTTCGACATGGATACTCTTCACAGGTCCGTACTTGGCCTGGCATTCGTCTTTGACATCCTCAGCGAGGTCTTTGTCCCAGTCGGGCTCGGTTTCTCTGCGAAAGGTAGAAGTTGAAGACAACGACGAAGTCAGCTATATGGTCATTTTCGTCCGTGCGGTTGACGGCTGTATTCAAACTTACTCTGCGGGGTCGAACATATTCTTGAGGAGCAATGAAGTCGAGGTGGATTCGGGAATACCAGCGGGTCGGTCCTGTACCACGGGGGCTGTCTCTGCAGCTGGAGAAGGCTCGTTGTTGCGTGCAAGCTTCTCCATGAGAGCAGCACGCCTTTCGGGGTTCAGTCCGGCTCCCCCGCCGTCGTCGAAAGCTGAAGTGAGCTGGGGCAGGTGTCCACCTCCCTGCGAGTTGGCCGTGGCACCATTCTGGTACTGTCCACCACCACCGCTTCCTTTGGCATTCACATTGCCAACGCGGATCGTTCGACCGGCAAGCTCGAAGCCATTCATCGACTCAAGCGCCTTTTTGGCATCTTCGGCTTGTTTGAATTGAATAAAGCAAAAACCCTTGCTCTTGCCTGTGCCTGGCTCGCGGTGGAGGTCCACGTATTCGATTTCGCCGAATGGCTCGAATACTGCCTTGACATTCTCATCGGTGAGACTGAAGTGCAAGCTGCCGACGTACAGCCTTGCCTCCGTGTAGGGCATGTTAGGTCCCGGGCGACGTGGGCGAGCGGCTGCAGACGGTGCGACATTCGTGGGGAAAGGTGCGCCTGCGATGTGGTGCTGCATCGGCAACGGAACATTGGCCAACACCCTGGGATCGAGCTGCGTGGCCGCCACGGCAGGGTGTGGAGCGGCAGGATAGCGGCCGTTTGCATCCCCGGCCCCTGGCTGACTGCCATTACGTGCTGCGTCAGTGCGCTGGACTACGATGGGAAGGCCGAACAGTATCTTGCCTGTCAATTCGATGGCTTTGGGCACGAGTTCGCGAGCAGCAAACTCGACATAACCGACGCCTTTGCTTCGGTGCGTCACACGGTCCATGACGATGCGGACATCCTGCACAGCGCCTTCCCCAAGATGGTCTTTGAAGAACTCACCGAGATCGCGCTGGCCGACCCGGGCTGAAAGTTGACTGCAGAAGACAGAGCGTTCCTCGTAATCGTCAATTTCAGGACTGAGTGTGCGGCGCGATCGAACCGAGTGCGCCGGGCTGTCGTATCGTCCCCGCCTACGTCGAGGCGCTCGACGAGCATCGTCTTCATAGCGGCTGCCTCTCCTGTGGTGTCCCCGCTCGACCCCACGGTCGTAGCGTCGGTCGTCGTAGTATGAATCGTATCGATCGCGGTCTGCGCGGCTGGAAGAGGGCGCAGGACTAGGGCGGTGGTGATCGGAAGAAGGAGCATCTCCATCACGGTGATCATCACGTCGATTGCTGCGACGACGGCGGCGCTCGCGAGCACGGTCTTCGTCGTCTTCTTCTACCCGGTCTCGATCACGACGGTATGCATCATCCTCGCCTCTACGTCTCTTCCTTCGCTCTTCGGCTTCTTCATCGGCCCTAGTGTTGCTCCTTCTCGAGTGATGACTCTTCCGACTACGGGTGCTATCCCTGCTGCGGCTTCGACTGCGACTACGGCTGGCCGACCTAGCAGGCGAGGATGCTCGCGAGGAGCGGCTGGATGTGGAAGGAGAGCGTTTGCGCGCTCGAGCCTTATCAATCTGACCGGATCGAGAAAATTGCGCATGCTTTCGCAGTTGCTCTGCGAGCTCCTTCTCCCTCGATCGTGGGCCATCGTTTTCGTCAGCATGAGAATGCCTAACGCTCGTATCGACTTCAAAGTCCGAGCTCCGGCGACCTCGTCGGGCACGTTCCTCCTCCAGATCAGCATACATTCTGGAAGCTTTGCTGTATGCAGTATCCCGATTTTGTGTGTCAAGGTCGAGGCTAGTGTTGGTAGATGTAGGAGGAGTGCGGTTGTTGGCGTAGTGAAGCAGGAAAGTGAACTGGGGCTGAGCCGCTTCTTGGCGTTTCGAACCAAGGAGTTTCCGCATCACGTGACCCAAATTTTCCCAGCATCAGAACGCGTTGTAGGAAGTAGGCGAATTTGACCCTGCAGAATGCTGCAGCCGTCAACTGCTCGAGCAACCAACACTTGCCATGAACAGCACTTTCAGCCGCTCAACGATTTCTGATGCCACAATCACCATCTAGACCTTTCTGTATTGATACGCCTGGTCAATCCACATCCATCCATCAGTCATAGACCTTAGAGCTGGCTGGATGGATTTCACGGCAGCCTACCGACATGCGTCTTGGCGCTGCATTGCCTTTTCGCCAGGCTCAACCTTCTTGGCTTCAGTGACGGGTGATGATGCATGCTCTATCGTTGTCAGGGCCAGCTCGACCCTGCAGGTTATCAGAACATGGACACTCGAAGCCTCGATCAGTATGCTAGAATGGTCTCCTGATGGCGCATTCCTGCTAGCAGCGCATCCAGGGCAGAAGGAGGATGGAGTGGTTTTCGTCTTATCCCTTGACCCAGCTAAGGAGGCCAATGATGGGTCCGACGCGGGTTCCGGCTGGGTAGCTCGCATCTCTTCTGGCTCCGATGGGCTCTCAACTGCGACCTGGGCTCCGCCGTCCGGGCCCAAGACTGTGATACTCTTCAGCCAGAACCATCTCCGAGCCTCGCTCTACAACCTTGTCGACCAGCACATCTCAGCCATCGAAGGACCGAAACATGACAAGATCGTATGGTCGGCCGAACAGCCCAAATACTTTGCCAGCATTCTCAAGGGCGCTGAGCATGATTCGCTCTACATCATGTCCTGCCAGAGGATTCAACACCAAGATCTCAAGCAGTTCACCAATACACCAAAATCGGACGAAATGTGGAAGGTGGAGCAAGCCTTTCGTCTCGCCATGAATGACGCTCATGACGTCTTGTGGGCACCAAATGGCAGCTGTCTCGCTGTATGGGAAGGTCCCATGGAATACAAGCTGCAGATACACTCGCCCTTGGGCGTCTTACGAGCAACTTTCCTTGTCGAACCAGACTCGGACAGCGGCAAGCCGGTCACACGGGCAGGGGCCATTACCGAGCCTCGTCAAACAAACAAGCGCCACACAGAGTCTGCAGATGTGCCACATATAGTCGCAGGTGGCGGAAGCGGCATCCGCCAAGTTGACTGGCACCCATCATCTCTCTTTCTGGCAGTCGGTGGAGGTGATGAAAGAGTGCGCATTCTTGAGAGCATGGAATGGGAAAAGGTGGCATGCCTGGATCTTTCGAGCTCTTCGATCCGTGCGAGCAAAGATACGGCATCGATGCCAATGTATGGCCCGCTCATTGCCTGGAGGGAGCCTCTGAGCTGGCTTGAAGAGACCCGAGCGCGGGGCATTGTGGGTCTGGAACAGGCCAGCTTACCGATCTCTCTTTCCCAGACAAAGTCAGACGCAGTCAAGTCGAACTCGAAAAGTGGCATTGCACGGATGGCATGGAGTCCCGAAGGCAATCTGATAGCCGCCATGAACGAGCGCTTGCCGCACGCAGTTTGGATCTTCGCCTTCTCAGAACCTGGCGAGGGTCGAGTGTCGGGCAGAACCCCCCGCTTGCTCGCTGTGTTGCAGCTGAACCATGCAGCGCGCAAGATGTGCTGGAGACCTGGGCATGTCGGCAAGCTGGGCGTAGTGTGCGACAACAGAGCAGTTTACACCTGGGAGCTGATTCCCACTTCGACGAATCAATACAGGCAACGGGCGGAAGCAATCCCTATACCCAACGACGACCTGAAAGCAAGTCAATTGCAATGGTCGCCAGATGGTCAGAAGATCCTCCTAGCGTCGGACCAGCTCTTCTGCTGTGCTTTCGAAGCGGGCCAATGATCGTTGCTCCGGCCTAGGTTGTCAGGTTAGCACATGTATTCTAGCAGACGGCGCTTCTCTGTTTCGATGTATTGTAGTAGAATTGCTGGTCAAAGATCACAAGAAACCCCTACCAGTGCCTCGTGCCCAAACCTGAACTCGGCCTGTATTAGACCCTACGGTTGCACCGCCCAATGCTGCACTCTGACCATCTGGTGCGATGCGATAAAGGACTGCTTTAGCGCGGTTCGGACATGGTGTCTCGACAGCAAACGCTTGCAAAGGCGGAATGCTGGACTTCACCTGTTGCTTAGCTGCTGACATCGCCGATGCTGACATTGAGCGCGCCAGAGATGGTCTGACGAGGGGATGAACGGTAATCTCGCCATCACAATCCCTCGCTCTGCCGCTAGCGAGCTCCTTGACTTCGACCCAAACATCAGCTTGTTGCAGCAAAGAGCTGAACAAAGTCTCGTCAACTGGGTCGGAAGCGCCATGTTTGCTGCATGAGGTCGCATCGGCGTGCATAAGGGTAACAAGACTTGCCTGATTCTGTTTGGCCGGCAGGAGAAAGCCACAAAATATGTTTGTCAGATTGAAGTTTTGAGTAGTTGGATGCTGTTCATACATACCTTTGCAGCGAGGGCAGTGAGAGCGCGGATCCAATTGCTGTGATGCCGTGCTGTGTCGCTCGGCTCGCCAAGACTATCGCTTGGGTCTAACGCCCAAGCCAGGGCTGTGAGGTCGTCGATGACGATCAGAGTCCTTGATGTCGAGTCCTGGCCCTGTTCTCCTTCTGTGTTGCTGTTCGACGTGAGAGCCTCCGAAACCTTGCTGTACAGCTTCTTCAGGGCAGGCTCAGCGCGAGGTCGATCATCCTCGATTCTCATAGATCCCATATTTGCTGTCATACTGTGTTGCTCTGATGGGGCGAGCACTTCTCCGTTTGCATCAATGAACGTGAAAGTGCCCAGTCGAGCTTCCTCATCAAGATGGACGCCAGACTTGCGTGCAACGTTCTTAAGATGCACAATGCCGTCCGAGTTGCATCCTAGCCAAATCACTTTGTTGTGTTCCTTGGATTTTCCTTTTCTGTCTGCATTAGCGGAGCGTCCGAGCTTGTTGAGTGCATGAGACGCTCGCAGAAAATGCGTGAGGACGAAGAGAGCCGGAGAGTCGGTAGTGTCCGTCACAAGAATATGTGAAGAGACCGGTGGCATTGGCGTCCTCTCGGCGAGTGAGGACGGACCTGCATCGTTGCTGGGAAAGGAAAGAAGCGTGTCAAGATTCGGCATGCCTGGCTGCCTCTGCGATCGTTCCGACACAGGGGCAGGGTCCTGGGCCTATGATGGGGAAATATGAAGAAGTGAGAGTCAAGGTCGAGCTCGTGTGAGCACAGAGCAGAGGCCAAAAAGTTGACACCCAAGAAGAAAAGTGGAGGACATCCCGATCTCGTTATCTAAACACACGATCGGGTGATCTTCTCCTGTTCTCTCCGGAAGAAACAAGTGATTGCAGAGACGCACGTGTACCATTGTGTGGCCGAGCAGACGTGGACAGGCGAACGTGTCAACGTGCGCAACTTAGTCTCGGTCAAATTACGCGCTCTCCTCTTGCACAGAGACCGACGGCATGAGTTCGGCATCAAGTGTTGCTTTGCACCCTGTCACGTTGACGTTGCCGAGCAAAATCCCAAGACTTTTTTGGACCAAACTGGACATATCATGCAGGGTCAAGAGTGCCACAGGAGCAAGTGATTGCCGTCTATAGAGCTACCCATGAATGCGCTGTATCTTTGATGTTGTCCAAGTCGCTTTACAATGCCGATGCTGCAGTGATATGCCTCCTACATGTGTTAAGTGATTCTCTGTCCGCGTCTGCCCATTTACGCCCCAACAGTGCTTGCAGAGATTGCACTCCGTCGCATCACTCATCACGAGAGGGGTCGAGGGACAGCTCCATATTTCTTGTTGACCTACATCTTACACCTTGCCACCCGACCACGACCATAAAGCTTCCTCACGTCACAACCACTTCCGCCGCCACACAGGTATATACAAGCGTGCATTTCTGGAAAGCATTCCCCCGTTGCCGCCTCGAGAGCGATAAGCAAAAGCGCCCCTCACATACGTCGAGATGGCCGCCACAGCCCAGATATCGGCAATGAACGTCGACGACGTCGTTACAGCCTACCCTCGTGATGTCAAGCGCCCTAAGCTTCGCGTTGCCATCGTTACCGAGAACTTTCTCCCCAAGGTCGACGGTGTCACGCGTACCCTCGCCCGCCTTCTCGAGCATCTCAACAACGAGGGCCACGAGGCGATCGTTCTCGGCCCTGAGACTGGCATTCGCCAGTACGCCGGCCATCCGGTTGTGGGAACCTTTGGCGTTCCCCTCGTCATCTACCCAGGCCTCAAGCTCAACTTCATGCGACCGCGCTTCATCCGCCGACTCCAACAATTCAAGCCCGATGTGATCCACTTTGTCGATCCGATCTGGCTTGGCGCTCAGATGCTGCCCGTCGTCGAGAAGTGGCTTCCCGAGGTCCCTTGTGTATCGTCGTACCACACCAACCTGCCCACATACGCCACGCTCTTCGGCATGCCATGGCTCGAGAAGACCATGTGGAAGCTCACCAGGAACTTGCACGATAGATGCGAGGTCATCTTCTGCCCCTCGGAAAGCACCCGCCGAATGCTGCAGAGCAAGGGCTTCAGCAATGTCGAGATCTGGTCCCGCGGTGTCGACACTGAGCTCTTCAACCCTCAGGCGCGCGACGAGAACCTGCGGGAGAGCTGGGGTTGCACGCCCAAGCCCGCCAACCTTCGCCTGCCTCTCGCGCCTTCCGTCGCTGCTGCTGACGCAACGGCCAAATTCGGCTCGGAAGCAGCTGCTCTCTCGCATCTCGCCGGCAAGCTCGGTGTTGGCCTTGTCCACCCTCAAGCCAAGAGGACTGCTTCATCGGACGAGGACAGCTTCATCCGTACTCCCCCCACTGTCGCCACCTCACCCGAATTCTCCTTCTCCCCGCCTCCAGCGTACGACAGCCTTGGCAACGTCCCTGACCTTCCCAGCAACCTTCTCCTCCCGCCTCCTGCACTTCCCTCATCCGCAAGCATCCCTGCTGCGCTGCGAGTCGAGCCGGAGCCTAGCAACTCCAAGACCGTCGTCCTCTACGTCGGCCGTATTTCGTGGGAGAAGAACCTGCGCCTCCTGATTTCCGCGTTCCAGCTCCTCCCTACCCCCGTCCGTCGGTCTGCCAAGCTCATTTTCGTCGGCGACGGCCCCGCCCGTGGCGATCTTACTCGCCTCTGCAACAAGTTGGAGTTGGACGCCAGCTTTATGGGCCACCAAAAGGGGTCGAGGCTTGCAGCGATGTATGCGTCGGCGTCGATTTTTGCATTCCCGTCGTTCACCGAGACGTTCGGACAGGTGGTGCTCGAAGCGCTCGCGTCAGGGTTGCCCGTAGTCGGCCTGCATGCGGAGGGAACGAGCGATTTGGTCAGCCATGGAAAGACAGGTTTGCTGCTCGATGTGAATGCTGTAGCGAAGGGCAGCACGGTCGGTGCTAACGATGATGCGAGACCTCCGACACGCGGGAGTGTGACCGACCGTAGTGCGTCGGCGATCGCGATCAAAGAGTCCGCCAACGCCGCGACTCCCCCCTCCCCTGGCAAACCCACCCCGACCTCCTCCTCATCCAGCGTTGTTGGGCTGGCTACACCGATCCCGAGCACGATGGACTTCAAGCAAGCGATGACGCCCAACACACCATGGTTCCACCAATGCGCGAAATCGTACTCGATGCTGCTCGAGCGGCTCATCCTCGACCGTCAAACCCGCGCGCTCATGGGCCAGCGCGCCGTCCTGTACGCTTCGCGCAAAACCTGGTGGGACGCCATGGACGCCCCCGTGCGCGGCTACGAACACGTCATCGCCCACAGCGGCCTCAAAAACCTCACTGACGACCAGCTCGAAGCCTGGCGCAACAAACAGCGCAAATCACCCCCCCTCACTGGTCCCAAGATCAAACTCGCCGTCACCCTATTCATCACTTTGTTCGCGTACGCACTCTGGCTCCTCCTCTTCTCACCCTAATCAATCACGCGCAATATATACCCTGATAACGCTGCTCATTCTGTGTGATGTGTGATTACAAGCGACAGCGACGCTCTACTGCAACAGCGCGACAAAGTTACTGGGGAACGTATTCGCGCCCACCTTCCTCCTTGCTTCATCCAGCAATTCGCCCTGCCACCACCCGTCCGCCTCGGTATGCGTCACTGCAATAATATCGCCCGTCGTGAAACTAAACTCGTCCGGGTTCGTCGCTTGGTAGTCATACAACGCCTTGACGTAGAACAGGATCGGGTGGCCCGCATCGTTGTACTGTCCCGTCGGTGAGAATGGCAGTTGGCCCGCAGGTGGTGCTCCGGCGGCGGCCGCAGCTGGCGCAGGTGCAGATGCAGGGGCAGGGGCCGGACTTGTAGTGCGTGCCCACTGCTGCTGTTGCTGGTAGTGCTGAGGAGCCATGCTTGCTGTGCTTGGTTGTGAAGCGTGCGAGACGCCGTTCGGTCCCGCTGCTTGCTGCTGCTGCTGTTGTTGGAGGTATTCGTGCATGTACGCTGCCGCCGGAGTTTCCTGACTCGTATAAGGCGCTGTCGGCTGCTGTTGCACTGCGGGAGCGCGTCCGGGGTGACCGTAGTAGCCCGCCGGAGGCGCCTGTTGAGCAGCAGCAGGCTGCTGGGCCGGATAAGGAGACTGAGCAGAAGGCGCCGGCGCCGGCGAGCCGGCGTACTGCGAGGGCGCCTGTTGATGCTGTGCCAGATGCGCCGGCACACTCTGGCTCGGAGCCGCCGGCTGGTGGCCTTGTCCGTACGCCGACTGCGCATATCCTGCGTATTGCTGCTGCTGCTGGGCTGCAGGAGCTTGCTGCCCTACGGTCGAATACACCGATGGCTGTGCCCCATGCTGGCCCTGATAAGCGTACGGGCTTTGCAGCGGCGGAGCCTGCCCAGGCACCGTGCTGAACTGACTCGAGACGGACAGATGCGCTTGGTGATGAGGCACTTGCTGCTGGTACACTACGGACGGTGGTCGAGCAGGTTGTTGAGTCTGAGCCGGCGCTGCAGCAGGAGCCTGCTGCTGTTGCGGAGCCACGTTGCCGGTTTTGCGAATGTAGTCCACTGCCATTTGATCGTGCGTCACGGAACCGGTTGCATCGAGTGAGATACCGAGAGGGGTGGTGCTTCGAGGAGGAATGTTGGACTGCTTGCGGGTGAGCGTTCCCGTCTTTGGCTGATCGGACGACGTTGCAGGGACCCGAGGCGATGCTGCAGCCTGTTGCTGCTGGATGGTGGGTTGGCTCCAAGGCTGTGGGTTCGGGCTTCGATCTCTAGCGCCAACACCTGCAAACCCTTGCTCCTGCTTTGCTGGGCTCCTCGGGTTTTCTGGCGCAGACGATTGCACGCCCGCACGTGAGGCTACCGAATTTTGTCGAGAGAGCGACTTGCGTTCGCCAGGGAACGATTGTCCGTACTGTCCCACAACGTCCTCGACGGGTAAAGGTGAAGGCGCTCTGGCGGGTGCCTGCATGAATGCAGCGGCGGGCGTGGGCGACCTAGCTCGGGGTGGCATGTTGCTTGCCATAGAAGGAGATGGGGAGTGTGCTCGATGTTGGGGAGGCATGTTCTGCACAATTTGGCCCGGCTGGGCAAAGGGGACAGGAGGCTGCGGTTCAGCCGAAAGGCTTTCGCGGCGTCCGAGGTTGGGAGACTTGGCGCCTGGACGCATCCTCAAGCTGGCCAGAGCCTTGGCGATGGGATCTTCATCATCGGCAATACCGGCTGCGGGCGCGGCCTGACTGCTTGGGACGGTGCTTCCGACGGGCGCACCAGTTGCTGGACGGGAGGATGACTGTGATGCATGCAAATCAGAGTTGAAAGGAGAATTGCAAGCGAGATAATTGTTAGCTAGAGTCTTTTGTGTGATAATAGAAAAGATCGGATCAGATCCGAGACGTGAACTTACCTGTGCGATCGCAGGGGCAGGGGCAGGCACACCCGGCTGGGCTGAAGGCAGAGCCTGGGAGGCGTCTTGCTCGTAATGCTGCGAAGGCAGATCTGATGTTTGTGTTGTGGGCTGAGGAGGCACAGGCTTGTCTTGATAGTATCCATTGCGTGGTGCAGGCACAGATGCGGATGCGGTTGGCTGCGAGGGCATGCTTTGGGACATGTCTTGGGACTGCGAGTGGTGCATGGCCGCAGCATGCTGCTGCTGCTGCTGAGGCGAGGGTTGTTGCTGCTGCTGCGGTGGCTGTTGGGGAATGGGTAGTTGCGGTGGGCGAGTAGTATTGCGTTGGAACTTGGCCGTGTGGTAAGTTGGACGAGAAGGAGGAGCCTGACCTTTAGCATAGTTGATGTACTCGGGAGGAGCAGGGATGAGAGAACCGGTACCGCAATACTGAATGAAGAATTGCACGTCACGCGGAGTATCGACGTTCTCGAGACTGACACGGATGCGCTCGCAAGACTCGTCATCAGCGACGCAAACAGCAGAGACGGCGTTGGCAAAGTTCCAAAGGTTGCCCTTGGTGAAGTCGATGCGCTCCTCTTCCTGATCCTGGCACTGGTCGAGATATGCCTTCCACTCGACGTTCCACTTGACAGTGGTAACTTTGAGAGCACGGACAAAGTTCTGATAGTCTCGGTCATTCTGGCTGACGGTGGCCTGTGCCTTGTCAAGCTTGTGGGCTACTTTATCAAGATCCTTGCCCTGGACCAAGCTGCTTTGTGCGGTGTAGCCGTTGATTTTGATGCAATCCTGCTCGTACTTTTCGCGTGACTTGTTGACGTAACTCTCTTGGGTCTGTTTCTGCTTGTGGAGCTTTTCAATGTTGGCTTGAGCTGCTTTGCGTGCATTCCAGCTTTTGTTTGCGAAGTCGACGACAGCGCCTTCGAGGTCCTTTTTGATCATCGAAGCCAGGTCGTTGTGGGTTCGTGAGGTTGCATCGAGCTCGGCTTTAACGACATCGAAGGCAGCTTTGAGCGCGCCTGTTTCGCTATAGCCTAAGACCTGCTTTGAGAGCTTTGCGAGTCGCTTTGCATACTCTGCCTCGATGTCAGCTCGTTCCTTGTAGAGTGATTTGAGCTCATCGAGAGTTCGTTGGGATGCCTTCATACGGGACGAAATGACCTCGAAGCCAGCATCGTTCTGGCCCCAGAAAGCATTGCAGAAGAAAGTAGTCTCGGTGAGCTCGCGTCGAATGTATTCATCTTCGGCGGCGATGCGACGACCCGCTTCACCGCCGTCGGGACCCATAGCGCCACCTGCACGTTGTGAGCGTGAGCTGTGAGCAGAGCCACCTGATAACGAGCGTTCACGCCGATCTGAAGGCATGATGGAAGTGATGATGCTACGGGAGAAGATATCTCGCTGAGCTCGAAGATGCGACTCGAAAGGGGCGGCACCAGCCTAATAGAAGAGCTGTAGCGCACAGATCCCGCGTGGAGGTCGTAAGGCGCTTGCCTTGATAAGTGGAGGATCCAACTCGCGCTACGAAGCTGTTTGCAAAGAAACGAGACGATGGTCGATAAGGAATGTAGAGCTCCGGGGTAGTAAGTCGAGACGCAGTGGGAGCAGCCTGTTGATTGTTGTCGAATGAGTGTTGAAACCAAGGCGGTGCAATGAGCTGAAGCGAGAGGATGTGGAGTGGGAGATGGTGTGAAATGTTTGGTTTGTGTCTGTGTTGGTCTGAGCTCGCGTGCGATGTGTATAATGCATGCAATTCTGCGGAAACAGGATGCGGGTCGGTGAGAAGCCACTTCAACATAGCCACAGCGAAAAATCCACGCTCAAAAAGAGGCTCGGAAAAAAGGGCAGAATTCAAAGAAGCCTGCCATTGTTATCAGACTTGCCCAGTTAGGGGCGCCAAAGCCACGTGCGCCTTTTCTGATCGTGTTAGGACGGGCCGAGTGTCAGACCTACGTTCTCGCACAGCTTGCCAAAAAAAAAAAAAAAAAAAAAAAAGAAAATCCGGCCGCTGTTCGGCAGGAATTTCGAACGTGCTCAATCAAACAAAGCTCGAGTATGCAGACCATGCCGATGCTCACTCCGCCGCTGACATGCAGCGGAATCTATTCAAGGCTTCGTGCATGCTTCTCTGCTTCGAATCCCTATGCAAGCACTCACAGCCCTTTCCCTTTTGCCCCTTTTTGCCTTTTGTATCTGTCCCTGGCTGGCACTATGAACCGATCCAGCCCAGGAAATCGCAGATGTAGCCAACTCGTTGTTCTGTTGGTCTGTTGTTTGGGCCCAGCCTTTTCTATTTTATTTCTCTTTCCTTTTGATGCATAAAATTTATCTATCTGATGAATTGTGATGCGCTCTGCTTCTCTCGCGTGCCCAAGCCAATTTTGTCCAACGCCGTCGCTTCATGCCAAACCTCCAACTGCTTCCATCTCGCCCTTGTCTCATCCATCGACATCGCCGACATGGAAAGCTATAACGCCCCTTTTACCATCGCTCTCGAAACCACCTCACTTCGAGCAGCTGTCCTCTAGATACCTTTTGGACATCGCGGCTATCTTGCAAAACAATACCGAGCAAGCACTCAAAGTGGATCTGGGCAGAGGATGGCTGCGATCAATTCGTTATATCAGCGCAGGCTGTCACCATAAGGCAGAGCACTCTTCTCGACCGCCTAATTCATGCAGCTGTGCGCAGCCAGTCGAACATGTCTTCCTCAGCGCCTCCGCCTCCAAGCTCTGATGGCGAGCTTCGCATCTCACCTCGCACATCGCTGCATCTTGGTGATTCAGCATACCCGCCTTCTCGCCTCTCCAACGACGAGAGCGTCAACGCTCCCTCATCTTCTCACACAGATCGTCCGTCAATACCACCCGCCGCACATCTGCCTCTCGATGCTCCTCCTCCACCACAAAGACCGGCCAACCGCCAAGATGCACTCATGGACGACGCACTCCGCTCCCTACCTCCTGCAGCCGAGCGTCACAGCCAACGCCAGCGAGCTCCAGCTACGGTTCTTTCTATGTTCAATACCTCCATCTTTGGCACAGGCGCTTCTTCCTCATCCCAGGCCGTCCAGTCCTTTGCATATCCTCCACAGCCCTCCACATCCTCCGCTCTGCAACGCACCAAGAGCACCGCCAGCGCCGCGAGCGTCGCATCCAATAGCAGCTCTTCGCAGAAATCCACTAGCCATCCCAAGTCCCATCCATTCAGAACCGCCATCGGCCGCGTTGCAAACATCACCAGTCCTACACAAAGCCCGCCAGCAACCGCAACATCGCCAGCCTTGAAGCCTCGAGCATCCTCCATCTTCCATGCATCATCCGTTCAGAGGACAAAAGAAGCACGTAGGCAAGCTCGAAGAGAAGCGAGGAGGGCTGAGAGACGTGCGCGTCGACAGCGTCAAGCAGAGCAGGATCTCGCGACTGGTCAAAGCCAATCATCCCATGACCCACAACTCGGCTCACCATCACGCGCCGTACAGCTCGGAGACGAGATTGTTGAGCTGCCTGAAGAGCCTCCTCTCGATGTCCCTGAAGCAAGCGCGCCGACTGCTTCCGCCCTCGCCATGGCCTCGAAAGTCGCGCGCAAACCTAGACGCAAGCTTCAATTCGCTCCCGACCAGAGGCGCGTTCGTAAGGTTGATCTACCTCCAAGCTTCGAGCCGCAAGACACTTACAGGAATCTCGATGATTACGTCTCAGCATCTCGTCAGCGTCGTCGAGTCCAACGTGGAGCCAATCGCGGCCGATCTCGTGGCTCACGCGGCCGCCGAGGATCCCGAAGCAGCCGTGCCAGTCGCAGTTCCGCTCGAAGCAGCGCCAACTCAAGCAGCTCGAGCAGTTCTTCCTCTTCCTCCTCCTCAACCTCATCCACCTCTTCCTCCTCCTCCTCGAGCTCCGGCTCAGGCCACGGACTTACCATCGCTCGTCTGCGTGCCTTTTTCGGTGAAGCATCCAGCTCCTCTTCTAGTTCCAGCTCAGACACCTCATCCACTGGCTCTTCATCCTCTTCTTCCAGCTCTTCAACATCCGACACAGACTCCACTACGACGGATGGCAATCACTCCAGGCGTTCTTCAGCTCGTCGCCTCTCCTTCTCTGGCAAGCGTTTCAGATCGCGTCGCGGTAGTCGCGCACGTTCTCGTGGTGATCAATCCGATGCAAGCGACGTGCCCGGCTCGCCCGTTTCGGGCCGCAAGGGCACTCTCACGCCCTATTTCGGTCCCCTGTCCGACTTCCCACTCGGCAAAAAGGCGGCTGAAAGGCGTCAGAACAAGAAAGCCAGGCAGGCTGCCCGCCGCGCCAAGAAGCGCGAGGCCCAGCTCATTCGCCAGGGTCGTTTGCCACCCAAGCCAAGTCGCAGCGCCCGAGCGAAAGCGCTGCGTGCAAGAGAGCTTGCCGGAGGAGTAACCGAATACCAGCTCTTCACGCCCATGCGACTGCCAATGGACCTTGATAGCACCGTCTTGCAGACCTTGGAGCCGACTCCCGCTCCGCAACTCGGGACCGCCACTGTTCTCAAAAAGACCATGCGAACACGTAGCTGGATCCAGGTCCGCGATCAGCTCTATGTCCTGCGAAATTATCTTCGTCAAGTTGACTCGCAGAGCGGAGATCTCGGCCTTGACCCGCACGCCGCGTACCTAGCTCTGCAACGCAAACATCGACACGCCAGGACGACAGGCGAAAAGGCAGGCTCTGGTGCAAAGAAAGCACCTCCAAAACGTGCACCAAGGAGCTTCATACCAGAACCTGTTCCTGAGATAGACCAGAAAGAAGTTGATTTTTTCGACGGCGACCTTGCCCTACCTCCACCCGCTATGGAGCTTCCTGAGGACCAAGCTAAGCCGACAGGTGCAGAGGGTCACTCCAAAAGCGGAGGAGAGCCACACTCTGTGAAAGGCTCATCGCCCGAAGACCAAACCTTAGGTTTCAGCTTCGACCAACTCCTCCCAGCTGACCAAGAGGAGGAAACCCTCACAGGTCGCCATCTCTCCGACATGCCCTTGAGTCCACACTATGCCACTGTCTTTGGTAAAGACTTTGGCAAGTCCCCGAGACCCTTCTCGACTTCCAAATCGAGCAGAGGCAAGGGCTCCGACACTGCCTCTGCTGCCCCCTCAAGTGCAGCAGAAGAAAGTGGTTCGAGTGGAGGAAAGTTTCTCCCCGACGCTGGTCAGGGCAAGCACAGTTCCTCTATAGAAGAAGGCGCATGGTGGCTTCATGTTCACTGCCCGACGTACCGCGATATGCATGAGATCTCAAAGCTGTTCCCCATGCATCCGCTCACTGTCGAAGATGTTTTGCAGCAGGATCCACGAGAAAAGGTCGACGTGTTCGATAGCCTGGGTTATTATTTCGTTGTCATCCGCGCCATCGACGAGAGATACTTCCGCTACACTTCTACAACTTCCAAGAGCTCGCCAGGCTCTCCCAACTTCTCAGCATCTGCTTCATCGAACGACACCATGCCCGGGGATGTCGACGCCAAGGCGAAAGGTGAACAAGATGGAGATACAGACCAAAAGGCACAGAGCTTTGAGATGCAGGAGATCGGTAACACGAGGTCCTCCGACGATCGAGACCAACGATCAAGACAGCAGCACGATGGGCAAAATACGCGGCTGGCGGCACCCGCACGTACTGGAAAAGGTCGCGTTGAGATCGTCGAGGGCATCGGTGGCAAAGAGGGTCTCGAGGGTGTCAGTGTAGGTGCCAACAACCTCTACCTTTTGGTCTTCTCGCATGGCGTTATTTCATTTGCATTCGAAGACGTCAGGAAACACATTGATCGTGTCGCCGCACGCCTGCTCGAGATCACACGACCTGTGGAGCTGACAGCGGACTGGATCGCGCACGACCTGTACGACTCGGTGGTCGATGCTTTTCTGCCGCTGATCTCCTTCGTGCAGTCCGAAGTGGTGGAAGTCGAGGAGCTGGCGAGCGAGCCGGTCAGCACCACGAAGTCGAAGAAGCACAGCAACTTTGCTCCCAAACAGCGTCGTCAGAGGGCGTTGCTGGGATCCAATCCGGATGGACGCCTGATCAGTTTTGAACCTGTCTCGGTCGTGTCGTCGCCGACCACGCAGGAAATCGAGAAGCGCACGCCAATGCTCGAGGTCCGCCGCCTCAAGACGGTGCAGACATTGCGCCCCCTACCCATGCTGCGTCTGGGGAATCGCATCCTGAACCACTTGCCCCACTTCTTGGTAAAGCAAAAGCAAAAAGTCACGATCCAGCGCCTGCCAGAGTGGGAGTTCAAGGACACGCTCGAGGCCGAGATGCGACGCACTGCGGCCGAGATTGACGAGGCGAGCAATTCGGTCTTCGACACACAGGCAGCTGCGGACCAGAGTATCATGTTGCACCGCATCGCCGACACGCGCAAGATCGTTACGGGCCTGTCGAGGTTGCTTGGACCCAAGAACGATGCGGTCAAGGGACTGCGTAAGCGGTTGGCGGATATGCAGCAGCTGCAGCGGCGCGAAGAAGCGCGGATCGGCTCCAACAGCCGCAATCTGCTGGCCAGGACCGAAGTGTCGATGTACATGTCGGACGTGCACGACCACATCATCTCGATGCTCAACCAGCTCAACTCGGGCGAAGGGCGCCTGTCCGAGATTCACCACAACTACCTTGCGCAGATCACGATCGAGAATAGAAAGTTCCGACAGGGCGCCGACAATGCGCTCTTCTTCCTCGCGTCGATCGGTATCTCGGTCATCATCGCCGTATTCATCACGTCCATCTTCTCGGTCAATGTCAATAGACCCGGCAACGAGCTCGGCTCGCACCATCTGGCGTGGTTTGCGGGAATCGCAGGGACGTGTGCGCTGGTGCCCTGCTTCATGTACGCTTACGTCTTGTACATCACAAAGAAGAGCAAGCACAAGCTTGCCAGTCGGCGCGCCGCTCGCTAGACATCCTCTTTCACTTGGATCACGTTTCGGGTCCCTTTCTTTGGGGTCCTCGTTCACGATTAGTTCGTTCAGAAGTTCAAACTCGCATGTATACAAGGATATGGATAATTGCAAACACTCATACTGTACACTTGATGGTTTCGAATGAAGGCCAATCGTTAGTAGCCATGGGCCGCCGGAAACTCTGCTGCAGTGACACCGCTGGCGATACAGCAGCTATAGAAGTCATCTGCTTTATTTCTTCCGGTGGTGTGGCAATCGGTACTATCGAAGTCACCGCCGAATCGAGTACAGCACTGTGCCGTGATCGCTTCTGGGTCAGGCACGGACAGCCCGTATGGTGTAGGCGTGCGACTCTGCAGGCAGCGGTTTTTGAACGGTCGGTTAGAGGTATACGGAGCGGCGAGGGCGGGTCCAAAATTGACGGCCAGAACAGCAACGAACACGGCAGGTGCGAGCTTCATGTTGAGGGTTTGCGAGCAGGGTTGAGGGTCACGTACGGCGGTGTTTGTAAGAATCTGGAAGCTGACGACCAGGATGAATTGCTTCGGAAAAGGTGTCCGGGCTTCCGTCGATGAGATGAGAGCGGACGGTTTCCTCAAGCCCTTCACTCGCTATCTAGTATATATTGAACAAGATGAGCCGACTGTTCGTTCTTATGCGGACCCTGAGTTGGTTGGCCTGTAGCGCGTTTGAGACAGCGCGGGTACTTTCCAGAGCCACCTTTTGCCTATTTTCCGCGTCTGGAACCTACGGCAGCTTTGCCGCCCGTAAGTTGTCTCACTTTACCGACACCATTTCTACTGCCACAACCGACTGAACTGCCACTGCTCTGAAGCCCAAAGGCTTTGATAATGCAATGCGATTGCAGAGATTTTCCATGGATTCGAATGACGATGATTACCACTTGAAGTCGGACGGGTATCTTGCTGCAACGAGAACATTGTCGAGACAGCATCCATAGAAATCATCTGCCTGATCCCTTCCGGTGGTGATGCAATCGAACAAGTTGAAGGTACCACGAATTTGATTACAGCAATCTGCTGTGATCATGACTGTGCCGTCAACGGGTGGGGCGGGAGGGAAGGGTCCGCGACCAAGTAGGCAGTGGTTCTTAAAAGTCTTGCCTGTGGGCGCAGCGGGGGCGGCGAGCGCAGGTCCGAAGTGGACGGCCAAAGCAGCGATGAGAACGGCAGGTACGAGCTTCATGATGAGGGTTCGAAGACTTGGGCTCGATGTTCAAAAGCGGTAGTGTTTGTGGAGTGAGCTTGCAGAGGCGTCGCGATGATTGTCAATGGGACGAGTGTAGGTGCTTTCTGGGGCAAGTTGCTTCCTGTTTATATCCGTTCTTGGTTGCGGTGTGCTCCACCAAGTGCTGACCATCCGTTCTTGAACGACGTGGTGCTGCATGCCCGGAACACTGGTAGAGACAGGCCGGGAATTTTTTCAAAGCCATACCGCAACCCCGCATCTGAAGCCTCGAGGACGTGAACTAGCCGAGCCAGCATTGCTTGCCCAGCACAGTGTTTGACATGCCGGGGACTTTTTTAGAGCCACGTGGGGCCCAATGCTGCATTTGGAGCATTTCGGGACTCTGCAGCCAGCATTATGTTTCACTATCGCCACACAGCCTTCGACATCACGAGCAGGTATGCTGCCCCGAAAGGAAGACCCGTCATCGTCAAAGCAACTGAATGCCCCACAGCCAACGTCATCTTGCATCATTGTGAGGTAGCGAAGTTCAGATCGGATGAGAAGGCCAACTTAGCCGAGCTTTCAAATAACGCAAGGAGAAAATTTCATCGTCCAAAAAGCTATGTACAATTCATTCATGACAGAGTGAAGAGCTGATTCCACTGCTATAGGACCGTCTGCGGCGACCATTGAGCTGCGGTCCGAGCGGTCAACGATCGTCATCTTCTGAGGTGTCCATTATTTCAGGATCTGTCCGGGTACGTATGACTTGGACCCGGGGCGAATGGAGGGGTCCCTGGCTGGCGTGAATCCACCAGCCATGCAGCAGTCGACAAGTTTCCACTTCTGGTCTGAGAATGCAGTGTGGCACTCGACGCCATTGGTGCCCATCGCCCCATTGACCTTAGCACAGCACGCGGAGGTGGCCTGGATCGACACGTCGGTACGCGGCCCAGGCGTGTAGCCGTTGGTGGTGGGCAGGCAGTGGTTCTGGCGCATATCGAAACGAGTGGCCGCATCGACCGCGGCGGCGGGCGCAGCGAGCGCCGCAGGCGAGAGGGAGAACGCCATGAAGGCGATTAGAGCGGCAGGTGCGAACTTCATCGTGAGAGTTTGAGATTTGAAGAGAGTTGTGGTTTGTAGAGCTTGAGTTGAAACTTGAGAGATTGAGAGCAGTTGATGTGATGAGGTCTTGACTCGGGTCTAGTCAAACCGCCGTCTCTATATACGCTTGTCCTTGCACTGTACGAATCTTGCTGTATGCCTCGAATGTGTTGATACCTATGCCTCACAGTACGATATGATTGTCCTGTGCTCGACGTCGTGCTCATTCATGAGCTGTCTGCCAAGCCCTCGACGAACTCGGTGGTGTTTGTATGGTATCTGTACCATAGTTTGGTGCCGTGGCCGCCAATCTTCACAGCCGGCTCGCCAAGTCCCGCTTTTGGAACCGACGCAGATTCTCCGCACGAGCAATTGGTCGACTAAATAGCGTCACAGCCATACGCCCGCCGCCGCCAAGCCCCGATCAGTAAACAGGTCAGGGTCCTGATCTGCAACTTTCTAAATGTCTCACTTTTTTTTCCAACCGCGTTTGCCGCAGAGCCATGCACCGGCTGTGCTATCTGAGACAACTTACTGCTTTGAATTTAGGTGAGACGTTTCCGAATCAGTGATATAACTTCTTGGCAGGTCTGACAGCTGTTCTCGCAACCCACAGTAGAGCGTGGCAGAGGCTTCGGAATGGTACCGAAATGAGGTTGTATCGGGGCGAAACACAAGGAACTACGTTCCGGCTGCTGGAATGCACAGCCGAGGCACTTCAAGGATGAGTTCAGTTGACCCTGATGCCGTGGCAGAAGCACGCTCGCAGCCTCACTAGATGATGGGCAGAGCTGAGGGAGTAGCCTCTAGAATTGACGAAGCTTGATGAACGCATTGTAGACTTTCGCAGCTTCACCATCGAAGGAGGGCTGGATCATGACTCGCAAAGGAGTCTTTTCCTCATCATGTGGAACTTTAAGCTTCACTAGAAATGGGTTGCCATTCGCATCGTTGATCACAAACTGACCGTGATTCTGGAGCACACTGGTCATGGCTTCCCGTTCAGTGTCACGGTCAAGGCGATGTTGTGGTGGCTGGCTCATAGCAAGGCGACGTTGGTCTAGAGCAGACATATCCGCATAGATGGGCCTGCCATATTTCACTGAAGCCAACCCTGGACCGAATCTTCCGAGGACCGCATCGTATTTAGCCAGCACTCTCCGGACCTTCTCTGTCTCGCTGCTTGTGGGCGTGTGTATAACCAGGTTATTTGGTCTGAATGTGGCATGGGTAAGCTCTCCATTCCGTTTCAAGAGCCAGAGTTGAAACGGCCTCCTACGGAACGCCGCGTCCAAGTTCATGTCAGAGTCGGAACCTGGTCTGAACACGGGAACACCTTTGACACGTGGGACGTCGCGCAGATCGGGCACCCACACGGGTGGCTTTTCCAATGCGCTCTGGTATGCTCTGTGCAGCTTTGCGTCGTGGCGAAAGATTTGCAGAGCTACCTAAGCCTCTTCAGGGGGCAGTTGGCGGTAGATGATCCTACGGGGCAGCGATTCATCTGAAATGATGTACACGTCGTTCTCGTCCTTTCCCAATATCCCTATGTCGGATCTTTTCAACACGTGCAACACTTCGCTTGGATTGGTGTTGGCCGAGTAGAGGGGGTATCCTTTGTAAAACGGAACGTCAGGATTTGGAAAATAGGCCGGAAAGGACTCGTATGTGTTTCTTGCGCCGAACATCAGTCTAGCTTCAAGTCGATCCCGGTAATCAGCGGCTCGCCTCTCCCCACCCCAGCCGGAAGAGCTGCCTTCGCCATTACGTCCTGATGCTTTGCAGCTGCATGAGAAAAAGATGACCGAGATCAAGGCTGCTGCTACTGCGGTGAGCTGCTTGTTGAAGAGTCTCATTGCAACCACAGGTGATATGCAGGATGAGCACCGACAGAGTGACCGAATGACGATAGGTCGGGAGTGATTGTCACGAGAATACTGCTACCCCGAGCACCTTCAAGTCTGCCTCTTCATATACAGGGAAGAACCTCGCGCTGCAAACTATTGTCTGAGATTGGCTTGTGGGTCAACTCATTCCGCTTCATTAGAAGTGCTGCTCGAGCGTCGGCCTCATCGACGACTTCTTCCCCACCCACACCGTCATCGTTGTCATCACCCACTGCACCCTTGCAGCACGTTGCCTTTCTTCCAGCCCCTAAAGTAATCCCTGTAGCATTGTGCTCTCAAATCTTGTCCTGGTCCTTCGTATGAACGCTTATTGTCAGGCCGTGAACGGATTCATGAACATGGCTGCACAGCACAGACACTTTCGGAGCAAAGAGAGTGGCAATGAGACTACGGTAAGATCCATTCTTGGCATCCCAGCCTTGCATCGCACGCCAGAGGGGAAAGGGAGAGAATTGATTGCGGCATGACCTGAGAGGCCTGCAGCTCGATGAGGTTCCCAGGCCGCCATTAGGTGCCAGTCGCTGGCAGACTCACACAGTCGAGGGCAGGGTTAAGGGGCTAGCATCTAGAAGCGATGAGCGTTCTTGACGGCATTGTAGACTTTGCCGAAGACGCTCGTGGCTTCATCCTCGCCGACGGGCTTGATGTCGACTCGTAAAAAAAGATCTTCGACATGACGTGAAGGTTTAACCCTAACTAAGAACCTGTTACCATCCTTATCGTGGATCTCGAACTGACCATCACCCTGGAGTGCATTGATCATGGTTTCCCGATCGGTGTTGGGGTTGAAGTGGTGTTCGGGTGGTTTAGCCATTGCCTCAAGGCGTTGATCTTGAGCATGCATATCAAGATAGATGGGCTTGCCGTACTTCACCGAAGCCAAGCCTGGACCAAGCCTTTCAACCACTGCATCATGTTTCGCCAGGACGTTCTGAACGTGCTGTGTCTCCGTGCTAGTGGGCGTACGCACTAGGAATTTCCTGGTTTGACCTTGGACGTGGATTAGTCGTTGGTTTGGTCGCAAAAGCCAGAATTGACGAGGTTGATTGTGGAAAGCTGCGGCCATGTAGTCGATGGAGTCAAAGGGCTCTCGGAGGACTGGATGTCCGTTCACATGTGGAATGTCGTTCAATTCCACTTCGGGGCGAAAAGGGATGTAATCAGAAGACTGTTTGTAAAAAGCTCCGTACAGCCTCGGATTCTCTTGAAAGGTTTGAAACATTTGCTTAGCTTCAGCAGCAGCAGGACGCACGTTGTTAAGGCCATTAAGCTGCGAGCGCTCAATCACGACCACATCCGAGGCATCGTGACCCACGATACCAACCCTGCTGTTGTGACGAAGGGCATCGATGACAGTTTGTTCATGTTCATCGACCGAGTACAGAGGTAAGCCTTCGAATCTGGGAACCCCTTCACCGTGCCATGTCGCACGAACCGGCATAACTTGTGAATACAAAGGACCATATAGCCAGCGAACTCCAAGCCGATCCTTGTACGTTGCAGCAAGCCTCTGTTCAGATGAACCGGAAGAAGTGGTTGCACCGTCTTGTCCAGCTGCTTTGCACCCACTGCAGAAGAAGATGACTGAGATCAAAGCTGCGGCTATCACTGATTGGTGTTTCGTGAAGAGCCTCGTTGTGCCAGAAGGTGTAAAGATGGCCAAGAAATAGGGGACTGAACACTTGGTGAGAGGTCATCTGACAAAACGTCTTCATATATACCAAAGAGACGACTGAGACATGCGCTGTATTTTACTGTTGTGATTGGCTAGAAGAGAGCGTGTGCACTCGTCACCGCTTCATCAGAGATTCGATCGAGTCTCGGAGGCTCACATGCACACCTTGGTTCCTCCCCACCATCATCAACGTCTTTTGCACGTCGCCACAGTTCCAAGCGCATGTGTCTTTGCCGGCGTGCCCACCTTCTTACATCTCTCTGCTTTCATGAACAATACTTACCTTTTTCATGTCGACGCTTGTTTTCAGGCCGCAAACGGGTTTAATATGGCTGCACATATGGCTGCACAGCTCAGACTTCTTGGGAGCAAGAGGAGTGTGATAGAGACTAAGTTAAGAACAGGATTGCATTCTCAAGATGCAGGGGTTAGTTCGAGAGAGATGTGAGCCTAGAACGTGTGTAAGGCGTTGATTGCCCTCCAGATGTTCGCTGGTTTGCCATCGAAGAGAGGCTCGATCATGACTTGCAGATGCTTTCCAGAATAGCCGTCAGGATTAAGAAGCTTGACGAGGTATTTCTTTCCATGGTCGTCGCCGAACTCAAACTTCCCTTCAGTCTGGAGCTCTTGGATCATAGTTTCTCGGTCCGTCGAACGGTCCAGGAAAAGCTGGTTTCGCTTGCCTGCATTGGAGATTCGTTGACCTCTAACGTCCATATCAAGAAGGACGGGTTCACCATGCACCACCGAAGCCAAATCTCGGCCAAACTTTGCGTAAACGTAGTCGTGATGCTGAAGATTATTTTTGACAACCAGATGATCACTGCTCGTGGGCAGGTGTGCAAAGGGGGTCCAAGACCCAGCCTGGACACGGATGAGTTGTTGGTTCGGTCGCAACAGCCAGAATTCTCGAGGTTGCTTGTGGAAAGCCGTGGACATGTAGTCGACAGAGTCAGTTCCCTCTCGGAGGACGGGACGATTCCTCACGTGTGGAAGGTCGCGCAAATCCACCCGGGGTCGATATTGGGCACTTTGCGACACCTGGAAAGCTCCGTTCAGCCTTCGATCAAGAGTGAAAGCTTGCACTGCTTCTTGGGCCTCTCTGCCGGTAAGAGGCTGTTGATGTAGACCCATGGCCCCTGGATGGCGCACGATCGTGTACACGTCTGTTGGACCGCTACCAACAATTCTAACCCTGCCGTAGGCATCAAGCGCCGAATTTACAGTAGCTTCTGGTGCGTAGGGAGAGAAGAGAGGATATCCATTATAGATTGGAGCTCGAGAATACTCAAGACTTTCTTCAAGTGTTTCTCTTGATCGTGTCGGCTCGTTGTGATAGAAACGTTCGAGCAGTTCCTTGTATGTTCCGGCACGCCTCTCTTCCGTCAAACTGGAAGAAGTGCTTGCATCGCCGTGTCCAGCAGCTCTGCATCCGGTGCAAAGAAAGATGGCAGAGAGCAACGCTGCGCCTATTACAGGATGAAAAAAAATCTCATGATGACCGAAGAGAGCTGTGCTGATCAAGCAATGACGAAGGAAGAAAATGTCTGGAGGAAATCTCAGGGCAGGGAGGTCTCGATATATATACAGTGCATGGCGAGAGAAGTGCGAAGGATTTGCACGGCTATACATGATCTGTCAGTGATCTGCGGGTTCACGCTTGATAGCTTCATCAGGAGTGTCAGGCGAGTGGGACTCGTTCACACACTTGTTTCTCATCCCCACCATCATCACTACTGGGACTTCGTCGCACACTGCAGCATTCTGAAGCGCTTTGCGTTTTTCTCGGCTTTCCACCCGACAGTATGGCATCTCTCCCCTGTCATGTGCCGTCAGTGTTCATCTTCTTTGTGTCAACGCTTGTTCTACGGCAGTATGCCGGTTGCCATCTTTCCAGATCTGCCCCACCGTTGATACTTTCCACGGCTACAGCTGAAAGCCCTCATGCGACTCTCTCAAGTCTGACAACCAACGCCCACCCAACAACGTTGGCGGGTAGGCATCTCATAGCCTGGTGGAGCTTGATACGGTGCAGGAACTTCATTGACAATTGAAGGAATTGAAGATCGAGCTGTAGCAACGGTGGATGAAGGCGTTCGAAAGCAGCTTGCCGCAGTATCACGGCGCTTTGGCCCAATACCGCGTTCAGGCTAGCGCTTCCTTCGACAGAACCTCTGGCGCAACCTCGCTAGACACCAAACACTTGACCGTATCTTTGTCTCCTACACCTTCACAAATCGTTTAGACGATGTTGTCCAGACTCTGAAGCGCAGGCACTTTAACGAACTTTTCACTTGAAAACTAACGGACGAGGGAATACCTTGGAGTTTCGAGTCTTGTGCTTTCTATGCATACTACATTTACCTCGCTGGAATTGATGTCATCTCCACCAGGTAGTCATGACCAATGGCTGGTGCGTTAGCGATGCAGGTGATGTGCCGGAACGACCTTCACAAATGCTTCCGAAGAAACTCGCAGTAATCCTTTGAAGCCACCTCGAAATCGTCGCCCAAATAGATGCTGAAGTGGCCCATGTCCTTGTAGAGCTTTACATCTGCTTTCGGTGCCTTGCTCGCATACGAAAGCGTCGGCCCGGGTGGAGCGACCGAATCCCTGCCGCAGACGCCGAAGAGGATGGGACAACGAATATGAGGAGTCCTCCAGCCTGGGTTGTAGAAACCGATGTGGAGGGCAAAGCGAGCAGCAACGAAGTCTTCTACCTCCATACCCTGTGGAATGATCGCCTTGGCCTCCATGGACTCGGCTGAGTTCATCAAGGCAGCTGTCGTGAGATGCGAAGCAATGTTAAGCAAAAGACATTTCAGTAAGACACGAAGACTAGTCACCGAGCATCGCGAGGGAGGCTATGACTTACTTTCACCAGGTTCACCAGCTAGCTTGACGGGTACGATATTGTTTCCTGTTGAGAACAGGTCTCGAATTCCGAGCACAGCCAATCATAGTAACGGAAGGAAGCCGACTGTGCGGCTTGAAGCCAATCCGGAGGTGAATGGACACTGGGCGATGGCAGCTTTGATTGTATGGTCGTAGCTCGCTGTGTGGATCACGTGGCCGCCGCCGAAACTACTGCCAAAGATGCCCACTCTGCTTTCGTCTACATCTTCTAGATGCTTGGTGTAGTCGATGGCCGATCTCCAGTCCTCTTGCTGCAGACCAATATCGAGCAACTGACGAGGCTGTCCACCGCTTTGACCAAAGTGGCGATAGTCGAAGGCAACACATATGATGCCTAGCTCTGCAAAGCGAGCCGAGTATCGATCCAAACCCATTTCCTTGACTCCACCGATGCCATGACCCAAAACGACTGCTGGGTACTTGTTGTTGCTGACATGGCCGTCCGTGGGAGTGAGAGGAGGAATGGTTGGACGATACACCCAAGCAGCACAGAGATCGTCACCAGAAGCGAACGTGACGTCCTCACGCCGGTAATTGGTAGCGGTGGAAGAAGACATTCGAGCTGTACTTGGGTAGATGCGTCTTGTAGAGGGTCGAGGCTATGTTCGGTTGGAGGTTCTTATTGATGAGGGTTGACATATGCCATGAACGGACGAAATTGGTGTAAGGATAACTCGTCGTCTTGAAACGCGTCACTCATAAAGGTCGAATCATGTGCCTCAGTCTTCTTGACGATGTGCCATGGATACAGTGGAGTGATCATTGACTGCAGAGTAGACCATCCAAGGGCAACTATCAGGTGCATGCTCCGTGGTCCCATCGCGACGGGACATGTCGTAGCAACTGCATGAGGAAGCAGATCAATGGCGTCAGCTTCCGCGGTTCAATGGTAGGTTTCACGTCTTTTGGCGGAACCAGGAGCCATTGTCAGCGGTTGAAGCTCTTATTCAGAGGGCTGGTCCTCAGAATCATTGCCATTATATCATGTGAATCGCATGGAGAAGGTCTTAAGGTATGTGTATGGCTTTCTAGAGCGGGGACCGTGTGGTGATGGTGGCACCCTCTTTCCGCCTAGGGTCTGCCGCTTGGCCAAATCTATGCGTGATTGATTCAGGCTCGAAACTATGGGTACCACCAACACGCGACGGGTTCTCGAGTTGGTGGTAACCCTTCGGTCAAGGTTACCACCGCATCTTTCCTAGGCTCCGGAAAGCTTGTTTGCACCGACTAGTTGCGATCAGTCTATCGAGAACCCGATTCAGAACGACCATTAAGTTGACAACGGCAACGGACTGGAATGGAGTGAAAGAGAACGCTGGCATTTTGCTCAACGACGTACCCACTGGCGGTGTTCAAGCAAACTGCTTCTTTGTGATGGCGACCCTGCGAATGGCTGTAGTGGTCTGTACCTGCGCGCTGTCCAGCCTTCCTTGTCATTATCAGTAACCTCCTACGTCGCAACCAGCACCGTGCGTTGTCTATCAATTCCATCAGTACCTGCGACAAAGCTTCTGCCATCGGCACAACCCGCCGGCACGGCATGCTTGGCAGCCTTGTGTGACACAACCGGCTCCCACGATGCAAAGCTGCCCTGATCTTGAAGCTCTTCCTTCCATACGGTTGGTATCCTCGGCCGAAGCCATGGACAACATGTCCTGTGTTGTCAGATCCCCGTTATCAGCAGGAGCTCTCGTCTCGCCCTCACCGTCCGGAAGACCTCCCCACGCAAACGTAGGTGCTTCGATTCCGCTGTCATCCACCAATCCTTCAGGAATGTGAACAACATCGAATGCTTTGTCGTACACTACAGCATCTGTGTAGCCATTGTAGAAAACAAGACGCACGGAACTGTCGGAATGGGGCAGTACGTTGTAGTACGACGTAGGGTTGTGCGTGCGGAAGGCCTCATGAAGCTCCGCCTGCTGTTCGGCCACTACAACGTCCGAAAGAGCCGGATGATCTTGACACAGCATGCCTGATGCCGCCATCGTGATCAGAAACAGAATCGCGAGCAGCTGAGTTAGTATGCTCGTCCGAGCAGAGGAAGTACGCAGAACGACCGTAGAAAGGTAGTGATGTTGAAGCAGCCTCCAGGTTGGGAGTCGGTCTGGACGCTGGCTTCACCTGTGGGTACCGGTACAGTCTGAGCTGACAAAGAAGGCGGTGAGCAACGTAGTTCTTGATCTGGCGGGAAAGAAGTATCTTATATGATAGGAACGAATGGCTTGCCTCAAACAGTGCAATCCACGGTGGTCTCTAACGCTCTGAGTGACACGCATCGAAAGACTCTGTTGTCAACAACCCGGTCTCCGTCCGACATGCATGGAAGTAGCAGAACGTGTCGGTGCATCACTAGCGTGGGAGGAGACGTGGTTGCTCTCATGCTACAAATTCCATACGTCGGGAACGATGGACCAGCAGTGTCAACTAGCGCGTCTGAAGAGCTTCGAAAATCGATTTCCATGCAGGCCAGAGTGGCTTCTGCATGCCGGCTGCAGTAGGGTTCGTGCCGGTTCAATTCCGGCGGCTCATGGAAAGAGTGGTATGTCATTGGAAGAAGGGAACTTGAGATTGGACATTGGCAGGACTCGGCACAAGCGAACGGCACCTGTGACGCCGAGCCATTGTCGGTTTTGACGGCGCATTGGCTTGTCGCAGGGTGTATTTATATCAAGAATAAGCTATGATTGGCACATGATATGGCTGGACGGTTCGGAAAAAAGCCCATGCTATCGATGTTTCGCCAACATGCACGGAATGAGAAGCATGCCATGAGACACGAGAACGACCTATAGCTTCGACTCCTTGGCGGCTCTGTTGTCGCCGCTGCGAAGCTGGCGGACAATCCAATCGCCGGCTTCCTTGCCTGTTGATCAGATGAGAACAAGAGTGTGAAAACGGCGTCAGCGGACGTTGCATCTTCCGTCTGTATACGGTCGTTGAGACAGAAACCTACCGATTGGCTCGGGCTTCTCGTAAGGAAGCTGTTCCGGAGCAAGACATGAAATACATGGTCAGCATAAGATTTTTGAAATCCAAGTTTGAAGATGATCGCGGACTTACCGAGTGCGTGACATCCTTCATGAGCACGACTTGCTGTCCGGACAGGAGCTTGGACATCAGTGGAGCCGGACTGTTGGGGAGCAACGGAAAAAGGCGTAGTGTTAGCATATATTGCACTTCCTTGCCATGGATCGTAGAGAAAAGAGAGCAAGCAACTTACATAGCGAATGGTTTCTCGGGCGAGAACCATAGTACTGGAGCGGTTAGGTCTCTCAATCTGTCGCAAGTGTGCGATGGCGTTTCCTTGTCGTGATAGGTCAGATACTCGTTGTTCGGACGCATAGTCAATCGCCAGCTGCCGTCTGGACGGAAACCAGTTTGCTATTGGAAGCGAAGTGGTAACGAGGTAAGTTTCCTGCACGCTTTGCAAGTTGGGGAGAGCTGAGGGGGCACTTACCACAAAGATCTTCATCGCCTCGGGCGTCCAGCCTCTCGAGCGGCGACTCTTTTTGATGAGCTCGAGAGCAGATTCACTGGATCAATCAGCGAAAAGAAACGAGATGCATGAGTCAGTAAAGCCTGATTACCACCCATACTTTGGGCTGAAGCTGAAAACTTACCTATCCTTCGCCTTGCTCTCGTCGAGACCGACAACGAAGACGTCGCTAGGGAACTTGGCGAACGCGTCGAGGATCTTGCTTGCTGGCACGACGGGTGGATCGAGAACGATGAGACCACGAAACAGCTGAGGTGCATGAGCCGAGACCAACAAAGCGCCTTGAGCGCTCAGACTGTGTCCCAAGAAGAACAGATCGCGCCTGGCCTTGATTTGCTTGCTTCCCTGCTGGATCGATCGTGGCTGCAGGCGGCTTGGAACCCGGCCGCCGGCCTCGGTAGGGAGGTAGAGCGCTGCAAATGCGAGAATGTCTCTAGCCGAATCCTTCTCGTCGGCCAGTGCGGCGCCGATTGGGTTGAGCAGCGCATTTCGACCGGAAGAATAGAGGTCGAACGTCCATACCTCGCAGACAGCCACGTCTTGCTTGTTGAGCTGCTCCAACGTGTGAGTAAGGAGCGGGTCCATCATTTCTTGAGTCATGCCCATTCCTGGCATGCAGAGGATCGTGATGCCTGATGACTTGGAGTGGCGAGGCACTAGCCTCCTCGCAGCCATCCAGCGCTGGTTTTTTTTTGCGCCATCGCTGGGAGCGACGATGGCGGTGTAGATGGCATTCTTGCCCGAGCGCTTTTGTGCGGTTTGAGCATCGTACATGTGCACCATTGCTTCGTTCGGCGCCCTCGGTGGTAACCCTATCGCAGGCCGCCTGCTTGCAAATAACACCAACGGACTCAGGGAGATCCCAAGGAGGCAGGACTATAGGAACATGATGTGGTTCAGCGGCACCGTCCTGCTTATCAATGCAGCGTTGTATGCGTATGCCAGGCTGAGCGTGACGAGAAAGCTCAAAGCCTGAGTTCACTTCTTTGATACACCGGCTCGCAGTGTCTTGCTCAATCTCAAACGATAATGTATTCATGACGTTCGGAAATACTTCGAATGTTGTTCACAAGAGGTGAGACATTTCTGTCCAGACTGTGCAGATTTCCGTGAATCGATGGTGACGTTGTATCTCTTGATATCACACGTTGCCGCCTCTAAGTCCAACGGCCCAAGTCAGAATCTGATCCTCGGCCTGCGATGTTCTTGCCATGTCGAGAGCGCATCAAGATGCCTACGGCTACTGGGCCTGCCAGAGTATTGAGCACGATTGCCCAAATGGCGACATTGAAGGCCTGCTGATCGACAAGTCCGCCCTGTTTAGCAATATTGATGACGAGAAACCCTATCTCTCCTCGCGACATCAGAGCTGTGCCCAGGAACAAGGACACAGGCCAAATCAGTGGCCTCTTGACGGTTCCCAGCGCTGCGTGACTAGGCAATCCGGGTGCGTCCGTCTCCATCGCTCGGCTCGCGGTGACCTGGGTTGATCGAGTGGCTGCAGCGCTCGACGATTCCTGCCGTGGCTGCATCTGCAATGACGTTTCAGAAGCCTCTTGCATGTCTTCAGGAGGCTCCGTCGGCTCGCCGGACCTTTCCTTCTGCAGCGGCTTGGATGCTTTCCTGTCGCTCCACCTTTGCTCGACAAGATCTGCTACAAAGATCCAGACGCCTGCACCAACCTTTGCAAATGCCATGAGTCCAGCGAAAATGACGCCTCTCCAAACTGTTGTGCCTTGAAACATTGACTTGACTGGGATGGCTGATCCGATGCTCGAAACGAAGAACGGCATCAAGAGCGTATCTTGCACTACTCCAAGTGCAGTCCTATCCGAAAGAAGATACTGCGGAGACCACGCTTCAGAGCTCTGATCGCGTGGGCATGTGTGCAGCGTTGATGGCTGGTCCTCCCAGCAAGCATAAAGACTCTTGACCACTGCGCCATAGCAAAAAGCGCCGATGAGAAGCGAGGAGCCAATCTCTTCGCTAATGACACAGTAGGCCAGCACAACGGAAATGAGCACCGTCAAGGCAATGAGCTGTTGCAGTCCTTTGTTGGCCATGAGCCTTTTGGAGAGAGTGTCAATGGATGGAAAACGAAATCCTGCAGAGGTTTCATTCCTAAGCGATCGGCTTTGACTCGCCTGCACACGTCGGGCAAGACGGGGTACAACGATGCGTCGAGCGAGGGGTAGAAGCGCGAGCTGCGAGAGAAGCCATGAGACCACAATGAGAAGAAAAGAGGATACGATGGGACGTGCGATTGTCCATGGCTTGATCGAAGCAATGCCGCCTTGTTGAGACTCGGCGGTCGATCCCAATGTGGAAATGATGCTAGTGATGACGAGACCGACAATGTCATCGAGGAGTGCGGCTCCCACTAAGATGGTGCCAATACGAGTCTTTCCCACGGAGTTGTGCGGCGTCTTGTTTTGAATGTCCTTTCCTGCTGTGGTGGCGTTGCCGTTGAATGAGTTGAGAACTGCAAACGTGGTTCCTAGACTTGTTGCAGCTAGCGCTGCACCCACAGCAAAGCTCTCGAGATAGCCGTAGCCAAAGCCGAGCGGTAAGAGGGCCATGCTGATGCCGATGGGCAGGATAACACCGGTGGAGCCCACAAGCAGAGCTATGACCAGATTCTTGGGACTGGAAAGAATGTCCATCCTTGCTTCCTTCCCACCTTGGACGATGAGAAGGATCAGACCGAGATACCCGATAGCGAGGATGGCTGACTGAACATCGTATGGCAAAATGTTGGCAAGCGGTCGAGCGTATATGGCTCCCAGCACCAGCGGGCCGATGATGCCCGCCGAGAAAAGTGTCTGGAATGCATGGTAAAAGATGGAGAGGAAGAGGAGGTAAGAAGCCAACACCAAGATGGTGACGATGGAAGGAGATGTATAAGGCAGAGCATCCCCCGTGTCACCTGCAGCCGAAGCCATCGAAGTAGTCATCACAGTGGGATCGGTGTTGTTCAGGATTGCACCGGTATATGCCGGCACGGTTGGTGGAGATTGAGACGGCGGAGAGAGACCTGTTGACAGCAGCTGTCAAAATGATTTTGATGCTATTTCAAGAGATTCAGGCTACGCCGACTGCTGCCTTGTGTTGGCTAAGCATGGCTAAATCCTTGGCGTAGCTTCGACACGATGCGAAACTGAAGCGTAGATTCGGAAGCAGGCGCTTGCACTCTATGGCCGGCCAGATTTAGCCATCAGGTCAGCAGCAAGGCTCAGCAACCTGCCGAGAGTTCATGTTGAACCGGTGCAAACATCCGTAAGTGCGTTTAGCCATGTCGATTTCGGAAATCGGGCAATGGCTTGTGCTTCGTGTTGGTCTCCACAATTTCATGTCATTGTCGGACAGTGGACAGTAGCCGAGGACCCACTGTTGCTTTGTCCTCCTTCCCTCTTCGCTCGAGCCTTGGCTTCATCCACATCCTCCATTCAGTATCAGCACGAGACCTGGCGCTGGATACGTGCACCAAGTCAGAGCCCGTCTGCCACCCCTGTCAGCAGTCCACAGCGCAAGACTGGTGCCCAGTCCGGCCCTTTTTACACTCTCCATCTTACCACCACCATTTCAGCAACCCACGTCCACGAGTCTTATGGTTTCGCGAGTGCTTGACTGCCCCCTGAGATCGCACACTTTCTGGCATATGCGCTCTTGAGCGAGCAAGCGAGTGCCTCGACCGGGCTGTTCAGCCGGTCGCAAATCAGGCGACTAGCCTTACGTCGCGATGCTGCAGGGCACAGTCGGGTGGGCTGCCAACAAGGTGCTATCCTACGTCGTACCAGTCGATGCAGCGGCTCGACCACGCTCAACACTGCACGGCGCGGCTCCGTCGCAATCATCCGGTTCAGATACAATCGATCCTCGCTATGCAACCAGTGCATCTCGGCGAAACGGCGACATCGAGCAGATACCCTTCCAACCTCGCTACTGGCCGCCATTGAATCGTCCTCGCAACAACGCAGAAGCGCAGCAACTCTACAATCATATTCGCACGGTCGCTTGGTATCTCGACTCGATCCCTTTTCTTGGGTCGCGACTCCCCTTCAACATCGGCGTAGAATCCATCATCGGCATCATTCCCGGCGTCGGCGATTATGTTGGTCTGATACTTGGCCTTTACCAGATCGTCCTCTGCTCCCTCTTTGGTCTGCCGTTGATGATACTGCTGTGGATGGTGTTCAATGTCGTGATCGACTGTCTGATAGGTGTCGTGCCCATCATCGGCGATACGCTTGATGTGCTGTTCAAGGCCAACTTGCGAAACCTACGGTTATTGGAAGATCATCTGCATCAGTCTCTCGGCAGATGTGGTGCAGGCACCTTTTACATCGAGTTCGCGCCAAGCAACACATTCATGCCCCCTCGGCAACGCTCTCATCGACTCAGAGATCCACCTCCTGCCTCCTCCATGCGATACCCTCAACCAAGTAGGCAGCCACCACCAGGGAGAGTCCCGAGCGCCAGATCCTATTTTCTAAGCTTGCCGGCTTCTCTGGCACAGTCGACGAGTGCCGCTACCAATCTTTCCGCAGAATCGAAGCATGAAAGTAATCCCGCTCTGCCCAGTGGCTCGTTGGCAGATGCAGCGCCAATCGCAAGCGGGTCGTTGCCAAAGTCACAAGCCAAGAAACAGGTGCTTGCTGATGTCGATCCATACTTGGTTCCCGAAGAGGAGAGCACATTGAACCTGTCCGGACAAGTCGCCGTTGTACCAAGACAGAACGTCTCACTTGAAAGCTCGAGCAGCAAATCAGCCAGCCACGCGTTGTCCACTTCTGACATGGTCAAATCGGGCGATACGCTCCAGTCGCCAACAAAGAAGCCAGACTTGGCCATCACCGCGCCTGCAGATGCACAACGCACATCAAATGCTTTGGCAAACACGGACGCAGCCAAAGGTCGAAACATTTACGCGCCGGATCCCAGCGGCATGCAGGCCTTGCCGCTTGAGTATGAGCGACCTCGCGTTTCGTGGCACGATATGACGCGGACGAGCCCGACAACGACAGCAAAGCCGGACGCAAAGCGTCGCCGATACGACGACGAGCATGATCACAACGACGACGGAGAGCTCGACGCGGACTTTGAGGGCCAACGACTGCTCAAACGGAGCTCGTCGGAAAGAGATCGAGAGTTGGAAGACCCACGAGCGGTCTGGCGAAGACGGCGTTCATTATATTTGCTTGTTTATTCCGCTATCTTCTGCGTTGCATATGTCACGTCGCTCGACGCCAACACTGGCTACCTCTATCTCAATTTTGCCTGCAGCGAGTACGGCGCACTGGCTTCGTTCAGTACGGTGGCAATCGTGCAGCAGATGGTTTTCGCGATTGCCAAGCCACCTATCGCCAAGCTATCGGACGTGGTAGGCCGTCCGCAGGCGTACGTGTTGTCGTTGGTGTTTTATGTTTGCGGCTACATCATCGTGGCATCGACGAGGTCGCTACAATCTCTGATTGGCGGTATTTGCCTGCAATCTGCAGGTACAACGGGCATACAGGTGCTGCAGTCGATCATCATTGCCGACACTACCACGGCGAAATGGCGGGGCCTGGTGATTGGCATTGTCAATCTGCCATTTCTGATCAATTTCGCCGTGGCAGGGCCCATGGTGGATTTGGTGATGCGTCACGGAGGATGGAGATTTGGATTTGCCATCTGGACCGTGATGGTGCCACTGGCAGCCACGCCACTGCTGCTGACGCTGTTGGTGGGTCAGAGGCGAGCGCGCCGAGCCGGGCTCGCGACAAGAAGCACGTTGACAGACAAGCCGTGGAGGCAAGCACTCAGGCAACTAGCTACCGAGCTGGACCTGCTGGGTCTGCTGCTATTCACTGGCGGCTGGCTGTTGATCTTGTTGCCACTGACGTTGGCGGGACATGGGGAGCGACAGGCCGAGTTGTCTACGGCAATGTTGATTGTGGGTGGCGTAGGTTTGCTAGTGGTGTTTGGTTGGTGGGAGACAAGGGCTTCTGTGCCAATTCTGCCGTTCCAGTTCCTGACCAACAGCGCGGTGGTTTGCACATGTGTGGTCGGGGTTTTGGACTTTGCGTCGTTCTACATCTCGTGGACGTTTCTGTCGAGCTTTGTGCAAATCCTCAAAGGCTGGGATCAGACGCGGACGGGCTATTTTGCGACGACGCAGAACGTAACGTCGACTATCACGGGGATCATTGTTGGGTCATTGATGGCGATGACGCGGAGGTACAAGGCGCTGCTAATGACAGGGCTGGCGGTTCGGCTGCTGGGAGTGACGCTTATGGTGCGTTATAGGACGGCGGATGACCCAACATTTATGCTGATCCTTTGCCAGTTGCTACAAGGCATTGGTGGCGGCTCGATTGCTATCACGATGCAGGTGGCGGTTCAGGTGACGGTGCGCCATGCTGATGTGGCGATTGTGACGGCACTGGAGCTGCTGACGACCGAGATTGGAGCGGCGATTGGATCTGCGACAGCAGGGTGGATGTTCCAGACCTACCTCTCGACGAGGTTGCAAGAGAATCTGCCAGATATGCACGCAGACGAGCGCAAGCTGGTGTACGGCAGCCTTCAGAAGGCACTCAGCTATCCGATTGGCACGATGGAACGAACGGCGATCATCAAGTCATGGGTCGAGGTGATGCGGATGTTGAGCATCGTAGCTACGGTGACATTGGTTCCGGCAGTGTTGTTTGGGCTGGCCATCCCAGACACGGCTTTGCCCGACGTGCACGGTGGATCTGGCCATCACCACTCACATGGGTCACGAAAGGGAGACCGGCGTGCCTCGAGACGACGACCTTCCTTTCTGTCGACAAGTCGACCCTCATCGCCGATCGAGATTCGCGGAGGGCATTCGGACATTGTGCTTGGGATGGGACTGGGCGTACCGAATGCAGATGCAACCACGGGCTCAAAGCGAAGTCGATCGGTGTCGAGGAACCGAGCAAGCGAACGAGAGACGAGGCCAGAAACCAGCACGCGCCACAAGAAACGCCGAGCACGCCAAGTTGGCGGGTATTGAAGCTGGTTGGCGCCACCACATAATGTACGGTATCTATCTCGTTAGGCATGGTTTTGATTTCTCACAGCAAACACACAGAGAGTCTTTTGACACACAGTTAGCAACGAGTGATGGCTCGATGAAGAGAGCCATGCCTGGATCTGGTCGGTGTATACGGGAGATGGGGCCGACCAGCCAAATGCATTTGAGTATATATGATTGAAAGGAGGCAGCTGTTGCTGGTGGATGTGTTCGCGTGGCCGGCACTTTTCCGACCAACACCCAACGGCCGTCGATGTTCCGGCGCCAAAAGAATACCGAAGAGTGGAGATTTGAATTGCAACAGAATTCATTTCAGGAACAAAGCCGGACTGAATACAAATCCAGCCCACAAATTGTAATGAGAATAGGCGGCAGTCACAGAAATGAGTTGGAAGCTCAAAATTGGCCTGATTGTGGCAGAGAGCGAAAGAAAGAGGAGGGAGACAGAATCAATGCACGGACGGGCCATTCTTCTGGCAAATCACACATTCGCCCCACAATTCATGATTGGGCCCTTGTCACTGGTCACAGGTCACAGCTCGCAGCTCGAGAGAGGCGAGTGAGCAGTCAATCAAACAGTGTGCGTGTGTGTGTGTCTGCGTGTCGGTGTTGGACTCAACGGCCCGCGATCCGACAATGAGTTCTTCCTTGCTCCCCATCACTGTGAGCTCGACTCTTACTCTCGCAACGCAATTGGTTTTGCGTCGCTCTGCTCTGCTCTAGCTAGCAAACCCTCTTCTTTGACCTTGATCACCCTTTTGCGGACCACCCTCGTCGTCAGCAAAAGCTCGTCCGTCAAGCGTCGTCGGTTCGAGTTTGCCTCGCCCAGGTTAACTTCGTCTTTGGTCTACTTCGTCTCTGCCACCGTCTCCTGCCCATCATGGTCTCCGCCGCCGATCTCATGAGGCAGCATCAGGCTCAGCAAGCCAACCTCGCCACGGCTGCCGATCAGCCTCCCATGGCCGACCCTTTCCCTTCGCTTACTCAGGACCCTTTCCCGCCTCAGCCCGCTGCTTCCTCGACCGCTACCAATGGCAACACCAACGGTTCCTCTGTTACCGATGCCAGCGTTGTCGCCGGCAATGGACGCTCCAACAACAACGGCTCTGCTCGCTCCAAGCAGCCTGATTTCTCTTCCGAATCCGCTTTTCCTTCGCTCGGTGCCGCCGCTAACCCGGCCAAGGGTCAGTGGGGCTCCAAGGGCTCCGCGTCCGGTTGGAATGGGTCAGCTCCCGTCATTCAGCGCGCCGTTGCTCAGCAGACTTTCTCGCTTACTCTCTCTCACGAATCCGTCACCAAACTGCCTTCCGTCATGTCCAAGGTCCAGAACAAGTACCGTGGTGTCAAGGTCGAGGCTTCCACCACTCGCAAGACCGGCACTACCACTTTTGTTCTCAAGGCTGCTGATGAAGCCGTCGTCAAGAATGCCAAGCGTGAGATCACCGTCCTCCTCGCTAAGCACATCTCGACTCAGGTCATGATCCCCGCTTCCCTCCGTGCCTTTGTCATTGGTACCAAGGGTAAGAACCTCAAGGCTATCACTGAGCAGACTGGCGTCAAGGTCAACATCGCTCCCCGGGACCCTGCCGCTGAAGCCGCCGATGACGACGCCAACAACCGCGGCAACATCGACTATGAGAACGACGAGCAAGTCCCCGTCACCCTCGAAGGTGACGAGATTAACGTCAAGCAGGCTCAGGCCATGATCCAGGCCATCGTTGCCGAGAGGACCTCCAAAATCACTCAGCGTCTCACTCACATCGACCCCATCTTCTACCCCTTCATTGCCGGTCCCAAGGGTGCCAACGCCGCCAAGCTCGAGAACGAAGCTGGCGCAGGCGAGGTTTCGGTCCGCGTGCCTCCTCGTGCTGCATTCCTTCACAGCAGGGATGGTGACGACGAGTCGGCCGAGCCCAAGCGCGAACGTGATCTCGCTATCATTGTTTCTGGTGACCGCGACAAGGTCACCAAGGTCGTTGCTTCCATCGAGGCTGACGTTGAACAGATGAAGAACTCCTTCCGCACTCTCGCCATCAGCATTCCCAAACGTCAGCACCGCTTCCTCGTCGGCGATGCTGCTAACGACATTCTCGCCTCCACCTCGTGCAGCGTCGAGCTCGCCGCCATCGATGATCCTTCCGACAGCGTCACCATCCGTGGTCCTCAGGCTCAGCTGCCTCTTGCTCTCACCGCCGCCATGGAAAAGGCCAACGCTGTCCGTGTCGAGGTCGTCGATGTCGTCGCTGCCCACAGATCCGCTGCCAAAGACCCTGTTGGCCATGCCAAGCACGTTCTCCGATGGCTCAACGTTGGAGGCAAGATCCCTCGCAGCTCCACCGCTCAGATCTACCTTCCCCGACCTGCCATTGTCGAGTCTACCGGTAACGTTCAGATCGAGATCGTCGGATCCGATGCCTCCGAGGTCTCTAAGCTCAGGGAAACCATCCAAGAGCTCGTCAAGTCGGTTCCCCCTTCCTTCGTCGACGAGATCGAGGTTGACCCTCTCCTCCACCGCTTCATCATCGGCAAGAAGGGTCAGGGTCTCAAGCCTTACGAGGCACGAGGTGTCGATGTGCTTTTCCCTCCAGCATCGTCCAGCGCTGACGGCGACTCTCGATCCGACGTTCTTCTCGTTCTCGGCGGTGCTTCCGTCGTTGCTAGCCTGCCCGCCGATCGAAAGGCTCGCGATGCCAAGGCCAAGGAGATTTTTGACGCTGTCAAGCAAGACATTCAAAAGGCTCAGGTCGCAGCTGCTGACCTCCGCTCCGAGACGTTGACCGTTCCTGCCGTGCTCCACCGTGCGATTCTCGGCCCCAACGGTACTACCCTCAACGCAGTCATCGGCGAGGACAGGCTGGTTGCCGTCAAGCTTGGCTCTAGCAAGGCTGCTTCGGCTGACAAGTCCGGCTCGGGCTTGTCCGAGGACTCGATCCTTGTTCGTGGTCCCAGCTCCGAGGTCGAGCGTGTCGTTAAGGAGCTCAAGCGTATCGCCGGCGAAGCCGAGCAGGACAACATCATCAACGGACATGTCGCCGAGTTTTCCGTCGATGCTTCTCATGTGCCTCACTTGGTCGGCCGTGGTGGCTCCGCTATTACCAAGCTGCGCGAAGAGCTCGGTGTCCGCATCGACTTTGGCGAGCCTTCGAACGCTGAAGGTAGCGACGGCGCTAAGAAGGCCGGCAAGAAGGCCGGCAAGAAGGCCGGCTACACCACCAAGGTCGTTCTCGTCGGCCGCAAGGAGAATGTTGAGGAGGCCAAGAAGCGTCTCCAGACTCAGGTGGAGAGGCTGGCGGATGAGACCACCGTCACTCTCAAGATCCCACAAGAGATGCACGGCAGCTTCATTGGGCAGGGCGGCAAGTACGTCACTCGTCTCCAAGACACGTACGCTGTTCGCATCAACTTCCCCAACGCGAATGCTCAAAGTGGCACATCGACTCCCACCGAGGGAGCCGATGACAAGCCCGCTGGCGGGCGTGCCAGCCAAAAGCCGGATGAGGTCATCATCAAGGGCGGCAAGAAGGGTGTCGAGGGTGCCAAGGCTGAGCTGCTCGAGCTGCTTGAGTACGAGAAGGAGCACAACAACGTCACCACCCTCAACGTGAGCACCAAATCAATCGCTCGTATCATGGGCAAGGGTGGTGCCACCATCAAGCAGATCCGTGACGAGAGCGAAGCGCAGGTCGATGTGGACCGTGCGGATAACGAGAAGGACGGAACCACCGCGATCAAGATCCGCGGTACCAAAAAGGCGATTGCAGCTGCACGAAAGGCGATCGAGGCCATCACCTCCGAGGTTGACGCCGAGGAGGTGTACACTCTCACCATCGACCCGGAGCACCATGGTATCCTGATTGGTCCCGGAGGCTCCAACATCCGCGATCTCATCATCAAGGCCGGTGGGCCCGAAGACACCAAGTCGTCGTCTCAGTATGTTCAGTTCCCACGACGAAACGAAAAGGACCTGTCTACCGTCACCGTGCGTGGACCGGCTGCTTTGGCCAAGAAGATCCGCGACGAGCTGCAGAGCGCCGCGCAGGTTCTCGCCTCGCGCATCGTCTATGGTGTCGTTGTAGCGCCTCAGGCGCAAAGGATGCTCATCGGCCGTGGAGGCTCGCGACAGTCCGAATTGCATACTCAATACTCTGTGCGTCTCGTGTTCCCCGGCTGGAAGGAGTACGCTTCGACTGGCGAGCCCGTCAACAAGGACGTGCTTACCGGTGGCGACGACTCGACCATTGTCAAGATCGTGGGTGCCGAAGACCGATGCAAGGCTCTGGCCGAGGAGATCAAATCGAGCTTCGCCTCCGCGTCCAAGACGGTCAGTGTGCCGCGTGCAGTTCATGCTCGCATCGCCACTCCGCAGTTCTTCCGCCAGCTGCGCTCGGACTTTGGCGTCTCCGTCGACACTCCTCGCGACTCGGCTTCCACCTCGGTCGCTGCTGCCTCTGCCTCCAAGAGCACTGTCGCGGCCGGCAGCGCACGCATCGACGACGACGACAATGCGGACGAGAACGAGTTTGAGCTCGAGGAGCTCTCGTCTAGCTCGAGCACCGATGTCGTCACGTGGAGTCTGACTGGCAAGGACGAGGCGTCGCTCCAGAAGGCCGAGAAGCGCATTCAGACGTCCATCAAGGAGGCCGGCAACGCTTCGCACCAGGGCAAGCTGTGGGTGTCGCCGTCGAGCGTTCCTCGCATCATCGGCCGCGGCGGGAGTGGGCTGATGAACATCCAGAAAGAGTCCGGCGCGGCCGTCGAGATCCCGCGCGACGCTGGCGGGTTGTGCATCATCCGGGGTTCCAAGGATGCGGTGATGCACGCTAAGGAGCTCATCGAGAACGTCGCCTCGGCCAGCGGACGTGCTTAGACCTTGCTAATGGAGCAATAACTTAGACTGGCTCAACCAAAAAAAGCATTTTTCCTTATCTTTCCCCATCGCAAGTTCTCTCAAATGTCGATAGCAATTCAAAGAACAAGATTCATGACACAGTCGATTCGCCGGGTTGGGGGATGATTGCTATTTGCGTTAAAGCCGTACCGGTGCGAGCCTGAGTGACATGGTGTGATCGTTTCACAAGCTCGAGAGGGACCGGCGAGGTTGGGTCTAGGCCCGGTTTCTAGGCGGGTTGAGCCTTGCCATGGCTGGATCGAGGTCGAGCTCTCGAATTAATTTGGGGCTTGGATGGAACCCTTGACTTTTCATATCCGCGAGCACCTGTTGCCAGCGGTGGTCCCCTTCATCCCAGCACTTCCTGATGAGCGTTTCGTAGCTCTTCCTACTTGGCGTGATATCCCTATCCTTTGCCTCTTCTATGAACCCGAATGCATCATCGTACTTGCTCTGGGTGAGGCACAGAATGATCATGCGCTCGAACGTGACCACTGTTGGCTTCATTTTCATCTCATTCACCTCCTTGAGCAGCTGGACGCCGGTCTCGTAATCGGCGGCGTCGATGCACCCGCTGAGCAGTGCGTGGAACGTGTCGAGGTTCGCGCGGAGTTTCTTGGGCTGCTCCGGGGTTTGTAGTTTCAGAGGCGTCGCTAGAGGGTGGAAAGTGGGGATAGAGCGGTAGATGTCGAGTGCTTTCTCAAGCTCGCCAAGCCACACGGCGGCACTGAGGACGGCGTTGACGATGACAATGTGCGTACCGCATGCGGAGTCGGTTGCAGCGCGGGTGAGCGCGTCGATCGCCAGCTGCAGCGCGTGCTTGTCGGGGTACACCGACGTGCTGATTCGCGAAACGTTGCGTTCTGTAATGCGGATCCCGCGCTGGTGGAAGGCAAGCAGAGTCCGCATAGCGCCGTCGTAGTCGCGCATGGTACAGTAGGCCTCAAAAAGCGCCGCCAGGTGCCACCCTTGCAGCTCAAGCCGCTTGGCCGGTGTGGACAGCGGCGGTCGTTTCGTCGCTCCGGATGCCCCGGGCGATGGTTGGGGATCGAAAGTAGGATCGATGTGGCGCAGGCAGATTCGTGCCATCGAGATGCCCCCTTCCTTGGCCGCAAGCGCCAAGATGAGATGCATGGTCCCCTCGTCAGGCGACTGCAGGCCCTGGGTCACGGCGCGCGACCACGCGAGCTCGACGCCAGGTAAGTACCCTCCGTCAGCGCACGCGCGCAGGATCGACATCCAGATGCTCGGCGCCAACCGACGTGCCACTTGCCCACTCCGCGCCTCAGACTGGACTGATCGGCGTGGACTTGGAAGCGCAAAGTCAGCCTCCTCCTTGGCGTGTTCACGGTAGACCAGCCCGCCTTCTTCGATGAGATCGGCGAGCTCGACAGCCGTCCTGAACTCCTCAGCGTGCAAGCAGAGCCCGACCAGCCGCGTCAGCGTATCGTGGGGCAGCGTCAAATCTACACGGTAGCACGTCGACAGCAGCAGCAGCGCGAATTCCAAATTGTGATCCTGGCATGCGCTGTCCATGACATGTGCGAACGTAGCCGCATTCCAGTTCCGCACCCTTTCAATTGGCAAAGTCACTGCTCGCCTAGACTTTGACGACGATGCAGCATTCTGACGTTCGTTGAGCAGAAGCTTGGCCAGCTCATCCGAGCGCTCTGTTGCAGAAGACGACGAGGGCTGCAGCGCAAAGATCCGTTCGAGTATCGCGCTAGTTGCTTCTTCGTCAGCGCAGACCACGGCAGCCTGGAGCAAGTGGTTGAGCGAATCGATGCACTCCTCGGATCCAAAAGAGAGCATGTCGGCGTTGATTGCCTGGACGTCCTCGAGAAGACCGTAGTGTGCTACTGCGCGCATCATCGCCAGGAACACCACCTTCTCTTGCGGCTCAAAGGTAATCTTGCCTGGTGTTCCGGAAAGGTGCTGCTTGCGTTCCTTGATAAGCTGGCACAGCCTTGTCGCCTGGACAGGGTCATGCTCATCCGCAGCTCTACCTAAGGCTGTGTAAAGCTGCTTCAACTCTGGATCGGTTGATACGTTGCGCAAGATGTATGTGTCGCTAGATGAGCGATGATTCGCGTCTTTGGCGTTCGATGCGTCTTGACCGACATCGTGTCTTCTGAAATGCTGGAAAAGCTGGGGTGCGTGTGGATGCCGACGCTCGGAAGCCCTGGAATCTGGGTAGATTGATTTCGAATGTGACTGGTGGGAAGCTTCATTCCTGGTTGTACTGCTCGTAGCTGCAGCCTTGGCTGCGTCTGTTGAGGTGGTACCGAACCCTCGGTCAAGTGAGCATCGTGTCAGACAAGCCGACAGTTTCGTCTTTGATGACGATGCTACGGGGGAATGCTGCCGCGCAAGCGCATCTTGCAGACATCGAAGCTGCAAGCGCTTCTGCCCAGTTACACTTCTGAGCATGCTAGCTCTCGACTGCGATCAAGCTGTGGTGGTAGAGATTATGAGTGTGTGAGAGAGTACGAGACACCATCTGATGCGAGCAGAAGCAATCCTTCCAACATCAATTCGAAAATCTTGAACCCTTTCCAACGCGCGCCGCCTTCCGGTTTCCGAAAACCGAGGGTATCGTGTCGAGAAATGTGCAGACCTAACAAATTCAAAAAAATCAATTGGCGTTCGAAGGCAGTGTTGCTTTGGACCACGAGGCTCTCTGCCATATGATTCAATATTACCGCATGGCCAAAAACGTGGTTTGCCGAACTTGCAACACAAGGCGGTCGCTTAGCTGTTGTACTTGTGCCCCGGAGCGTCAAGCGGAATGAGCTTGTTGGAGCCAATCAGAGTGCTAGTTTGTCGGCGACGAGCTAAAAGAGCATGTTGGCGTGGGAAGCGTTTGCTCGCCGAGTTTCGGGGTTGGCGAACCATAACCGTGTTCATGCCGTGATCTGCCGTCTCACTTTGTCCGTCTCCACGACAGGGCTTTCCGGTTGCGACCTTGTTTCGGCAGTGGCTTGCCGGACAAGACGGTGTTTGCTCAGAGGCCGCCAAGGGTTCGGATTGGTCACTCCTCCTCGTCAGGTCTGAGCTTACCCAACGCTCCGGCCGCGGCAACTAGGCAGTGCCGACAATTGTGCTCGGAGCAAGTCTTGACAGATCTATGCAAGAGACCCACAAAGCTGGAACACAATCTGTCCCGATCTATCACAAACAATAGGATAACGGTACGGCACCCTGATCGACTTAATGTGGTTCGAAAGATCTCTCTACGGTACAATATTGGCACGGCGACAATCGAGACGTCAATACACAGGATTGAGGCAGAATAATGTGTGGCTTTGTTGGTTCAAGAGTCTTTCGTTTGGTTCTGGCATTGTCGGAGAATTGCATGGCTGCCAGTGGTGCTCGCTGCGTTGAGGATGTTGTCGTGGGCGGTGTTTGAACGGGCGATGGGCGGAACGGAGATTGAATTTACTGAAACGTCAACGTCATAAGTTAGCGACGTAACGGAAACCACGTCGTGTTGGAAAAAAATTGGGCCGCAGGTTGACTCAATTGATTCTGCCGGTCGTTGCTCTCGTTGGACCACCACAAGATGTTGTTCATAGGAGAGCTTGCTTCCTGAATCCGTTCTAACTTTCCCACGCTGTCCAACCCCAAAGAAGCAATCTTGAAACCCCGGCGCGGATATAAGAAGTCCATTCGCCGATCTCCTCTGTCGGTCAGGGACGACAGATCTTGTAAAACGTTTTGCCAGCTTCCAACGGAACGGCCATATGCATGCCAATGGCGCAGCCAATGTACCAGTACAACTGCAGCATGTTTGGCTCAAAGTGCAGCTTGGAATGTCCGCAAGTGAGCCCTGCAGCGAACAGAGTTGATCGGCCAACGGCCAATTCGCAACGCTGATTCATCCCGCTGTTTGCTGCTCCACGCAGGCCCAGCATCTTGGCTCGTCATAGGATCCCCGTCGACAATGGAAGCATCATGTAGCGGCTGTGTCGACGGCGTGTGCAAGATGGGGGCCCTCTGCGTACAGTAGGAACAGTGGGGCGCCAAGAATCAAGCCTTAATTTTCGCTAATTGGATCGTCGATGTGCACGGCAGAATGTTTGACATCTTGAAAAGACTCCATGGAGCGATGCAAAGCTGTTCAAGCTTGATCAGTCATGCAGAGGATTGGGCGAGACAGGGATGTGGTTGATAAACATATTGCCCGCCAAGCCGGGATCGGAGATTCGGATGATAATGTCCGACCAGCCTTGGAACGGGTACCTCGCTCGCTAAGGCATGAAATTTCATTCAACTAGAGACGTTCCTTAGCATCATCATACTGCAACGACATGCTTAAAGCTCGTCGTCTGACCTTTCGGGCTCTACTTGTTATTAAGCGAGATGGAATGGCTTTTCCGGAACGGCCTCCAACGGCCCTGAACACCCTTGACGAAAGGGTGAACGACTCGTCAGAAAGGATTTGTCAAGAATTCTTTGTGTTCAGCATGGAAACGCGACTAAAATAGCGATGCTCTGTGTCGCAATCCATTAACGAGTCTGCTTCATGGACCACCGCGGACGGCATTGCCGCGGATGATGATGAGCAATATACTTTTCTCTTTCTTTTGGTTTCTGCCTCCATTATGCGATGGCTCTGCAAATCGCAAAGCACGGCTGCGATGTTGGAAAGGGTGAAGAATCGTTATTCGACACAAAATTCGCCCGTTACCAAGGATGGGACGAGCTTTTGACGCCGTCGGCAGGTAGCATTACCTGATCTGACACCAACAACTTGGATCGTCACTGAGCAATCCTCCCCGCTTCCCTCATTGAACACGATCCTTATGGTATCGGCACAATAGGAACGGAGAATACATGCGACAGCATCGCCGGCGGATAACGAAAGCTTTAGCCGTGACTTGAGGTACGAAGCGAGGCGTTGCCGTCACTTTCGTCGGCCAACTGCTTTGTGGGTGAGTGAGCAAGGCCATATCTGGGATTGGCCGGTATGCTGTAGTGCACCATATGACTATTTCACCCACTGCGGTGCGAGAAAATCAGACACACAATCCCAGGAACAGGAGATGCTTCGATGTCAGTAAAGCTACACAGCCTCGGCAATTGTCGCGTAGCCTGTCGAACTGTGAGCAAGCGAATCATGCATGCGTACCCATCCTCAACCTCACCTCGTTCGCTCGATGAACGCCGATTTCAGCCCGGCCTGCAAATGCCGCGCGCTCGCATCGTCATCATCATCCTACAGTCGCCTGTGCTGCGTGGGTTCAGTTGCCGTTATTTCGTCACCAACATTCCTTCTCCGTGATTTACACTACCTCGCCTCGCCTCGTCTCGTCTCGCTCTGCCTCGCCTCTGCACCCCAGCCTGCCACATGAGGCCATGCGAGGCCATGCCCTTGCCTCGCCTGTGTAAATTTTTCCGTGGAGGCAAGCCACTTGGCTCCGAGCGGGAACGCGGCCGCAACAATGTCTCCGAGGATGCCTATCTCCGTGCCTGCCGGCAATGGCTGAACTGTACCATCGTTAGCTGCTTTTCCCATCATTTCCGGAATCGGCCTCTTCCCTCGACGCTCTTGCTGTTGAAGTTTAGTTCTGTCGACGGTGGCTTAGATGCTCCTTCCATGTCATCTCATGTTGCATGGATGCCGATTCTGAAACTAAAGCTGCCTCTGCTCTTTCGGCGTCGCATGCAAACGTGCAAAAGTCTCAACCTCATCATGCATGCATTTCCTGACTTTTTTGACATTCCCATCGCCAAGTTGCTTTTCCAACCCCCCTTGCAAAAAAGTTGCGCGGAGTTCTGCCGGCCTGCGATAATGTCAGTCTGTCTCACTACGGCGAATTGCTAGCTGCGTTCGAAAAGGTACCGTACCGCTACTATTCGTTGTTGCGCCTGTGCGGATCCCTAGCCATCGGCAACCTGTTTGAGGGGGGTTCCATTGCATCGATGCTTCCGTGCCGGCATTACCGTTCCGCTGATTGCTTCCAAACATTCCACCGAATCCGCTCCCCTGGATTAGACTGGACTGAGAGTCTTGCCTTGCCTTGCCAGATTTGCATATAACCAACTCGATCTGCACGTCAAGCTCTGAGCGCCCATCCTGTATGCCTTGTCCACTGCGCCGTTTGACCCTCCACGCTCCGTCTCACCTAGCCCTCCGCTTCTTGATTGCCCTGGTCGGCACATCTACCTGAGTAGCACCTCGACTTGAACCACCGCCAATCACCATGCGTACTAGTGCTACCGCCGGGCTCACGCCGCAACAGCTGCTCGACCGCCGTCGTGCACAGAATAAGCTGGTGCAGAGGCGGTTCCGAGAGAAAGCTCGTATGGCTCGCTCTGTAGGCTCGCCGTCTAACCTTGCCTTTGTCACCGCCGCCCCTCATCTAGACTTGGCTGCTCCCTTCCACCGCAATGTGCAGCCTCGACTTCGTTCCGATTCGTCCGATTCTTCGGTCAGCTCGTCGTCGGCTTCGTCTGTGAGCGCGTCGTCGCAAGTATCGAGCCCAACATCGTCTTGCACTGAGCTCAACACACCTACTATGCCCACGTTTGGCGCCCTCTCGCAGCCTGACATCGCTGCACAGCCCCTGTTCATGTCCCACGAGACTAAGCCGGAGCTCGTCATGGCAGAGGCTCGATTCGGCCTCCCACAACCATCCAACACAATGCTGGCTCACAGCTACGCCGCTTTGGATGGAAGTTACCCTCAGCCTGTCCCGGTCATGTGTGCTCCTGCGCCCATCACCTACTCGAGCCTAGCGTCTTCGTCGTGCAACAGCGCACTCAAGGTTGTAGGTATGCAGTCGGACCCTTTCCTGATGAGCCAGCCACTACCCAGCCCATCTCTGCTGGTGATGCCCTCGGGCATGCCTCCGATGCTGTACGGCCCTACACCCTTGTCGCATTCGACTTATGCTCCGGAGGTCGTTCCGCACGATGTCCACCTCTCCCTGCTCACCGACGTCTCGCAACCATCCGTCGACGCCAAGTCCAGCCAGCTGGCAGGTTCCCTCTTGGTAAAGTCCATCGAAGAGCCATCCCAGTCCCGAGCACTTGCACCGCTATCCATCCCCTCGCAGCCCTTTTCCTGCGTTGTCGAGCTTCTCGGCGCGCTTTTCGGCCTCACTGAGAACGGCCAAGGCCTCACTGAGCTCCTCTCTCGGCTGCAGCTGAACGGCGAAGTGGCCGAGAGCGCCGAGACTTGCAAGGGCCTCGTCTTCGAAGCCGAAGTCGACTGGGATCAGATGGGCTCCAACATGCTGCCCATCACCGAGCAGCTTCTGTACCCACACCCCGCGTTTGTCGATGTCTGCCTCCCCTGGCCATCGGTGCGATCGCGCCTGCTCAAGCAAACGCTCACTACGCCGCAATGCGAACAGGAACTCGCGCTCGACCTCCTCTCGATGCTCTCGCAAGACGAGGCGCTCGAGTCGTTCCGCGTGTACGGCCACGACGTGCTCGACCCCGAGGCGTGGGAGCTCAGCGAAAACTTTTTCGCAAAGTGGTGGGGCCTCTTCGATCCCGCCATCCTCAGGAGGACAAATTGGTGGAGACACCAGCGTGGACTGCCCCCGCTCTCGTACCCAAAGCCGGCAAAGTCGGCAAACCAGTTTCAACGCCAAGGTCTCGGCACCGGCTCCCTTGAGCAGGTCCACCACCACGCTTCCTCCCTGCTCCTCGCATAACCGCATGAACATTTCCTTGTCACTGCCCCCCTTTGCATTATATACTGTATTTTGTATCTGTAATCTGTGTATCATACCTCATCGTTTTGCAAATAGAAAGCATCATCAGTCATACACATCGCTTGGCCTGTGTCACCGGTACGACTTCGTTTTCTATTGCGTGTGCATCAATGATCCGGTGGTTAATTTTGGGATATCACTCGAGCACGATGTACTTCTGGAGGTGCTCCGGGATCGCCGTATCGAGGCCCTTGGACTGGAGCCACTTGCGCGAGAACAGCCTTGCCTGGTATCTGTACGCACCATCACACAGGATTGTGACGATGGTCTTGTTAGGACCCAGCTGCTCGGCCATCTTCTTGGCAGCGACGACATTGAGCGCGGACGAAGCGCCGACGTAGATGCCCTCCTCGTGCAGCAGCTCGTATACCATGCGGATGCTGTCCTCGTCGGGGATGTTGAGCGAGCCGTCGAGCTTCTCAATGTCCGGCTTGAGGTTGTCGGTGACACGACCCTGGCCAATGCCTTCGGTGATCGATCCGCCCTGGCGCTCCATCAGCTTGCCCTTGGTCTGGATGTACGAGTGCAGCACCGAGCCAGGAGGGTCGGCGAGCCAGCACTGCACCTTGCCGTTGCTCTTCTCTTTGAGATAGCTCGTAATGCCCGCAAGCGTGCCGCCCGTACCCGTGGCACAGATGAAGCCGTCGACTTTGCCGTTGGTCTGGTCCCAGATCTCGGGGCCGGTGGTCTCGATGTGCGCACGACGGTTGGCCGTGTTGTCGAATTGGTTGGTCCACACCGCGTTGTCGAGGCGATCAGCGTGGCGCTTGGCCTGGTGGTTGTAGTTTTCCGGGTTGTCAAACGCAACGGCGGGGACAGGGTACACTTCGGCGCCGAGCATACGAAGCAGGTCGATCTTCTCCTGCGACTGCGTGTTGGGCATGTAGATGACGCACTTGTAGCCCTTTGCGCGACAAACGTGTGCAAGTCCGATACCAGTGTTGCCCGCAGTGCCCTCGACAACGGTGCCTCCCGGCTTGATGAGCCCGCGCTCTTCGGCGTCCTTGACGACGTACAGAGCAGCACGGTCCTTGACGCTTCCTCCGGGCTCCATAAACTCGGCCTTACCCAGCACCTCGCAGCCCGTCGCATCGCTGATCTTGTTCAGTCGGATCAGCGGAGTGTTGCCGACAGCGCCGACGAAGCCGTTAACGGGTCGCATGTGGGCCGCAGCAACGGGCGAGAGTGTCGACGTCGAAGCGGCAGCCGAGCTGTGCAGCGCACGCACCGATGAACGGGCAAGTCCGGCAAACGATCTTGGCAGTAGAGAAGTCATGGTATGCGAATCAGCCTTGAGGATAGGATGTGGCCCGAAAGTGAGGGACAAGATGGGATGAGAAGAAAGATGGATGACAAGCAAAATCGGAGCAAACCCGAGAGGCAGTTCTTCTTGATCTGATCAGATCAAACGACTGTCATTCATTTCATTTCCCCCGCCTGGCTCGAGCACAGTTACGGCTATTATCCGAGCCGCCTGATTCGCTCTTCCTCGCCTTTTCCGCCCTGCAAATGTCGCCATAATCGGAGATAAATGTGGACGCGTGCATAAACGCTGCATTCCTTCTCTACCAACTCCTTCCACTTGATTCAGCAGCTTCATCCTTCTTAGTCACTGTCTTTCAATACACATACACATGCGAAGAGGATCAAGAGTTGCAAAGCGTTTCTAGATATGTCGTTTATGTTCGTTTATAGCAAAGCACCGAAGCAGATTGGCAGATCTTCTGGACCGCATTCAGAATCTGGTCGCGGGAAATCCAACAGTTGGCGACGAGCGTTTACTCCTTGCGAACCCAGAGGTCAACGAACTCGTTGGCGGGGAGCTTGGTGAGCTTCTCGTGGTCCTCGAGGAGAGCAACAATCTCGGACTGGCGAGCCTCGGGGAAGAAGCCCTTGAGGTGCTTCTGGAGCTTGCTCTTGATGAGAGGCTTGGCCTCCTCACGACGACGGGCGTGACCGACGGGGTAGTCGAGAGCGATCGAGTCGGTGGTGCCGTCGTTGAAGGTGACCTCGACGGAGTTGCCGATGGATCGGAGCTCAGGGTCGAGGTACTCGGTGGTGTAGCGGGGCTCCTCCTCGACGGACATCTTGGCACGGAGCTCGTCGATCTTGGGGTTCTGAGCCACTTCGTCCGAGTAGTCCTCGGGGTCGAGCTTGCCGTTGATCAGACCCATGGCAGTGATGTACTGGAGCGAGTGGTCACGGTCGGCGTAGTTGTTGAGCTTGCCGGACTTGGAGATGATACGCACAGCGGCCTCCTGGGTCTTGATGGTGACGCTCTTGATGTCGTCCGAGGTCTTGCCGTTCTTCTGCATCCTGCCGTGGAGGATGATAGCACCCTCGATAGCGGTCTGCGAGTGGAACTCGGCGGGGACGAGCTTGAACAGGACGTTCTCCATGACGTACGAGCCGTAAGGGCGCTGGAACTTGAACTCCTTGCCCTTGAACAGCACATCGTAGAAGCCCCAGGTCTTGGCAGTGAGCACAGAGTTGTAGCCCATCTCACCCTTCTGGACGAGCAGAGCAAGGTTGACGGCACGCGAGCAAGCATCACCGGCAGCCCACGACTTACGCGAACCAGCGTTGGGAGCGTGACGGTAAGTTCGGAGCGACTGGCCGTCAACGAAAGCCTGCGAGACGACATCGACGGTCTGGTCGCGGGTGTTGCCGATCATCTTGGAGACAACGGCAGCCGAGGCAACCTTGACGAGCACGACGTGGTCAAGACCGACGCGGTTGAACGAGTTCTCGAGGGCGAGGCAGCCCTGGATCTCGTGAGCCTGGATAGCAGCAGTGAGGACGTCCTCAACAGTGAGGGGCTTCTTGCCGTTGGCAATGTTGGTGCGGCTGATCCAGTCGGCGACCGAGAGGATGGAACCAATGTTGTCCGAGGGGTGACCCCACTCGGCAGCGAGCCAGGTGTCGTTGAAGTCAAGCCATCGGATCAGAGCGCCGTTGTTGAAGGCAGCGCGGATGGGGTCGAGCTCGTAGTTGGTACCGATGACACGAGCACCGTTGGGAACAACAGTACCGGGAACGACGGGACCGCAGATGTTCTTGGCAGCGGGGAAGCGGAGAGCCTCCATGGCACATCCCAAAGAGTCGAGCAAGCAGAGACGAGCAGTGTCATAAGCGACCTTGGAGTCGATCTTGTAGTTGTGCACGTAGTCGGCAATGTCCTGGAGGACCTTATCGGCGGGGGGACGGACATTGTCCTCACCCTTTCCAACACCAGCGTGGCCACCCATGATGCGAGCAGAAGTGGAGAAAGCGGCGGTGCGGGGGAGCTTGGCCAGAACGGTCTTGTTCGAGAGCTGAGCGACGGAGCGAGCAGCAACGGTAGAGGCACGAGGGAGAGCCGAGGTGGAGATCGATCGAGTGGAGGTGGATCGAAGCGATGCAGCCAGGGTAGATTGAGAAACGAGACGAGGCATCTGTCAGAGGTAAGGAAGCAAAAATTGGGACGGTCAGCTACTTTTCTCGAAACTGCGTATGTCCGTAGACGAGCAATTGAACTGCACTGCTGTAACAAGCGTCGCACACCATGTTGGCTCAATCAACACGAATGAGGCGGTCCAAGCCCGAGATCGAATGATGGGAGGGCAGCAAAAGGAGTGTAGGCACGCAGCGAGGTGCAATACTCACGATCTATCTGTCGGTGTGAATCACTCGACAATGGACAAGTTTTGGAGGATGGAGTAGATGGTGTGAGAAGGCAGAAGCAAAAGAAGTCTTCTCGTCCTCTCCGGTAAAAGTAGGATGAGGGGGAATCTTGGCGACTGTGATCAGATCTGCATTGGGCAGCGGCAGCCGCGGGGAACATCCAGCCAGCTAGCCTAGCCAACAACACCCCAGACAGGCACAGATCAAGTGCTGTTGAAAAATGCAAAAAATGGAAGAAGTCGGATCGGCTTTTGGGGACTTACCGGTGCTGTCCCAAACCCGCCAACGCGAACCAACACTGCAACTGCACTGCCAGAAGAAAGGAACAAAGCGCTGGCCGCTTGTTCTCTCCCCACACATTTGCTTGTCTCTTTCTGAAACGTCGCTGAAAACGGCTCTGCTCTTTGCTAGCGCTGAAGGGTTGCGCGTGTTTTCAGCTCCTGTGCGGCTTTAGCGAGTAAGGGAGCCGTCTAGCCATTCACGCTTGCTCCCCTTCTAGATTGCAGCTGTACGTTTGCATTCCTCAAACACATACCGAGAGAGCGGTACTGTCCCAGCTTGAGCACCGTTACTGGTACCATTATCATTAGCCAGCCGCCCACCCTGACAAACCTTCAGATGAGATATCAGACACAATCTTGTCGATGAACGCCAACACTAAGTTTCATTGGATCGTGCAACGCTGTAAAGTACCTCTGACCAGGACCTTCTGGGTAGAGGTCACTTGTGACCACACCTGCTGTGGCTCGCACACGACTCAGATAAAACCGTTCTGGCCGTCATAAGAGGCACAGAAGTTTGCTAGCCTAATGAGTTCCGAAACCTCTGCTACCTGAACGACTCAATCATCCCAGACATGTGCATCACTTTCGAAAGTGCAGCGGGTTGTGTACGGCTTTGCGACTGCTGTTCTAGTATGCAAGAGTTCGGACCGATCTGCGGGTCCGCGAATTCACGCCGAGTCGATGCGGCTTCGTGTGAGAGCCTAGTCAAGACCAACTGGGGTAGTGAACGTCCAACTAGTAAAGCCGAGAGTTTTCGACAAAGCAACTGGCAGTCCTCGTCGATCGTATCGGGCAAGTTTTCGCAAGAAGGCCTTTTCAGAAAGCAAGAGAGCATGGCTTGGGTTACGGTTGCTTTTCACGTTCCGAAGAGTTTCACGATGCGGAAGTCACGAAAGTTGTTTCGAGGGCATCGCGACCCGATCTTCAGGCACCAAACGAACGAATCTCGATCGATTGAAGATCCTTCGATGCAAGCAAGTTTGCAATGGACATCGAGTCTCTTGCCTGACTCACGAATTCAAGAGAGGCAATCAAAGCCTAGCAGCTCACGGCTATCCTTTCACTTCGCAAATTTCGCTCGCTGCCCACTCACTGTACCGGTACCGGTACCGTGCTTGTTCTAGACGAGTGCAGGCAACTAACCATGCACAGCTCTGAGAGCCAGGTTACGATGAGCCTAATTGAACTGCATTGCCGAGGGTCTTGTAAGCAAAGAAGAGCAGAGCAGACAAGAGTGCAGCAAAGCAAAGCAATCTTAAGTCAGTATGAAGTCGTTATGGCTGTCAGCCAGCATTTGCCGGCCTGTTGTGGAGTTAACGTGCCACGGCGTTTTGAAGGCTTGCTCTGTCTCGGCAAATGGACAAGAGAGATATGGTCCCGTGAGCCGCGTGAGTGGCGCATTGACAAGCCTCGACCGTCGGCAAGACGGAGCATGCATTCTGTGGTGTCTTGTATCGGCCCTCTTGCACCACCGGGACGAAAGCGATGGATTCAGCAGAGCATATAACGTGAAGTCGACTCATAGCTGCCGTAAAGAAAGTCGTTTCGAAGGTGGTGCCTCATACAGAGCAACTGATCATCACCAGGAGCGGTGAACAGGCTGCATGGTGAAGCCAGTTTTAGACTCGCAAGGGCCCGCCGTCGTGAACTTGTTCGTCCCAGCTGAGCAGGTGTCAGTGATGTGAGCAAGCAGCCGCATGCAACGCTCAGTCACTGGTCTGGTGCCTGGCTGCGTGAGCAGATCGTGTCGGAGAAGCGGAATTTCTGCAGTTGCAATTATTATTTTGCATTTCTCAGCCTGTGTCTGTGTGATGTGATGCGATGAGATACGCCAACCTGAGAGTTCGATGCGATGACTATACGTTCACCACACCATCATATCTCGAGTCCTTGTCCCGTATACAACCATCTGGCCACCTCATCTCACCTCGCATCGTCTCAAGCCAGTCTTGCAGGATCTTTATCAAATCTGTCTCCTCGAAGGCCCCTATCCGATCTCTGTATCTCTCGGAATCGCTTTCTCTTGACCTGTTCGATACATTAGCCCGGGTGTACTGCGGACATATCGGCGCTTGCGACACTCGCAATCCCTGCTCATCATCTGAAGACAATCACCTCATCCGTCTATCTTTCGGATCAGCCGCAGTCGGAACATCATAAGCCTCAGTTCGCATCACAACCCTCGGATCGTCCCGAAATAAAAGTCCTCGCGTCCCGTCTTAGTCGTCGCAACACCGCGAACACCATCTCGCATTCGGTCTGCTTGCGTCTCCGTACTGAAAGCAGCCCTGCAGCATCAACAACAACAACAACAACACAATTACAACGTCAACAACAACGACGGCGACGGCGACACCAGAGCAGTTGACCTTGCATCACACCGTCCGTTTCTCTCCACCTCATTCCCGCCATGGCCAACTCCGTCTCCACAGCAGACGTGGAGCGTCTCACGGCTCAGATGAGTCTCAAGCAATCGCCAAGCCCACAGCCCCAAAGCGCAACGGGCGGGCCACCTCCGCGCGCCTCGCAGCCAACATCTAATGGAGGTCCTGCGTCGGCGAGATCTCCCACCAACACTGCGGTCGGCGCTGCCGAACGTGCACGTCAGATGGCCGGTGCTCGCCTTCCGCCAAGCTTGCAAGCCAAGCTAGCGGCCAATGCAAACCGATCTCCCATGGCTGGCAACTCAAGCCCGGGTGTGCTGGGTCATGACCAGCGCATCGATAGCAACGCGAGTGCGTCGCTCTTTGTCTCGGCATCAAATCGTCCTGGTGGGTTACCAGGAACTGGCATGGGTGGTCTCGCCGCACGCAGAGGTGTGCCCGGCGCACTTGGAGGCGGCGCTGCCACGGGCGGTCCACCGACTCCCGGCGGTGGAATGGGTGCCAGACGCAATCGCCCTGGTCTGAAAGTCAGCGACATGGGGCTGGGTGCAGGCGATGCAATGGACGCAGGAGCCGGCCCTCGTACCGGCATGGGTGCTGGCGCTGGCAGAAGAGCACCACCACCAGGACGTCTGCCTGGCGGTACAGACTCGGACAAAACCAGCAACGGCGATGGGGCAGCGCAGCGCAACGGCGCCATGTCAACACCGTTCAGCAACTTTTCCAAGATCGTCGATCCATCCGGTCGACTCAACTTCAGCGGCAAAGCCGTGCTGCACGCCTCGGGAGTCGAATTCGGCAACGGTACTTCGTTCAAGATCAACATGGCTGAGCTCGAGCTGATGGACGAGTTGGGCAAGGGCAACTACGGAACGGTGCGCAAGGTTCGGCACACGCAGACGCACGTCGAGATGGCCATGAAGGAGATCCTGCTCGAACTCGACGAGTCCAAACTCAACGCCATCATCATGGAGCTCGATATCTTGCATCGTGCCACCGCGCCGCAGATCGTCGAGTTCTATGGTGCGTTCTTCATCGAATCGTGCGTTTACTACTGTATGGAGTACATGAACGCGGGTAGTTTGGACAAGCTTTACGGCGATCGCGGCAGCGTACCGGAGGATGTGCTGGCGAGGATCACCGGCAGTATGGTGCGTGGACTTCGCTTCCTCAAAGACGAACTCCAGATCATGCACCGCGATGTCAAGCCGACCAACGTGCTCATCAACCGCAAAGGCCAAGTCAAACTCTGCGACTTTGGCGTCTCCGGCCAGCTGGAAAAGTCGCTCGCCAAAACCAACATCGGCTGCCAATCCTACATGGCGCCCGAACGCATCAAGGGCGAGTCGCAGAACATGCTCGGCACGTACACGGTCGCATCCGACGTGTGGTCTTTAGGTTTGTCGATGGTGGAAACGACATTGGGCACTTACCCGTATCCGCCGGAGACGTATTCGAATGTGTTTGCGCAGCTGCAGGCGATCGTGCACGGCGATCCGCCCAAGCTGCCTGCGGAGCTGTATTCGGAAATCGCGCGCGACTTTGTGGCAAAGTGTCTCGAGAAGGTGCCGTCGAGGAGGCCGACGTATGCACAGTTGCTGCAGCACGACTTCTTGACCCAGGACGAGGCCAAGGGCGAGCAAGGCGTGGATATGGTAGGATGGGTAGAGAGGGCAATTGACGCAAGGAATAAGAAGAAGGAGCAAGCTAATGGTTCTTCCGGTTCGGGCTCTCCTGCACCCGCAATCGCATCCGCACCGGCTGCGTAGAGCGTTGCCTCTGCCCTGCACCATAACTTCTACGCAAGTCACAGCGCATTCTCAAACACGCGAATCTTTCATCAACTACAACATCCTCTGTACTGCAATCATGTTTTGTATACTCTCTGCAAGCTCAAATTTGAAACCACACACATCATCAGATTGTGCTGCCTTTTACGGGTGCGTCTGCGATAAGAATCTTGATTTGGATTGCAAATGAAGGGATTGGCCTTCAGGTCAAGTTGCCGAGTAGTAATAGTACTCGTCAATCAGCGGGAGGTAATCGCCAACCACGCCGCCGATGAGGCCAATCAGGAACTTGCCCTGGGTCTTCTGTACGATGCTATCCAGCTTGGGCCTAGTAAATCCGTACCACAGCGGACCTCTCAGTAGGTACCTCCAAAACGCGTTGGCTCTATTCCCCCACTCTGCCTGCTCTACACTCGAGATTGGCCGCTTGGCCTTCTCCGCTGGATTTGCGCCCATGAACACGGACGCGAGGATCGCGGTCAGCGGGTTATGCCCCATCATTGCCGCCATCAGTGGGTTTGTCGCGAACAAACTGCTTCCCTCGGCGGCGTTGGGTGGGGCGAAAGAGCGATTGCGCAGCTGCTTTGCAAAGTACTCGAGTGCAAACGAGAGTGCGAACGGCAGCGTCGCGGTGCGGCCCCACTTGCGCAGCGCTAGCACGTACAGGAAGGGACGCAGGATCCAAAGTACTTCGGCGAGGTAGCCGGTGCGGTTGCGGAGAGGGCGCACAAGATCTTGCGGCTTGCGCACATCGTTGGGAGAGAGGACGCGCGAAACGAGGTAGTCGTTGATCTGCGATTCCGACCACGGCTTCATGGACGCTGCGGGAGGCGAAGGCGGGTCGGTGCGTGGCGGTCCCACTGCCGTAGCGGCGAGCGTGGTGGAGGCAGTGAGCCGAGTGGAGTCGACGAGCGTGTCGTCCGTGTCCGAGCCAGACTGGCCGGCGTTGATGCGCATCGCTCGCAAGTGCGGTGGGCGTCGATCCGCCGGCTGGGATGCGGGGTTGATAGGGTCGTCCTCGATCGCATCGTCGTAGCCCGGACGGAGGGATGCGAGTGTGGGGCGGATGAGCCCCGTTCGCGGGCCTTTCCAGTACCCTTTGGGGGGCTTTTCGGTGGAACCGATGAGTTGGCTTGCAGCCGAGTCGAGCCGCTCCGCAAGGTTGCCCATCGTCTTTGTACGCTCCGCCTCGAGCGCCGCCGGGTCGACCTCACGCTCTGGAATAGGCGGATGCACGACCATCCGATTGCCCGTCATCTGCACCAGACTCAACCTCAACACCACCTTGACCGCCTCGATCGCCGCCACCACATCCCACGCCTTGCTCCTCCCCAGCTTCCTCCTCGCCACCATCTCCGCTAGCAACTCGAAATAGCCCACGATCACCAGCGTCCTTGCTACCCTATCGTACGCTTTGGAGCTCTTGCAAAAGTGCTGTGTATACCTCGCATGTTCCGACGGCGTAGTCCCCGTGACCGCGTTGACCTCTGCTGGCGCTGCGCTCGGTTGGAACACTTGCTTCTCTGACGCCGCAGATTGCGTTGGTGCGTGAGGGTTGTGCTGTTCGACGGCGCGGGCTAGGATCGAGTCGTGGTAGAGGCCGAGGAGGTTGAGTGAGGCGTAGATGGCTTCGCCCGCGAGCTCGGCATCCTTGAATCGACCAGGGAGAAAATAGGTGATGGAGCGTAACGAGCTCTCGACCGCGGTGATCTGCGACGCATTGTTGAGCAAGAAATCGTCGTACTGTTTGAAGAGCGCCATTGTGCAGAGCAAAGCTTGAGCAGGATGGTGTAAGCGCTCTAGCCCAGTCCTAAGGTTGGTGACGATGGCGGAAGATGATGAATTGGGAATGGTTGGTTGGGTGTATTGATCAAGTACCGGTCCCACTCGCGTGCGTTATTGCCGGCCATCAGAAGCAGCGTATCGTAAGCGCGCCAAAGTTGAAAGCCTTTTCTGGAATCGGGCTAATCTGCTGTTGATCAAAATCGGGAGATGGCTCTCTTTCGGTAATTCTTTTGGCTTTGGCTCAGTCGGTCCGCGCTCGGACAGGCACGGCAGGCACGAATTGCGGGTCTGCATCGCATCAGGAACCCTGCAGATAAGTTGGCTCTCTGTAGAAGCTACACGGATCAACCGAATGTCCTTGGTAGCATCCGCCTTCGACGAGCTAAGTCGAAGTCATAGTCATACAAGCTACAGCTGAATGTTATCGAGCATGACACCAAGAGCAGGTTGATTGCAGTGCTCGCATCATCGGTGCTCCAACACCAAGCTAGTGGACAGATTAGTGTCTCACCAATGGCATGAGCGGAGCAATTCTTTCCTATTCGGGGCTTTGGTGAAACGCGCTTAAATTTTCACGAGCGTCGACGCCTCACAGGGCAGACAGACAGTCAGGCAGGCAGTCATTACTCGGTCGAGCAGTCAGTGAGTCAGTCAATTACCCTCGGCGAGGATAAGCTCAATTTTCGACTTTCTTGTGACGCCAATGCCGCCCGCTGTCGACGCCTCCTGTTTTCCCTCCTTTTTTTTTTTTTTTTTTTTTTTTTCGACACCCACATTGCCATCGTCATTTCGCCCCGCAAAAGACCGTCATTTTGGGCCCTCGCCTAGGCAGTGTCAACAGCCATCGTCAGTCCATCGGCATATCGCCTTTTTTTGTTGCTTATCGACGACGCTTAGATGTGACTGTTTCATGCTCGGATTACTTGTTATCGACGGCTGAATGACAATTGACTGGCTCAACTTGATATCATGATGGGAGCCGTGTACAGAGCAGTGCAGTGAGAGCATGAGTCAAGTGTTACAGTAAACAGAGCTGAGCAGACACTAGCAGACGCCGACGTCGGACCTTGGATCACATTTGCCACTGTCGTACCGCTGTCTCTCGTAGCCGTCGGTTTCACTCAGCCTCGGCCTCTCCGCGCTCTGTACCACATTACCACAGATCACCCGACACGTCCAAACGGCAACCTCCTTTCTCTACCTTCACTGCACACCAACTCCTTCATCCGCGCACTCCTCCTATCCTATTGCCGTGATGCCCAGCAGCCGCTAATCCTTCCAACTCCACATCACGCGTTCAAGCGTCACACAATCACCTCTCAAGGCGTAGCCATTCGCCGTGGGCGTCTCGGTAGCCCCAAATGGTGTCCTCAAGCTCCTATCGGAGCTCGCAGAGCCATGATCCTCAACCAGGCCCGAGCTCCTCACCGACCATGGCGATCAAGAATGCAAAACCATTTTCATCTAAGACAAGGGCCCCTTGGCCACTAGAGACGTTTTGGTCCAGCGCCAACCGGAAACCATCTCCAGATCAGCCTCGATCGACAATGCCCCCGCAAGCACAGCTCTCTCAACCTCTCGGTCGCTCCTTCAGCAGCTCAGCAGCCCTCGATCCACATCACAGAGCACACTTTCTCGATCTTCCTTTGACTCCACCCGATTCGGCTGATTCTGGCTTCGAGTTTCACTCCTCGATTCAGTCCTCCATACAGCCTTCTCTCGTCAGAGCGGACCCTTTGCTCGCATCAAAGGATTCATCACCCCCCGATTCACTGCGTGGCAGTCACGTCAAGTCAGCGCAGCACCCACAGAGCAAGAATGATATCTTCAACACACCAACCGCATGGTTGACCCCGCCATCACGCGCTTCCACTTTACCAACTGACGAACAAGCGACATCTCGATCGCCATCCAAGAACTCGCTCTTCTTCAGCTCATTCGGCTCAAACTCGCCCTCGCTTCCATCACCGCCGCCTCCTCGTGTGTCATCCTATCAATCCACCGCAAACGGCAGCCCGAAACAAACGATAACATCGACAGGCAACGTAGATAGCCCAACTTCATCACCAACATCAGCGTCAGCTACTGCGTCAACTTCTCAACAGTCGATAGGCCGAGCCGTAGGCCACTTGCGCAGATCCTCGCTTGGCCGCGCTAGCACAGAGGAATGTCTCGAGGAAGAGGCCAGAATACGAACAACCAAGCACGTCGACTTCCGCCTCTGCCCCACCAACGAGTACTTGCTCGGCGAAGGTCGCCATTGCTCAGTATACCTTGGGAGCTATCGACCTCGTCACGATAACGGGCCTAGCGATCAGAACTCATTCGAAACATGGCGTCTCTGTGCTGTCAAGCGACTGCATGCCGACCGCCAGAGCCAGCTTCTCGGCTTAGAGGAAGCATTTGCTCTGCGTCGTCTCGGCCTTCACCCCAACATCATTCAGCTCATCGACATTCGTGATGAGGTTGAATTTGCTAAATCGCCTCAGCCAACACCACGCCCAAGCCAGCAGCCGGACCTCGCTCCCGCGGGGCGGCAGGGGCTTGGACTCGGTCTCCCCACTGTTCAAGATCGTCACTCAGCACAAGGCTCTGGCTCGAATCACTCGAGATCAACAAGCGACATGACCGGCAGGGAAGAGCTCCTCCTAGAAGCTCAGACGCACAAGCGAGCCCTCGCCCAAGAAAAGCAGGCTCAAACTGGACTCTCGCGCTCAATACGACACGACAAAAGCGCCAACCGCTACAGCCCGAGATTCATGACTCCGCAACAGCCAGAGTCGAGTCGACTGCCCACACCCACTTTCGTGGTTCAAGGGCCCGACGGCGGCGCACTCGACAACAGCCGCAACTCGAACAGCGTCGATACCCAGCCCGAGTCGCGCTATGCACGACGATCGTCCAGTCCCAACGTCGATCCACCAAGGCTGCTCATTCTGCTTGAACTTTTGCCCAACAATCTTGCACTGTACGCACGAAAGCATGCTGAGCACGTTGATCTGCAACAATGGTTCGACTGGGCATTGCAGATGGCCGAGGCGGTGGTCTTCCTCCATGACAAAGGCTGCGTCCATGCGGATATCAAAAAGGAAAACATACTGTTGACTGACGACCTCACCATCAAGCTGTGCGACTTCAACTCGGCGGTATTCCCCAACCCCAACGACCCACCCCGAGATGGCCTCGGGCTGGGCACCCCCGCTTACTGCGCACCAGAATTGAGCCGGGCGACCGGTGGGCCTGGGGCAACGAGCTTCTCGTACCCGATCGACATTTTCTCGCTAGGAGCGGTGCTGTACTCGCTCGCGACAGGCTACGAGCCGTTCGGCAAAGCACGCAGTGTCGTCGAGATGCTTCATCGCAAGCGCCTCTTCTTTGAGAGCGAAGAAAACGATCGCGCATCGCGCCTGGCAGTTCAAGCTGGAAGCTCTCCCGCCAGCCAAAACGCCAGTCGGCATGCAAGCCTGCGTGGGCGACCGCACGACTTGCACGCCAAATCCTCGGTTGCCGCTGATCTCTCCGTCAGCCCCGCCTCGCCCTCGCAGCTCTCTTTCGCACTGAGCCGGCTCGCCCAGCCAGGCTCGGCACGCCGAGACGCGAGCAACGACAGCATCGAATCCGTCGCCTCGAGCATCACCACCATCTCCGGTCGCAACCCGACCTCGCTATCCGTCCTGCGTCTGCTGGAACCGACCGACGAACCGCGTGGCTTACTGATCCCGGACCACTCGACGACGCCGCTCTCGCGCCGCGGCTCGCTGCGCACCTCCGACATCCGCCGCGCCGCCTCCACCGGCAGCGGTGCGTATAACAAGACTCATTCGCCATCGCTCAACAAAGCAGTCCCACCACAGCAGCTCGAAGTGTCACACCAGCAGCACCGCCCAGAACCCCTCCGCCGCTACTCGTCGTACGACGACCAACCGCAATCACGCCAGGATCAAGGCGGGCAGGCGTATCCAGACGGCCACCCAGCAATCCTGTTCCCCGACGGCGAACGCTTGCCAAACTGGGCAAGAGAATTGCTCAGGTCGATGCTGGATGCGAATCCCTCAGCTCGACCCACAGCAAGGCAGGTGCGAGAGACGCTCCGACGTCATCTCCATTGTTGTAGTAGAAAAGATACCCTGTAATACCACGCTTATGCGCAGAGCGCCGAAACGCTCAAGATTGATTGTGATGGTGAGCAGGTGAGGGATACTCTCCGCCGCCATCGCTTAAAGATGCCTTCTGTGACACTACACACCCTTGCACGTGTGAGAAGACGAGATGCGAATGCTTGAATTGACCGTGAATGCGAAGATGCTAGTGCTGGTGATGATGATGCTTTGAACTTAAATCCACTTGAGCCAAGCCTGCTTGGTGTCGGACGAGATCTTGTCGATGACCACTCTGACGGTCCCCTTCCTTGCCCCCGCTCCCGTTCCCGCTGCGACGTAGCTCTCCAACCCTTGCTCCGCTAATTGCTGAGCCTCGCCCGCTTTGAGCACGCCCTCGATCGTCGGCACCGCTCCCCTCCTAGACTGCTCTTCATTCTCCTCCTCCTCGTCCTCCTCTTCTTCCTCGGACAGCACCTCTCCCTGGCTCTGCAAGTCGTACAGCGACCCGACCATGCCTTGTCTCGACGTCGACTTGGCCCTCGCCCGCTCGCCCCACCGCGACGACCCGCCTGGATCCGACATGATCGAGCTCGCCAAATCCCCGACTCTGGGCTCCGAGATCTGCCGCGATCTCCGCTCTTCGACCACCTCGGCCATTGCTGCGGGGGTATTCGTGGTGGTGACGGTGCTGGACCGGTTGCGACGGTGGAAAAGCCCACGCCGATCTCTCTGACGCCGCTCGCGGTCGAGCCCTTCGAGCACCTCGATCCCCGTGCGGCCGAGGATGCTGTCCCCCTGCGCTTGCGCCGCACGCATTGTGCTCGCCCTGCTGCTGGTGTGAGGGAATGAAGTAGATAACGACGAAATAGCTGCGTCTGGGTTTGCCGGAACGCGGTCATCGTCGTTGTCCGACGGCAGCTCGACCGCTCTTCGTTCGTTTCCATCGACCTGCGTACCCGCGGCTCTCAACAGCGCTTTGCGATACGACTCGGACGCCCTCATCCCAATCGGCCTCCTCTCCATCTCCACGACCCCTGACGACACCGCACGAGCCAGCCCTGGCTTCCCGCCCACTCTCGAAACTTCCAACTCTGCCCTCCCCACCACTACCCCCTCCGCATCAATCCTATACTTGACGCCCTCCATCTGCGCTATCTTTCCCGCTGCAAGCTCCACCACCTCCTGCCTGATCAGCTTCTTCTCGCGCGCACACAAATCCAACGGCCCCTCGTCCTCCGCCCTCAAACTCTGCACCAACGTCCATCCCTGCCCGCGCATCACGCTCATCTGCCTGGCGAACTTGGTCTCGTCGAAATACGCGTCCTGCTCTAACACCCGCCGCAGCCCTTGCTCCGTCTCCTGCCACCAGCTCGGGTCGTTCAGGATCGGCACGACGTGCGTGCGAACCTCGTCTGAGAATGGCAGGCCGATGAGATCGCTCGGCAGCCAGAGCCAGCCGAACGGGTATTGCCGGATTTCGTTAGGATGCTTGATGGGGAACGAGAGCGAGTTGTCGATGGCGCCGATGGTGATTTCGTCGCGTTCAGAGTCGTGTTTGATCATGAAATTGTCGAGGCCGCGATCGGTATTGCGCATGAGAAAGTCAAGAACTACAAGACGCTCGAGCTGCAGCCGGAATTGCTCCATGCGTTTGGGAGTCCAGTAGAATCCATCCTCGCCTTCCACCGGCTCGGCGGGACTGCTGCTGCTACTGCCCACATCGCGTGCCTCCCCCTCGTGGTCTGCAAACAGCTCCTCCCAGTCCGGCCTGCACAGCAACGCTCTCTTAATCGCAACTCCGCAGTTGCGCAGCCTTGCTTTCTCCTTCTTGCGGCTCACCTTATGCGCGCGGCTCTCGTCTTCCATGTCCCTCAGCAGCAGCGTTTTGCTACGTGAGCGTGACGGCCATGGATGCTTGCGCAGAAAGTCCGACGCATTCATGTAGCCCTTGAGGAAAGTCTGGTAGCTGCCGATCTTGGCTGGCAGCGGCGTATTATCTCTTTCATATGCCATGCGGTCGTTGAATGCGTAGTGAAAAGTGGGTGATGACAGCTCGACGAGCTCCGTGCGCGGTACCATCTGCAAGCCCAGGCGTGAGTCGAGGTATGAAGCACCGACTTCGGAGAGGTACGAGAAGTTGGGGATGAGGCAGGGTCGACCCATGGCCCACCAGAAGTATTTGCGCAGCAGCTGGCGTTTTGGGTTGAGATTGCCGTACGGCTCTTCATCCTTCGGCTTGAACACCGCGACTGTAGTAGTGGAAGGCGGGTCGGTGGAGGGGTCCGAGATGATGCGGACAAAGTACGAGCCGCTGGATCCGGTGGTGATCATCTTTGGGTAGACGCCGGACCGGATAGCATGCTTGACCTGTTCGACCTGCTGTTGGAATTCGTCGGACGTCATGGCGGTGACTTCATGGTGGGCCGATTGCGTTGCCAGTGCACGTTTTGCTTCCAAGACGGACTGCGCCTGGCCGAGGCCGTCAAAGTGGGTGATCAAAAGGACGGGCTTGGCGTCGGCCGGCTGCTTGCCGCGGAACTTGCGAGCGACGGCGGTCTTCCATTTGCGGAAGCGCGCGTCGAAATCGAGATCGTCGTCCGTAAGACGGCTGGATGAAGCGGCTGCGTTTCCATTCCCATTGGCACTGCCGTTCGGAGTTTTGGATATCTGGGCCGGCAGCAAAGGCGTGCGCTCGTCGTGCTCGGTCGAGGCGGCGGCCATGGTGTCGTTTCAGTGAGCTGACGGCTCAGCGCAGGTATTGTTGCTGTATGCTGTGCTTGCTTGCTGGCATCCTGGTGAAGGAAGGGAAGAGGTGCAGGGTGATTAGGGTTCGAGAAGATGCAAGACCTAAAGAGGGCTGAGTCAAGTCGCTGGATTGGTCTGGATTGAGTTTAGGTGGAGGAATGACTAGCAGGACGACGGACTGACTGGATGCACGTGTTAGAAAGCGCAGGCGGCCTGTTCAGGGTCCTCTTGCTTCACTGGAGGCCAAAGCCTGCAGACAAGTGCATTCTGCATTTGGCTTTGCATCATCATTTCGCGACATTTCGACGCTCGGATCAGATTCCGGCCCAAAAAAGTAACACTCCATGCTGCTGCCGCTGCAGCATCGCCAATCGTGACTAGACGCACAAGCTAGCTCCTGAATCCTGGTTGTAGTGAGCTAAAGGCCCGAGCCTGACATCTTCGAGGCTAGAAGATAATCTCTATAAGCGCACGGTTCCGGATGTGCCAAGAGTTTTGAGTTGAATACGGCGCTGCCGCCTGCTGACTAGGCTGCCAAGCAGAGCGACATCGAGTTTCTTCCTGCTTCGAAGCTGCACTTCAAGGACAATGTGGCTTCAAGCTCAAATGCATCATCACCACGGTGCTCTCAGGCTCATCTGAGCTTGATATCAGGTCACCTGTTTCGCCAAAGCGACCATAAGAGCGAGCTTGTTGGAATCGTTGATCCTCTGGCCGCACTGCCGAAGCGTTGTTTTCCTTGTCGCTTGTCTTGATTTTCAGCGCATTTCTTTTTTTTTTTTTTTTTTTTTTTTTTTTTTTTTCCCCCCGGTGGGCCACAACTCTAAACCTCGCACTGCGAATCGAAACAAAACAAGCAACGAGTCGCTTTCCTGTGGCTGACCCATGCGACACGCTCCCATCTACCGCCTGCAGACAGAGGAGCCACAAATGGAATGCAACACACACATCACGCACACCGCCAGCCCCTGTGAGAAAATCGGCAGCGTGCCCAAAGTAACACACGCACATCATCACAACAGCGCCACTCACATCAATTCAACCATCATCACATCGCAACCGGCAGCACCGTCATCCCAAGTAGACGCCCTGCAGTGGCCATAGACACGTGACCATGTCGGGAATCCCGACCACGCCCAATGGCTCGCATCTGCGTTCGGGACTGCCGACCCCATCTGGAGGGTCGAGACGCATTTCACTCGCTCCATCAAGCATCAGCCCTGGGACGGACAGTCCCGACACTCGCTACAAGAAGCAGAGCTTGGCAGAAGCAATCTCGAAAAATGACCCTGCAAAGTACCGTTTAGCCGGCTCATCGCCCTCCATCGCGTCCCCAACAGCAGCAGCAGCAGGAGCGGACCAAGATGTCGACTCGGATGCCAACTCGCCACTGCTTGTAGCAGGTCGTCTGCCTCGTACCTCTCTGCTCTCCCGCAAGTCACATTCATCGCTTCGATCCGAAACACCCACGACAAGGACATCTCCCTTCACCCAAGCTTCGCCCTCAGCTTCCGAGACTTCGCCAGCTTCCAGCACCTCCTTGGCACGCGCCAGAAGTCCTCTGCCGCCCACTGCAGCCAGCACATCACGCGGTATAGCAACGCCAAAGCGATACTCGGACATACATGCGCGTGCCGGCTTCACGCCATCCTCGATGGCCAGGACGCCATCCCACACTTCGTCCACCGCCTCCTCTCGCGCTAAAGAACATGTTCGCCGCGGAAGAGAGCTCGAGATCGGCGACCTCGTCCGCATGGAAGGGTCCGAACTCGTCGGTGTGCTTCGTCACCTTGGTCCAGTAGAGTTCAAGGCCGGTTTCTATGCCGGTTTGGAGCTCACTGGCGACAGTGTAGGCAAAGGAAAAAATGATGGCAGTGTTCAGGGTATCCAGTACTTTGCTTGTTCTCCAGGCAATGGTGTCTTCTGTCCCGCTTCGAAGGTGGTGGCCATCAACCAAGCTCCTCCGACAGATGCAGTTGCTCGTCCTGCTTCTTCCATGTCCAACAGACCGTCATCCCGCGCCTCCGATGTCCACGATCGATCCGGTGCTATCACGCCCTCTCGCACAAGAGCGCCGTCCGCGACACCTTCGCGAACCTCGTCTCGTCTCAGCACACGACCACCTTCCGTCACTCCGGGCGCCCGACCTGCATCTGCCCTTTCCAACTCGCGTCCCGGAAGCCGTCTCGCTGCACGCAAGAGTCTAGCAGGACCGCCTACCAGACGCGAAGAGACTGACAACAGTGGTCTCGGCCTCGCACCAGCAAGTCCGGCACGAACTGCTGCACCCGCGGCATCTTCCTTGGCGGCTAGAACACCGAGATCCTCGATAGCAGGCTTACGGTCTGCCTCGACCGCCTTGCCGTCGACTCCGAGCCTGGCCAAGAAGAGGCAAAGTCTCGGTGGCATCCCAACGCCCCGAGCAACAAAGGGTCGAGCATCCATGTTTGCCCGACCAGGAGGACTTCCGACCAGCACAGACTCGAGCATGCCACCACCGCCCAGTCCCACCAAAGATGGTCAGCGCCCCGCGAGCTCCTTGTCGTTCCGTTCCAAAAGTAGACTAGGCGGCCGCGAGCCATCGGAGACCGAAGCTTCTCCTGTCTCCAAGCAAGATGATTCTTCAACGACGGACTCCAATCTCGAAAAGAACCGCATGCTGTGGGAGCAAATGGATCTCACCCCACGCAAGTCGGCCCAACTCGCCTCTCGGTCGCTATCCAGGGCCGAAAGCCGTGCAGGGAACAACGATGAGCTTTCACACGACTCGATTGCCGAAGCCGTAGTTCCCTTGTCGCTGTACGAGGATCAGGTGGCGGAATTCGATAAGCTGCGTTCGCAATTGGAGCAACTTGAGAAGCAGAACGGAGAGCTGCGTCGGGCACAAGAGGCTCGCAAAGCACGCATGTCAGAGGTTCGATCCAACGAGGCCATTCTCGAGGCTGAGCGAGCAAAGATGCGAGCCGAGGCACGAGACAGGCAGGCCGAAATGGAGGAAGAGCGCCGTATCGAGCGCAACGATGAGATGCGCCGACGCAAGGAGATTGAGGAGCGGGAGAAGGATCTGCGCGAAAAGCTCGCCGAGGCTCAGCAACAGCTCCGCAAGAGCGCTGACGACCACGAGCGTTTCCAGCAAGAGGCCGAGAGCCGACACAAGAGCCTACAGCACAAGCTTGAAGCCAGCGAGCAGCTGGTCGCCGACATGAAAGACCGCATCGAGCGTGAAAGCGCGCAGCAGCAGCAAGGCGAAACCAAAGCGGCGCTCGAGACCCAGCTCAAGCTCAAGGATGCCGAGATCGACAGCCTGAAAGCGTCAATGCAGAGACTTGAGGAGGAGGCTCAGACCGCGCGGGATGAGCTCACGCGCCAGATCGACGAGCTCAAGGATGCTGGTCGCGAGACGATCAGTCTATACGAGCAGAGGATCGAGGAGATCGAAGCAGAGCGCTCCGAAGTGCTAGACAACATGCAGCTGCTCCAGGACAAGGCACAGGAGGCCATCCGTGCCGCCGAGGCTCGTGTCGAGGAGTTGCAAGCCGCGCAGAGTGCATCCGGCAGCCATGGTGGGTTGGTCGCCGGCTCGGCAGCGGCGATCGACAATGAGGCTCTACGAGAGCAGGTGGCACACCTTCAAGACAAGCTCGGCAAGTATGAGGATCAGATTGCCGAAGCGGCGCTTGCGCTCGAGAAGGAGAAGGAGTACGCACAGAAGAGGCGCGACAAGTCGCACGAGGTGGAAACCAGCCTCAAGAACGAGCTCAAACGAGTCCGAGCGGAACTTGACCGCGCGACTCGGACCAACAAGGAGCAGCTGGCGCTGCTCGAGGAGACTCGACATGCTCTGCAGGAGAGCCAGCAGGCTCTGGAACGCGAACGAGCCGAGCTCGAGGGGCTGCGAGCAGATGCCGAGAACTTCAATGCGCTCAAGAGCGGTCACGAGAGCGCCTCGGGCTCTGCATCTGAGCAGCAATGGCGCAGAGAAAAAGTCGAGCTGGAAGCAGAGCTCGCCCGACACAGGGAGAAGACCGAAAAGGAGCTAGCAGCGAAGGATGCCGAGCTTGGCCAGCTACGTCTGGACAGGGATTCGCACCGACTGTCTGCAGCTTCGATGGCGAGCAATCGCATGTCGGCCAATGGCGGATACGCGTCGAGCGATGCGTCTGCTGCATCGTCGGCAAATCAGATGTCCGGGCTGAGCTACCTGGTGCGCCAGTTGAGCGATGAGAACAACGACATGAAGACCAAGCACAAGATCCTCGAGTCGGAATTCAAGGCACGCGTTCAGGATGCTGAGACCAAGTCGCGCGCTCTACAGCTGACCGTAGAGTCACTCCGCAAGCAGCTCGAGGGCCAAGAAACAGGAGTGGAGGCTGGAGACATGTCAGGGTTGGCCGAGAGACTTGCGGACAGCGAAGCGCAGTTGCAGAGCAGCCAGAGCACGGTTGCCGACCTCAAGTCCAAGCTAGACGCCACCACTATGGAGAGGAAAGAGTCGACAGACGCCTTGCAGAAGGAAGTGACGCAGCTGGAAGCGCTGGTGGAAGCGAGGATCTTCCGGGAAGAGGAGCTGGTGGCTGAGGTGGAGCGATTGTCGAAGAAACTGGAGCAGCGCAGTCCGGCTAGCAGGACCTCGAGCTGGAAACCGGCGCCAAGTGTGGCCCCTGTCAAGGCCGCAGAGCAGAGCAAGCCGGATGCGACATCAGAGCCCGTCAAGGCAGCGAAGCACGAGAAAGAGGAGGAAGAGGAGGAGATCGACTTCTGCGGGCTGTGCTCGAAACGAGGCCACTCGGTGGAGAATTGCGACAAGCTGATGGAACGATCCAGCTCGATTGCACACAAGCCTGTCTCGGGCGCAACACAGGTTGGACAGGGTGAGCAAGAGCCGTGCGACGATTGCGGCGAGGTCGGACATCGGTTCGAGGATTGCCCGTATGCAGCTGAGATCTTCTAATCTGGAGGCGAGCCGCTCTCACTTGGACTCTCTTCTCCCTCCAACGAGAATGCTCTCCGGCTTTTTGGGCAGATATGTTACACCGTCAATTGAAAGTCATCTCTGTCGAGACCTTTTTGCTGCTCATTTTGAAGCCTGGTATTTGCGACGCTTTTGTTGATTTTTCTGGATGTGAGGAGGCCTGATACGGGGCGAAGGTGCTACAAAACCATCCTCGCTACCCTCTTGATACTGCACACGCTCTAGCCACGACACAACGTCTGCTTCGATCAGGACGCATGAGACCAAGTCAGATGCACATGTGCTACATACCCCAGCGATCTAAAGCGGTTCCAGGGTTCGACTGAGATGGGTAAGGATGCAAATGTGAAAGTCACGTAACTGAACACGGTGCGACGCGAAATGTGGTTTGGTGCGTGGCGAGTGGCAGACGCGCGCGACTGTCAGTACACGTCGAAGCCAAGCGAGGCTCGGCGTCGGAAATTCAAGAACAAGCGCCGCCGTCGAAGAAGGAAAAGGCACAGCGGCGGCGGCAAAGTGCTACATGTCCACGACCCTGTTGATTGATTCGACTAAGCTCACTTAAACCCCTGTCAAAAGTGGCTTCGAGATGCAGGGACGCGCTCCATACAGGCACGCATCCAAGCGACAACCATTCCCCAACCCTGGGCTTGGAATCAGCCTTTGGCACACCAGACCCTGATCGCGTAATATGCTACCAATCTAGCGCGTCGTCGCTACCCATTGCATCGGGGTATGCTTCACACAGCTTGAAATAGTTACGATGAGATGACAGATACGAGACGAGCTTGCCACGTGAAACAGATCATTGGATTGCAACACAACAGAGTCACACTGTCCACCTTTCTTGCATTGGGCTTTCCTCACCGTCAGTCAGAACAAAGTGAATATTGGATCTCGAGCAATACGCTTGCCGCATAGTGTAAAGACAGAAAGAGCAAGCAGTAAAGTGATTGTGAGAGGAGCATTCCTCCCATACAAAGCGCAGTCGGCTTGGCCCGTTGACCCGAAGAGGAATGAAGGCCAATTCATTGCAGGGAAGGTTAGTGTGACTGCGACGCGCTGTGTGGGAGAGAGAGACACACATCAAAGAAAGGTCACGACTTTTTTGGGCAATTCCTCGAAAAAGTCGGATCGCCGCGTCGTGCCGCGTTTTCGCATTTTCTCTACTTTCACTCGGTGGCTCAGTCAGTTGTCGGTGCAATCCGACTGATAGAAAAACTCCACTCTCTCTTCGGCAACGGCTCAGTCTCAGTGTCAGTCTCAATTTCGGTCTCAAGTCGCTCGGCGGTCCCATCCGCTTGGCTTTTTTGGCTTTGGCACGCTCGTCGACATCTCCTTGCATACCACATTGCACCCTTATCCGCTCAACACCATCACCACCACCACCTACATACCTACCTTTCTATGTTCCTACTTGGCTTTCACACCTTCGCTACACTACCTTGTCTTCTCTCAACACGCATCGCCTAGTACCACCGACCACAGCTAAGATAACCAACAACACAAACAACTCACGCAACCGATCCACACCACGCGTCGCATTAGTACTAGCTGCATTGCATACACCACATCAATCGACATCCTCCAGCAGCTGTCCCTCTTTCCTATCGCTGACCCGATCAGCTAAGCATCTGCTCATTCAGTAACACCATCCGCACGCATGCACCCACAAGCGGCATCACTTGACATTCTATCCTCACCTTGATATAGTATCCCTTATGTGCATCGGCACCCGCACATTCACGCAGACCTCAATAGTCGACATCGACCAACTATCCCTGTCTCTCTAACTGAATATCAGCAGCATCCGCTAGTGTATCTCGTGGGGCACCCGTCCTGCGTCTGAGGACGCCCTGCTCGGACACCATGACATTTGATCACGCAGATCATCCTTTCATCGCACCAAACAAGCCGACTCGCTCTGTGCATACTATCGACCTGCACCTCGAGCAACAGGCGGCAACCATGACTCCTCCACCCAGCTTTGGCTCCGACGCCTATCAGCAGTCGCCATTCGCCTCATGGATGAACCAGCTTCCATCAGTCCCTGCTACCGAGCTCAAACAGCGCACCGTCTCCATTCCGCGTTCTCACGCTTTCTCGTCTCTAGCTCCGCTCTCCAAACTCTCTCCAACTCAAGAATATCACGCCATCGACGTCGATACCCAAGAGGGCGACAACCGCGCTCTTTTTGGCACTATCAAGAGAACAATCCCTCTGCAGCACTTGGCCACGTTCGGAAGTCCAACTGAGCCCCATGCTCCGCTTCCATCCAACCACAACAACGCGCTCTGGCATCATCGTCACATGAGTAATGGTTCTGGCTCCGATGTCAGCTCTGCATCCGCCAACGCCGGTATCGAGCTCAACGCGATTGCAGGTCCCTCCTCCCAACCCATGCTGCGTGATGATTCGCGTGGGTCTAGCGAAGGCTCTCAGTCTTGGCGTCGATCTCGCACGCTTTTCGGCTCGTCCGCCTCTCACTCGAGGCTGGACGAAGATGTCGAGATGGATGTTGACTCGGACCAGGACGACGCCGACGAGCAGCCACCTGCGTCGCCCTCGCCTCTGTGTGAACAGCTCGTTCCATTGGATCCGAGCGCTTCGTTCAACCTCGACCTTGGCGAGCCCATGTTGCAACCTGGAACCAGGCCAACCCACCGACTCAGTCGGAAGTCATCCTCAACCAGTACCACACATACCCTCGGTGGCTTGTCGGCCAGTGCGTCTCAGCGTTCCCGTCCACCACGATCGAGATTGCCGTCTTCCAACATCAGTCCGCCATTGTCTGCAGTCGACGAACAACAGCATACCACCCCAGCCCGCCAGAGATCCACTACAAGTGGCAACATGGATGTCGACGACACCACAGAACATGGACATGGCTTTGCAGGCCTCAATTTTGTCTCAGCAACGGCACCCCGCGCCACGCATCGCGCTCGTGCCTCGTCGTCCGCTGCTTTGCATCGTCCGCTCACTGAATTCCTTACGCCGCGCAGTGCCAGCGCTTCTGCCGGACTCGGCGACAAGCTTCCAGGCGTGGCCAATCTCTTTGAGTTTGCAACACAACCGCGTCCTATCATTCGACCCGGCGATCGTGACACGGATACTACCCCACTGCGCGACCACCGCAGGAAACCAGCCAACCTCTCCATGAGCTCCTTCCCTACAGCCAAGCTGTTCGAGGACGAAATCGAGGCAGTCGCCAAATCGTCCAATCGAACCGAGACAAGCCATCCCTCGGTGCCTCACCTGGCGTCCGAATCGCTCATTTCTACTCCAGCACGTCGCACAGCCGCGCCTTTGCGCAACTTCGGCAGCGAAGTCTCTTCCAGGTTTGGTGAGACTCGCCACCATGCCACTCCTCACCGTCTTTTTGGCAGCTTCCATGCCAACACCCCAGCAGCCGACGACAGTGGTGTTGCCTTCAACGATGGCGAACACAGCATCAAGAGCAACAAAAAGAGGATGGTCTCAACGCTCGCCTCCTCAGCAAAAGATTCGCCGATGGCTGCATCCTCATTGAACCATGTGCTTGACGATCTCTCTTCGCCGTCTCAGGATGCCCTGCGACGCCACGAGACGAGCTTCCACCGCGACTCTCCCGCTTCGCGTCCTTCAACTCGCATGGTGATGCACAACTTCGGACCCAAAGAGCGCTCGTCCCTGATGCACGAGACCCGCTTCTCCAACTCGAGCGAAAATGGCTCTGCCAACTCGTCTCCGGATCCCATCCCACGCACGCGCTCCCGAACAAGCACAAGCGCCGGGGTCAGCGCAGCAAGCCCGGCTCGACGTGCGCGCGATCGTAGACCCACCTCCGAGGACACCACCAGCCAGTATCTCACTCCGCAGAATTTCAGAAGTGTCAAGCCGCTCCAGGCCGCTTTTATGTCCACTGGCTTAGTCTCCAAACGCAACCGCGCTCGCGATAATTCCGAAGGCGCCGACGGCGGATCCGACGCATTCCCACTTCCACCCAAGCCACCCAACTTCGGGCATGCACTGGGCTTGCGTGAAGTGGTTGCGGCAGCCTCGGCACATGCAACGGCAGCTACCGACCGACCTTCCAGCACCATGCCCGACACACCAGTGAAGAAGGCTACGTCAACACCCTTGGTGCCTTTTCCCAAGTTTGCACCTGTGCTGCGCAGTCAGATGGGAGGCAACAGCTCGTCCTCCCTGGGTCCTTCTCCGCTTGGTGTCAATTCGCCAGCAAAGGATGCGGTGGCCAATGGCAGCACAGGATCGCCTGTTCTCGGAGACTCAGGCGAGGGCGATAGTCCCACCCTGAGCCTCATGAACTTGGGCGTTCCCAATGCAAGCACTCCAGCCGCAATGTCGACCCGTAATGGTGCCGCCTTCGGGAATTTGCCACGCAGTCGGCGCTCGCCGAACCCGGGTGCCAGCCAGTTCCAGACTTTAGCAGCGGGCGATGCTACCGAAGACGAGGGCAACCTCTCGGACGTGTCGCAAAGTCCCAGTGTGCAGTCGGGCCGCATTCGGGACGTGCACAGGCTTCAGAAAGGCAAGCGAACAATCACCACCCCTTCGTCCAGCGGCGGTCACGCGCCTTGTCGCAAGTTGCTCTCTATCGACACTGCCAAAGCTGCCGGTGCATCCAAGTCGCTGCGTGTCCGCTCGGCTGGCCTCGGCAAGCGCACCATTAGTCGCAATGCCAGCTTCGTCCGTGCCAAAGAGGCTTCCGAGGAAGGTCAGGGCGAGACGCTACCGCCTTCCACTCCCCTGATCACCACCGCGGCAGATTTTGGGCTGAACGGAAAGGAGGACGAGATGCCTCCGATGACGCCGACACGCAACGCCACACAGATCAAGTGGTTCCAAGCTGCGCAGGTCTTGACCACGCCGTCGCCTTCCTCACGCCGCCAAGCTGCACAGAAGCTTCGCGCCCATCGACTTGAGCTCATGCAGACTCGGCGCAAGTCGCGTCTCTCAGAGACTTCGACCTGCCAAGGCACACCACAGAAGGCTGCACCGGGCACCGTATCGTCAGCAGCTATGGCGTCGGGCGACTCCAGCATGGACATGCGCCATAGAGCACCAGAACACAGCCATCTCGAGACTGCATTCACCGTTGAGGAGACGATCGGCTCGGGCGAATTCAGCGAGGTGCTGAAAGCAGTTTCGAAATCGACGGGCTACGCTTACGCGGTCAAGCGAATGAAGAAGGCCTACCACGGACCACGTGATCGGCTGCGCAGACTGGAAGAGGTGGATGTCCTCAGAGCATTGTCTACGCCTGGCAACCCTCATCCCAACATTGTGTCGCTGATTGGTGCTTGGGAGGAGGACGGTCACCTGTTGCTGCAGCTGGAGCTGTGTCCGCTTGGCTCGCTTGCCTTCTTCCTGGAAGAATACGGTCAGCAGGTTGGTGCGCTGGACGAGCCTCGACTATGGAAGATCCTGGCCGAACTATCGAGCGGTGTAGCCTACATCCACTCGCACAACATTCTGCATCTCGACCTCAAGCCTGCCAACGTCCTCATTACGGAACACGGCACGCTCAAGATCGGTGACTTTGGCATGGCGACACGCTGGCCCAAAGTGGATGCCGAGACGACTTTGCTGGGTGCTGGGCTGGAGGCTGAACCGAACGAGTATGCGCTGGACCAAGTTGCAGACCCGTGGCCTAGACAAAGTGGATTGGAGAGGGAGGGCGACCGAGTGTATCTGGCACCCGAAGTGATCTTCCATGGACAGTACGGCAAGGCGGCGGACGTGTTCAGCTTGGGACTCATCTTGCTCGAGGCCGCCGGCAATGTGGAGCTTCCTGATAACGGAGAGGCTTGGCAGAAGCTGCGACGAGACGACTTCTCTGACGTAGACTTGAGCGCTCTGAGTGGGCCGCTGCTGCGGTTGCTTTCGAGGTTGCTGTGCTCGGATCCGGAGCGGCGCGTGACGATGGACGAGGTCGAGGGGATGCGCACCATGGCCTGCGTGCGTGCGATCATGTCGCGCGGACTGTCTGCATCCGAGATGGACCAGCTGCCTGAATTCACCGACTCGTCCACATCCGGGTCGCTGGTGGGACTGGCGGACAGCTCGTCTCTGTACTCGATGGCGAGTGAGCTATCTAGTCGCACGCTTGGCACGACCGACTCGGAGACGGACTCGAGCGCCGCCGGGTTGTCCGAGACAGACTCGGGACTGGGACTGTGCGGATTGTCGTCGTCGCTGTCGGCACAGACGTGGACATCGACGTCGATGAGCTCGTTGGCGTCCAACGCCGCAGTGATTAGGGTGCGTGGAGCGCTGATCCAGGAGCCAGAGGAGGAGTTCATGCGAGAAGTCATGGGCGCAGACGCGATGGAGCAGCAGCACCAGCAGCAGCAGTTCACGGGCACCAAGAAGGAGATCGGGGCCGCAAGGTGGCAAAGGCCAGCACTGGCCGAGGTGCAACCTCAGCGAGTGCAGGGAGCACAAACCTACTCGATGGAGCTCGACGGTTGAGCGGCAGTAGCATGCAAGCAGTGTCGGTAGTGTCCTCATTTCACGCGTTTGGTGGCTGCTACTCAGCCCGCGACTAATGGCGGTTCCGTTTCGTTCGCAATCATATATACCTTATCATCAGACCAAACCGGACGGGCACGTTCATTGTGAGGCTGAAGCGTTTCATATACATTCGTCCACTCATTGTCGAGATGATGTGAGAAAGAAACTGGCTGATCTGAACTCAGCTTACATCAGAAGATAATCGGCTTGTCAATCGGGGTGATAATGGAGGGACTGTGTGGTTCCTGGTGGCGATAGGTAGGATGGGCGGTGTTTTGAGATAGGGGTTGGTTCGGGTTTGGTTCCAGTCGCAAACAATTAAGTGAGCTTGGCAGCTGCAGCAGCAGCAGTGAGCGAAAGGTTCAAGACCCGACCATCATCAGCATTCATTGTTGCCAAAGGAAGCAAGTAGGGGCATTCTTCTTTCGAAAAACACACACGCTCAGTCAGACACGAGCAAGCAAATCAATCAAGCGCTTAGCGGAATTGCCCTCTCTCGCAGCAAAGTGGCATTACTCCACGTATCCATCTCGTCAGGATGCCTGCCGGGACTGGGTTGTTCGGCACTTGGTCGATCGTTGCTCGCGCAGAAAAGAATGACCGGCATGAATGCGGTTCAGTTTCAAGGGGGCCTGGCTGAAATGGGGGGGGGCAAGGAGAGCGGCTTGCGGCCTGACCGGCACACGCGACCAAGCACAGCACAGCTTATTGTGTGAATTGTGAGTGTAAGTGTGAATGTGAGTGAGCAGATTGAAACTTTGTCTCTGTGTGTGTTTGGCCATCCATGCTGATCTGGCTTCCTCTGGATGGGAGGGACACGGGATTCCGACTGGATTCGATTGCAGAGCGACGATCAGAAAAGGTACAAAGCACATGCCGGCCTCTGCCCATCCCAACGTCCCGGACGCGAGCAAAGCAAAGCCAGGCAGAGGAGAGAGAGAGAGAGGCGATCTTGAAAACCCGACTGAGGAAAGCTCCAATTTAGAACGAGGAAATCAACAACAACCACACCAATCGCTTCGCATCAGCGCGCTCTCCCTCTTTTCTGCCTTTGAAAAAACACTCGACGTGCCGGATTTTCTGCTCTCCCCCTTTCCTCAAAACACGCCGGCTGCACTCGCCTCGGTTACGCACGCACATTCTGAAATTCTTTTTTATCCCTTCCTCGGCCACAGCCCCCCCTTGCCTTGCCTTTTTGAGCCGGACGCTAAAAAAAAAAAAAAAAAAAAAAAAAAAAAAAAAAAAAAAAAAACCCAACGGAAAAAGCAACAACATGCTCCTGCCGATCCCTGTTTTCTCCCTTGAATTCTTTTTTTTTGTGGTGGCCTTTTGGGTTTCACTCTCCCCGCCCGCTCGCTCGCTCGCTCGTCCCTTGGCCCCGTCCGCGCGTGGTATGCGTGATTCAAGGTCAGATACCGTTCTCTGCTGCCGCTGCTGCCTGTCAGACAAGGAAAAATGAACCACCACAAATGCTCTGAGCCGAGCCCAGAATGTAGGAACACCACTAGCACCGCATCCACGCCTGTGTAACACTCAACATCGGCTCCAGTGTCTTGAACCCTGTTGTTCCCCCCTCCCCTTTCCCCTCCCTCCGCTCCTGCCCAATCTAGCTCGGCTTGTCGATCCACAACACCCTTATCCTCGTCTTCGTCCTCGTCGTCCTCGTCCTTCTCTTCCTTCTCCCCTCGCTATCCTCCCGTGATCCTCCTCACTCCCAACCATCCTCTCCTGCTCCCCCTCTAACCTTGCTTTTTCCCTCTTCGTCCTTCTTGCTTGCTTTGCTTCTCGTCGTTCCTTGCTTCCTAGACGGCCCTAACCTCTTGTTCCACCACCATCACGCATCCGCCTCAAGAAGCTTCGCATCTCGAAATTATTTGCCATCATGCCTGCTGGAATGAACCTGCTCAATAAGCGCGCCGTCGCGGACCCTTTGACGCTCAACGGCATCCCGATCGGCTTCATCCCCGATGTTGGCTCGGACGGTGGTAACGTGCAAACCATGGTTGGCATCAACAACCTCCTCGCCGGCCGCGGCCAGTCGTACGCATACGGCTTCTACGACCAGACCCAGTACGGCTCGATCTACTCTGGCGTGAAACTTCTTGCCAACGCCCAAGACATTTACCAATCTGGTGCGATCCTCGAAGCATCCATCATGCCCGTTGGCTCGTGGGGCGGGTATACGCAGACGGACAACACCCAGGCGGTGGCAGTGTGCCGCGTCATGAAGCGATTCACCGATGCTGGCGTTGAGGTGAGGCTGCGCTTTGCGCACGAGGTCAACTTTTACATAACCACCGGCGAGTACTCGCCAGGAACCGACATGGGTGTCTCCGAGTTCAAAACGGCTTGGGCACAGGTGTCGGCAGCATGCAAGACGATTGCACCCGCGGTTAAGATGTTCTACTGCCCCAACGCGGCCGACCTGGCGACGTACCAGAGGTACTTGCCGGACAACTTTAACGAAACCGTGCAGATGATCGGCGTCGACTTCTACCCCGCCACCCTCCAGCTCGCTACCGCCGCCAACTACATCCAGACCGTCAAGCCGTTCCACGACGCCTACTCGAGCGCTTCGGTCCCCTTCGTTATCGCTGAAGCTGGTATTCACGCCCAGGGCGCCACGATTCAGGATAGGTTGAACTGGCTCCAGACGCTCACGTCGGACCAGGTCAAGAGCGCGCTGCCGAACTTGCAGTCCGTGACGTGGTACAACGCCTTGCGTCAAACCGACGTTCTTTCGACCAGCGTAGGCTCCGATTTCCGTATCGTCGACCCGGGCAACGCCACATTCCCTAACCAGGACATCGAGGCACTCTTCCCAATCAACCAGACTATCGTCGCCATGTCTTCCTCCGCCTCCGCCGCTGCTGCTACCGCCACCGCCTCCGTCTCTGGATCCGCCTCTGGCGCCGCAGTCGCAGCTTCGTCCACGGCGCTCCCGCCCAGTTTGAGGACCGGCTCCGGCGCAAGTGAGACGGTCAAGAAGGTCTCATTCGCAGGAATGGCTGTCACCGCACTCGCCGCGCTCAGCTGCTTGTCGTACCTCTAGAATTGCGTAACTAGTTTAGTGTCAGTGATGGGTTGCTCTGTTCTTTTACTTTCTGTGCTTCGATCAAGACCGTTTTCGTATACCTCTACACCTTCTCCCTCACCTTTTTTGCTTTGTGATGTTGTGTTTATAGCTTTTCGAATGGACTCTTGAGATCTCCTGCTACCAAAAGCATCGTGTATGCGTGTGCGAACAAGGCATGTGGTTTCCTGAAGCTAAGTCGACTCTTCAACTCGGTGCATTCCACTTGTAAGCCAAACATTGAGTCAGCGTGTAAGTTTGAGTGTGTGAACCTCAAAGCGTCTCCATGTTGTAACTGAAAGTAGAGTGAGGAGTGCGAGACAATAGCCGAGTGTGTTATGAGACGGCTCTCTGGGCTAGATGACCAGACCTCGCTTTCCGACCTTCTGAGAGGGTTGGGGAACGGTCTAACAATTGGCAAAAAACCGCGCCTTACCCACGATTGGGGATTCCCTTCAGACTTTGAGGAAAATGGTCTTGCTCTTGGTCAAGTGCATAGTTGAGATAGAGCTGCTCAATGACCACCCTCTGCTGACCTTATGCGTTGCATGAGCAAAGACAGATCTCAGCAAGTTGAGGTTGCAGCTCAACTTGTCTGAGCTGCCCCATGTTGCGCCACAGCCTGGTGCCGCATCTGACCACCGCGAGAGTCTCAAACGTTGTGCGAGAGCTCGTCTCTCAGTCATGCTACCTAATGAGACAAAAGAGTCAGTCCCTGCCTCCCTCCCTAATGTGAGCCCTAGTAACTCACGCTAATCATACCCACCTAACACACAAGTCGCACAGTCTGCATCTTACACACGAGAAGAAGAATGTAAAACGAAGATTGTCCATTAAGAGAACCAAACCGAACGACCTACGACAGTATCTTACTACAAGACTGCAACAAATCTATATACACCACCACCTCCATTTCCTTACCATGGAACCTTAGTCAACCCCAACTTCGCCATGGGGTTACCCAGACTCGGGAGAGGCAACAAGTAGCCTGCATACCTCGCCTTTTCCACCTGCTTCAAGCTGACGCTCGAGAGCTGCTGCATGTCTTCCTGACCATAGAAGAAGATGAGCGTTGCCCTACCGAGCAACTCCGAGGGAATCTCGATGAGTGCCCTGAACAATGTCGCTACACCGAGCGTGATGACCAACGTCAGCGCCCAGATACCTGCCAAGTTGGCCGCGGCATGCGTAGTAAAGCTCGTCATCTCGACCATGGGGAACACCTTGGGCATGATACCCCATAGCACTGCAGCATGCATTGCCACCATCGCCGCCGACAGCTGCTGGCCCATCATCGAGAGCGGTGCCACCGAGAGCACCCACTGCATCACCGACGAGAGTTCAATCATCACCAGCAGCAGCGTCGAGCAGATGACATCGGTAAACTTGATCACACCGTAAATGTTGGCGGCTCCACGGTTGGTAGGGCGGATAACCTGGAGATGGCTAAGCCCGTCATTGACACGATCCCTAACCACGGGCACCAGCAGCAGAACAAAGAACGCCGCGGTGCACAAACCCTGCACCAGCCACTTTGCCCACCTGACCCGCTTCAGCTTGGCAAAGTATCCGCTGACCTCCAACTCTGCCACCAGCAACCCGAGCATCGCAGGGGCCAGGTACGACAGCGTTGTCCAGTTGAGCAGTGCCATGACGGCGAGGAAAAACACGCGCGTGTCCTTCTGGAAAATGTTGACAATCAGCGTGGCGCCATACAGATAGTAGCTGTTCTGGAAGAACCACGGCATGTAGAACAACGGTCCCACCTGTCCCACCAGCTGTTCCGCCATGTCTTCCGACGTGAAAAGGTTGGTCGCCGTAATGATCCACTGCGTAGCGCTCGAATAGCACCACGAAGGAGCCACGCCAATCAGGTTGGCAAAGTTCGGGTTGTTCGGGTACAGACCGGTCGCCTTGCAAACCGCGAACTGGATACCCGTGGCAAACAGAATGGGCAGCACAAAGCGGAAAGGCCTGAAGATCATGGCCATACCCACAAGCTTGAAGTCGGTAAAGTTGTACTTGCCCTCGGAATGGTCTTCGGGAACGCACGACGACGATGACTGGACGGGAGGCGGCGTTGCCTTCTCATCGAGCGTCTTGGCCACCGCTGCGGGCTTGGCCGCCTTGGCCTTCTTGGCCCTAGCAGCAGCCTCGTTGAAGGCGGCGATGCAGTCCTTCCTGCTGATCAACCAGGGCAACGGCAGCGCCCTTCCCTGGATCACCAAGAACAGCGTCAAGGCAAAGTACGAGTTGAAAGGATACAGAATGCTGCTCCCCACACCCCAAGTCTTGGATGTCGTGGCAATCACCGTCGACGTCATCACCATGAGCGCGGCGATAAAACGGAGGCCATCAATGTACCTCAACCTGCCGTACTTCATCTTCTTCTGCGCCTTTGGCGTGAGCATGTTCTGGCTGGTACCGAGCTCAGCCGCCTGCGCCTCCCATGAACTGCTGCTCTTGAGCGGGCTCTTCTTGGGGCTCGTACTGCCCTTGCCGCCCTTCTGCGAGCCGGCATTCGAAGATGCATAGTCCGTAGGTGCGAGACTGGCATTGACCAGAGTGTTGTGCGCAGAGTTGCGGTGCGAATCCGCGAGCGAGTACGGACTGTATCGACCCGAGCCGGGCTGGTGCACATAGCTCATCGAGCGCAGATACGCCATACCATCCTCGTTGTCGCCGGAGCTCATTGGCGTGTCAACACCAGAAGGGTACTCGTTGGGAGTGTACGAGTACGACCCAGACATGCCCGAGTCCCTCTTCCACTGCTCTGGAGTGGGGCGATACATGGTTGCGCCGAGGATTTGTGTTGAGAGAGTTGGTCGGGAGAGCCCTCAGCTGAAGAAAGGTCCCTTCTTTTGTCTTGACGATGGGAAGAAGAAAGGGGAAAAGGGGAGGAAGATGGAGGGAGTATACCTTGCTTGGTCGAGAAGGAAAGACGTTGAGGAAGAGAGAAGTTAAGTCAAAGGATAGGCCGGCAGGAGGGAGCGAGAGCAGGAGGAGCAAGAGAAAACCGGAGCGGCGTGATCGTTCAGAAAGCAGGATCACGGCTTCTTTGCAGTCAAGATGAGGACACGATCTTAGCTATGACAGCTGGGATAGGCTGTTTAGGATGCAGCTGGGCACAAACAAGGGGCCGTCCATCTCCTCTTGCTATCGTTGGTTTCGAATTTCTCTCATGAGCCAAAGCCAAGCGTTAGACGATCGATCCATGTGATGATACATCTGGCAGACGGTCCATCGGAACTCGTCTTGTGCAGCGTGATACTGCTCACTGTGTCCTCCTCTGGGCCTTGTGCAGTAGGTGTACAACGAAGGACGTCAGCGGATTGGGAGGGCGACCAAAAAAAGGCCGGCTACATCGAAGCAAATTCGTTCTTCTTCCGCCGCTTTCAACCATAACAACAACAACCGATCGGTCTTTTTCATTCAACAATAGGGGAAGGGGGCGGAGGCACTCCTCGACACTTTTCCCACTCGCTCCTTTTCTTATTTTCTTTTTTACTGTATTGATTTTTCCTCCTTCCGTTCTACCGGCATTTTAACTTTAAATTAATTCAATCCAAACCGCCGCCGCAAGCGGTGGCCTCACACGATCGACAGCCCCCCTCACCATCTTCATCTGCAACCCTGTTTCAGTATGGCTGCCGACGTTTGATCGTGGCCTGCGAGGCTGGCGGCTTTGGCTGCTGAATCAAGAAACGAGCTGTCGACAGAGAGAGCCCTATCGTGGACCCTACAAGTCTCAGAAGTGTTTCCCTCTTTTCTTTTGGCTTTTCCTTAGCGAATGCACGTTGAGTTCTACCAAGCCGTGTCGTAGGCATTGCTTCCCTTCTAGCTGGGCAAGGGAGCTGGATTGACACACGGCAACTAAGACGAAGACGGCGGTCGATATGCTCGATGCAGTTTCACGGCAGCGGTGTTTTCTGAACTTGAAAACATTGTTGCGGGCGGGGATTCGTTGTGCAAGCAAGCCGTCGCTCGTTTTTTTGTAGAGCGCTATCTTTTCTTTTGCACTTGACCTTGTGGCTTAAAGCTGAAAGAAGTCTGAGCACTGTAGCGCAGGATAGACGATGAGCTGATAAGCGGGGAGCGAGAGTGGGCCCGACTAATCACTCACTCACTCGACCTCTCGAATGGGACATCTAAATTGGGTCTCAATCAGCAGGGCATGGCATAGGATGGATTTGTTCGACATTCCTGACTCGCGTAGGCATTGCGTCGAGTTACTTCGAGCGCGTCGGTGCAAGCTCGCTCGTGACGTGAGCGGTTGCCTACCGCGCATTTCCGACGAAGCGTGCTTGCTGTACAACCGCTACACAATTTCGCGTGGAAATTCCTCACTGATCGCGTCGAGGGGTTTAGCGAAGCCACGAACCGCGAACCGCAGGAATTCTCTGCTCAAAGCGAGACACTAAACGCAGATCAGCTCTTGCAGCGTAAGCGCCTTGGCTAGCCAACCAGAACACGCGTCATTCAGGTTGGTGCACATCGCGATTCACACTGAACTGTGCGCTTGAATCATACTGCTTCCTGCCGCTTTCCAACCGGTCATCTTTCAACCACTCACCGTATGTCCTCGACGATCATACACCACGTCTCTCCGCACTGAACCGCCAAGAAGCTTTGGTGCCTTGGAAAAGTTTGAACCACCAGCTCGCATTCGCAGCTCCTATTGGCTGATCTTGTCGAATTCAGTTTGAATCGTATGGACTGCAGAATGCAATCGGCCAAATCGGCCTCCTGATTCGATTGCACACCACCACCCAGTATAGCACATGGCTCCAACGGAAAACCGCAGCATGAAATAGTTAGCATCGCCTCAACATGCTGTGTGGTGTGCCCTGCAGCGGCACTGTTGTACGACACGGAATGCCTCGTCCGGGCATGAACACCCGGCAGCGCAGCCCCTAACGTGCATTTTTCAGCCCAGAGAGCTCTCACAGCACAGTCTATTCACGCCCCGACTATCCTCATGGGAACCATCGACTGATCGGCTGACGATAGCAGCAGCAGCATGAAAAACAATAATGATGCTGCGGCTCAGTGAAAGCGAGACGACGGAGTTGAAACGCCTTGAATGCCGTTGCGATACCATACGATACCCGAATGGTTGGTGCAAAGAACAATGGCGACGGAGCTGGCGGTACCAAGCTATCGCCAATTGCCGTTGCGCAAAGTTCGTGTGAGCGTGCAGAGACGATGATCGTGGAGTTCAATCGCGGCTCGATGGGGTACTGTATAAGGGTTTGAGCTAGGGTTTTAAGCGAGCTACAACGAGAGGGTGCTGTCGAAGCAGCGTTGGGGTTGTGTGGTGCTCTCAGGAACCTCGATGCAGGTGGGGAGGGGGCTCCTCGCTTGGTGTCAGCGTCACCCTTCCCACGGGTGGTGACCAAGATAGAGAGAGTGAGTGAGGGCCCTATTTTTGCTTGCTTCCATGACGATCCATGGCGGCTACGTATCGTCAACGACGCACCCCCAATTTTGCTCACGCTTTAGTTAGTGCAAATTCTTACTTTCCTTGTCTGACATGGGCTCTAGTGCCTGTTCCCATTGAGACGAGGACGGACGATTTCCAACTTGCAGCTTTTTGCACATTTTGGCGATTTTCGGTTTCAGCTCTGTCGATCTCTTTTGTAGATCGCTGAAGACAGCGCGGTGACGAAAATAAGCCTTGAGCTGCAGCTGAGTTTGGAATTGGACTTTTGGTGCCTTTTGGGCCCAATGTTGATGAAAACTGCAAGCGATAGCAGTTTGGTTGATACGATACCAGCCGGCTCGATTCAAACTCGCAGCTGAGTTGAAAATGTCCATTCGTCCGGCTTTTCACTCCAACGGTAAACTTGCACTTTGCACCTTGACCGGCTCCGCTCTGCTTGCGATCAGCACTAGATCGACAGTACAGCGGTTCGAACCGCATGTGACGCGATCGCTTCCATTCGCCCAGATACCTGTGATTCGGCTCCGACTGTATTGCTTTTCCGGCGCTTCCCGTTGGAGCTTTCAGCGTTGATGGGCGTGTTGGAGCTCTCACGGTGGTTGCCCACGCGTTAGAAGTCGCATGGTGGTGCCAGGAGGCGTGAGTCGGCGGCACTCTGCGCGCTGCACTGCACGAGTGCGCAGAACGCGCTGTGCGTGTGCGTTGGTGGGCCGCGGCGATTTTCTCTTTTAATTTTCTCGAGATTTTCGGACGATCTGCATAGAATTCCGAAACAGCAGCTGGCGAGCCCAAAATACTGCAACTCCGCTCAACCGAGTGACCTCATCCTCAGAGTGTTCCTACTGCACTGTGCGACCCGAGTTCCGTCTCTGCCCGCTGCACACACAAGTGCATGTTCCTGCGACGAGCAGTCTTACTTTTCATTAAGCCAACGCGCTGCTGTAGCACGAGCATTTTCCCCGCGCAACAGCCTGTCGCCTTGCCCATTGAATAGCGGTACCCGAACTGCAACATTGCTCCCCGTCGCGATATGTGCAGAGAACCCGGCGGCTTCGACTTTTTCTGTGCTTTCACAATTTCTGCAGCGGGATCAGCCCATCCCTCTCTCATTGCAATCCGTACAGGACCGGGCGCTGTTCGTACATTGCATTCCGTGCCAGGAAGCACAAAGTATTTGTGTATGTCCCTAAAGCTGTTGGCGATCCAATGCAAAGAGCTTTCTCGAGAGTGGTTTATTGAGCTGATTGTTCAATGCCGAGGCCCGTTTAATTGTCCGGGAGACGTGAGTCTGACGGATCAAAACATGGCTTGGAAAACGGTAGATTCAAACCACAACAATTATTTCCATTTTTTCGAAAAACAAAAACATTCTTTCCACTGCACGCTGCGGATTACAAACCTTCTCCAATACCGAGTGTACCGGAATACAGTATCAAAACATGGCCGCCATGCAATCGAACATCGTGGCTTACACCGCACAACGCCTCGTATCGTTCTTATAGGACTGTCCACACTGCTGCTGACTGGGTTTCGCGCTCATCTCCGGTGGCTCACTCAGGTGTCGAGAAGACGAGTTCATCCGGGTCCCGACTCATTTGAACGTGTGCGTAAGAGGATACTGTATTCTTTTTGCTTTCTTTCCAGGAACAGCCAGCCACAGTGTGCTAGGGTCTGCGATTCCTATTTCACACCCTGTTTTTGAACCCGGCCATTGGTCCAATTTGGTGGCACTTTTGTCCGTCTTTGTGGCGCAACAATGTGCCGGCCAGAGGAATGTGGACTTTCAATGCTGTATCACGACCTTTCACTTTTGAATATGCTGCTACTGCACTCTGCCCTTCGCTGTTAAAGAGTATCAATCATCCTCCTGAATATGATAGAGAAAGCACACAGAATATGGCCTTTTTCTTTGAAAAAACATCAGTAAAACGTTTTCAGCGTTCCTGGAAAGAAGCTTCGCTCTCTTGCTGCTCAAGCAGCTGACGCTCGTCTCGTTCTAATCGCCTGTCGCCAACCTTGTACTGACTTCGACTAGCTATGTTTGCTCTTCGCATCGTGTGAAACCGCCGAGTTTGAAATACAGCCCATTTTGTCAAGTGGTTTCTCGATCACGATGGAAGCCGTCTGTCGAAACCTTGTAGATCTACCTCCACCTCGTGGGCACACACGCTGATAAGAAAGAGGGGTAACTATCGAGAATCAAGGCTAATTTAGGGCCAGGGTCAGGCGATGAAACCAAAGTGGCCTGTCAGTTGGGTAAGTCATTTTCATGAAGGGAGAGTCAAGGAGAGGGTGGATCGTAGCCCGCTACTATAGCTAGCCATCGTGGCTGAATGGCTGCAATCGCAAACTTTGCTAAAAGTTTGCAAATGTCGACGCAGATCGTTGGAGGCTCGCTTGTTTTGATTTTCTTTTCTTTTATTTTCCGTGGCTGCGGTGGTGGAGGCATAAAATTACTCGTTTAGCGAAAGAGCGGAGCACCGCGGCGGCGCGCTCGCGGCCATCCAGACACTGGCCATGCATGCCTGCAATCAAGCAAAGCAATATGGCTGGCTGGGTTGGTTTCCGCACTCGGTGCATCGGCAGTTGCTTGTCATCGATCTCGACCGGTTTCAACTTGGGAACCCTGGAATAATAACAACAACAACAACGCTTTCCCCCCTTTCCTGGCCCCCTCTCTGTTTCTGTGGTTCGTCGCCGATTGAAATCGAAGGCTTGCTTGCTCATCGTCCTTCGCTCGTTTCTGTACCCGCTTGGCGGAAGCCGAGCAAGGGATGATTTGCAATTCTTGTTCTTTGGCCCCATGTTGACCGCTCAGGGTCTGTGAATCGCAGCGGCTTGCTGCCCAGCAGGTGTGAAACTGAAACTCGATTCCTGACTTCTTTTTTTCACCAGCTCGTAATCCGTCAGATAGCGAAAGCCGGCTTGATTGCTTGTTGATCAGAACGATACACAATGCGGCCTCCCAAGCCCATGCCAAACGAATCGCACCCTGCACATCGCCTTCCTCCTCGCCTTGCCCCCTTTTTACGCCAGTGTGAACCCTCCAGTTCTCGTCGTCCCTGCCTGTATGTCTGTGCAGATCGGAATTCATGTGATGGAGTGTGTGTCTTGCAAACCTTTCCCGTTGTCTCTGTTTCAACACCCTCACCCCCGTTTGAGATTATGGACCCAGCTCTGCACATCGACTACCCTCCCTGCTTTGCCCTAGCTCTGTCCACCGATCGGAGTTCAAACCGGAATTCCGCCTGCTGCTTGTTGTTGTTGCCTGCCTGCCTGCAGATCTGTCCGACTTTTGGGATTTGCGACTCAATTTAGGTCCCAGCCGCCAGGATTGCTCTTCGAGCTTGGCTAGTACCACCGCTTCGTCCTCCCGCTCCCTCTCTGTCCGTACGATCGCAACTGCCTCGTCCCGCTCCCCCTCTTCTTCCTTTCCCACATCTTCCCAAATCTTCCTCATCGCCTTCATCCAAGAGCACTTACAAACCCAGCTCTGAAGTGCACCAGCTGCCCATCCTCCTCCTCCCTTCCTACCTTCAACCAACCCATACAGGAGGACTCGTGCTTTGGACACTGGATCGCGTCCAACCCACTTCCCTTCGACTCCTGCAATCATGTCGTCGCCTGTCCACCAGTACAGAGCGCCTAAGAGCGACAACTCGAGCGACTGTCCCGCGTCGTCGAGCAGCGAAGATGATCAGATTCACCCAGTCGACAACATGCCATATCCGCACATGAGCGGCTCCGAGTCTCGTAAGTATTGCAGTCAGCCTTCTTGAGCTTGGTTTCTTCGAGCTGGTTTGCGTTTGCGCAGAAAAGATGAAGATCGACCGAATACTGACTAACTTGCATCCCTTTTTCGGTGGATTCTTTGCATTGTGACACAGGCGCAAGCACTCTGACGCCTTACGAGCGCATGTCTCATGTCTACACGCATGGCAATGAGACGCCTGTCAACTGGAGCACCAATGGCATGTACACTCCGGATGAGAAGACGGCCAGCATGAGCATGTCTGAATTCACTGCCGCCAAGGATTCCGCAGGCGCCATTGGCAGCGGAGTCGTTGCCGAAGAGAAGAAGCCGCAAGCTCCTACGCCCAACAGCAAAAAGGGCGGCGCCGGTTACCTCGACTATGCCGACGGTCTTCGTGGTATTGCCATGATCTTGGTATTCAACGGCCATTTCATCGACAACACGTTTGTTCAGACACATCCCGGTACCATCCAGAACGGTACGCCTGTCGGTATTCTCAGGAGTCCCATTGGTTTGGTCCTGTTCTACATTCTTTCTGGACGACTCAACGCTACTTCGTACTTCAAGAACCGATCGCTGGGCCGAACGATTCGCTTTACCGTCATTTCCGAGGCCATGATCCGCCGTGCTCTGCGTCTGATGATCGTTGCCGGCGTCTGGCTGATTATCCAGAAGGTCGAGTGTGGTACGCACGCTTTTGACCAGACGGTCATCGCCGAAGGTTGGCTCCAGTCGGGCAACCTTGGTTATCCTCTGTGGTGTAACGTCAACTACGAGAACCCTTCGCCTTATGCTTCGGACTGGGCCATCTCGACCAGTTTCGGAGACATTGTGGTGGGTCTGCTGCGCCTGGCTACCAACCGTGACTATCTGCAGCAGCTGCTCAACACGTCGATGCTGTGGTCGATTGTGCCCCAGCTGTGGGGTATGCTTTCGGTGCTGATGACGCTGTTTATCACCATGTTCTTGAGGCCGAGCCGAAGGTTTGTGCTGTACTTCTTGCTGCTCGTCTTCCAGGGCTACACGTACAACCAGAACATTCCCTTCACGATCGGTGCCATTGCTGCTGATCTCAAGGCGTCTGGCTACATCAAGAAGTTCAACCAGAAGTCGCGCATCGCCTACCTTACCAGCGAAACGCTGATGGCTGTGTTCTTCATTGGTGTGTTCTGCTACAACCCGATTGCCGTTGGCATCGACAAGGGTCTGGCTCCCATCACGGACCGTGACGGCACTCTGGGTTACAACATCACCGTCTTCACCGCCGGTAGGATGCCCAGTTACCTGATCCTGGCTAGCGTGCTCTACTTCTGGCTCGAGATGAGCGTGGTGCTCCAGTGGGTGATTGGTAACTGGGCGTTCAAGGCGCTCGGCCGTGTCGCGCTTGGTTTCTACGTGTGCCAGATGTCGCTCATCTACGGTATCATGCCTCACTTGGTGATCATGTTCCGTGACCGTGGCTACACGTTCTGGAGCAACATGTGGAGCACGTGGGCGATCACGTTCTTCTCGGCTTACATTGTCGCCTGGATCATCTCGCACACGCTTGACAAGTGGGCCATGATGTTCTCGGACTGGTTCGCTGCCAGGCTGGTGCGAGATGACACATGGACGCTGATGAAGACGCTCGTGGTCAACACGGCCAAAGGTGTGGTGTTTGGACCTCCTGCGATTGCCATGGCTACTCCCGGCTGGTTCAGGACCAAGTGGGCGCAGACTAAGCGCTTCTTCTACGTGCTCTTCCACTGGAGGACGCTGGTGCAGCCTCCCGCACCGCCTTCGCACCCGATGGAGGTGGGTCTGCAGATGTCCGATATGCACTCGACGCTGTTCAACGCCGATATCTCGGACGACGAGCAGGCGGTCAGGACCAGGTGGATGCTCAGGATGCTCTCGTTCATGGCTCCCGTGCAGGTGCTTATCATTCTGGGTCTTGGCTTCATCTGGATGTGGTTCAACCCGTGGTCGAACTACATTCTGAATGGCTTTGCGCAGTTCTCGACCATCTGGCGTCTGCTTTGGGCCTTGGCGCTTCCATACTGTATCATTACGACGCTTGGATTTGCCACGCCCGATATCACCAGGACGCCCGAGCAGAACATGAAGCGGCCCGTGGTGCGCGAGCACATTCACAGGCTCTTTATCGTTTCGGTGACGCGCGGATCGAACCCGGAGACGACTCGACGTGCTCATCTTCACCTCAAGAAGCTCGAAAAGTACCACCCTGCTGTGCGTACGATTGTCCTCACGGACGAGCCGTACTACTATCCCGATCTGGACAATGTTGTGACGCCCAAGTCGTACAAGTCGCCGCTTGGTAAGGCGAAGCACAAGGCCAAGGCGCTCGACTACTTCCGCACGTCGATGAACCTGACGCCGTACGACTGGGTGCTGCACATGGACGAGGAGTCGACCATGGATGCCGAGTCGCTGCGTGGATGCTTTGACTTTATCAGGTACAACGATGCGCACATTGGCCAGGGTATTATCATTTACAATGGTAAGAGGGAAGCGTACTGGAACAACTGGTTCTTCGCCGTGGCCGATTGCATCCGTATCGGTGACGAGCTGGCAAGGTTCTCGCTTCAGGGTAACTGGATCAAGAGGCCCGTGTTTGGTGTGCACGGTAGTTTCTTGATGATCAACGGAGATGTGGAGAACAGGGTGACGTGGGACTTTGGCTCGCTCGCCGAGGACTTTGAGTTCTCGCAGGCGGCATGGTCGCAGGGTTTCACGCTCGGTAGGATTCACGGTGTCGTCAGGGAGCAGTCGCCCGAAGGCTGGATGGACTTTATCAAGCAGCGTCGCCGATGGTACATGGGAATCCGTGGTATCGACGGACTCTTCTTCCTGCCGCAGATTGCGATCAAGCTGTGGACTGCCGGTATCTTCTGTCTGGTGGCGACGCTGATCAACATTCCCTTCTCGCTGCTCTTGACATGGTCCGGCCCAACGCCGAGGTGGCTGTACGTCATCTCGTGCTTCTGCTTTGGTAACTTCTACTGGCTCTACTACTCGGGTCTCTTCTTCAGCGAGATCGACTACGGGTACAAGTGGAAGCAGATGTGGAAGATCCCAGTGCACGCAGTGGCATTGTTGATTCTGCAACCGCTCATGGCGTTCGTGGAGGGTTGCGCCGTAATCTACGCCATGAGCACCGAAGATGGCGAGGTAGGGTTCCAGGTCATTAAGAAGTAAACGGAGGAAGAGGAGGAGGAGCTAAAAATAATGGTTGTGGCGATTTGTTTATATCACGCTCAAGTATCTCGGTGTGTCAAGGGACACATTGATCGAACTCGTTTCCTGGACAATCAATCTATGCTTTTTGATCTATCAACTGAAATTGTGGGGCCCAGTGTGCGTAGAAGAGAGGGATGTGTTTGTGTGATTTGATGGGGGTGTGAGCGAGGAGAGGAAGGTCTTCGGAAGAGGAACGAACACCGTGTGACAAAACTTTAAGCTCAGAAGGCGCGAAGGCGCATAGCCACAAGGTGATACAGTAGACAGCTCAAATTGACACCCGTGAGTGTGTCACATGCTGCGAGCATGGGAATCATGACCCAGCTTACAGGGCGGCAGCCTCAGTGACCCGAAGACGCACTGCGTTGCGGCTTCCAGCCGATCATCACATTCTCATCCGCACACACAAAGCCAACCCTCATGTTGAGTAGCCTTATTAGGTCTGTCAACTCACTGCTCACACTTGACAAGCCAGCGTTTTTGAGTTCGACTCATACGTTTCTTCAGCTTCACCTAATCGAGTTACGCCCCTCCCCGTCTCTGCAGGCCCTCAATCCACCCTTTCGCCACGGGCTGCCACACGCCCCTCATCCTGTACACACCCACGCTGACGCCTGCCACCAACCCTACAACTCCTGCTAGCACCGTGTTTCCGACAATCCGCTGCTGCCTCTTTTCGCGCTTCACGACCTCGCTGTAAGCCAGGTTGCTAAACGTAGTCATGGCGTACAAGCTGTTCCACAACCCCTCCGGCAGCACCCGCATCAGCATGGCATCCAGCTTCTTCCTCGCTAAGTAACCCCACGAAACCACCGAGTGCGCCATTTCTCTATAGTTGTCCTCCGCGAGCTGCTTGATGGCGACCAAATCCGGATGTCGCACCCTGGTATACTCCTCCAATGCGTCTGAGAGGGAAGTGTGGGAGTCGATGACGTCGAACAAGACGCGCACGTCTTCGAAGCCACAGTTGAGGCCCTGGCCGTAAAAAGGTAGCATAGCGTGTGCCGAGTCGCCAAGCAGGACGGCGCGGTCAGCATAGTGGTACGGATCGCACTGCACACTTCCCAGTGCACTCGGCCGTCTTGTCGTCAGACACTCGACCAACTCGCGCTCGCCGATCAGCTGCAACGCATCCGGGAAGTGCTCGTTGAAGAATCCCAAAATTCCTTCCTTGGTGCGGAGAGATGAGGTAAAGAGTTTGAACGGCGCGAATAGGGTGCACGTGAAGCTGCCATCCAAGTTGGGAAGCGCGATCAGCATGAACGAGTGCTTCGGCCAAATGTGCAGGTGGTTCGGGTCCATGTGGAATGCATCATGTCCAGAGCCGACGATGCGCGAGCCGGAACCGAGCAGGGTGCGCGGTGGGATGTGAAGCTCGACATAGCCAGTGTCGATGTAGTTGTGAGTGTAGTGCATGCGTGTCAGACTGCCCATCGTGTTGCGAATCGAGGAATGGGCACCGTCACACCCGACCACCAGCGAGGCAAAGTGCGTGACTGAACTCTTGACCACCCCATCCGCTGCTGGGGAAGGGGCGTCGAAGTCGAGCTTGACCTTTTCCCACTCTTTCGCCTTTCCCTTGTTTGACGAGCGCGAGTCGTGGTCGAAATCGACGTGCTGCAGCTTGTGCTCAAAGTGCACTTTGACGTTGCTATGCATCATCGCATGGTCGAGGAGCACATTGTTAAGCCTGCCGCGGTCGACCGAGTTGATGCACTCGCCCTTCGTACTGTACGGCTGGCTGACCTGCTTGACCTCCTTTGCCCGCTCACTACCCTTGACCACGTGGATCATCCTTGCGCGCATCGGCACGGATTCTTGCAACACCAGATCCGCCAGATCCATCTTTTCCTCGGTACCCAACCCGACGAGGCTAACGCTGCGGAGGCCTGTAATGCCGCGGGTGGAGAGGGCGAGGTTGATGGATCGCTGCGATGCGCGCGCAATGGCTTCGTGGCTGCGCGGGTCCGGCCGCGACTCAAACATGTCCACCACACATCCGCGCTGTGCGAACGCGAGCGCCGCGAGACAGCCGACGGGCCCAGCACCGATGATGGCTACGCGAGAAGGGAGCATGCACTTGCTTGCGATCACCGCCGGCGCGCGCGCAGGCCCGTCGGTATAGTGGTCATCCATCGTCGTATCGGTCGATGCGGCGGATGAGATGGGGGTGGAAGCACCGGAAGAGTTCGAGGTAGAGACGGATACAGTCTTGGCCGGCGAAGAAGAAGCTTGAGGTGGTGTGGCCATGTTGTCCGAGAGCCAGCCCACAGCAACGCGGGACAGGAAAGAGAACGTAGAAAGTGGCTAGGACGGTGGATCTTGGAGGGGTTCCGGTTTCCTAACAAGTTGGTGGAAGAGTCGGAAGTATGGATGGAAAGCGGGGGTAAGGTAAGGTCAGTTGTTTTCGTCCTTCTCAGGGTTTGGCTCCTCATTTGACAGGCACGAACTGCAAAAAAGTGGAGACTCGGAAGGCTTTGAACAGTCCTTGCCGCACCTTGCACAAACACAGACGGCTGAGCCCACAAGGCAGCAAACGAGAGCGGATGGCGGCAGCTCCCATCTGATTATTCCCACATCGTTTGCTACGGTAGAAATCTTCCGATTGAGAAGAAAACTAACTGCGCTGCCGCATCCGCCCGAGTCATGCCAAATTGATAATTTATTACCGGAGCATCTGAGGTCATCCAAAAATTTCAGATTGCCGAGCGCCTCTCCTCTGCCTTTTTTATTTTATTTTATTTTATTTTATTTTTTCACGTGGCCATTAATATTCGCCGCATCAACAAACAAACACTTTACAGAAAGGCTCAGCCTCTCATCCCCATCGTTGTTTGAAAATCATGCCTTGACCCCAAGTCAAGTCAACAGAGTGAATTACGGAGTCTGCCCGGCAAACGCATAAAGCTGGTGTGGATGTAAAATGCTTGTGTGACTCAAGTAGTGCGATGCGGGGTGTGTAGGTGTTTGCCTGTAGTTCGGCTAGATCTCGCTGCTGTAAGTTTCATCGTAATCTGCAGCTGTAGCTGTGCTAATCACGCCTTCACTTGGCTCTCCGAATTTTCAGTCCGGGCATGTTAGACTCGCTGAAAGGAAAAGAATTTGAAATTCAAAGAACAGGGTGAAGCGGTGTCGTCAAACATCCTACAACAACTGACAGCTTGCTGCTGGCAGCGAGCTGGCAATACCAAGGATAGAAGAAAGGCGAAGGAGGAAAGAGCTTAGAAGCGTACACGGTCGCAATGGTGCTCCGTGGCGATTGCTCGGAACAGGATCAGTGCCACTTCCTGCAGACCTTGGTCATCTTGTGCTTGTGGTGCTTGGGCACAGCAGGCTGCTGAGGGGAGGGGACGTAGCCTTCAGGGCCACTGCCAGCGCCACCGTTCGCAGAATCATCGTCCGAGCCGGATCCGGAGCCAGAGCCGGCGCCGGCGTCAGGAGCAGGCGAGGTGGTGCTAGGAGGGTTACCCTCGCCACCATCCTGGCTGCTGCCGTCATCCTTGCCACCGGGACCCGGCTGGGGAGCGTAGCCCTCCTTCTTACCACCCGCGAGGCAGACGCTCCTATCGCGCTTGTAACCGATCTCTGCCGCTATACCACCCTCATCCGTCTTGCCCTCATAAGCATGTACGGTGTGTTCGTCCTTCCTCTGGCAGCCGGACCTGTCGATGAGTGCCTTGGGGCACTTGACTCGCTTCGGCTTGCCCTTGAGCACCGGGTTGTCGGCCCAGCTCTTGAACCGCCACTTGCACCCCTCCTGCAGCGGCTCGGGCAAATCAGCACACTGAGAGGCGGATTTGACTCCGCCGTGCGTCTCGCCCCACTGCGCAGCGGGCGTCTTCCACTGCGCAGGGCATCCTTGAGTGAACGCACCCAGCCCACCGCCGGGGATTTGAAGGTCCAGGTTCTCGCTCTGCACGTCGCCACCCGTGTTGGTCACCTGGAAGAGAAGCTTGTTGCGCTTCATCGGTTGGCTTTGGCTGTCGTGCGCGAATTCGGCAATGTAACAGGCACAGTCCGACTCGGCCTCGTTGCCGCTGGTGAAGGCAGCAAAGCCGTAAGAGAGGGTGGGGTCGATGGAGTCATCGAAAGGCTGCATGCAGCTGCACATGAACTGATTACCGCCATTGCAGCCCGACTGTCCGGCGCCTGCGGTCGCAGGGTCGATAAGAGTGACGCCGTCCGCCTTGCAGACGTCAACGGGAGAAAACACTGCCGCCTTCCCCGGCCAGGAGGCGCTACCCATGCAACAATCCCAGTAACGAGTAGCCATTCCGGCGGATACACCATCAAGGTGCATCACCGACAGGGAAAGAGAGAGGGCGAGGAGGCTGATCGACAGCTTGAACGCCATTTTGACAAAGAAAATTGAGAAAGTGGGGAATTTGAAGAGTGTGGAGGTCGAATAAACTGAAGAAGAGAAGCGATTCGATCTTGGTCAACAAGAAGGAACGTGGAACGAATGAGGCAAGGATGAGGGGGTAGAGAAGGATGGTCCAGCGCGATGGCTTTTTGTACCTTTCCCCATCCCACATGCCGCTCCCAGGGACAAGTAGCCAAGACGGCGGACTGCGAGCAGGTCTAAACTTTACCGCTTCGTACGAGCACGAAAGATCGTGGTGAAGCAAGACTTGTCACAACCCATGTGGGCGAGTGTAACCTGCGCTGCGCTGGGTTGAATCGCTTCATCCACTTTGCGCGCCCACCAACCACCACCAGCGCCAGCCAACAGCGCAGGGGTGGTGCACTTCTGTACGATGTGCTGCATTGTTGATCTTCGAGCACAGTCAGGGTCCCCACCGCCGCCGTCGTTGGAATGCATCTCTTACAACCGTCTTTGTCGCCCGCTCTCGCTGGAGGCACCATGCATTTTCTGCACTCAATCGCTCGATCTCATCTCTCTCTGTTCCAGCCCTGGGCTGCTGAACGAGACGACTTTGACGGCGATCACCACCACCGGCGACTCAGCTGCGAAGCCGTATCGGTACAATGACTGTAGGGAGCAGCGCGGACGTTGACAATGGACGAGCGTTGTGGGCGCAATTTCATGCGGAGACGTGTCGACGTTTCATTTCCTTGACAATCGAAAAGCAGGGTCGGAATCCAACGCTCCGACGCGATGCACGCTCAGCCAGCCACAGACTGCACTTGGATCGAACAAAGCTTGATCCTAAGCTTCGCTGTCAGCGCACTCTACCGGCGAATTGGATCACAACCTTGAGCTAGTGTCACACGAATCAGTCGTAGCTCACCGACGTCGTCTCCCCCACCAACCATTCGGCGCAGTGAGTACAATCCATGCATTGCATTTGCAGTGTGAAACGGTGTGATGAATTCGCTGTTGTGACGCCCACTCTCCCCTTTCATTCCGCCTCCCCTTCACCTCCCTCTCCCTCCTCCTCCTCGCCTTCTGCGTCTTCGTCATCCTCATCGTCGTCGTAGACGATGGTATCGATCCATCCATTAGTGATCTTCCTACCCAACTCGTCCTGTTTGCCGCCAAAGTACTGGCACGTCTCTGCATTGACGGGGCCCGTGTCGTCACAAAAGTCAAACACGGGACAATGGCCACACGGCGTCTCGGTCCAGCCCACCTTGACCGCATGTGGGCGAATGGCGCGGTAGACAAACGGAGCCGCCATCTCATTGAGCGCAGAAGACTGGCCGTTGGTGCGCTTCTTACCGCGACTGCGCCGGTCTGATTCAGACCCACTGTCGCTGTCTGAGTCAGAGGAAGACGAAGCGGAGGAGGATGAAGAGGCGGCTTTCGATCGTGATCGAGACTTGCTGCTGGATTTGGATTTGGATTTGGGTTTGGACGATTTGCTCTTTTTGCGCGACGACGTCTTGGAAGAGCTGCGTTTTCGTTTGCCGCTCTTAACGGGGCCTTCATCGTCATCGTCATCGTCATCATCGTCGTCGTCGTCGGTGTGGTTCGATTTGCGTTCCTTCTTAACTTTCTTCTTGGTCTTCTTCTTCTGTTTGCCCGTGTCGCTATCTGAGCCGGTTTCCTGCGCTTCTGACTCGCTGTCTGACGCGCTGTCGCTGTCGCTGTCTGATTTGCTGCCGACACCGGAACTGCCAGAGTCGGAATACTCGGCATCATCGTCGGCGAACCCATTCATACCGCCGAATGAGTACGGCATGACTGGGATCTTCTCCACCTGTTCATCATAGACGAGGATCTCGAGCAGCGACACCACGTGCTCCACCTCGAGCTTTGTCTCTGTGAGGCCAGAGCTGCGAAGGTAGGAGTGCACCGCGTTGGCGGAGGGGAGCTGCGAAGTATGGCTGGTGGGGAAGAGCGCTCTGGACTGTCCGTTTTTGGGGAACGACTTAGAGCGGATGAAGTTGAGACACGCCATCGAGAGCTCATTGATAAACCCCGTATCCAGCTCGTTATCCGTATACCAAGGCCCTCCCGAGAGCTCGATGGACGGCGTTAGGCCGAACAACATGTAGATCTTCCGGGTTGGGTACTTTACCGATTTGACGGCCTTCACCAACTGTTTCCCCTCCAGACTCTTCAAGCACCTGTTAATGATGGTCTGGTGCAGTCCCGTCCTCGCCTTGAGCTGTTTTGTCCAGATGCCCTCGTTCTTTGCGTCCTTGATGTGCGAGTAGACCATAGTCTCGTTTTCGTCGAGCTTGCCCATCATGCTCGCCTCGGCCTTGGCGGTGGCCTGGAACTGGATGGAGCCATTGAGCTGCTGTGCGGTGAAGAGGCTCTTTTTGAGCAGGCCGTTGATGGCTTGCAGCTGATCGTGGAGTTCTTCATGCTTGAATTGGTCCGAGATTTGGTCCTGAGTAATGACGCCGCCGGGGGAGGATTGGGCGGCACGATACAGCGCGGACTCGAGCTTGGTGAGCTTTCCCGCAGCCGCAGCCGCAGCCGAGGAAGAGGAAGACGACGAGGCTCTTGCGCTCGGCATGGCTGGTTGCGGATGAGCGGGGGAAGATTTGGATGACGAGAAGAATGACAGCTGTTCGCAGAAGAGTATATTTTGGCCCAAACCCGAACTTTTTCGTGGAATTGCAGCACAGAAGTCAACTCCCGACTTCCGACGAATGCGTGACGTGCATCGGATTATCGTGTCAAACAACAGAGAGTGGATCGGGTGATAGGGTTAGAGTTGCTGGAAATGAGCCGCTTATCGAGTCAAATGACACCATCCCAATCCTCATGCAGCTCTTCTGTCCAACACTCCACATTTGTCCCATAGACCCTTATACAAGTTTACATTCCTTGGCTTCTGCACACATTCCAGGCCGAACTTCCTCGGCTCGAACCTTACAAGTGTCTCGGATGACACCCTTCTACATCTTAGAATCGACTCCGATTTGACAAACGACAACCCCTTCCCAGCTCCACCAACCCCCCACGCTGACAGCCACCACCTCCTCATATGTGCATCGCGACCGCCCAACTCTGATTTCATTGCCCATCGAGGCTGTACTATAATCGCTCAAAGATGTGCTCGCCCAACGTACACTACGAGCACTTTCTCGACTCTCCCACCACCACAACGTCCGCTGTACCCTCCTCCTCACGCCAACCCTTTGATGCAGTGCGCAACGTCACACAAGCTCGAATTGCTGGCGCCTCTGCGCCTGCCACTCTATTGAGCCACACGATCTCGCACTCTTCCTCGGTGCTCTCCGTCGCTGTCGACGAGCGCCGCAACATCCTCTACTCTGGCTCGCAAGAGGGGTACATCAATGTATGGGATCTCGATGCGTTCCAATCGACCGCGCGGCTCTCAGGTCATTCAGCCAGCGTGCTAGCACTGGAGCTGGCGCCGGAGAAGAACTGGCTGTTTAGCTCGTCCGGTGATAACACGGTGCGCGTGTGGGATACGGTGACGAATGCGCCGCTGTTTGTGGTTCTGCCGGCGGAGGATAGTGTCGGGGACATCTTTGCGTTAAAGTGGTGCGAGAAGTTGGAGACGCTGTACTTGGGATGTCAGTCCACGTCGATCCAGTGGATCTGCATGGCTGGGTTTGGGAAGCAGAAGGTTAGTAGCGGTATGCGGGCAGGGGACGAGGTGGGCGAGGTAGGGAAGCAGTTTACGGATGCAGTAGCGGGAGGGCGGGAGTTGGAGGATGCGCAAACGGGGACGGATAGCCCGATCATCTCGACGCCGGATATGATGACCAGGCCGCACAGATTCTTTGACTCTGTGCCCGTCGCTTTAAGTAGGTCAGGGATGGGGACGACGGGCAACTCGACGCCAACTCGGCCACGACCACCCGCGGCCACTGCGTCGTCCAATAAGATTGGCACAACCGCCGACAACAATGTCTCCGCATCTGGGCCACTATCATCTGCAAAGAGTACGGAAAAGGTGCTGCACGCTGCCTCGCAGAGACTCGACCATGCCGCTGTCCCTACTGCCACCACTGCTGCACGCGAATCTCCCGAGCCGGAAGTGGACGCGGTCCGCACGCTCCTCATCCCGTCGCACTCCTCGGTCCCTTCAGCGCACTTTGGCTACATCTACTCCCTCGCCCTGCTCACACTCGAGGGCGATACCGCACACCCAACCGTGCTCGCGTCGGGCTCTGGCGATGAGACGATCAAGCTCTGGCACGCCACGCGCCACGGCCTCTCGCTGCTCGCGACGCTTGAGTCTCCCAATGCCGACGGCAATGCGGTGCTTGCGCTTGCCTCGTGGAAGACCACGCTCTTCTCCGGCCTCCAAGGCGGTGAAGTCGAAGTGTGGGACTTGGAAACATGCACGCTTGTGCGAACTATCAGGGCTCATACGGACGATGTGATTTGCCTCGAGGCGTGTCCCGAGCGAGGTCTGCTGTGGACCGGCGGTGCGGATGGCAAGGTCCATACGTGGGACCGCGCGTTTCGCTGTGTCAGCAAAGTGCAAGCGCACGAAGGGATTGTGCTGGCCATGGCGAAAATCAGAAGCTCGGGTGATGAGAATCATAGAAACTCGACAGCGCCGGCGCAAGTCACACAGCTTGTCACAGGCTCGAGCGATAATTGCATTAAGATCTGGGACATCCCTCTGCCGCTTTCTCCCGCAACGGACTCGGCGGTGGAAGCACGCCGACGCGACCTCGAGCGAGTCTCTCTGGCGACCACGCCAACCACAGCGGCGCCTACATTCTCCTCTGCTCTTCCCGTGAGCGAAGGAGGCGGAGGGGGAGGAGGGGCCGAGTGGCCGGTGCTGCGCTCGCTTTTGCGCAAGCTCATTTCATTCCCCAGCATCTCCTCAAGCGAAGAACACGCCGAGGACTGCCGGCAAGCTGCGCATTTCCTCAAGACATGCTTCCAGGAACTCGGCGCGGAAGCCCGCATCCTGCCCAACTCAGTCAGCGGCAAAAACCCGCTTGTCCTCGCCACGTTCAAAGCCAACGCCTACCGCTCTCATCGCAGCAGAACCGCCGCCGCCAAATTCGACCGCTCACGAAGCACGTCAACCTCGACAACGTCGACGACATCGACGGATTCGACCGACTCATACCTCACTGTCGAAAGGGAAGGAGAGGAAGGCGATGATCTGAGCGGTTCGATCATGTTTGACCAGCTCACGGACGGTGGTGGCGAAGGAGGGGAAGACGGACGATCGTCGCGCGAACGCAGGAAGAAACGCTGCCTCTTCTACGGACACTACGACTGCATAGCCGCTGAAGGCAGCTGGACGTCCTCACCCTTCACGCTCGACGCACGCGATGGCTACCTGTATGGACGCGGGGTTTCGGACAACAAAGGCCCCATCCTCGCGTCGGCGTGCGCGGTGCACCAGCTGCTCTCCACTCGCCGTCTGTATTCGGATGTCGTCTTCCTCATCGAGGGCGAAGAGGAGAACGGCTCGGTCGGGTTCGTCGAGGCGGTGCGTCGTTACAAGCCCGAAATCGGGCCGATCGATGTGGTGTTGCTATCGAATTCGTACTGGCTGGACGAGGACACGCCGTGCCTTACGGTGGGGTTGAGGGGCGTGGTGCGCGCGACGGTTCAGGTGGCCAGTGGCGACCGCGATGTGCATTCCGGCGTTGAGGGCGGGGCGATAAGGGAGCCGATGGTGGATATGGTTAAGCTCTTAGCCCAGCTCACGGGGGAAGGCGAGAAGGTAAGGTTACCAGGGTTCTACGACGCGGTGAGGCCGACGACGGACAAGGAGCTCAAAGTGTTTGCCGATATCGTGCGGATCAAGCAGTCGCAATCCCAATCAGGAGGTGGGGATACGGTGGAAAGCCTAATGGCGAAATGGCGCTTACCCTCGCTCTCGGTCCACAATATCCGCGTTTCGGGACCAGGCAACTCCACCGTGATCCCCTCGACCGTCTCGGCGCAAGTCTCGCTCCGTCTCGTCCCCGACCAACACCTCCCCGCCATCGAAACCGCACTGATCGACTACGTGAATTCCACCTTCAACTCGCTCTACCCGTCCCCCACTCCGTCGTCCTCGGCAGGGAGGAATAAGGTGTCGGTCAGTGTAGATCATAGGGCCGATTGGTGGCTCGGCAGCGATTCGTCCGAGTACTTTGATCTGCTCAGGGCGGCGGTGAGGGAGGAGTGGAGCGCCGAGCCCATCAGTATTCGCGAAGGCGGCAGTATCCCAGCGATTGCGATTCTCGAAAAGGAACTAGGCGCAGGCGCGGTCCATCTGCCAATGGGACAGAGCAGTGACAGTGCGCATCTGCCGAATGAGAGGATCAGGCTTAGGAATTTGCAAAAGGGTCAGAACGTCGTCAGGCGCTTCGTGCAGGGTTTGGCTCATGTTTAGCAGCAGAAAGCGGAAAGTAATGGTAGGATTCAGAGGTTTAGATACGCGCGGTCTGCCGTCTGTGTCGAAAAGAGGTCAAGGGGAGCAGAAGGCGGAGCGGAAGGGAGGGGTCAGTCTCACGTTGTCACACACGCACAGACACACTCGTTCGGGGTCGCAGGTTGGGTGAAGCATGTCATTGCAGGCAGCACCGATTTGGAGGTAGCCGGCCTTTAGATAGATGGATGCTTACTGAGGCCTGGTAGTGGCGATGATCTCGATCCAGTAGTTGTCCTGTATCCGTCGTACGAGCAAAGTAAACTTGGTCAGCTTCTCTCCTCTTCCACTTTCTTTCTATTCGTGATGTACTTACGGGGTCAAGGATGAAAGCGATGTTCTTCATCTTTCCATCGGTCAGCTTCTTCTGGAACTTGACGCCCAACTTCTCAAACCTGTCGCAGGCCTTCTTGATATCGTCCACAGCGATGCACAGGTGACCGAATCCCTTGGGCTCCTGGTTACCATTGTGGTATGCGAAGCTCTCGTCGTTCTCTGTACCGTGGTTGTGAGTCAGCTCGAGGATAGCTTCGCGCTCGCCACGTTGGGAGACCTTCTGATGCTGGTAGGCGAGGAAATAGAGCGTAAAGTCGCTCGCCTCGTGCTTGTCGATGACGTCCATGCCGAGCACATTTTCGTAAAAGTCGAGCGATCTCTTCGGGTCCTTCACCCGGATCATCGTGCTACAGTAAGAATGCCGCACACCGAAAAAGGTTAGTGAGAGTAGGGACAAGAATAAAGGCGAAGAAGAGGCGGGGAACTTACTGGTTGAAGCGGTAGCTGGCGGTTTCTGGGGTGGGCGGCATTGTTCGAAGGGCAGTCGAGTGGAAGGTTCGACGAGCAAGTCGGTGAGGGATTGAGGTTGGAGCAAGATGGCGAGGAGGAGCAAGAGGGTAATGTTGTGAGCCGAGTGCTGCTGAGGCGCGCGTCGGTGTGGAGCGGAGAAGTACAGTGCGAGCGAGAAGGAGCGGATACGAACCTGCGGTAGCTGGCATTTTAAGTTACAGTTCTGTCGACTTTGGGACGGTGGTGATGGTGGTGGTGAGAAGATGAAAGAGGATGATTTGCTTGGGGTTGCGGTTGAATAAGCGGCCATCTCAGCTGCTGTGCCGTTCGCCAATGCCGATGCTGATGCTGATGAGGTTATCGTATGGCAGCCGTTTTTACGAGTCACCTCCACTTTTTCTTCTCTGCGCGCGGGCGCCGTTTATTTTTTTTGATTTTATTTTATTTTTGATTTGTTCGGGCTAGCGATCCAACATAGGCATTGCATAAAAAATGCGCTCACAGACCAACACTTTTCCCGCACAAGTCAAAGACGTGGCAACGTTGCATTTCGGTTTGGCACGCGCAATTTAGAGCTTTCCCGCTGCATTTCTTCCACTGCTCCTCGTCACTTCTCTCAACCCCTCAACCATTTCCCACGACACCTATTGAACAATGTCAATATCGCTCGACATGGACTCGGCCAAGAACCGCAAGCCCACCACCGCCTCTTCCTCTTCCTCTTCTTCTGCAACATGTTCGGTCATCGTGCCGGCGTTTCGCGAGAACGGCAACATCCGCCCTCTCGTTACGCGCCTCTTCGCCGCGTTCCGCTCGCACGCCTCGCTCTCTGACGCTGAAGTGATCATTGTCGACGACAACTCGCGCGATGGCTCGGTCGAGACCGTCTCTGCGCTGCAATCGGAAGGCTACAACGTGCGCATTATCGTGCGCACCTCGGAGCGCGGGCTCTCATCAGCTGTGGTGCGCGGGTTCAGAGAGGCCCATGGAGAACGCATGGTCTGCATGGACGCCGATCTCCAGCACCCGCCCGAAGCCGTCCCGCAGCTGCTGATGGCGATGACGGAGCAAACCCCCTTCGTGTTGGGGACAAGGTACGGTGCAGGGGTGGAGATGGATAAAGACTGGCCGCTGCACAGGCAGGTGATCTCGGCGGGAGCGAGGATGTTAGCAAGGCCACTGACGGGCGCGAGCGACCCGATGAGCGGGTTCTTCGGGATCAGAAAAAGAGCGTTCCAAGCCGCGGATAGGGATATCAATGCACAAGGGTTCAAGATCGCATTAGATCTGTTGGTCAAAAGTGGGGTGCCAAATAGCGGCATCGCCGAAGTGCCCTTCAGCTTCGGCCTTAGGCAGGAGGGCGAGAGCAAGCTCGATGGCAAAGTCATGCTAAAGTATCTAGAGCAGCTCGTCGAGCTGTACAGGTTCAGGTTCGGGACGATTCCGCTCCTCCTCGCTCTCGTACTCCTCGCGTTGACTGCGCTGTATCTCTACATGCACCTAGTCGCGCCCATACTGTTCGGCTAGACACACACAACCTCACACTCACACGGTCTCGCAATACCATACAACTGGATCTGCTTCACACACGAAGCGAGAGAGAATGATGAACGAAAGTGTATCGAACTTTTCCATACAAGTCCTTGGCATGCCGCGTCTACGAACTGAACTTAGCCCTCAGCTGTGCAAGCCTGTCGTCCGTCGCCGCCGAATTGGCCGTGCTGCTCCTGACCGAGCTCGTCCTCGGGCTCGCCGTGGAACTCGTAGGGCTATCCCCGGAGCCGGTGGCCGAGAATCTTGCTCTCGTCGGAGTCCCTGGAGTTGCACTTGCCTCTGAACCCGCGCTTGCAGTGGCGGGGGCGTTGTTCAGAACGTCCGGATCCTCTGCAGCATGGTTCGCCAGTGCGCGCTTGATAAACCGCTGGAAGATGGGCCCGGTTTTCTGCAGCGAGTTCTCGACATGCTTTTCGAGATGCGGGTTGCGTTTCTGGAACTCGTACAGTTCCCTGATCCCCTGCCGCGATTCCGCCTTGTTGGAAATGCGCTGGAAAATGTCCCTCAGCTCCGCATGGTGGCTACTTCCGCCCGCCTCCTCCTCGCCCTTAACGCCATTGCCCTCGCCATTGGCAACCCCTTTCTCCTTACCCCTGCCTCCCTCACCTTCCGCTTCTTCCCCATCCACCTCTGCGCCCGCCTTTTCCTCCGCCTTGATGTTGAGCATCCGGATAAGATACTTGTATACGAAGCTATTTTCCGCATTCGGCACCATCTCCAACATCCCCAGCGCCTCCTCGCCGTAGAAATTGCTCGTATGGCTGAGAATAATCTTGACTGTTCGAAGCGGCAAGTCCGCAAGCGCGACGCCGTCCTGTGCACGCTGCCTCCACTCGCTCGGCGCAATCGCCTGCAGGAAGCTCTCGACATCCGCAAACAACTGCTGCGGCTCAACCTCGCCCTGCTTCAGACTCTCCTCCAACCGCTTGGCGATCTTCCACAGACACTTGACCAACAGCTCCGAGAACTTGGCACGCGTCTCCAGAACGTCGCCTTCCAACTCGCGCAGGTCCTCAGTCGCTTCGGTCAGCATCTGCAGACAGGCGCCGTAGAGCAGGTTGAGGTTGCATGCGGAGAAGCAGCGCAGGACGATGACGTTGAGGAACTTGCTCTCGTTCTGTGCCGCTGCATCGTCGGCACGCGAAGTCGAGTGGATCAGTTGCTGCAGCAGCACCGTCAGCAGCGGAATGAGTGCCGAGCGCGAAAGGTACGAGCCCAGAGTGCGGTTGTCTTCCCAAATCCGATTCTTGTCGAACAGCGATGTGGACACGACGAGCAGGTGCTTCTTGAGCCGCTCGTTTGCGAATTCGCCCGAATCGGGCGTGAAAGCACGCGCCATCTGCTTGCTAAGCACGATGGCCAGCTGGTCAACATGGTGGATAAGCGCAGGCTCTTCTTCGCGGATGAAGGCCTCGACGTGCTTGAGGGCCAGAACGCTTTGCTCGACGTTGTTAGAGACTACAAGGTTGATCGCCTGGTCGACGCTCAGCTCTTCGTCGTCTTCCTCGGGCAATTCGTCGCCGAGCATTTCGGCTCGCTCAGCTGGAGCGGCCGCGCCGGTGGGACGAGCAGCGTCAGACGGCGCACGTAGCATAGAGCTTCGAGGAGAGGGGGCGCCGGTTGAGGAGCGCGTAGCGGTGGCTGCTCGTGGCAGGCCGATCGCCGATTCTCGGCGCGCCGCACCAGCTGCTCCTGGAGCGTGCAGACGGCTTCTGACACCTGCCGATGGAGCTGGTTGCAGAGTCGAGCCGGGTCGGGCAAGTCGCGATGACGGAGGTCCCGTCGACAGTCGGACTGGCGAAGAAGATCCAGCAGCAGACGATGGCACGACAGATGCTCTTGGTCCTGGCCTTGCGATCGTACTTCCCGCCGCGGTTGGTTTGCCTGCCGAGGCCGACGCCGATGGCGCTGCAGTGCGCTTCAGCCTCTCCTCGAGCATTCCCATCTCCTTGCCTGGCAGTGCCCCAACCAGCTTGTACACCTCATCGCCGATGATCTTGTACGCTTCACCAATCGCCGCCAATGCAGCCGCCCTGACATTCGCATCCCTATCGCTGATCTGCTTGGCAATCACAGGCAGCGTCCTCGAGGGGCTACACACCTGCAGACCATTCTTGCTGAACAAGTACCCCACTTCGCTCAAGCACTCTGTCCTTACCCTGGCGTTCTTGCTTGGCAGTCCGTTCTCCAAGTAGCTTGTGAGCAGCTTGCTCGGCGGGAAAATAAACGTCATCTTTCTGAAGATCTCCCGAATTCTGTCCCTGAACGCCACCTTTGCGTCGCCGAACTTGGCCGTCAGACACGGTAAGATGCATGCTGCTTCGTAGTCGCTCATGTGGTACTGCTGCGTGCTGAGCAGCGCCACCATGTGCTCCAAGATATCCAGACACTTGAGCGACAGGCTGGTGTTGTTGTCCGTGAGCCGGATCGAGACGTACTTGAAGATCAGGTCCGAGTTGGCCAGCGTGCGTTCGACGGTCTCATCGGGTGACAGGCCGTACTGCTCCTCGGCAAAGGTGGGCGATGAGATAAAGTCCGAGAGCAACGTGAGCGCTGCGTAAAAGTCCTTTTCGGCAGAATGGCTCTTGCTGAACATCGAATCGATGAGCCCGCGACTGAGCAGGCCGTCACACTGTTGACGGAGGACTTCGATGAGCTCGGGGCGTGGTGCGCCGTCAGCACCGATCCAGTTTGCGCCCTTGCCTTCGCGCTTCTCGCGGAACGCCTTGGCTTTGATGTCTGCCGAGATCAGGGGTGCCGAGCGATCCATCGATGCATTTTGACCTGCAGCAGCGCCAGTAGATGCCGATGCACTGCGGGAAGGGACGGTACCGTCGCTGCCGTCGGATGCAAGTCGCGAGCCTCTCGCAATGGTGGAGGAGGGAGCTTTGAGGGAGCGTCCTACCGCCGAGGGAGGCTTGATACCACCAGGACGTGCAATCGCCGATGTACGGGGCGATGATGCTGACGGAGCAGCTGCCGTCGACGCTGTGGCACCAGCAGCCCGTGCAGGCGAGGCAGTGCCTCCTCGCGCACCCGCTGCAGCCACACGAGAAGCCGCCGTCGGCGCTACCGCAGCCATTGGAGCGGCAGCCGGGGCAGCGGCAGCAGTCGCACGAGCTGCGGCCTGAGCTTGCGCCTTGGCAGCGTCGATGAGTGGGATGGCTGTGTTCTTCGAGGCGGGCTTGAGTTGATCGGCCTGTTCCGAGACATGTTTGTACCCAGCTCGCATGATGATGAACGGCAGACATGCCTGTGACGCCTTGCGTACCGCTGCGAGCTTATCGTCAAGACACTGAACACAGGGCAAAGCGAGAGGTGCCAGATCCATGCCCTTCTCCGGAGGATGCGACTCGAACCAGCTTGCGAGCCATGCAAATAATTCCTGCTTGAGCATCGGGTTGGCTGCCTTGCTCTCCGCCACTGTCGCCATACCGGGCAGCAAGGGGCCGGCCCCGACCTGCTCAGCGATGGCAGTCAGCGCGGTAGTTGCCGCAGCTCGAACGGGCGCCTTTGCATCCGCCAGCACCTGGGTGATTGGGCCAGCCAGGATCTTGGCTTGCGGTTCAAAGTGCTTGTTCATCCCCGTGGCGATCTTGGCAATGGCATCAAGAGCCATGTTCTTGCACATGATGTTGCTGTCCGAGCATCTCATCTTGAGCGCATTGGCGAGCTCGGCCATGTTGCCTTTCAGGCGGCTGTTGGCATTGACGACCGAAAGTACTTCTTCGAGACCCTCCTTGCGCTCCTTCCAGTTGGCATCGCCCATTCTTGCGATTGCAGCGGCGGAGACGAGGCGGTCCAGATCGACGCGAGGGACAAGCTCGTCCAGCATGTCTTCGTCGACACCGTTGTCCTGCGGCGCAGATGCACCTGTGGCACCTCCCCCGCCTGCAGCTGCTTTGCCGGCAGGTGCCTTGGTCTCGTCGCTGAAGCGCACCGGCACTGGTGGTGGATTCGATGCAGCCTTCTCAATTTCGCCCTCGATTGTTGTCCTGAGCTGAGGGTTGAGGTCAGCGACAAAGGCATTGAGTGCGGTGCCGAGGAATCGTGCGAGCGTACCGATCGCCTTGGTTGCGTTGGTACGCACGGCAGCATTGGCAGACTTGAGACAGGTGACAAGGTAGTCGATCAAGGACCGCACATCGACCCCCGCGGTACCAAACTCGAGCAGCGTCTGGTCGACCCAGAGAATGGAATCCGCAATCGCCTTGGGTGCTTTGAGCGAGCCCAACGGCCCCAGTGCCTGAGCTAGGAGGAATCCGAACGAAGTCTTTTCCGCAAATGTGACCAGGGTCTCGCCGGCTGGAGTCTTGAGCTTGATGTCGCCGAGCTTATCGCACAAGGGCTGGACAGAGAGTGCAACTGAAGGACGACCGAATGTGGGGCAGTCGTTGGCCAACAATTGAAGTGCCTTGTAGACTTCGGCCATGACTTGGAAGTTGCTCTCTTTCCAGCCTGGCTTCTTGCCGAGCGCTCGAACAATGACTTCGGACTCGACGGACTCGGCTTCGACCTTGAGCCAGTCGTTGAATTCGGTCATTCCTGCGAGACGCTCCTTCCAATTGCTGCTAGCCAACTGGGTCATGATCGCAGCCGGGATGAGTTCGCCGGCTCGTGCTTCGGCGTCATCGGGGTGGAAGCGGTATTTGACGGGTTCGGTGGCAGAGGCAGCGGCCTTACTACCTCCCGCGGCTGCCAGTGGACGTGCACTGGAAGCCGACGCGGCAGGTTTCCGTGCTGGTGCACTCGATGACACTGCCGAGGGAGCAGCCGGACGTGCACCAGCGAGTCGTGCGGCCACGCCGGCTGGAGGTCGTGCGACGGGTCTCGGTGCTTGATTTTCTTTGCCTTCAGCAGCTGGAGGAGCTGCAGATGGTGGTTTGCGTACAGCTGCCGGTGGTGCAGCGCGATTTGCTGCCGCTGATGCTGGTGCAGCAGCTGGCGCGGGTCTTCTTGCTGGCGCAGCGGAAGCGGACGATCCTGCACCAGCGCCTCCCATCTTGACTTTGACTTGAGCGTTCTTGAACTCTTCCTGGACCTTACCCTTTTTGATGTCATCGAGACCGTCGAGGAAGACATTCATGGGACGCTCGCCGATGAGCTTCATGAGAGTTCCGAGACCGGCGGCACCTGCATCTCGCACGTCTGGCGAGCCATCTGCCATGGCGGTGACGAGAGCATCGCCGATGGGCTTGATGTCGGCCTTGGCTGGCGCCACTTTGGTGGTGCGAAGGCAGCGAACAAGGAAGAGGATGGACTCTGTCTTGACGGCGGGGTTCTTGTGCTTGATACCGGTGAAGATGTGCTCGAGAATGTCGGAGAACGACACAGTCTGGAAGATGGCGTCGAGCGCCTTGGCGAGCACTTCGACGGTTGCCGGTTTCTTTTCCTTGAGCTTCTCGATGATGGGAGGAACGACCTTGTCCTTGTAGCGAGCAAAGTTGTCTCGGAGGCCTTTGGCCATTGCTTCGAGACACTGGCAGGAGACGAGGACGACATTGATGTTGGCATCCTTCTGAATCTTGAGGGCAAGATGGTCGACGAGGTTGTCAAAACGACCGTCGGGCTGGATCTTTGGCGATGAGGTGAGGATCTTGAGGATGGTTTCGAGGGTTTCCTTGCGCTCCTGCCACTTTTTCGAAACGATCATGTCTTCAAAATCGGCGGGGAAGTCGCGGCTGCCAAAGACGTTAACGGGCTCTGCAAGGTCGTAAGGGTCGACATCGTCCTGATCATCTTGTGCTTCGTCGAATGCACCAGCGCCTGCAGCTGCTTCTGCACTATGGGCGTCACCATTGGACTGGGCGATCGGCGCGGCGGCAGCCTGCATCTTGTCGCGTTGACTGAGAAGGAAGCGGGTTGGTGCTGGTTTTGGGGTGAGCTGCGCATCGATGTCTGCAAACTGCTGTCGGAGTTCTTTAGCCTGGATATCCTTGAGCGAGTCGATTGTGGGTTCGAGGGCAGCGCCGATGTACTTGTGGAGCTCATGAGCGAGCAGAGATGCTTCTGCACGCACGTTTTTGTCTGAGTGAGCAAACATGTCCGGTAGACGCTTGAGGATGGGTTTTGGCGCAACCTGCTTGTGACCAAAGTCGCGGACGAGGTCCTTGATGGCTGTGACACATCCCGCGACGACCTTTGGCTGCTTAGCCCTGAGACCTTCGAGGAGATCAGCGAGAAGTGGCTCGCAACCTACAATATCCTCCATTTCGGCATAGAAGGAAATGAGATCGAGTGCATTCTTCTTGGTTCCGGCACGTGTTGATCCGAGACACTTTTCGACAAGGGATGGGACGACGAACTCCCTTGTCTTTCCTGCAGGCTGTCCGCCGAATTCGACAAAGGCGCGAACTGCATCTACGCCCTTCTCCTGCGCGACGGCGTTGGTATCGACAAGCATAGCTTTCAGCATGTCGGGGTTGCGGGTATATTGGCGGAAGATGGGGTCATTTTCTGAGCAAGTTTTGGGGAAGGCCTTGGAGAGATGCTCGTACGCCGAGACTCTTGCTTTCCACAGCTTGGAAGAGAGACGCTCCTCTATCGACATCTTGGTGAAGTCTTGTTCTGCGGGAGCGCCGCCGCCGCCCATCATGTCGATGCTCATGGTGAGAAGCGAATACGAATATGTTGGTGACCGGTCGAAAGGAGGGTATAATTGGTTTCGGACGATGGCAGCGAGACTTAGTGTGTGCTGTTCCGCATCGAGGTCTGGGAGGTGTGGGCGCGATAGATAAACAACGTGAGATTCGCCGAGCTGACTTGCGCCGTGTGGTGAGTTGCGATTGAAGGGTTCTTGAGGCGATGGTGGAGATGACGAAGGTCAAATGCAGCAGAGAGTGGCTTTGCTCAGTCGAGCATTTGCTGCTGCCAAAAGTGTTGCTCTCTCTCTCTCTCTCTCTTTGCCTCCATCCGCCCCGCCCGCCCAAAACACAGCAGAGCCAAAAACGACGCGTCTTTTTTCGGATCCTCCGCCTGCCAACCAACAGTGTTGCACTTTTTCAAGCATGGTCAATTTCAGTATCGATCTCACAATTTGAACGGCAAAAACCGGTCAGTCATCACGCGCGCGCGCATCAACAAAGTGTTGCTCTCTCTCCAACACACTTTGTTTATGCCCAAATGGCTGGCACGCGTGCTTTGAAAGGCGCGTCATCTGGCTATCAACTCTCAACGATTGCCTGGTTGTGCATCAGCCTGTGAGGCAACTCAAGATAACGCACGCAGCTCGATTACAGTGAGCAATAATGCAAGCAAGACTCGAGTGAACATGAGGAACGCACATGTGTCAAGCTGCAGTCTCTTTGCTAGACAAGCTGACCGTCACTGTGGTAGCTCGAGCTTTGCTTCTATGCCGTCTTGCAATCAAGCTGAATGCCAGGGCGTGCGTGAATTACACCATCATCCGGCGGCATACACTGTGCGGTACGCTTACGCTGTCGACAACTGCTGTGTAGCGTCAAGTGAGTAGCCAAGTGTCTTTGTTGGCTGCACTGTGCTGTGCGTCTCTGTCAATTTTTAGGGTTTTGTTTTTCTGGAAAGCAACACTTTTTGCGCCCCCAAAAAAGCACATGCAAGGCGTGTGAGTGTTCTTTTGCATCTCCTTTTCGGCAGCAGCAGCTGCACAGCACGGTGTCTTGAAATGAAAGCGGACCGAGCCGAAATTGTTGCGCATCGCTTTCACTCACAAGAGTTATTGAGCCTCTTTCACCTGCGTCTCTCCTCCACCATCATCCTCCACCTCTTACGATCTTGCTGCGGTGCTGAAAGGTTGCTCGGGCTGGAGCACCTCGCTCCGCCATCTTTTCTTCCTCCAACATGAGCCTCAATGATGGCGCAGCCGAGCAGCTGCGCTTCTCGAGTGCCGAGCACGAGATTGCGCACTGGAAGTCCAAAGTCACTGACATGCAAGATGCCCTCCGCGAGACCGAATCCAGTCTTCAAGACTTTATGGAGTCCAGCAAAGAACTCGAGCAGGAAATGGAAAAGGAACTCGCATCCTCCACCAAAACAATCTCCGACCTCCGCCGCCGCAATGAGCAGCTCTCGGGCGACCTCGATGACTGGAAATCGAAATACTCACGAGCACTTCAGGAGCATAATTCGACACTGACGAACTTGCAAAAGGAGCTGGCCACACTCGGGGAGGCGGTGGACGTGTATAAGGCGAAACTCAGAGACACCGAGCTGACGAACGACGAGTTGGAGAATGCAGAGAGGATGATCGCGAGTTCGTTAGCGGACATGGAGGGGAAGTACAATAAGACGATCGAGAAGACAGCATTACTCGAGGAGGAGTTGATAGAGAAGGCGAGATTAGAAGAGGAGAACCAGAGATTGAAGGATGAACTCAGGGAAATGACAGAGGAAATGGCAGTGCTTAGAGACGTCGTCACCCGCAGCCGCACCGTCTCGAGGGCTGAAACGATGACGAGCTCGTCGTACGACGATCAACCTCCATCGCGGTCGGATCAGAGCTTCGATAGCTCGCCGCACAAACCCACCACCATCTCCGCTACCGGCGGCGAACGTCCTTCGTCCCGACAAGCTCTCAGCTCGCCCAGCGTCAATCGCGTCCCCATCTCGCGCCGCTTGGGCGCTATGGGCCACAACAGGAGGCTCAGCCGCGACGTACGCGCCGACGCAACCATGCTCGCGGCAGTTCAAGACGATAGCCCCAACATCACTACCACCACTCGCAACTCGGCGCTCTCTAGAGGCACGCCTTCGCACTCCAACCACCACCACCACCAACATTCTTCGGGAGGGGGTTTGACGTCGTCTCCTTCAGCGCGTGCGCAGCTGCGTGCGAGTGTCCGTGCGGCGGCTCGCATGGGCGGCGGTGTCACTTCCACCCCGCGCAGCGGAGGTGGTACCGCAAATGGCGCAGCAGGGAGCAAACGCATGATGGCCGATATGATTAGCAAGATGAAAGCGCTCGAGACCCGTATCAACTCTGCCAAGGATCTGTCGCGCGTGGTGGGGCCGCAGGAAGTATCGGCCATTCCGCGTCCTAGCTCGCGCATGGCTGGCGCTGGACTCGGCTCACCCACTGCCGCGAGCGCAGGGGGGGTGAGCTCGATCCACATGCCGACATCGACGCCTCGAGCGCCGCGCGCGTCCATGGATGGGAACCGCACCATTGGCTCGTCAATCCCTGTCCCTTCTCGTGTGCGACGCCCAAGTTCGCGCATGGGCGGTGAACTGGGTACTCCGCCGATGCCGAGTTTGGGGCTGCCACGCTCGCAGACACCAAGTTCGCTGCATGTGGGTGCGCATAGTCGTGGCTCGAGTCGAGGCGGACCTTCTCCACTGCCGCACGAGTTTATGGAGAACGACCCAGCCGCAACACTCCCACACGTTGCGCGCTATGCCGCCGCGCAAGCCGCTCTCACCGGCGCTTCCTCTACCTCAGTCGGCGACGTGAGGAGGCGCAGCTCGATGACACATTCCTCATCATATGGGTCTTTAGCCAAAATCCGATCCGGCACTTCAGCGGGAGTGTCGGCAAGGTCGACAACACCATTGACAATCGCTGCACCGAGGATCACGCAGTCTACCATGTCACACTATTCGCACAGAGAGGATGGGGTAGGGAGGACACCGATTTCAACACGCCTCGCATCGGCACATCGACCAGGGAGTAGCGCGAGGGGGAGTGTCAACGGGCCACCGAGCAGTTGGAAGAGCACTGCGATGCGCGAGAGAGAAGCGCTGCCGGCAATGAGAAGGAGCAGGAGTGGGTCGCTCGGATCCGGCTCTAATCACGAGTAATGCAATGTTTTAATGACGCTTTTGCATTCCATTCGACAGCATCATAGAGTGGAATTTACAACTTAGCCTTGAACGAGAGTGGTTTTCGATCAGCGGGAGACTCGGAGCGGACAGGGTTGACGAGGCTGCCGAGACCGTTAGCGCCCCAGACCTGGACATTGTCGCCATTCTGCAGCCATACTTGTGGATTTCGTTTGAACCCTTCCCCTGGCGGCGTGCCCATGCTGACGATACTGCCCTTCTCGAGCGTGGTGCCCTTGCTGAGCTCGGCGAGTGTCTCGGCGGTCTTCCAGAGCATATCACTTGTGATCCCGTCCTGCATTATCCTATTGTTCAGTTTCGTCGTGAGGTGGATGTTGTCCGGGTCGGAGATGCCTTTGGGATTGGAAGCCGAGACGAGGCAGGAACCGATGGGGAGCCAGCCGTCGAAGGATTTGCCCAATCCCCACTGCGGGACGGCGAACATGCGCTTGCGTGCACTCACGTCATTCGACAAAGTATACCCGAGGATGGCAGAGAGCGCTTCAGAGGGGGTAGCGTCTTTGATGGTGCGCCCGAGGACAACGACGAGCTCCACTTCGTAGTCCGTCTCCCCCTCCGCGCAGGCAGGGATGACAATGTCGCGGCTAGGGCCCGAGAGCGTGGTCGCGGGCTTGTAAAAGAGGATAGGGAGGACAGGCCAGTTTTTGATGGCATCGTAAGCGTTGGCGCCAGTGGGGATGAAGTTGGCCCCAAGCGCGCGAATCGCAGGGATTTCGGAGGGGAGCAGAGAAGGGAGGAGGGTCGCCACCGTTTTGATCACGCCAGAGAGCGGGCCAGGGGTGGAGGAGTGGAGCGGGTGGTCAAAGAGGACGTTGGCTTTGATGAGCGGGTACGAGTTGGCGTACGCGATACCAGGGTCAAGGTTGTCGTCGATGGGTTGACCGAAGTAGGTCTGGCCGTCTTCGCGAGCGATGAAGCGGATCAGTCGCCACCATGTAGTCGCCGGTGCCATCGTGAAGGATCGTACTGAGCGGGTGTTTTGAGAGAAGGGTCGAAATGAAAGACAGAAGCAAGAAAGGTCTAAAAGGTGTGCGAAGAAGCGGCCAAGACAGGAAAGGCGTATGAAAGAGTGTGTTCGAGGATGTTTTGTTTCCCCACACTGGCCGCAAAGCACACAAAGATGTCATTGACAGGCTGTCGACTGAATCGTACAGCAGCCCCACACCGAACCAAAAAAGTACAGCTGCCAAAGTTGCTGTTGCGGATTTACACCCAACGTCGCCTCCACTTAGAGCCGCTTTGCTTTGGCTCGTCCGTCCCGCGGCGCGGCGATCCTCGCCCTATGACGGTGTTAAGCTTGCATATGCAGCAATGCATGTGTGCTCCTGTGCACAAGCAATACTAACGCCGGCGGACACACGATTGCTGGTGCTACATGTTCCCCATGGAGCCATGTAGACATCACCGATGGGCATAAGACTGGATTCAGGTCAGATCAGATCGTTCTGCTGCTTGCAAGGCTTGCAGGAGATATCTCCGTGCCGCTTTCCCGCTTCCCGTGGATGACAAAAGATTCTCGCAATGCGCTCATCTTCTCGCCAAAAAAGTTGACTTTCCTCCACACGGAGATGTCAACTGTACACGGACCATCTGCCTCTTCCGCCCCGTCCTTCTCCGTGGGCACGGGATGACAGCTCCGTTGACATGTTTGAGCTGGAGCAATCTAGTCCAATGCAACGTATATAAGCTCTGCCGAACAGCATCCATCTGCTCTTCTTGTTCCCAAAGGCATTCCCTTATGGCCGCCGCTTTTGTCCGCTCAGCCCTTTTTTTGAGGTCCACCGCCAAGCCAAACCCAAGCAAGTTCTTTTCCACCTCCAGCTTTCTTGCAACAATGAAGCCCATTCAACTCTACACTGCCGGTACGCCCAACGGCCAGAAGGTTTCGATCATGCTCGAGGAAATCAAGGCGCTCAACCCTTCGTTCGAATACGAGACTCACGCTATCGACGTGTCCAAGAATCAGCAGAAGGAGGACTGGTTCCTGAAAATGAACCCCAACGGCAGAATCCCCACAATTCTCGACCCTAATAACACTGCAACCCACTCCGAAGGTTTTCCCGTTTTCGAAAGCATGGCAATCATGCTATACCTTGAGAAGAAGTACGACGACAAACGTGCCTTTTCCTGGTCCGATTCTGACCCCAAAGGCGAGAACTACAGGAGCGAAGTACTCCAGTTGATGTCGCATCAAATGTCAGGCCAGGGACCCATGCAGGGACAAGCAAACCACTTCCGTATGCAAGCCACGGGTGATTCGAAGAACGTAGTGTCCTACGGTATCAAGCGATACCATGATGAGACGGTTCGCCTCTACCAGGTGCTCGAAATGGGTCTAGAGGGCAAAGACTACCTCGTGGGTGATGGCAAGGGCAAGTACTCGCTTGCCGACATGATTCTCTTCCCCTGGGCACTCTGGTACCGCTTCGCCGGCATCAAGCACGAGGAGGTCGGTCCCAACGTCAAGGCGTGGATTGAAAGGATCAAGGAAAGGCCTGCGGTCAAGAAGGGTCTCGAAGTTCCCAGCAGGTCCGAGCTTCTCTCTAAGCTCGACGACGTAAGTTCATTCTATTTGGACATCAGAATAAGACGATTCGCTGAACATATTGCTGACGATAAACCCTTTCTGGTATTGATGATTGTGATGGTTGCAGCCCAACTGGATGCCCCCCATGCCCGAGATCTAAGCGCGCTGCACAATCTGGCGTTTCATAACAGGTGGGATGCCATGCAATGCAATGAAATGAAATCAGATGCTCAACCGTCTTTGACCCACTATTGAAATGAGGGGCTTTCCGTAGCAACTTGCAGTGCGCAGAGTGAGAGCTCCTATCAGCTTGCAGGACCGTGTCTTAACATTGAGAAACAGTGTGCCAATGGGCGTCAACCAGCAGTGTCGTGCCACGATGGATGTCTCGGTGAGATAGCGAGATCCTAGCGTGGCAGGAAGCTGTGGTGGCGGGGAAGAAGACGACAGAGAGATGCTGAGTTCGAGTTCAATGCCGCTAGCCAATACAGTCACGAGTCTTCGGATGTCCCGACAGCACACGATCGATCGGATGACCCGAAAAAGCAAAGCTCTACCATCACAAAGAGTCGATGCACTCAGTCACATCTATCTTCGCATCACACAGTTGCTGAATCCCAAGCTACGCAATCGCACCTACGCGCAAGACCTTGTCGATAGAATCAAGTGTGTATGTATTTCGCTTCTTTACAGTCAGCTCCAGCCTTCTTCTTTTTGGCAGCTGGACGCCTCACGTACTGAACCGGTGAATGGGGATTTCCAGCTTTAGATGCCCTGCTCGAGCAAGGCGTTGAGCTTGTTGACCTTGGATGCGACGGAAAGGTCGACGGTGTTACCGGCAAAGTCGACGACTAGACCACCCTGGATGGCAGGGTTGACCTTCTGAACAATCTTGAGCGTCTTGCCGTTGCCCTTGGCAGCGATCTGCGAGCCCTTGAGTGCCGACTCGATGCGCGAGATGGTCGACTTGTCAAGAGGAGTAGCCGAGGTAACGGTAACCTCGACCTCACCACGGTATGCGGTCATGAGGTCCTCAAAGCCCTCAATCACCTTGACAGTCTCGTTCAGACGGCCGTTCTCGGCAAGGACGGCGAACAGGTTGCTACGAGATGCGGAGGAAGAGAAGAAACGAGGAGAAGGTTAGCGTCGCTGCTTCTGTTGCCCAGGTCTGTAGAATGTGGCTAGCGAGAGCATGGTTTGCGGCGTGACCTGCAAGACTTTGGGTACCGAAGCCCTTGTCCACCTTTCCAACAACAGTCATCTGCTCTGTAGGTCTGTCGCTTCCCGTGACAACAATGTTTCGCCGATCGCTTCCATGCTTTGAAGGAAAAGACATCAGATCGCGACCTGCTGCGATGGCGACCTGCTGGCGCAGTGCCTGGCGCAGCAGGTTGCAATCTGACGTCTTTCCCTTCAAAATTACTGTCATTGCTGATGACCAAACCATCTCTTCGCTTCCATCCTTAGCAGTCGCCGAAGATCTCTGCTTGGCACTGAATCCGTGAACCCGAAACTTGCATCCAATCCATTCCATCTCATCTCTTTCTTTGCCATGTTCTGCTGCCAATGCCTTGTCGAGTTGATGCGAATGAATACTCACTGAGTGATGGGGTCGGCCTTGCCCTTGCCGGAGGAAAGGAGCTGGTCGAGGCCCTTGGTGCGGTCGGCACCGGAGAGAGTGGGGTTCTCGATGAAAGACTTGAGCTTGGCGCCCTCGGGGCCGGAGAGAGCGGCCTGGACAGCCTTGAGGTCAGCCTCAACCTTCTCGAGGGTCTTGGAGTCCTTGGAGAGGGCAGCGACGTAAGCTGAGGAGGCGTACTTGCCTGTTGAGTTGCAAAGGAGTCAAAATAGAGTTGGTGCAAATCGAGGAATTTGGACGGTTATGGTTGCGGTACGATTGAAAGCGTGCAAGAAGTTGGAGGTCGAATGGTTGATTGTGGTTTGGGATGAGACGAAAAGGATGATGGTCAGCGACATTCACAGGGTCATCGTTGCAAGGCGAAGATAATATCTACGTACCGGCAAGACCCTCGAGCTGGCGGGGAGCACGGACGGCAGCCTGCGAGGCGTAACCTCGGGTAGCCTGCTGATGTTTCGATAGGAGATTGCGATGCGAGTGTCGAGAGTGCAGAAGGTTGAAAGATGAAGTCGATGCACATGATTAAACGGGAAGAGAATCAAGGAAAGTTGTTGTACATGTCAGCGAGTGTCGCGATTGGAAGTTTGGTTGTGTTCTAGGCTCCGCGTTCGCTTGTGTGCACTGCGGCGGTAATCTCCAATACATGACAGTCTAGGTCATGCTGATTGCTGTCGCATGGTACCGAACTCTCGATAAGCCAAGAGAAAGCGCGAGCCAAAGCGGTTGGAGCAAACCGATGAACGCGGAATATACAGAGATGCTCGGATGCTGTCTGTTGTTCGAGTGTCGGTGATACCTACCTGGAAGAGACGGGGGGTGAATCGGGCGGCCATGGCTGGTATGTGACGGGATGTGATGTCGAGGATGACAGTGAAGGAGGGGTGAGTGTGTGGAGAAGAAACTTGAATAGGCAGTAGCGACGACGACGACAACGAGCAACAATGTCGAGCTGCAGCGACCAGGCAAGCGATTTCGAGATTGTCACTTGGCTCGTCACTCTCGGCCCACTCAATCGAGATTTGACTGCGACGAGAGCCACACACAGACAGCCCAACGCAATGCCAACAATTCTTCCATTTTTCGCGGACACACCCGTTCGCAGCCAAACTGCCCACAATCCGTGCTCGAACCGATCGGTTCCGCAAACGTGCCTTTGTTTTTACCGGACGAAAAACCTAGCATTAAATTTCGCTGTCACACCAGTACTAGTCACGATCTTACACTTTCAAACATCTGAGGCCCTGATTCTTCCCCCACCAATCGCTTCGGACTCGTTGTCTCGACTAGCTGGCCGGCTTTGAGTTTGGGTCGAGTTGTCCTCAAGGTGCTTCACGCCGAATGACAAGCTAGAATGTCGCAATCCCTGGCAGGTGCTCCTGGCAGATAGAAGCTACAGAGGCCCTTTGTTCGAACATGTCGCTGAATCTCAACCGACGCGTGCGAGCTGCGGCGTCAAGCACCAATCAGAGCTCTACCGTGGCGCTGTCCTGCCTGGCTCAGAACATAAAGACAGAAGCAGAGCCAGAACCCTGGCCAAGTCGCGAAGAGGGCAAGCTTTGGGTCAAATTGAAATCACTGAAAGGAAAAGTGAATTGGACGAATACGAGCTTACAGACGTTCAAAGAGAAATCGATTTCAAAATTTGAAAGGGAGGCGCGAGAAGATCAGAAGAAAGTGAGAAAAGAGAGCAAAAGCAAATTTCAACTTGAGCTCACAACACTTGAGTCTCGAGACAGGAAGAAAGCTGCGCGAGAAGCAGAGGGAGTCTCAGAGGCTCAGCAAGGCAGCAGATACAGCAACCACACCGCGCAGCGCAACGCCGTGCCTCTCTCTCGCTCTCTGTCTTGGTGTCTGGATTGCTCGCTGCGAAAAATTGTGTCGATACCGTTGGCTAGAGCCGTCCTCACCATCAGCTTTTGCATCTTCATCCTCCATCATCTTTCCTTGAAAGTCTGGCTCCTGATAACCTAGACGAGGTCATCTCAGGGCACCTACTTCCTGGATTCTTTCTTCACCCTTCCGATTCTCGTTGACGGAAAAGCGGTATTCTAAACCTTCCTTTTCCTCGCAGCTTCCAACCCGCCTCCGCCGCTCCCGCCCTCACCAGCGCATCGACGTCCATCGTTCCAACACGCTTCTGCAGAGAAAGCTTACACTCAGCTTCTCTGCTATCCTAGAAAAACACTCAGCACAACATGTCTGGCTTCTTCCGTAAGGTCGGCGATTCCGACTCTGACTCCGACATCTCCTCTTCCGAGGAGGAGCTTTCTGAGCTCGAGTCCGGAGATGAGCAGCCAAAGACCTCCCAGCCAGCCGGTCGCTCTCGCTTCCTCAAGGGTAGCGACGATGATGAATCTGACTCCGACGACGACTCTGATGATGAATCCCTCGACTCGGCGGACGACTCGGATGACGAGCCCCGCCAGGATGGCAAGAAGGCGCCCACCTCTCGTTTCATGAAGGGCGCCGCCGACAGCGATGACAGTGACTCGGAGGAGGAGGTTAAGAAGGTCGTAAAGTCCGCCAAAGACAAGCGTATCGATGACATGCAGACCATCGTCGACCACATCGAATCCGCCAAGAAGTCGGGCGACTGGACCTCAATCAACAAGGACTTTGACAACCTCATGCGCGCCATCGACCGTCAGCGCACCCTCAACGAGACCATCCCTGCTTTCTTCTACAAGGCCATCTCCCAGCTCGACGTCTTCTTGAATGAGTCCGTCGCCAAGGAGAAGGATGCCAAGAAGAAGATGAAGGCTCCTGTCGCCAAGGCCATGAACGGTATGAAGCAGAAGCTTAAGAAGGTCATCAAGGAGAACGACGAGACCATCGCCCGTTACCGCTCCGACCCCGAAGGCTTCGAGGCTGCTGCTGAGGCTGCCACTGCCGCTGCTGCCGCTCCTCAGGGTGAGACCGCCATCTCCAAGGGCAAGGAGCAGCGTCTTGCTGCTGCGCTCGATGCTGACGCCAATGACGACTTCCAGACTGTCGGCCGCGGCGGACGCACCGAGACCTTCACCTCCGAAGGTCTCTTCAAGTCCCTCGCTGCCATCATGGAGGCGCGTGGTAAGAAGAGCACCGATAAGAACGAGCAGATCCGCAAGCTCCACGACCTTTCGGGTGTTGCCGACTCGCCATACAAGAAGATCCGTGTCATCCTTGCCCTCGTTGCCGCCCGCTTCGACTACAACGCTTCCGCCACTGCATACATGCCCGTCGAGATGTGGGAGTCGGCGCGCAAGGAGATCAACGAGGTTCTCGCTATTCTCAGCAAGAACCGCGGCTACGTTGTCCGCGAAGAGACCGAGGACTACGATGACGAAGTTGAGCGTGTCCCCAACCAGAACGGCGAGAAGGACACTGTCGCAGTCCGCGGTAGTATCATCAGCTTCGTTGACCGTCTTGACGACGAGTTCACCAAGAGCTTGCAAAACATCGATCCTCACACCACCGAGTACATTGATCGTCTCAGCGACGAGAAGAAGCTCTACGAGACCATTGTCCTCGCTCAGGGCTACTTCGAGGGCCAGAAGGAGACCGAGGCCCTCTCGCGCTGCACCATGCGTCGTCTCGACCACGTCTATGCTAAGCAGGACATTATCATCAAGGCACTCGAGTCGACTCTTGGCGAGACCGCCAAGGCTTTCGAGTCCAAGCTCTTCCCCCCTCCCTCGCGCGTTGCCGAGCAGGACGGTCCCGCTGTCCTTGTCCGCGCGCTCTGCACATACCTCTACCAGGCCCGCGGTGTCCAGGCCGAGCGCCCACGAACACGCGCCGTTCTCTGCCACATCTACTTCCACGCTCTGCACGCCGAGTACCACGTAGCGCGCGACATGTTCTTGATGTCGCATCTCCAGGACGCGATCCAGCTTGCCGACGTGGCCACTCAGATCCTGTACAACCGCGTCGTTGTTCAGATCGGCATCTGCGCGTTCCGTAACGGCTTGATCAAGGAGTCGCAGGTGGCGCTGCAGGAAATCTTTGCCACTGGCCGTGTCAAGGAGCTGCTCGCTCAGGGTGTGCAGAAGCAGAACCAGTTCAGCACCATCACGCCCGAGCAGGAGAAGCTGGAGCGTCAACGTCAGCTTCCCTTCCACATGCACATCAACCTTGAGTTGCTCGAGTGCATCTACCTGATCTCGTCGATGCTGCTCGAAGTGCCCAACATGGCTTTGGCTGGTAACGACCCTGAGCTGCGCAAGCGCGTCATCTCGCGACCATTCCGCCGCATGCTCGACTACACTGACCGTCAAGTGTTCTCGGGGCCTCCCGAGAACACGCGTGACCATATCATGCAGGCGTGCAAGGCGCTGCAGAATGGCGACTGCGCTGCGTGCATCGAGCTGATCTCGGACATCAAGGTCTGGAAGCTCATGCCAGGCTCAGAAGACGTCAAGGCGATGCTTGCCAAGCGCATCCAGGAAGTGGGTCTGCGCACCTACCTCTTCTCATACTCGGCATACTACGAGTCGGTTTCGCTCTCGCACCTCGCTGCGACATTCGACGTGCAGGAGAAGGTGGTCAAGGCGATGGTGTCCAAGATGATCTACAACGATGAGCTTGCCGCTTCGCTCGACCCTAGTGCCAATGTGGTCTCGTTCCACCGTCTCGAATTGACTAAGGTGCAGCAGCTCGCAGCAACGTTGGCGGAGAAGGCCAACTCGATGCTCGAGCAGAACGAGCGCCTGCTGGACGCGAAGCTCGGCGAGGGTAAGGAGCAGAGGAGCGGTGCGGGTGGAGAGCGTGGTGATAGGGAGGGTGGCCAGGCGGGTGGAAGACGTGAGAGGAGAGGCGGCAGTGCGGCAAGGGGTAGGGGCAGGGGCAGAGGTCGGGCGCAACAGTTCCAGGCTCTTGGTCAGAAGGTGTAAAGCGCCCTTCTGCGCCTAGTCCTTCCCTGCCAACCCTCTCTCCCCCTTCTCTCTGTCCATATCCCCCCCTTTCCCCTCAACCCCCCAGGTCTGACGACCGCAAAAGCTCTTGTGGGCATTCATCACAAAACGTCACTAGTGTATTAAATCCTGTGGATGAATGGTCAGAAAAGAGCAACTTCTTGTTTTGTCTCTCTATCTTGCGTGGAGTTTGCTTCTCGTGACGAGGACTCGTCTCAACTATAGTATGAGTGGAATCAATAGCAGTGCTGGGTGTGTGAGCTGACAGGGTCGTGTGCCAAGGTGTTCCAGAATGGGAAGATATCGCACGAGAAAATATAAATTGTGCTCTGATGCACAGTGCGGGGAGAACAGAAAAAAGTCGCCGGGAAATGCACGTCGGACGGGCGGGTTTGGATAAGCGTGCATCGTCATTCAGAAGGGTGTTGGCTCCATTCCACTCTTCGTGCTCTGTACCGGTACTTTGTTCATCTTCCATTCATCGTTCTTCGCAAAGATACCCCCATCATACGTCGGAAGACGGGAAATGAGGGCAAGAACGTAGTCATGGAAACACAGTCTTAGCAGCCAGTTCTTTCGTCGACGTCCAGCTCGTTACGCACCAGCCAGCTCCATACACGAACGAGGCCAGGGAGGGGCAGTTTCAACATGTCGTTCGCCGCTGCCGCCTCGACGTCTAGGTCGGCGTACACCTCGAGCAGCAAGATGAAGCGCCTTGGTTTACCCAGACTCTCTGATAGTCCCAACAACGCTTGGCCGCCGATCTGGCTTCTCCCATCAGCACGGCATATCTCCACATCGCCACCGACACTGCGTCCACGAACGAGCGCCTCGGCAACTGCATCCTCCTCCGAATTCACCTTCCCCTCGCATCTTTCTAACCCGACACCGTACGATATTTTCCACTTCTCCGACCGCAAGGTCGCTCCCGCGCAGGTGAAGGCGCGTTACTACGACCTCGTGCGCTCGCTCCACCCTGACCGCCTCCCGCACTCCTCCTCCTCTTCTGACAAAAGCAAAGCGGCGGCGGAGGACAAGTTCAAACGCGTAGTCTCGGCGTACAATCTTCTCAAAGATCCCAAGAAGAAGCACCTCTACGACCGCGCCGGCCTCGGGTGGGACTCTCCCGTCCCTCAGGCCCTCTCATCGAATCCATGGCAGGATTTGCGTTATACGCGGAGGTACAACCCCTCCTACACGGGCCCGGGCCACGACAGATTCGGCTGGCAAAATCAAGGCTTCTATTCCAATCAATATTCCTCCCCAGGAGCGGGGGCGTTCAGTGCAAACGCCGGGTGGAACGGGAGAGGCAAGTACACGAGTAACGGCATTTTCATCTCGACACTCTTCGTCGTGACGTGGGTACTCGCGGGGTTGCAGTATTCGAGATTGAGTCTGCAGAGCCAAAAAGCGATCGAGCGCGCGGATAGGAGCCATTTAGACGCGGCGAGGAGTTTGAATGAAGCAAGAGAGGTGGCAAGGAGCCAAGAGGGGAGGGAGAGGTGGAGAGCGTTCAGGAGGAGAGCGAGGGAACAAAAGTTTTTGGACGAGGTAGCAGGCGAGAAAGGCGGGCATCTGCCGCAATCAACTCCCCTCCTACCTCCACCCGGGGAAATGGGAGGCGAAGGAGCGTACAAAGAAAGCCCATACGGAATAGGCCATGGTGGACCAAGCGGCAAGCAGGCCGCCCAAGAACGGTTCGCCAAAGCCCAAGCGGCGAAAGCTCAAACTTAAGTCTATACACCACATCGCAATAGATACCACTCTCACACACATGCCTTGCACCATTACCCAAACCGGGGTGACTTTGTTTTCTCCGCATCTAAAGCCGTTGAGCCAGCTTTCTGGCCTACAACGCCCTGAGTCGCGCCTGTTCCTTTTCGCGCTTCAACTGTTCGAGTTTCAACCGCCTCTCGTTCCTTTTACGCTCCAACTCTGCTTTCTTTTCCTCCTTGGTCATCGGCACCACTGCCGCCACTGCGGGGGAAGCACTCCTACTGCGCTCCTTATCATCATCGTTGTCATCGGCATCGTCGTCGAACGACGCCCACGAGTCCTCCGCCGCCACAGCTGCTGGCGTCGAGGTACCGGACACTGCGATGGCTTTGGGCACGGGAGTCTCGAATGCCTGTGCCGTAAGTTCCTGCGACGCCGAAATATCCTCTGCTGCTGTCGCTGGCGCAGCGCTCGACTCGTTAGCTTCCCATCCATCGTTGCCCCAAGCCTCTTCGACGGGCGCGGCAACCTTCAGACTGCTCCGCTCAATCGCCTGCTTCGGGTCAGCTTTGATCGGCGCAGTCGCCGCCGCTGCAGCGGCAGCAGCAGCAGCGTTGTTCGCCGCAGTTCGTCGCGGTCCAAGCTTGGCTTTGGCCATCTTTGTACGCCCGACGGTGGGGGCTTTCTTCTTGGGTTGGCCGATCTCAAAACTGGACCAGTCGGCAGAGTCGTCATTGACGTCCATCAGGTCTGCGTCTTGCATCTTGAACGCTGAGGCGGCCGAGGAGGACGAAGGTGTTGCGTCGTCATCGAGATCATAGTCGAGCGGGGATTTGGTCGAAACCGCACTACTGGAGCTGTCTTGCATCCAGCTGTCCGAGTTGTCAAACGCATCACCACCTGGACCGGATCCGAGCCGCAGACTGGCCAGACCGGACGAGGGCGGTACATGCGCGGGGGCAGATTCTGTAGGTGGGGTCGCGGTAGCGGGTGCGCTACGGCCGTCCATGGGAGATTGAAGCTCGGCAGCCGAGGACAGCGGTTCGCCGTTAGCAACTGCCGGTGCCGAAGATGCATTGGAGAGCGACGAAAGAGCCGATGACATGGCCCAACCTGCCAGTGCGGTTGCTGCACTGCCCGCTGACGCCGCCATGGAAGAGGCGTACTTGGTACCCGCATCGCCATTACTGCTTGCACCGCTGAATGATGTCGCGCCGTTGAGCTGCTCGGGCGTCAACACGCTGTCTGGCATCCCGACTCGGCCGGACTCGACCTTTTCCAAGAACATCTTCATTGCCTTGTCCGCCTGATCTCTCACCAGTTTCTCCTTGTCCACCATGCACGGCGCCACTGCTGGCAGGACCTGTTTGGCGCAGTCCTCGTGGTCGAACGAGTCGCCAGTGGCCATCAATGCCATGAGACCAGCAACACGCGCGTGGACAAACTGGTCCTTGAGACTTCGTGAGAAAGCTGGAATCAGCACCTTCTTGCGCGTCGAAATGGAAAGGTGAGGCACAAGTCGACCAAGAAGGATGGTTGTGTTGGTTCGGATGTCAGCTTCGGGATCCACCTGGGTTCGAGCGAGAACGCGGAGCAAGTCGTTGTTGAGAATGCGGTCCGAGAGCTTGGGTGCGAGCGGCAAGATGGCTTTGAGCGTTGCTTCTCGAATCACAGGAACCGAGTCGTTGAAGCCAGTGATGAGGTTGGGCCAGAGCTTGTCGACCACGACCTTGTTGTCCATGCGTTCGGCATAAAGTTGTAGATTCTCGAGCAGGGCCATGCGCGTGGATCGGTCGGGAGAACCATATGCTTTGAGGAGTGGTGGAACTACATTTGCATCCCACTCTTCCTTGGGTAGAGGCTGGCCGAGACGAAGAACGAGGGGAAGCAAGACCGATGGCTGTGTACTTGCTGACGGAATCGTCCCTGGTGGTGGGACCGCGGCCAGAGCGGCAACGAGTGTCGGCAGGACCTTGTACATGAGGAAGTCGGGCGTAAAGGAGTCGGGCTTGTCTTGCAATAGCTTGATGATGGATGCTTTCTCGCTGTCGGTGGCCAGAAGAAAGCCGTCGAGACCTCTAGCGACTTTGACGAGCGTATTCTCCTTGAAGAAGCCACCGTCTGACTCTCCTGCCTCCCAGGTCTTGGCCACAGTATTGCGTGTTTTGGCATTGGGGACGAGCATGCGCTGCAGTGCAGCATAGACTGGCTGTGGGACATGGCCTCGTGGAGGGGCAGCTGTGCCTGTCTGTGGTGGGAGTGGGCCATTGAAAGCTTCGATGGCAACGAGCGCAAGCGAATAGCTGTCGAGCAAGGTCGAGTCCATGGACGACAAGATATTCCATCCATTCTGCTTCACTTCGGGCGGTACGTATCGATTGCTGTCGGGGATAAGTGATCCTTGGCTGAAAAGCAAGCCGTGCGGAGCCTCTGCATGTGGAGTCAAAACGTCGAAGCCACCCAGCTTCCATTCACCCGATGCTGTGATGAAGATGGTCTCTGGGCGAATATTACCATGCGTTGAGCCAGCTTCGACGTTGAGGAACTTGACAGCGTTGACAATGGACGACAGACCCCAGACGATCCAGTCTTGACGTTGTGGTTTAGCTCGATCCTCTTGTGATTGCTGCAGCACTTTATATAGCGGCGTTGCCTTCTCGACGGCGATGTAGACAGCAGAGTTTGTCTCGGCGCTGTCAAGCAGCTTGAGCACATGCGGGTGACGGGTCGTTCGGAGCTTGCGAGCAGCATTCTTGGCGAGTGGAAGGAGGTTAGCTCGACTGGCATTGTGCAGTTGCGAGAGGTCGAATGCAAGCACTGTGCAGGCGGTGTTATCGTCTCGTTTGACTGCAGAGTAGAGCGACCATAGTGTCTGTGTGCGGTATTCGGTGTGTTCCTGTCCAATGGTAAAGTTGGGAAACGGGCCTGACCTTGCTGACGAGAGCACGGACGAGGCGGCCGAACTGAGCGACTTGAAGTAGTCCATGGTGCAAAGAACGAGTGCTAGTGCGAGCACCTAGCGCTGCTGCTACTGCCGCGTTGCTCGGTGGGAGCCAGCTCGAGGGATATCCGAGTCAGAGCGTGACGGTGGGCGGAAGTGATCAAGCAGGAAGTAAGAAGCAAGAAGCCAAGGTGGATTCAGACAGGTGTCACTTTCATGTCAACACTTGGCAACCTCGAAAATGTGAAATCGTGCCAAGTCACTCACTGCAGTTGCTGCAAGGTGTATGTTTCTCGCAGAGTGTTGAATGCTGCATTCGGAGCTCCCGATTCAGAATTGGGTGCGATTTAGAGCTGAGTGCGGGCCAGCAAAGGGCCTAAAAGACGCGTCGTCGGTCCGTCGGCGTTTCCGTTCTTCTTGCCGATTGCAGCGCAGCAGGGTGGGGTGGAGAGAAAGCGCTCTACGCCCTGACGCCGTAGCCTTACGCTCAACTCTTCTGCTTCTTGCTGTTTGATTGATTGTGTGGCGTAGGTTGTCGATACAAGTCATAAGCTGAGCAATCGTAGACCCGTATAGAATGATGCTCTAGCTGAAGATGCCGTGCAACAGCTAATCGTAACAGAGTGAAACTCAATGAGGTTGGTCCTTCATCTTGGGCAACCGACTTTTGGTGGCCTCTAGGTTTACTTTCTCGGCTTCTTTCGATCATCTCTGATACATCATGGCTAGTACGCAGCAACGATGATTCCAAATTGCAGTCCATACTCTCTTTTCAAGGACCCATGAGACAGTATTTGGCATGACTTAGGACAGCACCTTCCATCAAGCGAAGCCATCTACTGTAACTTAACTCAACCATTCAACCAAGTCCTGCGCTTGCTTCCACCTGCCGCGAAGAAGCAAAAATATAAAATTAATTATTTTCGGTGTAAAAAATAAGATGGATAAAATGAATGGCTAGAGACGAGGCTAAAGGGCGCGTAGAGGCCGCACTTTGCCTGTCTGCTTATTTCGGAATCCCGCTTTCTTGAGACAGGTCGAGAAAGCATTTATCGAAGGTCAGCAGCAGAACGAGAGTGAGAGATCTGTGACAGACGTCTGCTACTCTGATGCGATCATCTCGGAAGTTGCTCGCTCGAGCCGACTCTTCTCTAACTGCAGTCCACATTGAATCATCCTACCGTTCCATCCCATCCCATTCCACTCCTTTGGTCCACCCCCCTCATCTCAACTGCTCTTGGATACGACATCTTCTGTTCGCCGATTCGATCATCCAAGTCGCACTCATCAGCGCCTTCTTCTCCGTCCAGCCGGCGTTCAAGGCCCCTCGGTCGCAGCGTACGGTTTAAGCTTGTTGCTTTGATTTGACCGAATCGGCTCCCATCCGACAACCAGAGCACATCAATCAATCCTGTGATTGACTCTTTGGCTCCATCGGAAGTCCCTATCAGAGCCCATCCGCTCAGCCTGCATCTTCTCTCTTTTGCCAAAAGCGATCGGCGAGCCTTTCTCTCCATATCTAGTCGGCCTCAGCTACGTGCGGACGCATGCCATCAACTCCGAATGGCGCCACTGCATCCGACAAGTTTCATCATGTGAACCAGAATGGCCATCTCTCTGCTACCTCTCGACCCTCTGCATCTTCTCCTAGTCCAGCCATGCCATCCAACACAAACGGACACTACCATGGAGTGTCGCCCACAGGCGCTGTCTCGTCCGTGGACAAGGCTAAGCACACACCGACCTCACCTCACAAACTCATGATCGGCGTTCCTCCTGCGTCCACACCGACCATGAAGCCGCCCATCACACCAACAAATGGGTTCGCGAACCAACACACTCATCAGCACAACAGCAACACTCAGCCTCAGAATGGCACTACCATCGCCAACACGGTCTCTGACCTTAAAGGCAAGCAGAAGCAAGTGGATCTGATCGACCAGATTCCCCTTTCTCAACTGGAACAGGAGCTTCCTCTAGAAGAGGCCGACCTCGTTTCTCTCGCTGCACTTGTGGAAAGGATTGCCAATTATGGATACGAATCACTCCAGAACCTGGCAGAGACGCTTCCTTCGTTGCCCTCCTCGTCTAAACGTGCAAAGATCTTCAACACCGCGCTGGACGTGCGCAAGCAGTTCATCAAACTGCTCGTTCTCTCTCGATGGTCCAAGGACGTCACAGACTTGCAGAAGGCGAGAAATATTATCGCACTACTCTCCGAGCAGCAGTGGCAGCATGAAGATGTCTTTGCTGGCCTCACCGACATTCGCAAAATCCTTCCTAATGCACGCATGAGAAATGCTGATCTCCCCACCGCTATCGACGTGCTGCAGACAGGCACGTATAGAAGACTCCCAGCCAGCATCAAGGACATGGCTGTAGCCCCCAAGCCATTCACAGACGAGCAGGCGCTTGCCATTGTGGCACGACTTGAAGATGCACTTCGCACTCGCATGGCTTGCCGAGAACTGGTACCTGCACCTCTTTCGGACTATTCGATACGAGATGGCAAGGTCCACTTCCATGTCGACGGTCTATTCCAGGCCCAGCTCACTGCCAGCAGCGGAGGTCAAGACGATGCCGCCGATGCCTACGTGCAGTCGTCGCTACAAAATGTCGATGGCGCATCTGTAGCTGAAGGCGCTACAAACAATGCCGCCAGCGTAGATGAGAGATGGTGGCTCCTCGATCTCAGCTTCGATGTGACTCCCACAGGCTCATGCGCAGCATCGAGCAGGCAAATGTTTCCCAAAAAACCCAAGAGAGCGTTCCGAGAGCGTTTGCGCATCTGGGGAGACCGAGAGCTGGCACCACGAACACACGCGCAAGGAGCAGAAGGAGCGAAGATGGATGGCGCGGAACCAGCTGCAGAAGTGCCGGGCGCTGCTGATGAGGATGACAGCAAGGATAATAAGCCAATGGTTACAGAAGCATTGACCGACGCTGAAGTCACAAACGACGCACAGCAGACCGAAGTGGAGCAGTCCAAGGAGACCAAAGCTCGAGATGCACCTCTCATGCGACTGTTTACCTTCTTGCAGGAACGCTCGCTTCACTATCAAATGGACATCCTGCAGCACCAGGCCTACGAGCTTTGCAGGCTCAATTGGGGCACCAACTTGCGAATCGAGACCGGTGAGCGACCTCGGCGCTTGACCATCCACTACTGGACGCAAGCGCAAGGCGCTGCTGACACAAGTCAGAGGCCAGACAGCCCTGCGGCAGGAGGCAGCCTCCAGATCACCATCGTGGATCTGGCCGATCAGGCAGGCGCTGCCAAGACGCTTGCAAAGCTCTTTGACGATGCAGAGGGATCCGAGGAAGATCAAACCAGTCTCGCCACCGTCAAGCGACGCGGCTTGCAAGTGGTTTGGGACGCGCATCCGAGCATTTTCGCTGACTCCGAAACTTCTGACCTAGCCGTCTCTCCGCACAGTCTCGATATCGAGGCGCTTCTGAGCCTGGTAATCGAGCGCCATACCTCGGCACTTCTCCGCAATATTCAACGACGCATTTTGGTCAGTGATCATCCTGTTTCACGCCTTCTCCATCCCGAGGATTGTGCGGTGTGCGTTGAGCACGCACAGAGACAGGGCGACGAGTTTTCGACCACTACAGGAGCCACGAGCTTCAGCTTCCTTCAGATCAAGCTCAACGCCAGCTACCACCAGCGCAAAACGAATCGGTCATCTTCGCGCTCCATGGCTCCTCTTCGTCTCAGTGTTGACCCGGTGACGGGTCGTCTGCTCCTCGATTCGGAGCCCGCTCGAGTCTCACAGGGTGCTGGGCCTAACGCGTCTGTTGAGCAGGCCGCAGGCTTTACTGCATCGATCCTCACGACGCGCGCAACTTTTGCCCGACTCGCCGAGGCGTCTGACCGCATGAATAGCTCGATCGATGCGCTCTTTGACATTCTCTACAAGCTCGAGGTCTTTGCTCGTGTCGAGGAGTGGGAGAGGATGGCTTCCTATCTGGGTCTGCGCACAGTTCGAAAGCTCAATCTTCGACCGCAGGATCTGGGCAAATTTGGTCCGTTAGCAACGCAAGAATCGGCATCTCAACTGTTCATCCTACTTCGAAACAGCTTTCCTGGCTATTTCTTGGCATTACAACCCTCGGAGACGGCAGGGCCTAGCATAGCTCTGGTATATGTGGTGCAGATGGTGGACCAGACCGGAGGGCCATCTTTGACGGTGCAGTCGATCGAATGGCTCGACAGAGCCAAGATTGCCGCAGCTGCCAAAGCCGGACGCGAAGCTTTGGTCACTGATGTGAATCTCGTTCCAGAGACCGGGCACAAGCGCAAAGCCACCACTGATGGTCCGGACGCGCTGTCGCATATCGATCCGAACCTGGGCAAACGCGATCTCAGCATGGACGAGCTTGCCGATATCCACTCGTACTGCATCGCTCTCGTCTCGTACTTCCGCGTCGAACAGCAGCTGCGAATGAGGGGCATTCCGTACCTGCACGTTGGCGAAAACACAAAGACACGATCAGGCCCACCGGCCAAGTTGCATCGGAAGGCGCTGCAAGAGCGTAATGGTACTCAGAAGGATGAGCGCGACGAGGGTCTCTTCGACGAAGAAGATGCTGCAATGGGCGAGGAAGCCGATGACAACCGTGCGCATGACGGCGAACCGGAGTCGCAAGAACAAGGACAGTCGAGCAGCGTGGCTTCGTTGGTGCCGACGCTTTGCCTTCGAGCCAGCGATGTGCTTGGTCCTGCGAAGGCACATCTCACCAAACCCAACATCTCTTTGCGAGTATGCAACTGGGACGACAGTGACAAGTGTTGTGTCGAGATGCGTCTGAAGCTGCGGATGAAGTCGCGACGTTTCCGAGCTTTGCACGAGGTTGTAGCATATGCAAGCACGTCGGATGCGTTTGCGACGTCGCCGGCCACGTGGATTGACTTTGATGACGAGACTTCGATGCTGACGCTGTCGACGCGCGATCTGGACAACTGTATCCCGATCTTCTACACGCAGTGGGAGCGGGTGATGCGCATGGTGCAGCTCACAAGGGAGGTGCTCAATGCAAGCCGAGCATGGCAGCAGCGGGCACTGCGATCGCGGGTGAGCTGCAAGAAGCCGGGTGATCTGATCGAGCTCAGGAGGTTCGACTTTGACACGGTGGTCCTTTCGTATGGTACGATCAGGGTCGACGATGTGGAGAGGAAGTTGCTGGTGCGCGTGCGTTGGCAGGATGCAAAGATCGACATGACACCTTATGTTCAGAGTGGAGGCTACGTGCTTGAGTTCGGGTCTGTCCCCAGCGCGGAAGTGGAGAAGCTGGACAACGGCGCCGGGTTCTTTGACGAGGCCCACTCGAAGTACAACCCACACAAGGCTATGGCATTCGAGCTATCACGCACGGTGAACGTCGCAGCACGCTCAGCCGCACTCTCCTCCATGGCAGAACCGAGTTTGGAACGCATGGTGTGGAAAGGGTTCTTCAAGCTGCTACGAGATACGCTGGGATTGGTGCGCGAGATCGCTCCACTAGCCGAACGGTGCTTGGACGACGCGGATGTGCCCGAGGTCGAAATTAAGAGCGCTACGTGGATCCGGCTGCATTTCGGGACAAGGTATGCGCTTGATCTTCGGCTGGCGAGCAAGAGCAGGCTCATCGTTTCCGACGCCAGTCAGTCGCTGTTTAAGGGCGCCGCGGCGGTGGCGGAGGGACACAGGCAGGGTGAGGAGAAAAGGGTCTATGATGGCAATCCCCTGCTCAACTCGCTCGTCGCTGGGAACGGGAGTGCGGGTGAAGTCGCCACACGCACAAGCGCTGCAACGGACCGTGGAGGAGCAGCAGAAGGAGAGGAGGCAGCGGCCCAGTTTCAACGCATCCCCAACTTTGACCGCATCGTTCGCCAGCTCGGCGCTGACACCGACGCGGGGAAGGGTTCGGGGGTGTGGGACCTCAACCGTGCGCTTCTCATCTCGCTCAACCCCAACCCGAGCAGCAGTGGCGGAGATGGTGCGGTCGGACGGGTGGTGAACAAGCTGATCGAGCAGGTATCTCAACAACTCAAACCACAGCAGCAGCAGCAGTAATGTGGTAAGAAGTTTATATATAATTTACACTTGTATCAAAGGACAAACCAAAACGAGCGAGAGTGTGTGACCGTAACACTAATACTGCATGAACCTGAGTGCAAGATGATTAGAAATCGACGCCGAGCAGCGCTGTCCCCGCTGGGCTCCTCTCGAGACTCTGGATTTGCCTGGTGTGCCAACCGTCGCTCTGGAGCCTTGCCAAGAGACTGCCCTCGTCCTGGTTGGCTCCGCCATTCTGCTGGGAGCTGCCCATGGCGGTTCGATTCCTCCTCTGCTGTCTCTGCTGCTGGCCTGAGGAGGAGGAGGGGCGGAGGAATCCGAGGTCTCTTCTGGTGTTGGCCGGGTTGGCGGGCGCGGTGGAGGGCCGCATGTGACGCTGTTGCTGGGTCGGGTGGAAGAAAGCGCCAGAGCTGGCTTGCGAGACAATTTGGACGGCGGCAGCTTCCTCCTCGGTAATCGTGTCGTCGACCGGGTGGACGTAGCGAGAAGCGCCGGCGGTCTCGGCGTTGGAGGGAGAGGCGCTCGGGTCGATGTACCGCCTAATGCCCAACGAAGCGTTAGCAGCAGCGGCGGTGGTGGGAGGCGTGCTAGGAGTAGCGGCTTTGTGCGAGACAGAACCATTGCGCGAGAGAGGCCCGTCGGAAAGCTGCTTCATCTCCATATCCTCGTTGGTCATCCTCGACCTTGAAGACGTGACAGATTGCCTCCTCCCCGCTGCGGCAACAGCCGAAGACTGCTGAGACTCATACCCGTACTCGGCGGCGCCGTCGTCCTTAGACCCTCTCCAGCGCTTGCCGCTCGGCAGCAGGTTGACTTTACCGGACACTGGGCTGGCCAGGTCCTTGTCGTCGCTGTACTTGGAAGCGGTTTCGAGCTTGTCGTCATCGTCGCTACCGGCATAGCCGCCGGTACGAGTGAAGCGGCCTGCGGACGAGATGAACGAGTCCTTGTGCGCAATGCGCTTCGCCGCTGGCTCAAACAGACCCTTCTCCTCGGCCTCGGTTTGCAGCGATGACGGGTACCTCCTGCGCATTTCTAGGATGACTTCGTGCTCAAAGTCGTCCGCCTGCCTGCCGCGCAGCAGCATCATCTGCGACTTGGAGAAGAGCGTGTACGGCACAAACACGAACGGTGTCGCCGCACTCGGCTTGTCCGTGGGGACCACGTCCGAAACCACCTGCTGTTCACCACCGGCAGCGTACGAGCCGCCAGCCATGGAGCGCGATTCGGGCAACACCGCCTGCACCAGGATCATCTCAGCCGGCGCGGTCGAGTCGTCCAGGCTCGAGGGCACTTCGAGCACCTCAGCGCTGATACGTGCCGTTTGGCAGATCTTGGGGTAGAAGCGGACCGAGTTGTGCAACGCGTCAAGCGCAATGAAGAGCGCGGTTTGGAACTGGATCATGAGCTCGACGGCTTCCTGCTCGGCTTCGGTCGAGTGGTTGTCGGCGACGTTGACCGAGGAAATGGACTGCAGGTACTTGCGGCGCTCGCCCGATCGGATCGACTCGCGCTCGCACACCTTCATTGCCTCTTCCATCGTCGCCTGGTCGAGCGAGCCGAGGAACGTCTTCATCTCGGGCGTAATGCACTGGACATCGGGCAAACGGTACGCGGGGATCTGATGGCGCGCAAAGTTGTACACAAGCACGTCCAGACCACCCTCCTTGCTCGTCGAGGCACGCACACCGAAGAGACCACAGTACACTCCGCCAGGCTGGACGACGGGGCGCGTACCACGCTTGGCGTACACCTTGAGCGAGTCGAGCAGCGGCTCCATCTCGTCCTTCTGCACCGCGACACGGTCGGCCAACACACCAGCGAGGAAGCGAGTCTCGGTCATACGGTAACCCATCTGACGGAAACGCTCGGTGGAAGCAGCCGAGTTAGGGAGCTCACGAACAAGGAACAGCATGGCACCTTCTTCCTGGTCGTTGCCCTCACCAAAGATGCTGGGGACGGGACCGTTGATGGAGCTCTCGTCGTCGGCAAACTGACGCGAAGGGGTGAACTTGTCAGGGACGGCGTTGCTGTTGTTCGAACCGTTGCCGTTGCGTCGAGTGCCCGTGGGGAGCACGTGATCGTAGAGAACACCAATCTCCTCAAAGGGAATGTCGAGTTCGCGAGCAAGGTGGAAGGCAGCATCGATGAAGCGGTCACGGAAGTCAGCGAGACTCTGAGGACCCTTGCGGCGGTCGTCCGAGATGTCGAGACTGCGGCGGCCTTGAGCGAGCATCTTGTTGGCGCGGTTCTTCCAGAGCGCCTCGTTGCGCTGGGCATTGGCATTCTCGGCGGCGAAGCGCGAGGTGATAGCACGGAGCCAAGGAGTGATGATGCCCCAGTCCCACGAGAGCGAGTAGAGCCACTGGAAGGTGGGCTGGCGGTTGTCCAAGGCATCCAGGATATCCCTGGTGTTGACGTCAGTCTCGATGATCATGAGAGGCATGGTACCGTCGGGCTTGACGAGCAGACGGCCCTGCTTGTCAAAGGTGGCGGAGCAGACGACGACCTTCTTGGACTTGCGACGAGCGTCACGAACGATGAGCATGTCCGAGACGGCGATGAAGACGGAGAAGCAGATGATGACAAAGCACATGCAGCCAATGGCAATGACGAGCACGTTGTTGCGCTGACGACCGGTGAGGAGACTGACTTCGTTGGATCCAGTGATGGTGGAAGCCTTGACCTTGTAACTAGTACCCCAGACACCAATGTAGTGCATGCCCGAGACGGCGGCGGCAAGGACAAAGGCACAGAGCATTCGCTTCCACCACGAGTCCTCCCACTGCGAGCGGAACTTGAAGAAGCCGGTGAGCGCAACAGTGGAAGCGACACAGGCCACAATGATCGAGATGGTGACGAGCGTAGGGCTGTAGCTGACGGCGTAGTTGGTCTTGAGCGAAGCCGAGTAGTGCATCAACGAGACGATGAGACCGGTCAAGACACCCGAAATGCAAGTTCGGATGAAGCTGAACGAGACAGCGGCATCGACAATGAAGAAAGCGGCGTGGAGAGCAATGATGGGGACGAAGAGACTGAGGACGGTGAAACCGGGATCGACCTTGATGTACCAGTTGACGCCAGCGACGGGACGGAGACTCATGTGCATGCCGATGAAGTGCATACCCCAGATACCGACGGCAGCCATGGTGGTGGCAGCAAGCGAGAGGAGCAAAATGTTCTTTTTACCCTTGTTGGAAGTACGCTTGCCCAAGACCAAGAGAGTGGCGTACGAGCCAAGCGCAGCGACGGCGATGGAAGCAACGACGATTCCCGGGTTGAAACGCTGAGGAATGCGGTGGGTGACATAGTATTCAGCGACGGCAGTGAGGTCTGTAGTTGGGGAAAGGCAAGGGCGGAGGAACGCATCAGTAAGCAGGTCGAGAGATGACAAGAGGAGCAGCTTCTATAAATGCCTTCTACTCACTGTTGGCATTGATTCCATTGGGCAAGACGGGGTCCGTGTAAAGACCCCGTGCCACGAGCGGGTGGAAGCCGTCCATGGTGGTGTACGAAGATTACGGCCAACTCTAGCGCGGAAGCTACGCTTTCTTGGCGCAATGGACCAAGGGGTGGTGACGGCTTGGAAGAAGGCCGGACGGACAGCGGTCGAGATAGCTGTATTTGTACGAAGCAGGTGAAGCCAAAAGAGCGGTACGGGACTGGAACTGGAGCGTGGCCGAGGGTGAAGAACGGAACAAATTAGACGAGACAATCAGAGAATAGTGGCGGTGAGGGAGATGGTGATGCCAGACGATGGCAGGGTGGGTGGACGGGGATGGCGGAGGCAGCGGCCGAAACCGTGATGGGGTTTTTGTAGTGAGGGAACAAGAAGAAGGAGGAGCGAGGAGGAGCTAGGGTGACATACACAGTCAGCTTCACTGCACCACTTTGCTCAGCCGATGTGGTGTATGTGTGAGCGGAAAAGGCAAGCTGGGGCTGAATGGATTCGATAGCCGCTGGGTCGGAGCGGCAAAGAGCAAAGCCTGCAAGAGCGGACGGGGGATTGTATTGTACCTTGGGTCGGGATGAAAGAGAGGGCAGAGTCTGGCCCTGTGTAAGAGTGTGACAGGCGGGCCGGTTGGCAGGGAAAGCCAAGAAAGTGTGGTTGAACAAGTGTGGGAATTCAAACAACGCCCGCAGACTCAGAATGGATGCAGTCGTCTGCAACGAATTTGGATGCAGTCGACGCATAATTATGGGTCGGAGATGAATCAATCCTTTGGGATGCCTCTGTTCCGCCCCTGTGCTTACCCCCATCTCGGGAAGCGGCAAGGAGGTCTGAGTAGGATGATCATCCTGACCATCCCCTGACAGCATCTCACACGATCGAACGCTCTACGCACACAAACACATTTGCTTCTGCGTTCAGGAACCACTAACGCAACTCACTTTTTTTTCCTTTAGACTGATGAACGAGTCCGAGCGTCGCGGTGCACACGTCCACCCGAGCCTGGAATTCGGAAAACGGATCGAGACTACTGCGTGGTGTGTGTCGATGTCGGTTACGGTTTTTGCATACTCGGTCTATGACAAGCCGTTTGCAACAATGGGAACAAGGTTTGGGCTGACAAGTGCAGATCTTGCCTTACGATTCTTGATTGGAAGGTTGGCAGCTTGGATTGTCATTGTCGGTCAATTGTTCGTCCAGCACACAACACCCTCACACGACGCACAACTTTTGACAACAGGAGGAGGTACAGGTACAGGTACAAGATCGCGGCCGGATCGAGCACTGCAAGGAGGCGAGGACAAATTTTTCTTTTTTGTGAACCCGCCCTCGTGGCACGGCACCCAGTCCAGAACCTCGCCCAAAACCGGCACTAACTTGAGCAGACTGAACCAGACGAATAATTGTTCAGATAAACAAATGAAACAAAAGAAAAGCGCCCACTGATACTGCCGTGCCGGCAATGAGAGGCTGGCAGCAAAGCCTTGGCTGCGTTTCGAGTTGCAGATGGCGGCGTTGCATGACATCCAAGCGTGAGAACACCGACTCTGTCCGTACCTCTCCTGACAGCGGATCTGTGCGGACTCACCATCATCGTCCGCATCTCGTTTCGTGGCAGCAGCCATGTCTATCAGAGCAGCAGCAGCAGCAGCAGCAGCAACATTGACACTTGCAGACACTAGCGTCAGTGACAACAATAGAAGCACGAAAGGATCTGCTTGCGTGCGATGATCAAACCAGAAGCAAGGTCGATGTGTAATAAAATGAAACCCACTTGTTTCGGAATGGGTGGTAACTTTAAGGGACAGCCAGACACTCACCAGCTTGTCAGCGTCGGCGTAATATTTTCCAGCGGAGTGGAGTGCAATCGGTCCCATTGAGCTTTAGCTTGATGCCGAAAGTCGATCGTCGAGTACTGTAACACAATGCCAAAGATTGAATGGCGAATAGGACTGATTGCATTGTGCTCCAACTATTGTATGTACGAATGTGTGCCGCCATCGTGCTTGCGTTGTCGCTTTTTTGTTTGTGGGTGTAAAATCGCGTTGTACGAGTTTGGGCCTTTGATTCTGCAACAACCGTTGCTTCTATTGTGCCTGCGCCGGCACCAACAGCATCTTGGAAAACGAAAGCCACCGACCAACGCACTGAGCTGACACCGAGCCGCTAAGCTAGTTGCCGGTCCAACCTCGCGAAGAGGTGTGGGATCGTGGTGGAGGACAAAAGAAATCTTCATGCTGCAAACAAAGAGCCAAAGTTGGATCGGGCCGACTTCCGCTTAAATTAGTACATGTCCCACACCAGCTCGTTGGTTAACGTTATCGTTGACTCGTTCTGTTGTACCGGCACCGATACCGGTGACAGCGTGTCGTAATCGTCAATGATCGGATTGGATTCGACGGTTGCCCTGGTCCCGACATGTGAGTTCATTGGTACATGCAGCTCAACCAACCGCCACCCAACGAGTTGACTGTAACACAACTACAGCGCTGCAGCACGTTGCTTGATGATGGGATCTAAGCGAGGTCAACCTCCAACTATAATCCTGTCATCAATCATTGCGCCAAAGACACGACGGCGTGCAAATTTGCAATCATCCGTCGGCGACATTGTTGTATTGTATGCAAGACCAAGACGAATCCGGTATTGTTGCCACATGTCGAGACAATGCTGCACGGCAGTGCATCCTCGTGCCGTATTGTAAGGCGGCTGTACCATCCAAGGTGCGAGCGGTGTTACAGCGCAGAGGGTTCGCGTTCTTGTTCCCGCGGAAACTGATTTCGAAATTTGTTCTTCCGTTTCCTTGGTGAGGCTTGAAAAGCCATCTTTGCGTTGCAGAGTCGTGCAGAATTGTGGCTTCAAGTTTCGCCAAGAGCATTGGGCGCAACCGTCGCGATGTTCGACCGCATTTGGGTCCCTCGCCCTGCTTGTCCTTTCTTTTCTGCTAATGCCCTCGCTAAGTCTCTGTCCCCTTGTCGAGATGGTGGCGTGCACTGTGTGATGGAGCCTTTGTTACCTCTGACACAAACCTCGCCGCCACGCCTGTTCCTGGATAAGGGTCTGGATCAAGCACGGCCCGGGAAGGCTTCGAGGCCCCTGCTCGCAAAGAATGTGGCACGCTGCAACGCCACAATCAATATGTTCCTACAGTAACGAGGTCCCAGCATCCACCACGCGGGCTTCTCGGCGCACTCGGTGGCGAAAGGGGATCGTGATCAGAATCGAGACAATCCTCATCGCTGCGAGAACCGAACCCTGAAAACGTGGTGTTCGGCTGATCCCAACCCTGCTTTCGCTGTTCCTCTCTATCTTGCAAGCAAAGCCTTGTGAACCACTGGTGCGATCGTTGTCGAGCCCACGGGTATACTATTTGGGTTCCTGGCCGTTTGCAGCGTACCTGATTGAGCTTCGAGACGATCCTAGCACCGGTCAAGTTGGACCCCCGACGTCTCAGGTGCAAGATTGTACCACAAGACCATATAGCTTGGCATGGTCTCAGTTGGTGATTGGGGTCAAGCAATCCGAGTCTAGTGTTTTGAGCTCAGTCGACACCAGCACGGTTCTGTGCTCGACACTTTGACCCCGCAGAGATGTGCTTTGTGGTCTTGAGCAATTTGTTTTTCCGTGCCAAAACGGGCGGTCCAACGACGATTTGTTGAGTAGCAACGCAACGCCCTTGGCCCGTTGGCAAGCGCTTCCCGCGGTCTCTGCATGCCATTCAGCCAATCTCACTTGTCCTCGCCCCTTCAACACAAGCGGGTACCGCCGCAAGTGGCGGAGTTGTAAAAATAAGATTGATCACAAAGCTGACAGTCTTGGCTGAAAGCGGAAAGGTAAGGGTGCTCGGAGTCAGAAAAGTGGGGGCTGTTGGGAGCAGTTCCATCAAAGGCTGTTAGCCTGTCCTGCTGGCTCCACTGCGACAAAGGAGAGTGAGTGAGAAACACCGGCTGCCACTCATACCTAGCCGAGGTAGACATGTGGGACAACCATCCGCATACTGGTGCTTAAGCGAGGGCCAAAATTTCCACGCTCCCTCACACCCTTACATGTGCAGCCTCTCAACTGCAGCCATCAAAGTTGCTCGCCAACCTTGAGTTTCTAAAATTTTTAGCGAGGTAGCGCTTCCGACCTCGTGTTCAGCCAGAATTTGGCGGTACAGCACGCAATTTGGCTTGTGGGTTCGTTCGGTCGATCGCTTCTCTTCCTTCATGCCAGCTAAAGCATCCCCCTTGAACGATCTTGAGCCAGCAAATCTTAAGACCTGCCCTCCTTCAGGTCTCACTTAAGCCATGCTCCTGTTCGTGTGCTTCTAAATCCGGCAACCATGGTGGCAAAATGAGTAATTGGCGTTGCTGACTCTGCAAGGGATCCAACGATGAAGGTCAGATGCAATCTGCAAATAATGAGACTGTTGACAGAGCCGACTCAAGCAAGAGCCTTGTCTCAATTTCGAGCGCCCGGATGGATTTAATTTCACTATGTTAAGTTCTAAGGGTATTCGGCCGGGAGAAAAGCGGAGTACAGTTCGCACGAAAATGCTCTTCCAAATTGATCCAAAGTCAAAGAGTGCCTTTCGCTGAGATGCAAGCACCGCTCCGCTGCGGCTAAGCATGGGCGCGCCAACGTCATATGGTGACTGGCAAGATCTCGAGCTGCATTCACCTCAAATTCTCAGGGTCCACATGGGCACCAAAAAAGATCGCCGTCTCAGCTTAACAATTTTTGCTGCTTGCATGCAAACTCCCCCACAACCAAACTCTGGTCTATGCTCGACGACGGCCTTTCAACCATTCACCCTCTCAACCAGCCGAAACCGACTCTGCATAAACGAGCCATGGTCAGATCCGCTTGCTCAAGCGACAGTGATCTCCATCCTTGATCACCACCAAGCTAGCCCTCAATTGGCTACCAGCCGGTCCAGAATCATCATTAGCCGTCACATAAAACCCCTGTCGGCGCAAACAACCAACCCACCGTCAATGCAGGCTCGCAGATCAGCACCCCCTCGCCTGTAAGGCTCCATCTCGACCCTCCCTTCCCGTCACCCATTCGATGCGTCGCATATAATTCTCAGCAGCTGGACCTGCTAACCACGACGGCGTGGCGTTGTCGATCTTGTCATCGCCGAAGCTTCACACAATGCCGGCTATCACTTTCGCTACGCCTCCAAGTCGGCCATCGGTGCTGCGAGCAACGTCGAGTCGACAAGGTCAGCCCGATGACGATGCGGAATCTTGCCTCACCCTAGCGGAATCATCACACTTTCCAAGCGCGTTTGCGGACACTGCATCGATACCAGCATCAGATGTGCAGCCCGCACCGTTGACCTTTCAGAAGCGCATTGTGCCCCAGCTGACTACGTCGCCCGAGCCTTTGCAAGAGTCTTTCAACCTACCCAAGCCTCGAATTTCGCTCGATGAGACAACTACTCCGCATGGCGTGCATCACGGCGAAAGTCACAAGCTTTCGCTGTTGTCAACCACAATGGCCAACTCGTCCGGCCAGCCACCACGCAGTTCAAGCACTACAAATCTCGGCATCCTCAGACGAACAGAGGCGCAGCAAGCCACAGCTGGCCTCGGTGGTCCGCTCAAAGTCACGAGCTCCGCAACAGAACCTATTCCACAAGCCCCAAAGCCTCGCTTGCACTTTGTCGAGCCTTTCAAACACGTTCATTCTCACGATTCGGCTGCCTCCGAGCCACCAGTAAGCCCTGCAAAAGCTTTCGACAAGCACATTTCGGCTGTTCCGTCCACGTCAGCAGCCACGGCTGCGGCACATCCGACACCTTCAGAGGCAGCGTCGAGAAAGAAGAGTCTGGTGATTCAGGAGCATGCCGACGTGCTCGAACGAGCCGCAGAGCGTGCTGCAAGACAGGCCAACTTGAGCACTGAGGCGCTCGAGCAGCATTCACGCACAGGCGCTTTCAGCCGTTCAAGGCACTACAGCACTTCCTCGGCGGGAGAAGAAACCACATCGACAAGATCCAGCTGGGCTCTGCGCAGTGGCTCGCGTGGTTCCAGCGTCGCCACTTCGCCCACGCTTGCTTCTCACTATAATGATGATGATGATCAGCTGTCCCAGTCTGAGCGACAAAAGTCTTCGCAAGCGCCGGCGGTCGTTTCAATCTTCCACAAGCCAGCTACCGAAGAGACCGCAGTCACCCAACCTCAAGTCGCTCCTGCCACCGCACCACGCAAGCTCCAATTCATCGATCCTGCTCCCACGCCTAAGAAAAGCCCTCCCAGACCACCTCGGCTGCCTGCTCCAGTTTCTCAAAAAGACGCTGAACGCGCCACTTTCTCTCTCAGTGAGCAGGCTGGAGCGATTGCTGATCATCACTCTGGCGAACACTCGCAAGCTCCGAGTCAACCTGCTCCAAGGGCGCTCTCTTTTGCTGACTGTCCTAAGCCTGAGCGCGCTCACAAACTTTCTCCTGCTCACGCCACCCGCAAGCGCAAGAGCAAATTGTCTGCCAGCCCCGCACCGCACAAGTTGGCTTACCCTCAACGTCTGCGCGGCATTCGAGGCACTGATCCAATTCGATCACCCGCACCCAATGCATTGGCTACAACCTCCGAGGTGATTGATTGGAGCCACATCGGATCCGATGTCTCCTCAGGCGAGTCAGGCTATAGTGAGGATGAGGAAGATGACGATTCCAAGCATGACGACGATGAAGAGCAGGCAAGTGACTCGAACGACTCTGATATTCCGAGTGCTTCAGATTCCCAAGCCAGCCTCGACGTCAGCGAAGCCTCGCCTCACCAGTCGTTAGAGAGGGAAGAGCTGCAAGACGAGGACCCACTTGGACAGGGCAAGACCGAAAACGCACTTGACTTCAGTCCGCATCATCGCGGCAATCACCAAGCAGCGTCCAACAGCAGCGGCCAGCAACGACGAGCAAGCACACCGGGTCTTCAGCTTGCATCAAAGCAATCCCCGGTGCAAGAGTCCCATGGATCAAAGTCAAATCAAACGTCTCCGCGCTCAGGTCCATCGCTGCGTTCGGGCGGCAAGTTGAAAGCGAAGGAGTCGTTCACACATCCCATGTGCTTTCTGCCTGATGCATTTGAGGACTCGGCTCCGCCAACCCCGACAGAGCCGGACTCGGATGCATACGAGCCACCACGAGCCAATCTTCTGCAAGGCTGGCTGTCGGAAGGCGGCAGTGCATCCAATTCGCGCAGGGCGAGCTGGCAGCAGCAACAACTACCTAGCCCTTACTTGAGAAGTGGTAGGTCTACAGCAGATGGGGGACAGCCCGTGCCCATTTCGATGCCGCCTTTCCGCCGCTCACGCGAGCGAACGCCCAACGAGCGAGTCACCAGCGACGGCGAGCAAAGCAGCCGATCACTCGGTGGCAATGCAGCCTTCATCCGTGAATCAGCCGGTTTCGGTCAATCTTTCAATTGGGACTCGGATCACGTTGGGCAGCGCAGCATCGGCGCCTCTCCCGGTCCCTCTTCTGCTGCACTCGGTATCAGTGTACCGCTCGGAGGCCGCCCAGGTCAGCACGTTTCATGGCGCCAACATTCTGCCCAGCAGGGTCCTGTGTCGGACAGATCATCTTCCGGTGTGTCTGCATTCCGCCGATCCAGTCACTCACTTGAGCCAAGAAGGGTGTTTTCGGCTTTCACCAGCCCTGTCGGCTCGTATGCGGCTGCAACGGGCAAAGCGATGCCATCGCACGCAGGCGCTTCTGAGCGTCCCCTTCGTCCATCGATTGGCAAGCAGCGAGCTGTGTCAACTTCGAGTCACATTCGCAGCCGTCCACTGGTGGCGCCGAGCACGCATGAACAAGTCGTGGCAGCCACCTCGCCCCCACGAGATGATGCTTTCACTCATCTCAAACATGTACTCGCCACTTCGCCCAGGAGCCATAGCGAGATGCACAGAGACGCGTCATCCGGCACCACGACGCCAGGTTGGACTTCGGATGGCCAACTTCCGAGTCAAACCACCAGCCGGTATTGGACAGAGAGGCTGTCATCGTTGGCGCAGGCCATGTCGGAAGAGTTGTCGATCGTTGGCAGCGCTGTGCTGGGATATGAGCACAAAGCAAGCAGTCGCGCGCCCCAGGAACAGAGTCAGGATCAGGACGCTGGCGCCAGTGGGGCGTTGCATCAGCGCTCGCATTCGAGTTCGGCGGCAGAGAATATCATCGAGTCTACGGTGGAGCCCGATGCACAAGCGACGGTGCGTGACATGCGTCGGCATTCGATCCCCGTTCCGATCAAACCGAAACCGGCTGGCGCATGGACGGCTGAGCGTGATGGGGAGACGCAGGCAGCACCCAAGCCGGCTCGATTGAAGAGAAGTAACAAGAGCAGCAGGAGGCGTAGCGGGGGAGGCTCGGACTCTTCAAGTGACGATGGCAACGATAAGTCGCGCTTCCAATTCGCCAAACAAGAGGTGGGCGAAGATGGACATACCCGCTTAGTCGTCATCCACACGTCTAAAGCTGAGGCGCGAAGAGGAGAGGAGAGGGAGGAGTAGCATTGTTCGTTTCAAGCATTCATTCATTCATTCATATTGTACCCTTGCATGGCATTTCGATAATCTCATTCAGTCTTCAACGAGTCACTCCTCCCTGCAGTAATTTAGAGTTTGGTATAGAATGAGAGTTGAGATTATGGTGCTTTATGCGATCTGCTCTCCATCAACCTGGATGCTCTCCACCACATTACCTTGCGGATCGAGGGTGAACTTGAACTCGTCCTCTCTTACATCGTCCCCCACTGTCCTGCCGAAGACCTTTGCGAAGTGGCGGAGGTAATCCTTTGCCACACTCTCTGTCTTTTCCTCCTTGGCCTGCGCTCTCTTATGCAATGCGTCGAGTTGGTGCTGCATGCACGTCATGCTCCTACCTGCAATCCCGCAGGCTACGATGTGCTTGAACCCTTCCATCGCCTTGCTCTCTACATTCAATGCAAACCCATGCGAGCTGACCCTGTGTCTGACCTGAATCCCGATACTCGCGATCTTGTGGTACTCATCCGCCCACACGCCCGTATGCCCCTCTGGCGGCTCCACCGTGCTCAACCCCTTCTCCGCCAAAAGCGAAATCAACGAATCCTGCACTTTGTCCACGTAACACCGGCTAGCAAGCCCCATCGCACCTAAATTCAGGATCGGATAGCCGACGAGCTGGCCAGGCCCGTGGTAGGTGATCTGCCCGCCGCGCTTGGTGAGGAAGTAGTCAGCGCCAAGGGAGCGAAGATGGTTGCCAACCAGCGAGTTTTCCGCCTCCTCCCGCCGGCCTTCAGTATACACAGCGCGGTGCTGCAGCAGGAGCAGCGTGTCGCGCTCGGCAACCGCGCGCAGAGTCTCCTCGGTGGACGAGGGAGAGAGCGAAGTGTGACCAGAGATCACGGAGGCGGAGCGGGGGGTGGACGAGTCCAATGCGCGCAACGCCGCACGGGCGTCAGCACGCTGTTTGACAAGATGCTCCTGCAGCGCAAGCCCGAGTCGGTACGGCACAAGCCCAGGGACATACACTGCGCGCACGGGCGCGAGGTGCGAAGAGTCCTTACTGGCTGCTGCCGAAGCGAGATCGCAGCTCGCGCCAACGCCAATGCCAGATGACGAGTCGCTTTCGCTCCTTACCGCCGAGGAGGTGGAGAAAGCACGATCTGCGCGCCTCTGCCCAGGGTAGTTGAAACCTTTCCTACGCGGCGAGAGGCCAGGTGCGGGCGTGAGCAGCGGCCGTTTGTAGTTGTACGCCAACTGTCGCCTGGTCTCCTTGGGCCCCAGCAGCTCGTCCTGTGCTGCGTGGATGATCGAGCGCACGCGGCTCCACACATCCTCCTCATTCTCTGCCAACCTCGCCCCTGCTCCCCACTTTCCAGACGACAGCCATGCGGGCTTGATCCTGTCGGCATGTGTGCACTCGATCTCGGCGGCACAGACGCGGTTGAGCACGCGCACGAGGTACTGCGTCTGCCGAAGCGAGTAGTCCGGTTTCGCCGAGACGACGATCGTATCGTCCTCCGCCACCGACGCGTCGATCTGGTTGCCGAGCGCGCGACGGATCAGATCGGCCTGCTCGCCGTTGCCCTCCCTTGCCATACTCTGGAGAGTGGACTCGAGGTTGAATTTGGCCGGTGACGCAGTGGTGACGGCCGAGTCCGGGGTGAGTGCCAGGTGGTGGCCTTGTGCGATGAGAGCGTCGAGGACAATGCCGTACGTGGTCTGTGAGGGGGAGATTCGCCAGCGCTCGAAAAGGTTGAGGATGACCACAGCGGCAGGGTAGTCGTGCTCGGCCATGGCGGTGGTGAGCGCTTCGTTGAGCATGCCGCGGCTGCGGATCATGGCGAGGTTCTCGCGCGAGGTGGCAGAGTCGCCCTCGCCAACACGGATCATAGAGCGGATGAGAGTGCGCGTCGCTGGGATCCGCTCAAGCTTGTCCGACTTGAGGTTGGGAGTCTGTTGTAGCGCGACCTTGCGAATCTGCAAAAGCGCTTGCAAGAGGGCGGCATCAGCGAGGGCGTGGTCTTGGATGACGCTGCTCAGCTCTTCAATGAGTGAGGCACCGGCGGCGACGTTGCCAACCTGCGCTTCAAAGCCGATCACAAAAGCGAGAATGGGGCTTTCAACGGGCAGGTGGTCTTGCATTATGAGCCGCATGATTTCGCGAACCTCGGAAGTGAGCTTGAGTACCTGAGCGCTCGATGGTTCATGAGCGAGCTTGTCGCGGATCCCGACCATGTATGCGAGGTACGGTCTGTGGTCAAGGGCGGGTGGGGCGATTGCATTGCTGCTGGCCGTCGCTGGCGCTGATAGCTTTGTCGCTTGCCTGTATCGATCGAGCCACTTTCGAGCGCCTACAGAATCCTTGGCCCCGATTCGACTCTGGATGAGAGCGCGCCAAAGCTTGACGTTGCTGCCCCATCCTTGCAAGCCAATCACCTCATCTGCATGGAGGAGCGAGGGACGCTTACTATCTTTTCTTTGGCAGTCTGCCCATCGAGCGAGAAGCGCCTCACCCTTCTCCGGCTTGCCCGCTGCGCCGAACGCGGTGATGAAGCTGGCGAGTGCGCCGTGGCTCATCATCCTCAGATCCTTGTCTGGCTCACCCGCAGATGGAGACAAAAGCTGGGTGAGCCCCTTCTCGGCAGCTTGGTACAGTTTCTCTGGATCGAGCCGTCCATGGAATGTAGAGAGCATGGCAGATACCATCCTGGATGTAGGCTGGAGCTTGAGGTCTAGACAGGCGTCATAGATGGCCGCCATGGCGTACATGCACTGGTGGGGAATGGAGAGCGACTTGGCGGCGATGGACGGGTGCAATTGGCTTGGCCGCCAGAGATCATCTTCGGGTGCTGCAGCTTTAAGCTTGGGCGCAGGACGACTAGTGGCATGCTTCTTGATCTGCAAGCGAAGGTCAACTACGAGCATTTCGAGCTCCTGCGCGGTGAATGGGATTCTGTTTGGGTTGGCAACGTCGGCGGTGAACGCGGCCATGCCGGAGAGGATGCGGTTCATTCGGATGAGACGGACGATCATGAGCGACCTGTTGTTGTACTTTTTCGAGGTTGTCGAGTCAGAGGTGGCCCGCTCGACCTTTTTTGAGTTGGTGTTGAGCTCGGAGCTGGGCTTGGTTTTCGAGTAATCTGGCTTAGCATACTTCCTAGGAGCTGGCGCAAGGAAGGCTGAGTCAACAAAAGAGGGTCGCAGCGACTCATTGACGAGGTCCTGCAAAAACGATGCCGGTGTGGAGGAAGCATCTGACGACGAATGAGATGATGTGGAGTGGCATCGTGCAGGGATGGCAGGAGTAACGTGATGGCGAAGGATGACCCTGCTGGAGCTGGCGACATTATGGCTGCGCGAAGCCTCGCTGAGCGAGATGCGAGCACTCCTCATCATAATGCGCTGTTCCGAAGCGTCGATGAGGATCTTGACGGCTGAGTAAAGGTGTCTTGATGCTAAGAGACAAGACCAAGACCTTCATGGTTAGGAAAGCCGTGGCTGAGTGAGGACTTCGGAATTGCCGAAAGAATGTTACCGGCCGGTAAGAAGAATTTTGACAAGAATATTTGTGCCACAAAAATCAACAAAATTTCCGACGCATTTGTTTTTGTTTTTTTTTTTTTTTGCGGCTGCAGAACATGACAGTTTCAGGCAGACAGAGACCAACACTCGACGCTGCGCTGTCTGTGCGCACTCCTTGTGCCTCCCTGGACTGCCACCCACCACCATCATCAGAACAAATTCTATCCAAATATATACAAGATGGATAGTCTAGCGAAACGACTCGGACCGCAAGCAGACTCGGGCGCCGGAGCCTCTCGAGGCGGAAGTGGCCGCGGACGCGGCGGTCGAGGTGGCCGTGGTGGGCCTGGAGGCAGAGGACGCGGTGGCCGTGGCCGCGGTGGTGCTGGTGGCGGACGTGGAGGCCGTGGTGATGCTGCTGCGGCTGCCGGTGCGCAGCATCCCTCTGTACAAGAAGTCAGCAGCATAGATGTCACCCCAGACGAGACACCTGCTGCTTCCGGAACCAGCACTCCCACTTGGACTCCCAAGGCCATCGCCCCTGGCACCGACGCTGCTGTCTACCTTACCGAGAATAAGTTTGCCGATCTCAAGGGCTCCGTCGACGGTCGTCTGCTTTCCGCCATTCCGTTCCCAACCATGTCGGCTGTTCAAGCTGCCACTCTCTCCACTGCGCTTTCAGGCAAGGATGTGCTCGCTCAAGCCAAGACCGGCACGGGCAAGACCCTGGCTTTCCTCATTCCCTCGATCCAGAAGCTGTGCACGCTGCCTAAGCCTCCACCGCAGTCGGCCATCTCTGTGCTCGTCCTGTCGCCCACTCGTGAGCTCGCGCTACAGATCGAAAAGGAGGCTCAGATGCTCTTGTCCAACCTTCAAGGCACCTTTGCTGTCCAGCACGTCGTAGGTGGTACCAACATTTCTGCCGAGCGCAAGCGTCTCCAACGCGATCGCAAAGACCTCCTTATCGCCACGCCTGGTCGTCTTCTTGATCACCTCACTAGCGATGCGCCTGGTCTCGACCTCCGTGCAGCCTGCCAGAACCTCAAGGTTCTCGTCCTCGACGAAGCCGACAGGATGCTCGACATGGGCTTCCGCAACGAGCTTGAAAAGATCCTCAAGATGCTCCCCGACCCCGTCGCCAGCAACCGACAGTCGCTCTTCTTCTCGGCCACCATCCCTTCTTTCGTCCACGAAGTCGCCAAGCTGCGTCCAGACCACGCTTTCATCTCAACGCTTACAGAGCAGGACACCAACACACACGAGCACGTGCCGCAAGAATCTCACATCTGCTCGCTCCGCGACTGTCTCCCTCGTGCGCTCCAAGTCGTGCTCGCCGAAGCCATCCGATACCCAGCCAACCACAAGGTGCTTGTCTTCCTACCCACCGCGCGCTCCACGTCGCTCGCTGCAGCAGTGTTCACCCACCTGCGCAGCCAGAAGGGTTCGCCCTACGCTAAGCTCGGCCCGATCTTTGAGATTCACTCGCGAAAGTCTCAGGCGGTTCGAACAAAGACAATGGAGACATTCCAGACGAGCGCCTCGGGCATCCTCTTCTCATCTGACGTGACCGCGCGTGGAATCGATATTCCTGGCATCTCGCTGGTGCTGCAGTTGGGTCTACCGAGCAGCTTGGAGCAGTACATCCACCGACTCGGCCGTACCGCGCGTGCGGGTAAGGAAGGAAGGGGTGTCCTGGTCTTGGCTGACTTCGAGCAGTTCTTCCTTAACCAGAACGACGTCAGGAAGCTGCCCATCACCACGCTCGACGTCGCCAAGGTCGAGGCCGAAGCCCGAGTTCCCCTCAGGCAGGTCACCAGCCAGGTGGATGGTGCGATGCAGAAGATCGACGCAACCACAAGATCGCAGGCATACCAGGCGCATTTGGGTTTCTACAAGTCGTACCTGAAGCAGCTCAAGTGGAAGCCCGAGGAGTTGATCGCGAGTACCAATGCGTACGCGAGGGATATCCTCCAGTGGGGTGCAGGTGAGGAGGGCCAGTGGGTCGGCCCACCGTTGCTGCAGAAGACCGTGTCGATGATGGGTTTGAAGGGTAAGCCTGGGCTGAATGTTGTCAGAGAGCTGCCTGGGAAGCAGGGCGGCGGCGGAGGCGGTGGTGGGGGTGCAAGGGGCGGTGAGAATGGGCTCAAGAGACAGGGTCAGAGTCAGGGCGGTAGGCACCCGAGCAAGCGTTAATCTTACCATTCTCTGTGAAAGACAAAAAGCATGATTGACAATAGATTGATTTGTATGTTTGCGAGGTCTGGTGTTGGTTATTGACCAGACAATGTGGGTGATCGTACCGAGCTATCGTGTCTGGCAAATTCTTGGGCCGTGCGTCCATCTTTTGGCCAGGTCGGACACAACAGACGAGACAGCCCCACCATATGAACCCGGATCGAGCTGCGTTGCCAAGTCACTGCATCTTTTGCAGCATCCTGAAGTGACGTTCCCACCACTTCGTCAACCAGCGTGGGAGCAACAACCGGTTGCTCACAAAATTGGTGACTTTGCCCAGATGCAGACTTGATGAACTGGCGACGGTGATGAAGCTGGTGGGAGTCGGAATGATGTGCTACAACGATCGTTGTCGTCCTTGAGAGCCTTGGCTGGGAGCAGTGTGAGCTTCCCCACCGATCACACACTTATAAAAAGAAGCTTCCAGTCTCTCCCCTTCTCATAGACTCCACCTCAGTCATTGACTACACATAGCGACTCCCCTCAACTCACCCATTACGGTCAAAATGCGTCTTACCTCGACCCTTGTTCTCGTCGCCCTGGTGCTTGTTGGCGCCTCGGGCACCACCTCCGCCACTCCCGTGCGCGAGGGTGAAGCTGGCGACTCGCACAAGTTCGACAAGCGCTCGCCTCGCTGGGGCAGAAGCTCGCATTCGTCTCATCACAGCAGCGGCGGGACCGTGATCAACAACTACCACGGCTCCGCTGCAGGAGGCGGTGGATTCGGCGGTGGCAGTGGCGGTGGCAGTGGCGGCGCGCTCAAGACCATTGCCACGGGCACCGCGCTTGCTGGAACTGGCGCATTCGCCGCGACCAGTGGAAGCATGCTCGCCCACCACGTATGGGGTGGCGGTGACAGCAAGGAAGGCGGCGGAGAGCGCGAAAAGGACCGTGGCCGTGACGATGACGATGACGACAGCGGGGAGCGCGGCGGCAGGGGAGGCGGAGATGGCAGGGCCGCTTACCCTGCGCAGCCCTTGGGTCCCGCTTATGCACAGAGCGCGCCCAGGCCCAGTTGGATGACCGCTCCCGGTGAGCCCGTCGTTCCCGTGGCCATCCTCATGTCCGATGGAAGCTACGCTGCCTTGCCCAACCAGCAGCCTCAGCCCCAGCCCCAGCCCCAGCCTCAGCCTCAGCCACAGTACGGCGCTGCAGCTCCCGCGTACGCTGCCCCGTACCCAGCTACCGGCGCCCCGGCCCCCCGCGGCGGCTTCGCGTTCCCTCCCCAGGCTGCCACTGCTTAGTCTTTCCTGGCTCTTACATGTCCAGACATTTCACCCTCGCTCGTCTACTTTAAATCACCTTCATCCTCATTCACAAGTTCAATACACACAATCCTTTCCCTCCCATCCAAGCAATGTCTGCTGATTGATACCATTGAAGCCCGATGCTAAAGCTTGAGCCTTATCCCCAACCTACTCATCTCCCTCGCCAATGCGCAGCATATGCCCGTATACACCAACAAGATGGCCACCGCCACTGAGTCCCTAGTATACATTGTCCTTACCGTCAGATTCACCACTCCTGTTAGCAAGTTGGCGGCCAAAAACACCGCCAGCGAGTGCCTGTTCAGATCTTTGATCACCTGGGGCGTAACATCCTCCCCCTTCGCCTCTCCCTCCTGCTTCGCCCCCTGCAGGACGAACATGTACACCAGCACGTACCCAAGCAGGAAGCTCGTGTTGAACGCGGCCACCCACAGTACATACGGTAAGTTCGCCAACCTTCGACTCGTCTGTAACCCCACCAACCAACTCAGTGCATACCCCATCCACCACAGGATCGCCAAACTCACCAGCACCATGGCGAGCTTATCCGTCCTCGGCCTGTCGCTCCTCTTGCGCAGCCGGCGGTAGGCATAGTACGGATCGAGTGGTAGCACGTAATGGCCCAAATCTAGCCCGATGTAGAAAATGGCGAGGTAGCCGACCATCGATGTGACGCCTTCCTTGTTCTGCCGCAGGAGCGTGTCCCTCTTGACGTCGCCTAGCGCCCAGCTCTGCCAGGCGGTGAAGCGCAGCAGCAGCTGATGCACGCAGCTCAAACCGAGCCCTAACGCGCTGTATCGAATGTGCTTGGCAAATGGCCGTGACAGTGTCGCCGCAAAGGGAAGGAGGCCGAGAGTGATGAAGAAGTTCCAGTGGACGCCGTACTCGGTTACGTGCTCCGGGTATTCGACGCCTTTTACCATGAGCACACGCACCGACCCGAGGGCAAGCAGCGGTAGCGCCTTCTTAAAGTCCGCTACGACCTGCTGCCTGAGCGGCCTGAAGCGGTTCTGCGGACTTTTCAGGAACGGCAGTGCGGAGATGATGCCCATAGAAAAGACGAACGATCCGACACCCATGTCCATCCAGCTCGTCCCCCACGATTCACACTTGGACATAGACCGTGGGAATGCCGGAAAGTCGACTGCCAGAATCGAGATGATCGTCACCAGCATCATATGCGCCCTGTATACAGTGAGGAAGGGTTGTGGGCGAACGAACATGCTCCTGTCCGAACTGGATGGGTCGGCGGTGTTGGGTTTTGTGTGGAAGGCGTATTTCTCAAAGTCGGAGCTGGAGTGATCGATCGAGGTTTGTAAGCTGCGATTGAGAGGGTCGACGACGCTGTGTGCGAGGGGAGACATGGCAGAGGAAGCCGACATGACGGAATGCGCATCGACATCGGATCCATGCGGCGAGTGGAGAGCAGATGTTCGCAGCGATGAAAGCTCGATGGAGCGTTTGGAGGATGACGATGCGAAGGTGGAGGTGGATGCCATGACCGGCGAAAGCAGTCTACCGTCGGAGCTTCGGGCAGCGTCAAGTAACGGGCTTGTCGGAGCTGAGCTCATGGAAGTGTCCAGGGACAAGTTTGGATCTGAGCGGAAGGATCCCGGCCCATCGTAGAAGTTGGGAGGAGCGGCGGCAGCGTGTGCGGCATCGGCGGACGAGTCGATGGATACGCGGAAGGGCAGCTCGGTCTCTGTGATGTTCGAGTCGATCGTACGGCGGGACATATCTCCTAGAGTATCTGAATCCTGGTCATCGTGTTCGTCGTCGTCGTCTAATTGCTCTGCTTCTTCCTCGTCGTCGTCCGAGTACTTTTCCGACCAGTGACGCTTTGTTTTTTGCTCGCGTGCCGGTTGTGACTCCTGCCGTAATCGCGGACCAGCTCGCGTGAGTAGCGCGCATAGTGCAAGCAACACGACACTAGTGAACACCAAATGTGAAGCCAGTACTGTGTGAGCACAAACCGCAGGTACGATGAGTATGAATAACTCGAGTTGCCAGTCGGAGAGCCTTTCTGCTGCACCTAGAACTGTGGTCAAGATGGGATTACCCAGTTCCCGCGGTGCACTTCGATGTTGTGACGGAACGAAGCGGAGACGTTTGGCCCTGAGAACCGCCCAGAGTGCGTATGTGAAAAGCATGACGAGGCCAAGGGTGTTGATGAGATGGATCGAGCTTCCGGTTTGGTCGGCAATCCAGGCCTCTTTCAGCTCTTTATATGAGCCCTTCCCTCCTGCGATCGGCGGACCGCCGTTGGAGAGGTATGCATGGTCTGGTGGATCGTAGTGATAATCTGGCTGATTTTGCTGCATTGCTTTGTTTCGATGAGCAGCATCGACGGCGGCCAGAGGCTGATTCAAGCCTCTGGCTGCAATGTGTCGATCCATGCTGTCCGCTGGTGCGATGATGGTGTGCGGGATGAAGGTGTCACAAAGGATGCTGCATGATCGCGAGACGAGTTAAGGTGTGCGTGGTAAGGCGACAAAGCTTGTTAGGAGGTGGAGAGAAGAAGGTGTTGGTCGTCGTCTGTGTATTGTGTGTGCATTAATGCGTTTCAGATCCGAGCTTTTTTCGGATGGTTGCACGGCCCTCCACATGGCACTGCCTCTTTCGTGAAACGCAACGCAACGCTTCTTTGTGCCACACTAAAGTCTGCTCAGGGTGGATCTGCATTTGGATGCTCTCACCCACCATCTGGAACATTTCAGACTCTGACAAAGGCAAAGCTCTCATCGACAGCTGGTGTGAGAAAGCTGACAACGATCGTCACGACTACCACCTCACAGCGATTGCTACCACAAATGGAACCGTAACACGCAGGCGCATAAGCCATCCGCGACAGCAACCATGGCCACTACTCCGGATCCATATCTCCTTGCATCGACGCTCCTCACCCCAGATGAGCATCTCAAGCTCGTCCTGGTCACCTACGACCCCTCCTACACACATCATCACAATCACCATCTGCACCATACCAACTCGACTCCTCCGGCGCACATACAACGCATCTTTGCCATCATCTCCAACATATCGATGTCCGTCGAACAATCATGCGTCCTCGTCCTCAAACCTCGTCGCAAAGACCCCAATACCGCCGCGCTTCTGTCTGTCATCCCCATCTTTCCGGATCTCAAAATCGACATTGAACCACAGCAAGGATTGACTGCCTCCGCGGCTACACCCCGGAACCATCCGCCCGCAGCGACGACGCTGGGATTGTCCAGCCTGCCGCAGACGCTTCCGACCATCCACAGTCTTCTGGAGAGTGTAGTGCCGGATATGTTCAAGCCAGAAGACAAGGAGGGGAGTACCAATGCTGAGCTGAAATTCACCTTGTCCGTTGGCGGCTCGAGCTCAAGCGGTGTCACGAGCGATGCCAGGGGGTTAAAAGACTTCCTGAGCGTGCTCAAGGATCTGCTCAAGATCGCACAGGAGAACGGCTTCGAGTCGAACAAGACGCATCAGTGGATGAGTGCCTATACCGACGACGTGCACTCGCACCACACCTCTCACGCTCCTGCTGCCGACCATTCAGCTCCGCCGCAATTGGAAACTCCGGTCTTCTCCCGCTTCTCTCTCAGCTCGTTCCTCCCGCACACTCCGCCCGCGCAAGCCATCCCACGGCCTGCATCACCAGCAGCAGACGACATCCGCATCAACGTCGGCACGTTCAACGTCAACGGACACTGGCCGCAGGACGACATCCCCGGCATCATTGCGCTCAAGAAATGGCTCAAAGCCGAGCAGGATCCCGACATCATCGTCGTGGGTTTCCAGGAATTCGACAACTCGTCTGGCGCCTATCTCTACTACTCCCCCGCTCGGGAGGAAGCCTGGGTCCGAGCCATCACGCAAGCCCTAGGCCGTAGAGCAGACCTGTACCGCAAGATCGCGTCGAAGCAGCTCGTCGGGCTCATGATCATCGCGTTTGCCCGCACCTCTATCGAGGACTCGATATCGGAGATCGCAACGGCGAGTGTGGGTGTTGGGCTGGGAGGGTTTGTGGCGAACAAGGGCGCGGTCGCGGTGAGGATGAAGGTGGGTAGGAGAACGGTGTGCTTTGTCAATTCGCACTTGTCGGCGTTCGAGGGCCTGCAGGCAATGGAGAGGAGGTGTTGGGATTGGAG